>CM055118.1:23309965-24509965 GCA_029206835.1 Rana muscosa
TCGATTCCGTACATTCGTAAATTTGTACATTCGTAAATTAGTAAATTCGTACATTCGTAAATTAGTAAATTAGTAAATTCGGAAATCTGAAATAATAATTAACTAATAATAACTTAACTATTACTAACTAATAAATTATAGGTATTGGAATTCTCTTTCAAATTTGGCTGTTAGTGAACTTAACAAAGTTACAAATTGTTTTCCGAAATAATGAATGCCGTATCTAAACGAATGGAACGTAATGAATTAATAATAATAATAAATAACAATAATAATAAATACGTTTTACTATTATTATTATTAACTATTAATTTGTTCCGTTCCATTTGTTTAGATGTGGCATTTGTTATTTCAGGTTATGCGTAACTTCGGATAAATTTGTATTCATTACGTTCGCTAACAGCCAAATTTGAAAGGAAATTACAATACCTATAATTTAATAGTTATTTTTTCAGATTTTCAAATTTTTGGGTTTTCGGACTTTCGAATTTCGAATTTCCAAATTTCCGAATGTACGAATTTACAAATTTACGAATGTACGAATTTACGAATGTATATATTTACGAATGTACGAATTTACGAATGTATAAATTTACGAATGTACGAATTTACGAATGTTTACGAATGTATAAATTTACAAATGTACGAATTTACGAATTTACGATCATAACCAATGACCTGAAAAACGAAAAAAAAAAAAATGAATGAAACGAAAATGAAAACTAACAAATTTTTTGGCAGTGCACATGTCTAGCATCAACCATGTTCACCCTCCGAACACCAGCAGATTTACCAGAACTGTTTCGGTATTTAGAAGTGACACCTATCCAGATCCCAAACCGGCTATTATCTTTCACCTACACAGGGAATCAATGGGGTCTTCCAACTACCCAGGGACAATGAAGGAACCCCCAAGCAGGCCGACGGCAGCAATTGAGACAGATTCCCAAGGGAGTAACTGAGGACTTAAGCGAGGAATCTGGGCCTATGTCTGAAAATATTGAATAGAGTTGTGGGTAGTGGACGATTGGAATAGTCCCTGCAAATTTTGGTGTTTGAAGAGACTGAGCCTCCCGAGCCCCTGGTTGTCTTGTTTTTTTCACTCCTCTCCCCCCATTCCCCCCCTTTTTTTTTCTTCTCAGCATTAGGTATGAAGTATGAAAATTGGAAGTTAGGATGATGTAGTAGCTTAGAGACTGTTGCTTCTTTTGTTTTTTCCTTTTGAGTTTTGTGCAGGTTGCGAACTATATCTATGTAGAGCTGTATAAAATATGATGGGCACATATACACTTATAAATTTGTAGGGGGACCCTTGGTTTTTTTTGGGGGTATTTTTTTGTCCTTCACTGGTTGTTTTATGGGGGTTGTTATGCTTCTCCCCTTATTATTATAGCCGAATGTATAATAACCTTGGGCCTCGTGGTACACTTTTTTGAGTCACCTTTTCTCTTTTTTTTTGTTGTTTGTTTTTTGTCTTTTTTGATGTGATTTGGGGTTCTGGAATTTTGACACAGTAACACAAGACTTATATAGTCACTTATTAGATTAAAGTTTTTATGAAGAAATATATATATATATATATATATATATATATATATATATATATATATTTTTTTTAATTCTAGGGATCTTTCTTTTTCTTTTCTTAAGACACACACATCAATATTGAGCACGTGCAGCTTCAGAAGACTGCATCGCAAAGATTGAGTTCACTATATCTATGGTAGACCTGATGGGAATTTTTTTTTCTCTCTTGAGTAAACCTATAGGGAAAGCCGACTCCAGGTTAGCCCAGATGGTCTGAGAGAACGTTAATGCTGATTAAACAGAATTTGAATCCAGTTGCACCAGTATCGATAGATCCTCCCCCCCACCTCCCCTACCCCCCCCCCCAAGGGTGGATAGATTATCTTGGAGACGGACCGTGGGAAGGTCAATATAGGGGAGGTGGGTGGATAGGAATGTATGGACCTAATACAGGTCAATAGGACAATATGTCCAACAGATGTAACTGGATATCGGGTAGAAGGTGTGAGGTGAGGGGCAGTATAGTAATATCCCCCCCTTTTAGTTGGTAAATTAAGAAATGGAGAACGGAAAGAAATGTATTTTGTGTGGTATTATGATATTTTGTTATTTTTCTTTGGATCTCCTAAGAAGAAACGGAGGGGGGGTATGAAAGAGGGTCTACGAGTATTAGTGCGAACGGAAGGACCCAGAGGGATGAGGGAAGAGGGGAGGAATACGTAATAGGGAATCGTTCTATAGATATTGTAACCTGGGGGGCAGGTAGCGGGTACAAAAACTCCCTGGGATGAGCAGGCACAGATACCAAGTCCATTGGATCAGTGAAAACAGTGTTGTTTATTGGTGCTATATACAAAGTCTAATGACAGGTGCTGTACAGTGTGCTGAAAACAAACAGAAGAAAAAATAGCTAAACAAAAGCCTAGCCGTGTCTCGGCTCTAACTACACAGTATGTACAGGCCCTCACTACCAGGCTGGACAAGCCTAACGCTTGTCAGCTTCCACATTCACAGGGTAACAAGTTTTACCAACCTTCTTGCTCTCACAAACCAATGTTGTCTGTGTTTCCCAGGCTGAGCCAAGGCTGTCTGCTCAGGTGAGCTTTTAATTAACCTGTGGGAGAGAACCAACACCTGAACTGGACCCTGGCTCAGAGATCCCTGAATGTATATGAGAGGAGCCTGGGAGATGTATAAACCCCGAATAGGACTTTCCCAGGCTCTCTCTGGGATGCTCTGTCACACATCCTCCCCCCTTGTTTCAACCCCAGGGTTGGAACACCTGTAGCCCAACAGGAGTGAACACGGGAGAGGGCATCTACATTCCCCATCTCAACACCTGGCCTGTGTTTTACTGTAAAGGCGTAGTCTTGTAGGGCCAAAAACCACCGGTTCACCCGCCTATTAGTCTCCTTCTTTTGGGCCATCCATTTCAGGGGAGCATGGTCAGTTATCAACTCAAACTGGCACCCCAACAAGTAGTACCTGAGCGCGTCCACGGCCCACTTTATGGCCAGACACTCCTTTTCAATGACTGCGTACTTCTTTTCATGGTCATTGAGCTTTCTGCTTAAGTACACCACAGGGTGTTCTTCCCCATTGTGTACCTGTGAAAGTACTGCCCCGATACCCACATCAGATGCATCCGTCTGGACCAAAAAGTTTTTGGAGAAATCGGGGGAGTATAGGATTGGCTGTGCACAAAGAGCCTTCTTCAGTACTTGAAAAGACTCTTCTGCTACTGGAGACCATTTCACCATTACGGAGGCTTTCCCTTTTGTAAGGTCTGTCAGTGGGGCAGCTATAGTTGCGAAATTTGGGATGAATCTTCTATAGTACCCCGCAATGCCAAGAAAGGCCCTGACCTGCTTCTTGTTTGCAGGACGTGGCCACTCCTGGATGGCTTCTATTTTATTCACCTGGGGCTTTATGACACCCCGGCCAATAGTGTAGCCCAAATACCTGGCTTCCTCTAGCCCAATGGCACATTTTTTGGGATTTGCCGTAAACCCTTCTTTGAAAAGGGAATCCAGGACAGCCTGGACACGGGGCAAGTGAGACTCCCAGTCAGTGCTATGCACCACTATGTCGTCCAGATAGGCTGCAGCATACTGTCGGTGAGGTCTTAGGGTCCTGTCCATAGCCCTCTGAAATGTTGCAGGGGCATTTTGCAACCCAAAAGGCATTTTCTTATACTGAAACGACCCCTCCGGGGTCACAAATGCAGTCTTTTCTTTGGCCCTACCAGTCAGGGGTATTTGCCAATATCCTTTGGTCAAGTCCAAAGTGGTCAGATAACGGGCCTTGCCAAGTCGGTCTATAAGCTCGTCTACCCTGGGCATTGGGTATGTGTCAAACTTTGTTACCGCATTAAGCTTCCTGAAGTCGTTACAAAACCTCCAAGTGCCATCCGGTTTTGGGACTAATACAATGGGGCTAGACCAGTCACTATTGGATTCCTCAATAACATCTAGCTCCAACATCCTTTTAACTTCCTCACTGATGTCCTTTCTTCTAGCTTCGGGAATTCGGTATGGTTTGAGCTTGACACGGACCCCAGGTTCAGTAACAATATCATGCTGAACTGCTGAAGTTGTGCCCGGCAACTCTGAAAATTTCTCTTTATTCCTTATCAGGAACTCTCTAGCTTCCTGTTTCTGGGAACATGACAGGGTGTCTGGAATCGTGACCTCAGGGATCAGAGGGGATTCAGTACCCTTAAGGGTTACCGGGAGAGACCTGGCAGTTAATGCCAGTCTATCCTTCCAGGGCTTTAACAGGTTTATGTGGTAAATCTGTTCGGGCTTCCTTTTACCTGGTTGATACACCTTGTAATTGACCTCCCCAACTCTTTCAATTACTTCAAAGGGTCCCTGCCACTTAGCCAGGAATTTGCTCTCAACAGTGGGAACTAACACGAGGACCCGGTCACCAGGTGAGAAAACACGAAGTTGGGCCCCCCTGTTGTATATCCTCTGTTGGGCTGCTTGGGCCTGCAGTAAATGTTCTTTTACTACCGGCATGATTGCTACAATCCTATCCTGCATTTGAGCGATATGCTCAATAACACTTTTGTGAGGTGTCTGCTCCCCCTCCCAAGTTTCCTTGGCTATGTCTAAGAGTCCCCGAGGGTGTCTCCCATAAAGCAGCTCAAATGGAGAGTACCCCGTAGAGGACTGGGGAACTTCCTTGATGGCGAACATCAAGTAAGGTATCAGGAAGTCCCAGTTTTTCCCATCCTTATCAACAACCTTTTTTAACATATTCTTTAATGTCTTATTGAAGCGTTCCACCAAGCCATCCGTTTGAGGATGGTACACTGAGGTACGCAACTGCGTCACCTTAAATAACTTGCAGAGCTCCCTAGTTATTCGTGACATGAATGGGGTACCTTGGTCTGTAAGGACTTCTTTCGGGATGCCAACCCGACTGAACACCATAAACAGCTATTTGGCAATGTTTTTAGCAGATGCAGTGCGTAAGGGAACGGCCTCGGGGTAACGGGTAGCATAATCCATGATCACGAGGATATGTTGATGACCGCGGGCAGATTTGGGGAGTGGACCCACCAGGTCCATGGCAATCCTTTCAAAGGGCACTTCAATAATGGGCAAGGGCACTAACGGACTTCGAAAGTGGGGTTGGGGGGCTGACATCTGACATATAGGACAGGATTGACAATAATTCTCGATATTTTTCCATATCCCAGGCCAGTAAAACCTGCGCAACACCCTTTCAGTGGTTTTCTCAACCCCTAAATGGCCTCCTAGCAAATGCCCATGGGCAAGTTCCAACACCACCCGTCTGTATAGCTTAGGGACTACCAACTGTTCAACCACTTCATCATTAGTTTTACATACACGATACAGTAAATCCTCATTGCTGCAGAAATATGGAAAACAGGGCCCGTCCCCCGGTTTGACAGGTACCCCATCAACCACCACCACATTTTCCCAGGCCCTGGCAAGGGTAGGGTCTTTTCTCTGTTCCGTACCAAAATTTTCCTTGTGCACATTTAGATCGGTAAACTCTAACGTAGGCTCAGATTCAGCAGACGGCTGTCCAGCTCTACTGGTTGTGGGGACTTCTTCAGGCTCCCCCAGCTCTCCTGCCATAACTGAGAAAGGATCACCCGGAGAGCCCTGAGAGGAGTCCCCTGAACTCACAAGGTCAGTAATGGCCATGAGTTCTGGCTCTGCGACTGAGTTAGGTACTGCGACTGGGTCGGGACAATCCCACAGTTCCCAAAACTTAGGGAAGTCCCTACCAATGATAGCCTCGTGCACCAAGTGGGGCACCAGTCCGACCGAATGGGTCACCGTACCTAAGCCAGTTTTAAACTGAACAGTGGCTATTGGATACTCGCGGGTATCCCCATGTACACAGATCACAGCAACTTTTTTTGCATGAAAATTCACAGTTTCAACCATCTCAGCTGTAACCAAAGTAACTAGACTTCCTGAGTCCAGCAAGGCCGTAATAGGCTTATTATTAATAGTCACTTGACACCTGTGTTTTCCCACATTTGGCACTGCAGCGCATGAAACGGCAGCAAACATAGACTGCCTTCTAAAAGATAGATCACACTGCATTGGTTCATCTGTTAATGGACAGTTTGCTGCAACATGTCCCAGTTCTTGGCAACGAAAACACCTGATGTTTCCCCAATCTGGTTTGCTGACAGGCAGTGGCTTCCCTTGCTTGGGCCGCCAAACTTCAGTCCTGGCACCAAAATTCCTCCCCCCTATTTCCTTGCCATGCTTACCACCCACTTCCCCTGGAACAGTCTTACCGGTTGCCTGGGGAGACCGTGGTTTTGGATGGAAAGTCCGTGCGGCTGTAGGGGTGGTGACCAGGTTCTCTGCAGAAAAGTACCTCTCAACGAGCTCCACCAGGTTGTCTGCTGACTTGGGGTCTCCTTGACTCACCCACTTCTGCAGGGGAATTGGCAGTGACCTCAGGAATTGGTCCATGACCACACGCTCCACTATTTGTGTCGCAGACAGGGACTCCGGCTGTAGCCATTTCCGCACCAGGTGGATCAGATCAAACATCTGCGATCTTGGGGGCCTCTTTTCTTGGAAGAACCAGCTGTGGACCCGCTGAGCTCGAACAGCCAAGGTAACGCCAAGTCGTGCCAGGATTTCCCGCTTGACCTTCTCATAATCTCCCGCTTCTGCTGACTCCAGATCATAGTAGGCCTTCTGCGCTTCTCCAGAAAGTAAGGGGGCGATCAGTCCTGCCCACTGGGTTTGGGGCCAACCTTCCCTCTCAGCGGTCCGTTCAAATGTTAGTAGGAAAGCCTCTGGATCATCATCTGCCGTCATCTTTGAAAGAAAGCGACCCACATGGATGGTTGAGGGCTTGTCTCCAATATCCTTCATTATCGCAGGTGACCCCTGTGCTAGCGTCTCCAAAACCTCAGTAAGGGTTTTCCTATCCGCTTTTGCAGCAGTGGCAAGCTGTTCAAACAGCCTCTGCGATTGCTCCTGTACAGCACCAATCTGTTGGAACAGCACCTTGGTTTGCTCCTGTGCGATAGCGTTGGCTTGCTGTTGTGCAGCGTTTGCTTGCCGCAATTCAGCGTTAGTTTGCTGTTGTGTAGCGTTTGCTTGCTGCCATGCAGCGTTAGTTTGCTGTTGTGCAGCATTTGCTTGCTGCAACGCGGCATTTGCCAACACCATTTGTTTGAGGAGGTCCTCCATGTTGTCACTTTAGGTACTGGCCTTTTAAGTAGTAACTTACTACAGCTGCCCGCATTCTCCACCATATGTAACCTGGGGGGCAGGTAGCGGGTACAAAAACTCCCTGGGATGAGCAGGCACAGATACCAAGTCCATTGGATCAGTGAAAACAGTGTTGTTTATTGGTGCTATATACAAAGTCTAATGACAGGTGCTGTACAGTGTGCTGAAAACAAACAGAAGAAAAAATAGCTAAACAAAAGCCTAGCCGTGTCTCGGCTCTAACTACACAGTATGTACAGGCCCTCACTACCAGGCTGGACAAGCCTAACGCTTGTCAGCTTCCACATTCACAGGGTAACAAGTTTTACCAACCTTCTTGCTCTCACAAACCAATGTTGTCTGTGTTTCCCAGGCTGAGCCAAGGCTGTCTGCTCAGGTGAGCTTTTAATTAACCTGTGGGAGAGAACCAACACCTGAACTGGACCCTGGCTCAGAGATCCCTGAATGTATATGAGAGGAGCCTGGGAGATGTATAAACCCCGAATAGGACTTTCCCAGGCTCTCTCTGGGATGCTCTGTCACAATATATAAATCTATATGGAGGGTTACAATGTATGAATTTCTGCTTAATTTGATGTAGAATAAGATATATCTATTTCCCTTTCTATAATGGAGAGGTGGAGGGACGGGGATGGAATATAGAGGGTAACATATTGCCAGTGCCAATGGGATTGATATTGGTATTGCCTAGTCCCCCTCCCTCTCTTCCCCCATTGTCTCTCCCATCCCTCCATACCTATGTCTTATCTATTGCCTTCTTTCCTTTTTTCTTATTTTTCTTTTTAAAGTCAGGGGGCACGGAGGGGCCTGGAGCTTAATCTTCTGACCATTATAGATACACGCACTCATATAGGCCGACGCTCAAATACCGTTTAACCGGTGGGCGTTTTTTTTTTTGAGCAATATAGCTAATTGTATTAGGTAAGGGGAGGGGGGGGATCCTTTTTTTTTTTTTTTTACCATTTCTTTTTATCCCCTCTCGCCACCTTGTGGGTTTGTTTTTTTTTTCTTGTTTGTTTTCCCCTACATCTTGGCTGTGAAAGGAGATGGAGACTTTGAATGCGCTATTGTTAAACGCTAAGGGGTTAAATACACCGGAGAAAAGGAGGATGCTCCTGCATGATCTGCAGCGCCTTGGAACAGATGTTGCTTTCATACAGAAGACGCACTTTAGAGATGACAAAATACCAATTTTAAATAATCGGCTATACCCAACAGTGTATCATTCGACCAATCAATTAGCTAAGTCGAGAGGGGTTTCTATCCTCCTTTCAGGGAGAGTACCATGGACTTATATAGATTCTATGAGAGATCCAACAGGGCGTTTTGTCTTTGTAAAAGGCAAAGTGGGAGATGTAGGGGTGACATTCGCCACTCTGTATGCTCCTAATGACCATCAAGAGGCCTTTTTGGGCAAGTCGATTAAGCGATTGATGGAATTTACAGAAGGATATTTGGTCTTAGGGGGAGACTTGAACATTCCATTAGTTCCAAAGGAAGATGCTTCTTCTGGACTGTCATCCATCTCCTTCGGCGCGCGGAATCGCATTGCCCAAATTTTGTATAATAATCAACTGATTGATATATGGTGGCTTCTTCACTCTAAAGAAAAAGATTTTACGTTCTACTCCACCTCTCATAAATCATATTCCCTTATAGATCTCTTTCTTGTCCCACATGCCCAACTCCACTCATTACGAACGGCAAAAATAGGCTCTATTACTTGGTCAGACCATGCACCTATCTTCTTAACATATGCTCTACATGGCTCATCGTGGATTAGATCCAACCAGTGGAAAATAAATGAAAGTCTTCTACAGGACAAAGATGTCCCAGAAGATGTGATTTACATTTTTACTTCAACACTAATAATACCCCAGACAGTGACCCCGGAATTATCTGGGAAGCGCATAAGGCGGTTATCTGCAGAGTGTTGATTAAACATGGAGCTAGGATCAAGAAGAAACGTACAGAACAGTTAAAATGCTTACTTGAAGAATTAGCTATACTGGAGTTTAGACATAAAAGACTCGTACACATGATCGGATATCCTATGGATTCTAATCCGATGGTTTTGTCCATCGGAAATCCGATGAAGCTGACTTCCATCAGTCTTGCCTACACACCATCAGTCAAAAAACCGACTGTTCCAAACGCGGTGACGTAAAACACTCCGATGAGCCGAGAAAAATGAAGTTCAATGCTTCTGAACATGCGTCGACTTGATTCTGAGCATGCGTGGGTTTTTTATCCGATGGACTTGCCCATAGACGATCTGAGTTTTCGATCGTTTTTTTATCCATCGGAAAAATTTAAAACATGTTCTATTTTTTAAAACCGATGGAAAAAAGACCGATGGGTCCCATACACGATCGGTTTGTCTGATGAAAACAATCCATCGGACGGTTTTCATCGGTAAAACCGATTGTGTGTACAGGGCTAAACAGATACGTTCAACATTTCTAGAGAGAGATCTTATCGGTAAATGAACACTGTAACGGCACCCCAAGTATGAAAGGGGTTAACGCTGTTTAGGATATTCCCTCTCCGAACACACGACAGCCACCAGACACCCCAACCAGCCGAATAAGATCCCATACAAATACTTCTCCCTCCACAGACGAGACAACCACTCTGTATGAGATTTCCAACTTGTCTGACAATCTTTAATGAGAGCAGGCTCTTTATATACACTAAACGAATACTGTAGTCCAAATGGACAACTCCACCCACAACATCACACAATGGCTACATAACGAGCTCCCAATACACATATTCTGACATCTCTTAGACAACAGGTGAGTTCATTAGCTAATCCCTTTACATATTAAATGACTATGCATGACCTTTATATTCACCAGACTGTCTGTCTGCTACTTTACAATACACACAAGTACAGAGTTAATTATCACTATTCACAATGAAAGGATCTTCAGAAGCCATCCTAGATTCATATACATCACAACAGGCAGGTGGGTGATTGAAGTTGAACACATCAGCTCTTTCAATTAACCTGTTGAGTTCAGGATCAAAAACAGTAAATATTGTGGATTAATATTACTATCCCATTTTAGGTAGTCCAAGATATATTTCCTCAGTCACCCTATGCCCAAAGTGACCCCTGTCACACATCTCCCCTTTCGGCAGGAGACTAGCACAGGAGGAGACCCCAGACGGGTTGACTCCGAAGTTAGTCCATAGTTCCATTCCTCTAATGCCTGGACAACCCATCAGCATTGCCATTTTGCTTACCGGGTCAGTAGCTGATGGTGAAGTTGTAAGGTTGCAGGGCGAATAATGGAATTCAGTTCTGAAACAGTCACTTGCTTTGCTCTCTCAATGGCTCCCAAAACTTGTTGCTGATTCTCTTGGGAAAGGTAAGGCAAAACCTGGGCGCAAATCCCATTTAACCTTTTGACAATTTCAGCCTGTTTGTGCATTTCAATGTTCAAGCCATGGGACATTTCATAATACATGACGTAGTGTCGTTGCATCTCCGATTTCTCCCTGGCCAACTTGTCACATTCCAATTCTAGACTGTGATATTTTGACTGATCTAAGGTACATGTCGGGGGAGATAGTCTTACCCAGTCCTCAGCCGCAAGCGTGCCGGTTCCAGCAGCATGGGTCTGGGCACAGGTAGTCACTGGGTTGGCTTCAGTGGGGCCCATCGGGGCGTAAGCAGAAACGAGGGGGGCCAAATCATTCCCCAGTAGTACATCCACTGGCAAATCCTTCATCACCCCCACATTCACGTGTCCTGAACCAACCCCCCAATCCAGGTGAACACGGGCAACGGGAAACCGGAAGACGGTGCCTCCCGCTACTC
This sequence comes from Rana muscosa, assembly GCA_029206835.1. Classification (NCBI taxonomy): domain Eukaryota; kingdom Metazoa; phylum Chordata; class Amphibia; order Anura; family Ranidae; genus Rana; species Rana muscosa. Next base: position 23,321,069 of record CM055118.1, read on the forward strand.
TTACGGCTACAGTGTCTCCGGTGTGCTGGCTCTCTGGGATGAGGTTCTTCTGTAGTAGGGTCATGGTGGCGCCAGTATCACGTAGGCCATGGGCTACCTTTCCATTGACCCATACAGTCTGCCTGTGTTGCTGCCGGTTGTCCCGGTTAGCTGCTTGTATTGGATCAGCCTCGTGCAGGACGCCCCAATGTTCTTCCTCCTCAACGCAGTGGGCCGCAGGCATGGATGTGCGTGGGTTCCCCCCTGCTGGCTGTCTCCACAACTGGGACTGCCTGGCTGGATTTAATGGACAGTCTGTTTTTTTTGTGCCCTAGCTGTTTACATCCGAAACACCTGATGGGTTGTGAGTAGTCCTGGAAGTTGAACCTGGGCTGCTGAGGATAAGTGGCCGCTGAAGGTGGTGCTGAAGTTGGGTTAGAGGCTGGTAAACTGGCCTGAGATAGTGGATAGCGCTCGCTTTCGCCTGACCTTCGAGAGGCCATATATTCATCGGCCAAAGTAGCCGCTTGCTGTACAGTCCGTGGTCGCTTATCTCGCACCCAATCCCGTAATACCGGAGGGGTGTGGTTAAAGAACTGTTCTAAGAGTACTAGCTGGGTGATGTCCTCTATGGTATGAGCGTGGCTTCCCTGGAACCAGCCCTTAAGGTTTCGCTGCAGACGATGTGCCCATTCCGCATTATGTTGGTTTGTTTCCGGGATTCTCGAAACTTAATCCGGCTGGCTTCGGGTGTAATGGCAAATCGGGCTAGCAGAGCTTCTTTTACCTGGTCATAGTCTTTAGCGTCCACATCCTCCATGGCCCGATACGCATCCGCCGCTCTGCCAGTTAAATTACTCGCCAGTAAGGCGACCCAATCTTGGGGCCGTACTTCATGTATCTGGCATAGTCTCTCAAAGTCCTGCAGGAACGCTTTAATTTCCTCCTCTTCTTCCTTAAATAGTTTGAATGCCCGAAAGGGCAACTTACGGAAAGGTATGATAATAAGGGTGTTTTACTGCGCTAATGTGAAATGTGAATATTGAAAAAAGATTGTGCTAATCACACCAGGGCTGCGACAATAAAATATGTGAAACCATATAAAAGCAATATAAATTTAGAAAATATTGCGCCCAAAATAATTAATTAAATAATAAGACTTATTAAACTACACAAGTGACGCAAATTAAGAAGTGTCAATTGATACCTGTGAACATAATTCCAGCATATATATTAATATATGGAGCTAGAATATATGTGGATAAATTAAGGAAGTAAATTCAACATTGATACACACTAATTAATAAACGCTAATCAATCAGTCAAATTGAATATTAACCACCAAAGATTGAACAGCAATGATGCATGTGAATTAATGTGTTTAAAAAAATCCTTATAACAAAACTCCAATCTGCAAAAAACAGAATATTGCAAAAGAAAAAAATGTCCAACACATATATAAAAAATGTTTCCTTTACACTGAAAAAAAAGGAGGGAGGGGAAATTCTAAGAGGTGTTTTCAGAAGAAGGATGATGGTACAGGAGAAATGTCCCAGAAAATCCACAGATGTCAAAGAAGACCACATCCACCGCGGTGAGTGAATATAAGAGATGGGTACGTTACCAGAAATGGTGGACCTCCACTATGGCAAGGTCTGACAGGCCTGCAGATATCACCCTCTGCAGGGTACAGGAGTTGATCCACCTGATTTCACAGAGTGATGGTCCCGATGCGGGTTCTTAGCGTCTGTTAAACTGATCCACTCGCTGCAACTGCTGCAGTTAGTCACTCCGAATAATGAACAACAAACCTCCAAGTTTGAACAGGAACCATAAAAAAGAGGAGAAAAGGACTCCAATAGTGTAATACCTCAGTGTAAAATGTATTCCCAATGCGTAGAGGTATACAAATGTAACAACAGGGTAATAAAACAAATGATTTAAAAATTGCCGGCATAAAAAGTGGCATTCGCCCGTGCTAGCGGGGTCACGTGGTAGTGACGTCAGTGCCCTGCACCGCCCTGACTAGTTTCGTTTAATCCAAACGTTCTCAAAGGGCACGGGCGACGCACTGAAGTGTCACTCAATAAGTACTAGCAAGGCGCGATCCACACCTCGCTTTCGTATCAGTCGTCATGACGATAAAGTCATGGCGCATCCACGCCTCGTTTCCGTATCAACAATCCTGATAGTGAAACGTAAACATGATTCGATAGCCTTACGCTCATACAAGGGGAGGGGTCAAAAACCCACGGCCTCCTCACTAGGGAGCGAAGGAAAAACACTTTTATTATATACAAGTGAAGTACATTCAAACCTCACACAGCACCATGACAATGAAGTCATGACGAACGAGCAGAAACATTTCCCTGATGCGAGGGGAGGAGAAGGAGAAAGCACTCAACCCTCCCCCAGCAACAACAAGAAAAACGTCCCACTCTCAACAAGGGAAACATGGATAACTCGCAAGTTGAATAAAATGATAAAAACATTGATGAAAATCAGCATAATAGAAATGGCACACTGTATTAGCTACTGATGCTTAATGATGACATAAACAAAAATAAAATACAATGAAATAAAATGAAAAATAAAAGAAAATACAATATAACCTATAAATCCACCTAACAATCTAGGAGAATAAACATAAATAGATCATAATTACTCAAAAAGATGAGAAGGGGGGGGGAGAGAGGGGAGGGGGGGCAGGGAACGAAAGGGGAATTCACCATTTGAAGGGTGAATCCTATACTACTCTGTTGAATAAAATGAACTTGACTATATGAGGGAAGAAAGGGGAGAAAAAAAGGGAAGGAAAGGCTGAAAAAATAAGGGGGGGAAGGAGGGAGACAAAGGGGGGAGGGCGGGGAAGGGAAAAAGGGAAAAAGGAAAAAAGGAGGGCGAAGGGGAAAGGAAAAGGGAAAAAGGGGGAGGGGAAAATAGATGAGGAAGAAAGTAATAAGATTCAAATAATCAAGCATTATCTATAAAATTCATACAAAATATGCTCAATAAATAATTGTAAACAACTATGCATCAAACATTAACAGCGCTTCGCAGGTTAGGTAAAAAACCTGTGGGTGAAAAGGATTCTTATCGTACAGTACTATACTATGCAACATGTAAACACATATAGGTCCAATGCATAAAATTGGAATAATTGAAAAAAAAAAAAGAGAGAGAGAGTCCACTTCTCCAATCCTCTCATCTGCCAGTATTAACCCTATGTTGTTGCTCTGGCTCCTTATATGGGAAAACACACTGTCAGTTCAACAGTTCATTCACTATGAGTGTGCAACAGATTCATCTCAGAGGAACCCAGCAACTGTAGCTTGAAAGGACACTTCACCATTAGATGCAATGCAGCTCCCTTAGGAGATCTACTCACCAGACTTCCAAACACAGATAGCCTTAGTCACTCCTCTAAATGGGTGGTTGTGAGCTCTTCATAGAGAAGGTTTCTCCTAGGATGAGCGGTGTCCCTGATCAGTGGATTTCAGCGTGCAGCAATGCGGGCATATAAAATGTAAGGGGAAACCGAACATAGTGTAAAACCCTTTTTATTGTAAATAGATAGACCCCCCGTTTACAAGCATGCTTACAAGATAAAAACATATTAAAACATGTCTCATACTGTTGATACATCATGCTCACTCAAAACCAGAGATCCTGCCAATCGGTGGCTTGCTCGAGAGAGTCCCGGGAAGATGATCGCCTGTATGGACAGATGAGTCACGTGGTCACGCCCTGACGCGTTTTGTGATTGGTTCACGTCTTCAGAGGGCGTGGCCACAAGACGTAACTCATCTCTTAAATAGTGTAGGGCACCGCCTACTCCTCTGTACGTCAGGGGCTGCGTGTCATGGATATGTACATGGCCTACAAGCCCCAGAATCCTCTTCCCACGGGCTCACATCAGCCAGCCACACTCCACTGCCCCTACAGGTTGGCGAGGACATTGCAGCGCTTGGCAGCGGAACGAGTGTGACACTCATAAAGAGCAGATGAAAGCTATGAGCCGCTGCTGAGTGCCGCAAAACAACTTTCACTCACCAGCCCAGGCAAGATAGGATGCCTCTTAAAGACATGACCCCATCATGCAATGTTAGTGATAATAACATTAAATACTAAATGCATAAATGAATAAAAAATGCACAGCTTATCCCTGCAGAGTGTGCCATGTTATTCTATCTATATCAGACACTGCTTGATTTCCAATGTAACACAGAGGAATATCAGACAGCGTCAATATTTAAAAGGACATAATGTGATGACTAAAGTCATTAATGTAAGAATTAGTAATAAAAGCCATAATAAATGGCAATTAATAAAACATACTAATATTAAAATTCATCAAAATAGTGATCAATGTAAAAAACTACTAATGATGTAATCCCCAATGAATAGAATGAAATCTGCCAAAACCATATTCTATTCGTCTTCCCAAAACATCTACAATCTTTAACTACAAGATCTATAATTGACTCATGGAAATCAAAAACAGACACTATTACTTGAATATGGACCCTCATTATGGATGGAGTTCAACTATAGTAATTCTCTAGACCACTGCTCTATCAATAATTACTAATGAAGCAATTAAGGTCAAGATCTATGTTGAGTCCATTAGGACTGAGAGTGTTGGTCCGGAATATCCATTCGGTTTCACATTTGGATATTTCTCGTACCATATTGGCTCCTCTCCATCTTGGGTGCACCTTATCGATACCCCAAAATTTTAGACCCCTAGGATCCCTACCATGTTTCTCCCTAAAATTAAGGGACACACTATGGTCTTTGTACCCTATAGTAATATTGTAAATGTGTTCTGATACTCTCTTAGTCAATGTTCTTTTGGTACGTCCAATATACATTAACCCACATGGACACTCGAGAGCGTAAACCACGTGGGTGGACATGCATGTAATGCAATCCTTAATTTCAAAATCCTTGCCATTTGCAGTGGATGTGAAACTCGTGATGCCTCGCAACTGTGTTGATACTTGTTGACAAGCTTTGCATCGTCTGCAGGCATAAAAGCCAGTCCTCTCCCAAAACATTTGTAGTCTCTTTGGTTGGTCTAAGATTTTTTTGACTACCTGATCTCCAAATGTCATTGTTTTCCTATAAATGAACGGAGGAACTTCCGGTAACACTGTTTTCAGAGTTTTGTCCATTTTAAGTATGTGCCAATGTTTCCTAAATATGGATTCTATCTCTCTATGTTGTTCATGGTATCCAGATATAAATCCCCATTCATGTTTCTGATTCTGTAGTCTAATCCTTGGTGTCAGCAAGGATTCTTGTGTCAATAGGCCCACTTCTTCTATCACCTCATCCAGCTGGGGTGCCTGATACCCTTTTTCCACAAAGCGTTGTTTAATTAGATCTGCTTGGACTTGATAGTCCGAGTCTCTGGTACAGTTGCGACGTATGCGCATAAACTGACCTTTGGGAATATTCCGAAGCCATTGGGGGTGATGACCACTATGCACTGGGATGTAGCTATTTCGATCAGTGGCCTTAAAGTATGCCTTAGTATAAAGGTAATCCTCACCCTTGATGACCATAACATCCAAATAGTGTATTTGTTTCTTATCCCAAGTGAACTCCAAGCTGATATTGTTGTTATTACTGTTAAACCATTCAGAGAATTCCTTCAAGGATTCCTCCGTTCCCTGCCAAATAATGAATAAATCATCTATGTAGCGTTTATAATACACCAGTTCCTTTCTTCTCTGATTATAGACCCATTTGTCCTCCCACTCGCTCATAAACAAATTAGTGAGACTGGGTGCAAATTTTGGACCCATTGCAACCCCTGTCTTTTGGCTATAGAATTCCCCTGCATACCAAAAATAATTGTGGGTTAAACAATATTCTAATGCCATACGCAAGAACTTTTTCTGGATAAACGGTAAGTCCTCCCTTTTGCTGAATGCCCAATTAAGGGCTAATAAAGCATCATCGTGCTGTATATTAGTGTACAGCGACGTGACGTCAGCTGTCACCAGAAACATTTCCGTGTCCCTCGGGATTGTAACTTCCTTGAGTGTCTGTAAAAAGCTAGTGGTATCTTTTAAAAAGGCTTTTGTAGTCACGACACTACTTTGCATGAAATGATCCAAATATTGGCCTATTCTGGAAGTGACAGAGTCTATGCCATTAACAATGGCTCTGGCTGGTGGTATAGTTGAATTTTTATGGATCTTGGGAACTGTATAAATGGTTGGTATTCTATTAAAACTCGGGCAAAGATATAATTTTTCTTTCTTAGTAATTACTCTCTTATAGAATCCAAAATCCACCAGGTTGAATAGATCATCCCTATACTGCCTGGTAGGATCCCTTCTTAAATGGCAGTAGGTTGCCTCATCATTCAACATAGTCTGGAGTTGTGAGTGGTAAAACTTTTTATCTAAAATCACCACTCCTCCCCCTTTGTCTACAGGACGAATTATGATTTCTTTCCTGCTTTCATGCAAAGTAGTGTCGTGACTACAAAAGCCTTTTTAAAAGATACCACTAGCTTTTTACAGACACTCAAGGAAGTTACAATCCCAAGGGACACGGAAATGTTTCTGGTGACAGCTGACGTCACGTCGCTGTACACTAATATACAGCACGATGATGCTTTATTAGCCCTTAATTGGGCATTCAGCAAAAGGGAGGACTTACCGTTTATCCAGAAAAAGTTCTTGCGTATGGCATTAGAATATTGTTTAACCCACAATTATTTTTGGTATGCAGGGGAATTCTATAGCCAAAAGACAGGGGTTGCAATGGGTCCAAAATTTGCACCCAGTCTCGCTAATTTGTTTATGAGCGAGTGGGAGGACAAATGGGTCTATAATCAGAGAAGAAAGGAACTGGTGTATTATAAACGCTACATAGATGATTTATTCATTATTTGGCAGGGAACGGAGGAATCCTTGAAGGAATTCTCTGAATGGTTGAACAGTAATAACAACAATATCAGCTTGGAGTTCACTTGGGATAAGAAACAAATACACTATTTTGATGTTATGGTCATCAAGGGTGAGGATTACCTTTATACTAAGGCATACTTTAAGGCCACTGATCGAAATAGCTACATCCCAGTGCATAGTGGTCATCACCCCCAATGGCTTCGGAATATTCCCAAAGGTCAGTTTATGCGCATACGTCGCAACTGTACCAGAGACTCGGACTATCAAGTCCAAGCAGATCTAATTAAACAACGCTTTGTGGAAAAAGGGTATCAGGCACCCCAGCTGGATGAGGTGATAGAAGAAGTGGGCCTATTGACACAAGAATCCCTGCTGACACCAAGGATTAGTCTACAGAATCAGAAACATGAATGGGGATTTATATCTGGATACCATGAACAACATAGAGAGATAGAATCCATATTTAGGAAACATTGGCACATACTTAAATTGGACAAAACTCTGAAAACAGTGTTACCGGAAGTTCCTCCGTTCATTTTTGGAAAACAATGACATTTGGAGATCAGGTAGTCAAAAAAATCTTAGACCAACCAAAGAGACTACAAATGTTTTGGGAGAGGACTGGCTTTTATGCCTGCAGACGATGCAAAGCTTGTCAACAAGTATCAACACAGTTGCGAGGCATCACGAGTTTCACATCCACTGCAAATGGCAAGGATTTTGAAATTAAGGAGTGCATTACATGCATGTCCACCCACGTGGTTTACGCTCTCGAGTGTCCATGTGGGTTAATGTATATTGGACGTACCAAAAGAACATTGGCTAAGAGAGTATCAGAACACATTTACAATATTACTATAGGGTACAAAGACCATAGTGTGTCCCTTAATTTTAGGGAGAAACATGGTAGGGATCCTAGGGGTCTAAAATTTTGGGGTATCGATAAGGTGCACCCAAGATGGAGAGGAGCCAATATGGTACGAGAAATATCCAAATGTGAAACCGAATGGATATTCCGGACCAACACTCTCAGTCCTAATGGACTCAACATAGATCTTGACCTTAATTGCTTCATTAGTAATTATTGATAGAGCAGTGGTCTAGAGAATTACTATAGTTGAACTCCATCCATAATGAGGGTCCATATTCAAGTAAAAGTGTCTGTTTTTGATTTCCATGAGTCAATTATAGATCTTGTAGTTAAAGATTGTAGATGTTTTGGGAAGACGAATAGAATATGGTTTTGGCAGATTTCATTCTATTCATTGGGGATTACATCATTAGTAGTTTTTTACATTGATCACTATTTTGATGAATTTTAATATTAGTATGTTTTATTAATTGCCATTTATTATGGCTTTTATTACTAATTCTTACATTAATGACTTTAGTCATCACATTATGTCCTTTTTAATATTGACGCTGTCTGATATTCCTCTGTGTTACATTGGAAATCAAGCAGTGTCTGATATAGATAGTATAACATGGCACACTCTGCAGGGATAAGCTGTGCATTGTTTATTCATTTATGCATTTAGTATTTAATGTTATTATCACTAACATTGCATGATGGGGTCATGTCTTTAAGAGGCATCCTATCTTGCCTGGGCTGGTGAGTGAAAGTTGTTTTGCGGCACTCAGCAGCGGCTCATAGCTTTCATCTGCTCTTTATGAGTGTCACACTCGTTCCGCTGCCAAGCGCTGCAATTTCCTCGCCAACCTGTAGGGGCAGTGGAGTGTGGCTGGCTGATGTGAGCCCGTGGGAAGAGGATTCTGGGGCTTGTAGGCCATGTACATATTCATGACACGCAGCCCCTGACGTACAGAGGAGGAGGCGGTGCCCTACACTATTTAAGAGATAAGTTACGTCTCGTGGCCACGCCCTCTGAAGACGTGAACCAATCACGAAACGCGTCAGTGCGTGACCACGTGACTCATCTGTCCATACAGATCATCTTCCCGGGACTCTCTCGAGCAAGCCACCGATTGGCAGGATCTCTGGTTTTGAGTGAGCATGATGTATCAACAGTATGAGACATGTTTTAATATGTTTTAATCTTGTAAGCATGCTTGTAAACGGGGGGTCTATCTATTTACAATAAAAAGGGTTTTACACTATGTTTGGTTTCCCCTTACATTTTATATGCCCGCATTGCTGCACGCTGAAATCCACTGATCAGGGACACCGCTCATCCTAGGAGAAACCTTCTCTATGAAGAGCTCACAACCACCCATTTAGAGGAGTGACTAAGGCTATCTGTGTTTGGAAGTCTGGTGAGTAGATCTCCTAAGGGAGCTGCATTGCATCTAATGGTGAAGTGTCCTTTCAAGCTACAGTTGCTGGGTTCCTCTGAGATGAATCTGTTGCACACTCATAGTGAATGAACTGTTGAACTGACAGTGTGTTTCCCCATATAAGGAGCCAGAGCAACAACATTTATAGGGTTAATACTGGCAGATGAGAGGATTGGAGAAGTGGACTCTCTCTCTCTCTCTCTCTTTTTTTTTTTTTCAATTATTCCAAATTTATGCATTGGACCTATATGTGTTTACATGTTGCATAGTATAGTACTGTACGATAAGAATCCTTATCACCCACAGGTTTTTTACCTAACCTGCGAAGCGCTGTTAATGTTTGATGCATAGTTGTTTACAATTATTTATTGAGCATATTTTGTATGAATTTTTATGATGTTATAATAGCTGCTGCATTACAGAAGAATTTAGATTTTTTGTCAATTGAGCGCTAGGATCAGAGGCACCTTAGGGAGTTTTTCTGATATTTATTATCATTATCTATAAAAGCATTGATTTCAATATCAGCATTCAACCCAAATGGTCTGAGGCACCCTGTATATCCAACTCATTTCGAGTTTAGATATCGCACGTCTCTTCGGGCCCCCCCTCCAGTGGCTCTTCAACTTGTCTATGGCCACGAAGGACGTCCCACTAGGGTCCCTATTGTGGACATCCCTGTAGTGTCTAGACACAGAGTGCCCCTTAAAGCCTCTTCTAATATTTCCAATATGCTCATTGAGCCTAACTTGGAAAGCCCTAACAGTCCTTCCTATATACTGTAACCCGCAAGGGCAGGTGAGGAGGTACACAACATGGGTAGTAGAACATGTAATAAAGGTTTTGATATCGAACTGTTTAGAGGTACTGTTGGAAACAAAATTGGTAGTTTTCCGTTCCTTGATATGATTAATATTGCAAACAGCACATTTTTTGCATTTATGATAGCCCACCAAATATTGAAAAAACATAGGTTTGTCAATAGGGGGATCACATACATTTGGAGCCAATGAGTCTCTCAAAGAGGGTACACCCCTAAATACCACCTGTGGATTATCAGGTAGTATAGGTCCCAGTACCACATCATCCTTGATAATGTGCCAATGTTTATAAATCAGCTTTTTCACCAAATAGTGCTGGTTGGAGAAGCCGGTGATGAATGGTACGGTAAAAGAAGTCTTATCATCTGAATTGACACTTCTATCGCCCAAAAGTGACTCCCTATCCAGTTGTTCCACTTCCAAACATTTGTGTTCAAGGTCACTAGCAAGATATCCTTTCTCAAGAAATCTCCTGGTCAGGATATCAGCTTGTTCTCTATAATCACTAAGTTTAGTGCAATTTTGCCTGAGTCGCACATATTGGCTTTTCGGAACTGCATTGAGCCATGGGCGATGGTGACAGCTATCTTGAGGTATGAATGTGTTCCTGTCCGTAGTTTTAAAATATGTAGATGTAATAAAACGTCCCTCCTCCACCTTAATCTGGAGATCCAAAAAATGTATTGACTTCTGGTCTGCTTCATATTTAAACTCGATACCCCTATCGTTCATATTTAGAGACTTCATGAAAAAATCCAAAGACTCCTTGGATCCCCTCCATAGGAGGAGGACGTCGTCGATGTACCTGGCCCAAAAAACAAGTTGGGGTCTCTCGACAGCATGGATGACGTCCTCCTCCCATTTCCCCATAAAGAGGTTAGCCAGGCTGGGGGCAAATTTAGCCCCCATGGCAACCCCCCTATGTTGCAAAAAAAACGTATTGCTGTACCAAAAAAAATTATGAGTGGTTGCAAAATTGAGAAGTTCCAAATTGAACTTCCTATGTTTCCGTGGTAGTCCTGAATCCCTATCCAGAAAATATTTGACTGAGGAGATTCCCCACGCATGGGGTATGATTGTGTATAAGGATGTCACGTCCGCAGTGACCATCCATATGTCATCCTCATATGGGATTTCACCCAATAAATTGATAACTTGTTTGCTGTCCCGAAGGTAAGCAGGTAATGCTTTAACTAATGGTTGTAAATAGCCGTCGATGTATTTGCCAGCTCTAGATGTAATGGAGTCGATTCCACTTATAATGGGACGACCCGGTGGATTTATAGGGTTCTTGTGTATTTTAGGCAAATAGTAGATGACGGGCAATCTGGACGAACTAGGGACTAAAAAAGCCTTTTCTTTTTTATTCAAGATTCCTGTACTGAAGCCTTGTTCAACTAAATTGATAAGGGTTCTTCTATACGCAGGACGTGGGTCACTAGGTAATGGAGTATAAGTGTTCATATCTCCAACCAGGGAATTTAACTCTTCAAGGTAATCAGTTTTGTTCAAGATGACAATTCCACCCCCCTTGTCCGCGGGGCGGATAATGATCTGATTGTTTTCATATAGCTGATCCAGACCTGATTGAAGAGACTTATTTAATTTAATATTTTTTATTTTGATTTTATCTAAATCCCTAAGGAGAACGTCCCTAAACACTCTAACAGAAGGAGTCAATCCTCCTGGAGGGTTAAACAGGGACGCATTAGCCAAATTTGAATGTAATATGCCATCAGACCTGATTGAACTAGGTTTGATGGGATTAGACATAATGTATCTTTTTACACTGAGTTTTCTACTATACTTATGTATATCCATGTAGGTCTGAAATGTATTTAGCCTACATGGAGGAGCAAATTTGAGTCCTTTGTCTAATATAGACATTTCATCTGTTGAGAGGGTAACAGAACTCAGGTTATAAATACCCTGGCCTATTACACCCTTTTTCTTTTGTTGCCTCGATCTCCTTCCTCCTCTGGTTCCTCTCTTCTTTCTCTGGGTCTCTGATTTTGATCTACCCTGGGAAAATCCCCATATTGTGGGTAAGGTCGATGTCGCCACGGTTCCTGTTGATATCCAGAATCACGGGGGTGATCCCCTCTAGAGGGACGAGGAGGGAGGAGAGGTGGATAATGTCTAAAAGACCCATCATTCCACGTATCCCTATTAGGGGTACGGTTATCATGATAATGATCCCAATCCCCATATGGGTATTGGCCATCATGGAGAGGTTGGAATCTATTATAGACAGGCACTTGGTATCCCCCATAAGGTTCTCGACCAAAGGGGGTCCCAAATGGACCACCATACCCTCTATCGTCATTCCGAACAGGTTGTGGTCTATGTGTTTTGTTTTTATTCCTCCACATAGGGGATTTAGGAGGTGCTCCTTTAAGATGCGCACCACCAGGTTTAGGTTTAGTGGAGGGGGGAGGGGGGAGGGAGTCCCTATTAGGTGATCTATAGGAGACTCTTCTAGATGTACGATTCACATCGGTGAGGGCCTGAGTTTGAACAAGTGATCTAGGGGGTTGGCCTACTGTCTGTCCCGTCCCTGATCCTTGACTTCCTTCCATGGGTTCACCCTCATTGTTCAACAATTTACTTTGCCAATCAAAGACCGTCCCTGTGTTGTAATCCCCTACATCTCGACTGAACTTCTTTTTCTTTTTGTTTTTTTGTTCAATTGCTTCTTTCTCTAAAGTCTTTTTCAAATTAGTGGATCGTTCTTTATACTCTTCACTATTAGAATGGGGCATTAATTTCTCTTTAATAATTTTAATTTCAGTGTCTAAGCGGGCAAGTTTACATTTCTTCCTTTGAGCTAGAAATTCCAGGAATTTAATGCCTGCATCATTAAAGTATTTGAACCATTCTAACACTTCGAGTTCACCTTTTTGGGGGCCCACTTCCCACCGTAAGCTTCTGGGAACCATGTTATCACTAACATATTGGTCTAAAAATGCTATGTCCCATTGGGTATGGACTTCTGAAATCATGAGATTTTTTAGTCGCATAAAGAGACCTCCAAAGTCACCTTCTATTTCCCCATTAATTTCAAATACCCCTTCCTTCCTGATCACCCTCTTAGAGCGGTACTCAAAAACATCCATATGGAATTTAAAAAGGAGACGAAAAAATGACCTCCACTATGGCAAGGTCTGACAGGCCTGCAGATATCACCCTCTGCAGGGTACAGGAGTTGATCCACCTGATTTCACAGAGTGATGGTCCCGATGCGGGTTCTTAGCGTCTGTTAAACTGATCTACTCGCTGATTGTGAATACAACACAGACGCAATGTGTATTTCTGAATACATATGCGAAGAAGGCCTTTGACAGGGTGAATTTTATGCGAGCAGTCTTACAGTACGGAGGTTTTGGTAGTAAGATATTACAGTGGATTTCTTCCATTTACTCCTGCCCGACGGCTCGGGTACGAGCTAATGGAATACTATCAGAAGCCTTCCGGATTTCAAATGGGACACGACAGGGGTGCCCCCTATCCCCACTTCTATTGGCAGGCCCTGTCACTTGAGCCGTTTCTTTGTACAATGCATCAAAATCAGAACATTTAAGGAATACAAGTAGGGAATACTCAATGTAAAATCTCAGCCAACTCGCATGATATGCTGTTTACGCTTCCAAATCCGCTGATCACGATCCCTAACTTGATGAGGGAGTTTGAGAAGTATGACTCGCTTTCGAACCTTCGTATTAATTTTAATAAGTCCGAAGCGATGGGGCTTAACTTACCACAAACATCGATAACACAGTTGAAACTAAACTTTAAGTTTAAATGGACTGATAAAGCTTTAACATACCTAGGCACTCTACTTGTCAGGGACGTACTGGGCTTGAACCTGGGACCTCTTCTGTGTCTGACATTGACTCTTCCCACTGAGCTATCTGGGATGCTGGACAGTTCCCTGCCTGATCCATTAGACTACTCTGCTTGGTGTCTTGATTGCTGTTGAACCCTGAACCCCTTGCTCCTCCCATGAACTTCCTATAAAAGACGTTCCAGAGATTTTGCCCCTTGCGGTTTGATCTGCTTCTGTTCCCTGAGTTCCTGATTCTGTGCCTGTATCCTGTTCCTGTGTTTGACCCGGCTTCCTGACCATGCTTCTGTCTTCAGTCCTGACCTCGGCTCGTTTGACCCAGCTCAGTTATCTGCCAGTCTGCCTGTTGCCAAGACTCAGCCTGGACTTTGACTACTCTCTGCCTGCCACTTATAATGTTTACATTGATGTGTATGACCTGGCTTGTCTGACTCTGCAAACCTGCACCAGCTGATCTGCATCCTCTGCTCTGTGAGCTGCACACGCTGACCTGCATCCTTTGCAATGCAAACCTGCACCTGCTGACCTGCATCCCTGCTCTGCAAACCGGCACCTGCTGACCTGTATCCTCTGCTCTGCAAGCTGCACCCGCTGACCTGCATTCTCTGCTCTGCAACCTGCACCTGCTGACCTGCATCCGCTGCTTCCAGTACCAGCCATTCCAGTCTCCACTCGGCTCCACCACTCCAAGCAGTGAGGATCAGACATGCACCCTTACCTCGCCGTGCTCTTACCACCACTGTCCCCACTCCAGTGGTCTCCGAGCCGGGGTTGTACAGGAGGTCCCTCTCCGCACGTCAGGCTCACACCTAAGGTACGTTACAGTATCAAACCGCCATGCCTGAGCCTGCAGGAGATACCTCGCCTATGGACAATGTCTATCAACACCTTACAGCTCTCACTCAGATCGTGAAGTTTCTGCAGGGCAGCCACGTCCGAGTGGATAAGCAGACACAAACTCAAGCCACCTCTGCAGATTCACCTCCAACCCCAACTTCCTCTATTGGAATGATACCATCTCCTGAGCCCAGGGTCCCTGTTCCTGAGAAGTTTTTTGGGGATCGGTGTAAATTCCGGGCGTTTCGCAAAGCATGTGAACTTTACTTTTCGTTGCTACCTCGGACTTTTTCATCTGAAGCCACCAAGGTGGGCTTCGTTATCACTCTGCTGCAGGGGGAACCTCAATCTTGGGCCCATCACCTACTTGAAGTCCGCCATGTAGTTCTAGACTCTCTGCCCTCTTTTCTTGATGCCATGGCCTGACTTTATGACGATCCGCAGCAGACTTCTACTGCCAAGGCTGCTTTCCATGCGCTCCATCAAGGCCACCGAGCAGTCAAGGTCTATGTGACTGATTTCAGACGCTGGAGCACGGATACCCAGTGGAACGAGGTGGCTCTGCGGCATCAGTTCCGTCTTGGTCTCTCTGAAAGCTTGAAGGACTTGTTAGCACGGGTCGGTGTTCCTGATGTTCTAGAGACTTTAATTACTTTGTCTATCCAGATAGACCGATGACTCCGGGAGTGCAGAGCAGAAAGTTCTACCCAGCAGCTCTGCCCAGCTTGGATGCTACCCCGGATACTAGCCCCTGTGTACCTGCCAGTGCCACTACGGCTCCAACTGAACCCTCATCCCTCAACCAGACCTGTACCGTCAAGCCAGGGCAGTTGGACTGATGAAACATTCCCTATCGGCCAAGGAACGACTTTGTCGGCTGCAGAATTATCTATGCCTGTATTGCGGGGAACCCGGTCATTATGTCTCTTCTTGTCCCGCTAAGCTGCGCAAGGTCCTGGCTACCTCTTCTCCCAACTACTCCCCTCCATCTACCAATGCTACTCACCTGGCTCTTCCTATCTCTTTCCAACTACCAGGGAGGACAATACCAATAACTGCAATAATTGACTCAGGGGCATGTAGTTGTTTTGTCGATCTAGACTTTGCAGCACAACAACACATCCCACTCCAACCTAAGACTCGGGGACTTTCCATCTTCCTGGCAGATGGGTCTTGCATCAAGTCCAGAGTAGTGACCCAGGAGACCCCTCCTTTGCCTGTGATCACCTCCATGGACCATAAGGAACTTTTGACTTTGGATGCTATTGCATGTCCCATGTTTCCAGTTATCCTGGGTCTAACCTGGCTTCAGGCACACAATCCACAGATTGATTGGGGGACCGGAAGTATTAAGTTCCAGTCGCCATACTGTCAACACCACTGCATGATTTCACGTCCCAGCACCTCAGGGCCTCTGTTATGCCTGGATTCAGATCCAGAGATACAAGCTTCTGTACCCAAACAATATCATGAGTTCCTAGACGTCTTCAGCAAGTGAGGGGCCGAAGTCCTCCCGCCTCATCGTCCTTACAATTGTCCAATCGAGCGACAGAGTATCCAGTACCTTGGCCTAGTGATCTCTACAGAGGGATTCAAGATGGACCCACAGAAGGTTTCAGCCATTCTGGATTGGCCTGCACCTTCAGACAAAAAGGGGGTGCAGCGCATCATTGGCTTTGCCAATTTTTAATCTGAGGTTTATCAAGGGATTCTCCGCTATTATTTCCCCGATTACGCAGCTAACAAAGCAAAATGCTTGATTCCAGTGGACATCTGAAGCACAAGCTGCTTTCACAAACCTAAAAAGACTTTTTACTTCTGCTCCTATCCTATCTACTTTAGGTAGACGTCTCAGAGACAGCGGTTGGTGCTGTTATCTCCCAGCGCCAAGGTCTCAAGGACTTGATACACCCGGTAGCCTTCTTCTCCCGTAAGCTCACCCCGTCCGAGAGGAATTATGATGTTGGAGACCGGGAGCTCCTGGTGAATAAATCTGCCCTTGAGAAGTGGAGGTACTTGTTGGAGGGAGCAGCGCATCCTATACTCATTTACACAGACCACAAGAACCTAGAGTATCTGAGAGCTGCCAAACGTCTGAGACCACGCCAGGCACGTTGGGCACTATTTTTCTCTAGATTCTCGTTCCACATAACTTACTGACCAGGCTCCAAGAACACCAAACCAGATGCTCTTTCCCGCATGTTTGATGATCCGAAAGAGGTGTCAGCTCCAGATACCATTCTATTGGAAGGCAACTTCTTACTTTTACAAACTAGCCTGATGTCTGGCTTGAAGCAAGCTTCTACAGGTGTGTCTGGTCCCTCTGGAATCACTCCAACGACGGGTTACTTTGGAAGAATGACAAAATCTTTGTGCCAGAAAAAGTTTGAGTCACAGTGTTAAACTTGTGTCATGATCATCCCCTGGCAGGCCATTTCGGAATGCATAAAACCCTTGAACTGATTCAACGCACGTTTTGGTGGCCGGATCTTGAAAAAGACTGCAGGGAATTGACTGAAGACTGAAGGTTCATGTGCCACCTGTATCCGTAGCAAGACCACTAGAAGCAAGGCCTGGGGTCTGCTCAGACCCTTACCAGTCCCTGACCGTCTCTGGAAAATGATTGCCATGGACTTCATAGTGGAACTCTCCCCGTCTGAAGGTTGCTCAGCCATCTTTGTAGTGGTTGACCATCTATCCAAGATGGCCCACTTTGTGCCTCTCAAAGGCACGCCCTCTGCCATGGAAACTGCCCAGGTCTTCATTAGGGAAGTAGTAAGGCTACATGGGGTCCCTGCGGACATCGTTTTGGATATAGGGGTGCAGTTCACCTCTCGCTTCTGGAAGGCTTTGTGCAAGGTCCTGAAGATTGAGTTGTCCATGTCCTCAGCCTATCACACCCAAACTAACGGGCAAACCAAAAGAACGAATCAGACGCTTGAACAGTACCTCAGATGCTTCACCACCTTCATTCAAGATGAATGGATAGCTTTACTACCCCTTACAGAGTTTGCCTTTAACAACGCCAGTCATTCGGCTACAGGTCAGTCGCCATTTTTTTCCAACTACGGGTTTCACCCGACCTTCTTACCTGATCTCATCCCTGATTCAACAGTCCCGGCGGTCCAGAGTACCGTTGATTTCCTGACCCGTAACAGCAGGATATTGCCGGAAGCCATGACTAAGGCACAAGCAGTCAATAAAAGGATCTTTGACAGGAAAAGGAGAGGGGAATTATGCCTGCAACAGGGTGACCAAGTATGGTTATCTACCACCAACCTTAAGATGGCTTGTCCCAGAATTTCGGGTGATGTGGCAGATGACGGTGGGTGTGGCCTAGCAATGGTGGAGTATGGAGGTTGTGAGCTGAGCTCCATGCAAACCCTCTACCCTCTATACGGCCAGTGAAAAGAAACGAGACCCGGCAGCCCTGAGATTTGAGCCCTGAGACTGCA
Source organism: Rana muscosa (assembly GCA_029206835.1). Classification (NCBI taxonomy): domain Eukaryota; kingdom Metazoa; phylum Chordata; class Amphibia; order Anura; family Ranidae; genus Rana; species Rana muscosa. The sequence goes on from CM055118.1 coordinate 23,339,229, forward strand.
TGTGCATGAGACTGCATGCCAGCCTGAAAAAGCAGCCTGGAAAAGCAAAATAAAACAGCATCCAGCCTCTACGCATCCAGCATCCAGCAGTACAATATCAGAGTTATCTTGTCGAGGAGCTGATCAGTGTGTCGGGGATTTTGAGTGTATCCGGGCGGACATCTCTTGCGTTTCTGCCTGAGAGCGGCGGCGGGGACAGGAGTGTGCAGTGTGCTGACCTGCGAAGTGGGAGCATGTAGAGGAGCGTGCTGTAAGGCATATAAAAGGTATGAAAGATATATTCACTATACAGCCCCGCTTGAATTCTGAGAGTCCAACCGGCGCCGTGGCGTTGCAGCCGGGGTGACGTCATCTATCTATCAGGAAGGAAGGACGGAGGTGGTGTGCTTTTCAGTCTGGGTGGTGAAACAATTCAGCCCTGTTACAGCCTAAGTTCCCTGACACTGGCTTCTTGTGTGGGAAGATTGGAGGTCGGTCTGCAGGCACGAAGGACACTCTCAGGATATGGTATGATAGGGTATGTGCCAATAATATAACCACATAACTACATTATAAGACTACTAAGTCAAGTATTAAAAAACTACATATCCATGTTACAGGACTATTAAGCCATTTATTGAGTAATTGATCTCTGGAACCCTCCTGGCTAATTTAAGGGGGGACACTAAGGTCCCCCTGTCTTTAAAAAACGATCTCAAGGCACTGTGTCCATATTATGAGATCATGCTACAGGAAGCTACAGGACAATTAAGCTGTACACTAAAATGCTAATCCCTTCAGGCTATGCAGATGGTGCACAATAATATTGCTGACTACGATTACTGTTAATACTCCAATACTCCAATACTCCAACTATCTTTTCTCCTTTTGCTCCCTTTGTGATTGAACTTGCTTATTGAAATTCTGAAAAAATTTGAAAGAATTTTTTATTTTTTTTGATAAATAAAGGGACGAGGCTATTTATCAATGTAAAAGGCATACATATAATACAGTGCATATTATCGTGCAGTGAACACCGGACTTTAGCAAGTGCATACAAGGGTCGGGGTACACAAACGATAGTAGATAGACAGTAAATGTTATATTGGACTTAAAGAGTATTTAAAGAGTATTTCCCGCGGACGCGGGCAGCAATAGCACGGGCTTTGGTGGTTGAAACAAGGGGGCCTGCATACGTAGAGATTACAAGAGCAGCCCCCTGGATGAGTCTCCCTTTATCCCCAGATAGGAAGAAGGGGCAAGGGAAGGACGACACATACGCTGTGGCATATATTGATACACAAGCCGAATCTCAGAGAGCAAAGATGCTCTCTGAGAGCAAGCTTCTGTACCCAAAACAATATCATGCGTTCCTGGACGCCTTTAGCAAGCGAGGGGCCGAAGTCCTCCCGCCTCATCGTCCTTACGATTGTCCAATCGAGCGACAGAGTATCCAGTTCCTTGGCCTAGTGATCTCTACAGAGGGATTCAAGATGGACCCACAGAAGGTTTCAGCCATTCTGGATTGGCCTGCACCTTCAGACAAAAAGGGGGTGCAGAGCTTCGTTGGCTTTGCCAATTTTTAATCTGAAGTTTATCAAGGGATTCTCTGCTATTATTTCCCTGATTACGCAGCTAATGAAGCAAAATGCTTGATTCCAGTGGACATCTGAAGCACAGGCTGCTTTCACAAACCTAAAAATACTTTTTACTTCTGCTCCTATCCTAAGTCATCCGGATCTTGCCCTACCGTATCTACTTGAGGTAGACGCCTCAGAGACAGCGGTTGGAGCTGTTATCTCCCAGCGCCAAGGTCTCAAGGACTTGATACACCCGGTAGCCTTCTTCTCCCGTAAGCTCACCCCATCCGAGAGGAATTATGATGTTGGAGACCGGGAGCTCCTGGGCATTAAATCTGGCCTTGAGAAGTGGAAGTACTTGTTGGAGGGAGCAGCACATCCTATACTCATTTACACAGACCACAAGAACCTAGAGTATCTGAGAGCTGCCAAACATCTGAGACCACACCAGGCACGTTGGGCACTATTTTTCTCTAGGTTCTCGTTCCACATAACTTACCGGCCAGGCTCCAAGAACACCAAACCAGATGCTCTTTCCCGCATGTTTGATGATCCGAAAGAGGTGTCGGCTCCAGATACCATTCTATCGGAAGGCAACTTCTTACTTTTACAAACTAGCCTGATGTCTGGCTTGAAGCAAGCTTCTACAGGTGTGTTTGGTCCCTCTGGAATCACTCTGTTACCCAAGGACGGGTTACTTTGCAAGAATGACAAAATCTTTGTGCCAGAAGAAGTTCGAGTCACAGTGTTAAACTTGTGTAATGATCATCCCCTGGCAGGCCATTTCGGAATGCATAAAACCCTTGATTCAACGCACGTTTTGGTGGCTGGGTCTTGAAAAAGATTGCAGGGAATATGTAGGTTCATGTGCCACCTGTATCCGTAGCAAGACCACTAGACGCAAGGCCCGGGGTCTGCTCAGACCCTTACCAGTCCCTGACCATCCCTGGGAAATGATTGCCATGGACTTCATAGTGGAACTCCCCCCGTCTGAAGGTTGCTCAGCCATCTTTGTAGTGGTTGACCATCTATCCAAGATGGTCCACTTCGTGCCTCTCAAAGGCACGCCCTCTGCCATGGAAACTGCCCAGGTCTTCATTAGGGAAGTAGTAAGGCTACATGGGGTCCCTGCGGACATCATTTCGGATAGAGGGGTGCTGTTCACCTCTCGCTTCTGAAAGGCTTTGTGCAAGGTCCTGAAGATTGAGTTGTCCATGTCCTCAGCCTATCACACCCAAACTAACGGGCAAACCGAAAGAACGAATCAGACGCTCGAACAGTACCTCAGATGCTTCACCACCTTCGTTCAAGACGACTGGGTAGCTTTACTACCCCAGGCAAAGTTTTGCCTTTAACAACGCCAGTCATTCAGCTACAGGTCAGTCGCCATTTTTTGCCAACTACGGTTTCACCCGACCTTCTTACCTGATCTCATTCCTGATTCAACAGTCCCAGCGGTCTAGAGTACCGTTGATTTCCTGGCCTGTCTATCTCAAGGTACTGTGTCCATATTATGGGATCATGCTACAGGAAGCTACAGGACAATTAATGAATGTAGGTACCAACACATAGAAATATATACATATGAAGTCCAATAGTGATGACAGCAGGTAAGTCTGGAATATATCCTAATAAATGTCCATTCAAAAATCAAAAAAATGAAGAATGAAGGGAAGCCCCTTAGTGACCGATATGGCCTCCTATCGGAACAGGAGAATGGTTATCAGAGTCAGATACAACACTCCAGTACTACCCATCATGAGATTTGTGATAGCCCCGGTCCATCTGGACAAAATGGACAACATTGGGGTTTTCACAAATTGGGCCAAGGTACAAAAAGGTTGTGCGACGCACGAGAGGAACTAGAGGGGGGGTTAGGGCTAGAAACAAAAAGACAAAAATCATGAGGGGTTCAGGTATCTTCAATTTAAGTTCTGCTATTCTAACTGATGCAGAAAAGACTGTACTCGATAAGGGTCTCAAATATGTCCCCCCGTGCAGGTTGAATAAATTTAAGACCTACATGGATGTTCACCGATTTATCAGGAGAGTTAGCATTAAACGCCATTTTTTGTGCAATCCCATTGGCACAAATAATGATTTGGTACCTGAGTTCACCCACTCAGGATTATCAAACGCGTCTTTGTTTAACCCTCCTGGAGCATTGGCTCCGCCCCTTAAAGTGTTTAGGGATGTGGTCCTCAGGGATTTGGATCAATTGCCACTTAAAAGGGTACATTCCGATAGGGAATCAAGGCCTTCAACAAGGGTTCTATGTAAAAACAGGGATCTTGTTATTAGGCCTGCGGATAAGGGGGGGGGGGTATTATCATTTTGGACAAGGCTGATTACCTTTCTGAGATGTCTCGGATCGTCAACGATCGGGACACCTATACTCCCCTATCATCCGATCCAAAGACCCTATATACAAGAGAGCTATCAGTATTGGTTCAAAGAGGTCTAGGGATACTTAACAGGAAGGAAAGTGAATATTTGGTGCCTAGGGCGCCACGCACACCTGTCATTTATTATCTCCCCAAAATACATAAAGATGCTACAAACCCCCCTGGGCGCCCTATTATTAGTGGCATTGATTCCATCACGTCTAGGGTGGGACGTTATATTGATGGCTTCTTACAACCATTGGTTTTGATGATGCCTTCGCATCTCAAGGATTCCCGCCAGGTTATCAATATTTTGACCGGAATCACCCCTGGGGACAGCATGTGGTTGGTAACAGCGGACGTCACGTCCTTATATACTATCATTCCCCATAATTTGGGTTTATTTGCAGTAGAATACTACTTGAGGCGTGACTCCGGACTGTTTGATGAACAGATTTCATATATTCTTGAGTTGCTATCATTTGCTGCTTCTAGGAGCTACTTCTGGTTTAATAACCAATTCTACAGGCAAGACAGAGGAGTGGCTATGGCGGCAAAATATGCCCCTAGTCTGGCCAATCTCTTCATGGCCCTATGGGAGGAGGACGTTGTCTATGTTCAACACCCGCCCCAACTCATGTTGTGGGCAAGGTACATTGACGACGTCCTCCTCCTATGGGATGGGGATCGTAAAGATCTGGATACCTATATGGAGCACCTCAATAACAACACTAGGGGTATCGTCTTGAATTTTGAGGCGAGCCAGGAGGAGATTAATTTTTTAGATTTAAAAATAAGTATTAAAAATGGCTCTTTCACCACTTCCACCTTTTTTAAAAATACGGATAGGAATTCATACATACCTACCAATAGTTGCCATCATCCATCATGGCTTAAATCCGTACCAAGAGTCAATTCATCAGGCTGAAACGTAACTGTACAGATCACAAAGAATTTCTAACACAAGCACAAATCCTGGTTGGTCGATTTTTGAAAAAAGGGTATTCCAATGATTCACTCATTAACACCTTAAATGAGGTTGCATTATTGGATAGGAAAGACCTATTGGCTGAGAAACCTAGGTCCCAATCGAGAGTGCCATCCATTCCATTTGTTACCACTTATTCAACTCAATATAGGGGTATCAAACAGTTGATTAAGAAGCATTGGCACATTCTCACCAATGACCCTGTTTTGCAGGGAGTATTACCTGTCCACCCTCAGGTTATATACAAGGGAGCACCTTCTTTACAAGGGAGAGTGGCACCCAATATTCTAGATCCCCCTTCTGTGCGCAAGACTTTTCTCGATCAGTTGGTGGGTTTCTATCAGTGTAGGAGGTGTCGGGTAAGTTCGTTGAGTGGTTGTACCCATAGACGTACCAATACGTTTAAGTCCACTGTAACCAATGTCGAGCATAAAATATTGCCCTTTATTACTTGCTCCACGGAGAGAGTTGTTTATCTCCTACAATGTCCATGTGGACTCCAATATGTGGGCAGGACTAAACGACCTCTCCGTGTTAGACTAAACTAACATATCACTAACATCCTCACAGGTTTCCCAAAACACCCAGTATCCCGACACTATTTGGAAATTCATGCCAAAGACCCCACCAACACCATCTTTCTGGGGATAGATAAATATTCTGCTAGATGGAGGGGTGACTCCATGATCAGAAGTATTTCCAGACTTGAGATGGCTTGGATCCACAGACTGAAGAGTTATGTACCATATGGGATGAACGTTGAAGTAGATCTCAACGCTTTCATCGATAACACTTAGTCTGTGATAAGTGGGAGCTTGCTTTGCATATGTGGATCTTGCTATATTGGTGACCACAATTGTTTGCCATTATATATCCTTATATGTCCAATTTACCATCCAAGGGACCCGCAATGGGCCCTCACACTTTAGAATATTCCTCCCCCCCCTTTCCCTTTTTCTGTTGCTGTTTCTAGTTGAGGTATATTTTTTTGTCTTTTTTTTACCTCCACTGGTTATAATATGCAACAATACATATAGAACCTTTTTATTATCATTTTTTATGTGTATATACATCTCTATCTTTATAGAATATTAGTATGTATCCTCATAACATACTTTTCAAAGTATTCCTATATTTTTCAAAGGTATACCATATTGTGGTGGACGGGTGGAGGTTGTTTATTAATTTGGACATCCTTCCCGCCCACACACATGATAAGTAGTGTTGAGCGAACCCGAACTGTAAAGTTCGGGTCCGTACCGAACTTTAGCTTTTTCCCGAACCCGAACCCGAACCCGGACTTTGCCCAAAAGTCCGGGTTCGGGTTCGGCAATCTAATTACGCATTTAGAAATGCTTCAGGGGCCAGCCAATCACCTTTTGATTAGCTGGTGTGCCCTTAGAGGCCATCATAGCCATGCCTACTAATGGCATGGCTGTGATTGGTCAGTGCAACATGTGACCCAGCTTCTATATAAGCTAGAGGCACACAGCACACATGTCACTCTGCTTCAGAATAGATAGGGAGAGGATCTAGTCTGCTGCTGCTGCTTTTAGGGAGAGATAGAAAAATAGATGAGGTAGTCCTGATTCTACAATCTGAGGGAAAAGATAGAGAGATAGTGTAGTGTAGGGCCAGGTTCCTGTGTTGGTGCTTTCAGGGAGAGAGAATATTATATAGGAGTCCAGATTCAGAGATTAAAATCAGCGATCTGCATAGGTTTACCTGTTTGTGTTGCAGTGCAGTCTTTTTACACTGCCATGAGCCCAGTGTCAGAGAAAATCTAACTTTTAGGGGAAAAAAAAGGCACTTTATTGTGCTCTTTTCCAAAAGACTCGTGCAAAAAAAGACCCATTTAGGGCAAAAAAAAAAAAATGCACTTTAATGTACGCTTGCAAAAAGAGCCATTCAGGGGCACAAAAAATAGTTTTCAGTGTGTTATACATATTTTGAGGTGTGTGAAATAAACAATTTCTATATAGTTTTCTCCTACTGTGCTATACTAAAAAAATAACATTTTTTTTGAATAGCATTTTCTGCAGTTCTGTAGCTGTGCGATTCAGCGGTTACGTACTGTGGGTGTGTTCTGCTCTTCCAAAAAATGCCGTTTAGGGGCACAAACAATAGTTTGCAGTGTGTTATACATATTTGGAGGTGTGTGAAATAAACAATTTCTATATAGTTTTCTCCTACTGTGCTATACTAAAAAAACACATTTTTTTTTGAATAGCATTTTCTGCAGTTCTGTAGCTGTGCGATTCAGCAGTTACGTACTGTGGGTGTGTTCTGCTCTTCCAAAAAACGCCGTTTAGGGGCACAAAAAATAGTTTGCAGTGTGTTATACATATTTGGAGGTGTGTGAAATAAACAATTTCTATATAGTTTTCTCCTACTGTGCTATACTAAAAAAACAACATTTTTTTTGAATAGCATTTTCTGCAGTTCTGTAGCTGTGCGATTCAGCGGTTACGTACTGTGGGTGTGTTCTGCTCTTCCAAAAAACGCCGTTTAGGGGCACAAAAAATTGTTTGCAGTGTGTTATACATATTTGGAGGTGTGTGAAATAAACAATTTCTATATAGTTTTCTCCTACTGTGCTATACTAAAAAAACAACATTTTTTTTTAATAGCATTTTCTGCAGTTCTGTAGCTGTGCGATTCAGCGGTTACGTACTGTGGGTGTGTTCTGCTCTTCCAAAAAACTCAGTTTAGGGGCACAAAAAATAGTTTGCAGTATGTTATACATATTTGGAGGTGTGTGAAATAAACAATTTCTATATAGTTTTCTCCTATTGTGCTATACTAAAAAAACAACATTTTTTTTGAATAGCATTTTCTGCAGTTCTGTAGCTGTGCGATTCAGCGGTTACGTACTGTGGGTGTGTTCTGCTCTTCCAAAAAACGCCGTTTAGGGGCACAAAAAAAAGTTTGCAGTGTGTTATACATATTTTGAGGTGTGTGAAATAAACAATTTCTATATAGTTTTCTCCTACTGTGCTATACTAAAAAAACAACATTTTTTTTTAATAGCATTTTCTGCAGTTCTGTAGCTGTGCGATTCAGCGGTTACGTACTGTGGGTGTGTTCTGCTCTTCCAAAAAACTCAGTTTAGGGGCACAAAAAATAGTTTGCAGTGTGTTATACATATTTGGAGGTGTGTGAAATAAACAATTTCTAAATAGTTTTCTCCTATTGTGCTATACTAAAAAAACAACATTTTTTTTTAATAGCATTTTCTGCAGTTCTGTAGCTGTGCGATTCAGCGGTTACGTACTGTGGGTGTGTTCTGCTCTTCCAAAAAACGCCGTTTAGGGGCACAAAAAAAAGTTTGCAGTGTGTTATACATATTTTGAGGTGTGTGAAATAAACAATTTCTATATAGTTTTCTCCTACTGTGCTATACTAAAAAAACAACATTTTTTTTGAATAGCATTTTCTGCAGTTCTGTAGCTGTGCGATTCAGCGGTTACGTACTGTGGGTGTGTTCTGCTCTTCCAAAAATACCCATTTAGGGCAAGATCCTAAATTTGGAAAATATGAGGAGAAGGTCAAAGGGACGTGGTGGCCCCGGTCATGGTGCTGCTGGTGGAGCTCCTGTTGCAGGGAGAGGACGTGGTGGATCTGTGCCAGATACACGCACAAGTGAAACACCTTCCTCAGGTGCGAGTAGGCGACCGAGCCTGCGGCGGTATTTTGTCGCGCCTAATGAGGCTGTACGAATGTTTAGGCCAGGACAAGTACAGGCGATAGTAGATTGGGTTGCTGACAGTGCCTCGGGTTCCTTCACATTGTCTCCCACCCACTCTTCTGATGAAAGAACAGAGTTGGCACCTGAAACCCATGTCCATCAGTCTTTCACCTCACCCCCTTGCAAATCAGCCAAGCAGTCTGAGCCCCAAATCATGCAGCAGTCTCTTCTGCTTTTCGATGACTCTGTTAGCAGGGTTTCCCAGGGCCATCCACCTAGCCCTGCCCCAGAAGTGGAAGAGATTTAGTGCACCGATGCCCAACCACTTATGTTTCATGATGAGTACATGGGAGGACCATCGCAGTACGTCTCGGATGATGACGAAACACAGGTGCCAACTGCTGCTGCTTTCGCAATTGTGCAGACAGACAAGGAGGGCAGGGGTGAAGACTGGGTGGAAGATGATGTGGAGGACGATGAGGTCCTCGACCCCACATGGAATGAACGTTATGCAGGTGACCAGTGTAGTTTGGAGGAAGAGGCGGTGGTCGCACAGAGCCACCAGCACAGCAGAAGGTGCAAAAGCGGTGCGTCTGTCAGCTAGACAGTATGTCTGCTACTGCCCAACGCAGCAAGGGACCGAGCACACCAAAGCCAGGTCCAAGGAGTTCCCTAGCATGGCAGTTCTTCACACAATGTGCTGATGACAAGACACGAGTGGTTTGCACGCTGTGCAATCAGAGCCTGAAGCGAGGCATAAACGTTCTCAACCTGAGCACAACCTGCATGACCAGGCATCTAAGTGCAAAGCACGAGCTGCAGTGGAGTAGACACCTCAAAAACCAAGAAAGGTCTCTGGCTCCTCCTGCTTTCTCTTCTGCTGCAGTCTCGGCCTCTTCATCCACCTCTGTAGTGACAGTGGCACCTGCCACCCCGCAAACAGAGGATCTGCCAGCAACACTACCACCTGGGTCACCAACCATCTCCACAATGTCCCATGGAAGCGTTCAGCTCTCTATCTCCCAAACATTGGAGCGGAAGAGGAAGTACCCCCCTAGCCACCCGCGATCCCTGGCCCTGAATGCCAGCATTTCAAAACTCCTGGCCTTTGAAATGCTGTCATTCCGTCTGGTGAAGACGCAGAGTTTTAAAAGCCTGATGGCATTGGCTGTCCCACAGTACGTCGTGCCCAGCCGCCACTATTTTTCCAGGCGAGCCATCCCTTCCCTGCACAACCAAGTGGGGGACAAAATCAGGTGTGCACTGCGCAACGCCATCTGTGGCAAGGTCCACCTAACTACGGATGCGTGGACCAGTAAGCACGGTCAGGGACGTTATATCTCCCTAACAGCACACTGGGTAAATGCAGTGGCGGCTGGGCCTGAGGCAGATAGCAGTTTGGCGCATGTCCTTCCACCACCGAGGATTGCAGGGCGCTTCAGTTTGCCTCCTGTTGCTAACTCCTTCTACTCCGCTTCCTCATCCTCTACCGCCTCCTCATCCGGTCAGCGTAACACCTTCACCACCAACTTCAGCACAGCCAGGGGTAAACGACAGCAGGCAGTTTTAAAACTTTCCTGTTTGGGGGAAAAACCCCACACCGCGCAGGAGTTGTGGAGGGACATGGAACAACAGACCAATGAGCGGTTGCTGTCAGTGAGCCTCAAGCCCGGCCTGGTGGTGTGCGATAATGGACGAAATCTCGTAGCAGCTCTGGGCCTAGCCGGTTTGACGCACATCCCTTGCCTGGCGCATGTGCTGAACTTGGTGGTCCAGAGGTTCCTTAAAAATGACCCCAATATGCCAGAGCTGCTGCAGAAAGTGCGGGCTGTGTGTGCGCACTTTCGGCGTTCTTACCCTGCTGCTGCTCGCCTGTCAGCGCTGCAGCGTAACTTCGGCCTTCCCGCTCACCGCCTATATATGTGACGTGCCCACAAGGTGGAACTCCACCTTGCACATGCTGGCCAGACTGTGCGAGCAGCAGCAGGCGATAGTGGAGTTTCAGCTGCAGCAATCACGCGTGAGTTGCTCTGCGGAACAGCACCACTTCACCACCAATAACTGGGCCTCCATGCGAGACCTGTGTGCCTTGTTGCGCTGTTTCGAGTACTCCACCAACATGTCCAGTGCCAATGACGCCGTTCTTAGCGTTACTATCCCAGTTCTATGCCTCCTTGAAAAAACGCTTCGGGCGATGATGGAAGAGGATGTGGCACAGGAGGATGAGGAGGAGGAGGAGAAAGCGGGATCATTTCAAAGGCTTTCAGGGCAGTCTTTCACAATTGTCCGGCAGAAAGGGCACAGTTCTGGAGGATGACGAGGTGGAGGAGGAGATGGAGGAGGAGGAGGAGCCATTTTCACAGCAGGGTGGCACCCAGACCAGCTCGTGGCCATCACTGGTGCGTGGCTGGGGGGATACAGAGGACACAGACGATACACCTCCCACAGAGGACAGCTTTTCTTTGCCTCTGGGCAGCCTGGCACACATGAGCGATTACATGCTGCAGTGTTTCCGCAATGACCGCCGAGTTGCCCACATTTTAACTGGTGCTGATTACTGGGTGGCCACCCTGCTGGATCCCCGTTACAAGGACAATGTACCGTCCTTAATTCCCTCACTGGAGCGGGATCGTAAGATGTGCGAGTACAAGCGCACGCTGGTAGACGCGCCGCTGGTGGCATTCCCACCTGACAGCGGGCGTACGGTGGAAGCACAAGGCGAAGGCAGAGGAGGAGGAAGAGGTCGCCAACGCAGCCGGGGCACCGACAGCACCTCAGAAGGCAGGGTTAGCATGGCTGAAATGTGGAAAAGCTTTGTCAGCATGCCACAACAACCAGCACCACCAGCTGAGATGGAACGTCTTAGCAGGAGGCAGCATTTCACCAACATGGTTGAGCAGTATGTGTCCACAGGCCTACACGTACTGGATGACGGGTCTGCCCCCTTTAACTTCTGGGTCTCCAAATTGGGCACATGGCCTGAGCTTGCCCTTTATGCCTTGGAGGTGCTGGCCTGCCCTGCAGCCAGTGTATTATCTGAACGTGTATTTAGCACGGCAGGGGGCGTTATCACAGACAAGCGCAGCCGCCTGTCCACAGCCAATGTGGACAAGCTCACGTTCATTAAAATGAACCAGGCATGGATCCCACAGGACTTGTCCGTACCTTGTGCAGAATAGACATGTATACCGGTGTTGTGACAAAAACTGTCCGGCCATCGGATTGTGTCCGGCCCATACTGCGAAGGCGCAGCGCTTGCGCAGTACAGAGGACAAGGAGATTCACAAAATCTCCGAAGATGAACGGCGCCTACGCTGTGAGTGCAGGCTCAAGCCCCACCATCCAAGTGGACATACAGTAGCACATAGTAACAGGGCCCCTCACGGGCTCGGTTCGATCGCCACGCTTCGGGCACGGCCTCACTTGGCTCGGCTTGAACCACGGATGGTGTGGCCTTCACCTGAACTCACCACGCAGGCGCCGTTCGTCTTGGGAGATTTTAGAAATCCCCTTGTCCTACATACTGAGCAAGCGCAGTACAGGGTGGACACTATTTGACGGGGGACAGAATTCGACACATCACCGGCCTTACCCAGCCATTGTTGTATTTTTGAATCAGTGTTGTCTACCTCGTCCTCCTCCACCGCCGCTTCCACCTACACAGCCACATCCACCGCCACCTCAACCTCCTACTCCATATGGACCTCGTCCTCCTAGGTCAAGATTATTATTTTTTATTTTTATTTTTTTTATGTTATTTTAAGTTATTTCCCTATCCACATTTGTTTGCAGAGCACTTGCCATGCTCTTAACAACATTTTGCTGCCATTTGCAGCCCTCTAGCCCTTTCCATTACTTTTTTAGAGCCTTTTTAGTCCTTAGAAGTCCGGGTCCCCATTGACTTCAATGGGGTTCGGGTTCGGGTCCGGGTTCGGGTTAAAGTTCGGTCCCGAACCCGAACATTTTTCCGAAGTTCGGCCTAACCCGTCGAACCCGAACATCCAGGTGTCCGCTCAACTCTAATGATAAGGTTCATTATAAATGAGTTTTACGACTTAAATGCTGTTTTTATATGTTCACCTCCTATTTTTAATATATTTGGGGTTAACTTTGTCTATTCATATACCGCTGCCTGTGATCAAAGTGAGGCTTGGTTATGTGTTGGTTCAGGGCCGGGCCTTTCTGGTGGTATGGAGGCTTGGTTTAATTGCCGCGACTCCATTGGCCGCTCAGAGTGAGGCTTGGTTATGTGTTGGTTCAGGGCCGGGCCTTTCTGGTGGTATGGAGGCTTGGTTTAATTGCCGTGACTCCATTGGCCGCTTAGAATGAGGCTTGACTCTTTTTTCTTCCATAGTGCTGCCTGTGATCAAAATGAGGCTTGGCTATGTGTTGGTTCATGGCCGGGCCTTTCTGGTGGTATGGAGGCTTGGTTTAATTGCCGCGACTCCATTGGCCGCTCAGAGTGAGGCTTGGCTTTTCTTCTTCTATATCTCGTGATTCGTCAGCACGTCACCTGATCCCCATGACGACGTGTAGGAACACGAAACGTACGTCGGGAAGGTGAGCGTGCTGACGCCATCATCACGGGACAGGTACGGCGGACCGGCCGGTTGTTATGCTCTTTTAATGTCATATTGTGTAAGTGTTTTTATACCCCTTTTTATAAATAAATTTAACATTGGGTAATGCACTATCGAGCCTCCTCTCTCTTTTTGGGAAATTTTTGACGCAACCACTGCACATCAAGTGACGTTTGGATCTCTCTGGATTTTCCCCTGGGATTGCGGATGGGCTTATTTGTTTCTTACCTCTGGTAAGCAGTTTGTATTGTTGGTGGTGGACACGGGTGTGCATGCACCGAATTCCAATCTGATGCGGGTCACCTCTTCACGGCTTCCCTTCATTCTTAATTTTTTTGATTTTTGAATGGACTTTTATTTGGATATATTCCAGACTTACCTACTGTCATCACTATTGGACTTCATATGTATATATTTCTATGTGTTGGTACCTACATTCATACATTGGTCAATTCACATCAGCGCACTTGTTCCTTTTATTTTTGTTTATTTTATATGTTATCACATATCACAGGTGCTGCTTTATTTTTGTTTATGTTTATAGGCTAGCGCGGTTTATTGCTTTAGTTTTTTCTATAGGACAAATAGGCTGTACACTAAAATGCTAATCCCTACTGGCTATGCAGATAGTGCACAATAATATTGCTGACTACGATTACTGTTAATGCTCCAATACTCCAATACTCCATCTATCTTTTCTCCTTTTGCTCCCTTTGTGATTGGACTTGCTTATTGAAATTCTGAATTTTTAATTTTTTTTGATAAATAAAGGGACAAGGCTATTTATCATTGTAAAAGGGATACATATAATACAGTGGATATTATCGTGCAGTGAACACCGGACTTTAGCAAGTGCATACAAGGGTCGGGGTACGCAAACGATAGTAGATAGACAGCGAATGTTATATTGGACTTTAGATGGTGTGAACCCTGGAGTGTTTTAAGTGCTTTAAGGGATGAGAAGCACAAGGAAAAAGGTGGAAGAGCAGCAGGTGAATAAGACCTCAATTAAGCAGCAGCAGTTTTTACAAGCCGAGATTAAAGAGTATTTCCCGCGGACGCAGGCAGCAATAGCACGGGCTTCGGTGGTTGAAACAAGGGGCCTGCATACGTAGAGATTCCAAGAGCAGCCCCCCGGATGAGTCTCCCTTTATCCCCAGATAGGAAGAAGGGGCAAGGGCAGGACGAGACATACGCTGTGGCATATATTGATACACACGCCGAATCTCAGAGAGCAAAGATGGATATAATACTGGGAGGTGCAGATTTAATGGCGATTCTGCCAGCATTGCCAACACGAGATGAGTTGGCTATTCTACAGACGCTCCCAACGCGAGATGAGATGAAAACAATGGTGTCAAGATTGGAAGAAAGCCACAGGAAGGAATTACATCTAATTAGAACCAAGGTGCAGGCTTTGTCAGATAAAATCACAACAGAGGGAATACGCACTGCTAGGATGGAAGAACGGATTTTACGGTTGGAGAAAAATTGTAAAAACAGTCCCTAAAGGAGACACAGAACCCCTCTATACAGTTAAAATTTGAAGAGATTGAAGATTGCAGCCGGAGGCTAAACCTCAGATTTAGAGGAATCTCGGAAGAGGTTGAAGAGGTATCGCTACATAAAGTGGTAATATCAATCTGTCAGCAACTTGGGGTAGTAACTAGTGTTGAGCGAACCCGAACTGTAAAGTTCGGGTCCGTACCGAACTTTAGCTTTTTCCCGAACCCGAACCCGGACTTTGCCCAAAAGTCCGGGTTCGGGTTCGACAATCTAATTATGCATTTAGAAATGCTTCAGGGGCCAGCCAATCACCTTTTGATTAGCTGGTGTGCCCTTAGAGGCCATCATAGCCATGCCTACTAATGGCATGGCTGTGATTGGTCAGTGCAACATGTGACCCAGCTTCTATATAAGCTAGAGGCACACAGCACACATGTCACTCTGCTTCAGAATAGATAGGGAGAGGATCTAGTCTGCTGCTGCTGCTTTTAGGGAGAGATAGAAAAATAGATGAGGTAGTCCTGATTCTACAATCTGAGGGAAAAGATAGAGAGATAGTGTAGTGTAGGGCCAGGTTCCTGTGTTGGTGCTTTCAGGGAGAGAGAATATTATATAGGAGTCCAGATTCAGAGATTAAAATCAGCGATCTGCATAGGTTTACCTGTTTGTGTTGCAGTGCAGTCTTTTTACACTGCCATGAGCCCAGTGTCAGAGAAAATCTAACTTTTAGGGGGAAAAAAAAGGCACTTTATTGTGCTCTTTTCCAAAAGACCCATAGGGCAAAAAAAAAAAAAAAAAGCATTTTATTTTGCTCGTGCAAAAAAAGACCCGTTTAGGGCAAAAAAAAAATAAAAAAAAATTTGCACTTTAATGTACGCTTGCAAAAAGAGCCATTCAGGGGCACAAAAAATTGTTTGCAGTGTGTTATACATATTTTGAGGTGTGTGAAATAAACAATTTCTATATAGTTTTCTCCTACTGTGCTATACTAAAAAAACATTTTTTTTGAATAGCATTTTCTGCAGTTCTGTAGCTGTGCGATTCAGCGGTTACGTACTGTGGGTGTGTTCTGCTCTTCCAAAAAACGCCATTTAGGGGCACAAAAAATAGTTTGCAGTGTGTTATACATATTTGGAGGTGTGTGAAATAAACAATTTCTATATAGTTTTCTCCTACTGTGCTATACTAAAAAAACAACATTTTTTTTGAATAGCATTTTCTGCAGTTCTGTAGCTGTGCGATTCAGCGGTTACGTACTGTGGGTGTGTTCTGCTCTTCCGAAAAACGCCGTTTAGGGGCACAAAAAATAGTTTGCAGTGTGTTATACATATTTGGAGGTGTGTGAAATAAACAATTTCTATATAGTTTTCTCCTACTGTGCTATACTAAAAAAACAACATTTTTTTTGAATAGCATTTTCTGCAGTTCTGTAGCTGTGCGATTCAGCGGTTACGTACTGTCGGTGTGTTCTGCTCTTCCAAAAAACGCCGTTTAGGGGCACAAAAAATAGTTTGCAGTGTGTTATACATATTTGGAGGTGTGTGAAATAAACAATTTCTATATAGTTTTCTCCTACTGTGCTATACTAAAAAAACAACATTTTTTTTTAATAGCATTTTCTGCAGTTCTGTAGCTGTGCGATTCAGCGGTTACGTACTGTGGGTGTGTTCTGCTCTTCCAAAAAATGCCGTTTAGGGGCCCAAAAAAAGTTTGCAGTGTGTTATACATATTTTGAGGTGTGTGAAATAAACAATTTCTATATAGTTTTCTCCTACCGTGCTATACTAAAAAAACAACATTTTTTTTTAATAGCATTTTCTGCAGTTCTGTAGCTGTGCGATTCAGCGGTTACGTACTGTGGGTGTGTTCTGCTCTTCCAAAAAACGCAGTTTAGGGGCACAAAAAATAGTTTGCAGTGTGTTATACATATTTGGAGGTGTGTGAAATAAACAATTTCTATATAGTTTTCTCCTACTGTGCTATACTAAAAAAACAACATTTTTTTTTAATAGCATTTTCTGCAGTTCTGTAGCTGTGCGATTCAGCGGTTACGTACTGTGGGTGTGTTCTGCTCTTCCAAAAACACCCATTTAGGGCAAGATCCTAAATTTGGAAAATATGAGGAGAAGGTCAAAGGGACGTGGTGGCCCCGGTCGTGGTGCTGCTGGTGGAGCTCCTGCTGCAGGGAGAGGACGTGGTGGATCTGTGCCAGATACACGCACAAGTGAAACACCTTCCTCAGGTGCGAGTAGGCGACCGAGCCTGCGGCGGTATTTTGTCGCGCCTAATGAGGCTGTACGAATGTTTAGGCCAGGACAAGTACAGGCGATAGTAGATTGGGTTGCTGACAGTGCCTCGGGTTCCTTCACATTGTCTCCCACCCACTCTTCTGATGAAAGAACAGAGTTGGCACCTGAAACCCATGTCCATCAGTCTTTCACCTCACCCCCTTGCAAATCAGCCAAGCAGTCTGAGCCCCAAATCATGCAGCAGTCTCTTCTGCTTTTCGATGACTCTGTTAGCAGGGTTTCCCAGGGCCATCCACCTAGCCCTGCCCCAGAAGTGGAAGAGATTGAGTGCACCGATGCCCAACCACTTATGTTTCATGATGAGTACATGGGAGGACCATCGCAGTACGTCTCGGATGATGACGAAACACAGGTGCCAACTGCTGCTGCTTTCGCAATTGTGCAGACAGACAAGGAGGGCAGGGGTGAAGACTGGGTGGAAGATGATGTGGAGGACGATGAGGTCCTCGACCCCACATGGAATGAACGTTATGCAGGTGACCAGTGTAGTTTGGAGGAAGAGGCGGTGGTCGCACAGAGCCACCAGCACAGCAGAAGAGGGAGCAGGGTGCAAAAGCGGAGCGTCTGTCAGCTAGACAGTATGTCTGCTACTGCCCAACGCAGCAAGGGACCGAGCACACCAAAGCCAGGTCCAAGGAGTTCCCTAGCGTGGCAGTTCTTCACACAATGTGCTGATGACAAGACACGAGTGGTTTGCACGCTGTGCAATCAGAGCCTGAAGCGAGGCATAAACGTTCTCAACCTGAGCACAACCTGCATGACCAGGCATCTAAGTGCAAAGCACGAGCTGCAGTGGAGTAGACACCTCAAAAACCAAGAAAGGTCTCTGGCTCCTCCTGCTTCCTCTTCTGCTGCAGTCTCCGCCTCTTCATCCACCTCTGTAGTGACAGTGGCACCTGCCACCCCGCAAACAGAGGATCTGCCAGCAACACTACCACCTGGGTCACCAACCATCTCCACAACGTCCCATGGAAGCGTTCAGCTCTCTATCTCCCAAACATTGGAGCGCAAGAGGAAGTACCCCCCTAGCCACCCGCGATCCCTGGCCCTGAATGCCAGCATTTCAAAACTCCTGGCCTTTGAAATGCTGTCATTCCGTCTGGTGGAGATGCAGAGTTTTAAAAGCCTGATGGCATTGGCTGTCCCACAGTACGTCGTGCCCAGCCGCCACTATTTTTCCAGGCGAGCCATCCCTTCCCTGCACAACCAAGTGGGGGACAAAATCAGGTGTGCACTGTGCAACGCCATCTGTGGCAAGGTCCACCTAACTACGGATGCGTGGACCAGTAAGCACGGTCAGGGACGTTATATCTCCCTAACAGCACACTGGGTAAATGCAGTGGCGGCTTGGCCTGAGGCAGATAGCAGTTTGGCGCATGTCCTTCCACCACCGAGGATTGCAGGGCGCTTCAGTTTGCCTCCTGTTGCTAACTCCTCCTACTCCGCTTCCTCATCCTCTACCGCCTCCTCATCCGGTCAGCGTAACACCTTCACCACCAACTTCAGCACAGCCAGGGGTAAACGACAGCAGGCAGTTTTAAAACTTTCCTGTTTGGGGGAAAAACCCCACACCGCGCAGGAGTTGTGGAGGGACATGGAACAACAGACCAATGAGTGGTTGCTGTCAGTGAGCCTCAAGCCCGGCCTGGTGGTGTGCGATAATGGGCAAAATCTCGTAGCAGCTCTGGGCCTAGCCGGTTTGACGCACATCCCTTGCCTGGCGCATGTGCTGAACTTGGTGGTCCAGAGGTTCCTTAAAAATTACCCCAATATGCCAGAGCTGCTGCAGAAAGTGCGGGCTGTGTGTGCGCACTTTCGGCGTTCTCACCCTGCTGCTGCTCGCCTGTCAGCGCTGCAGCGTAACTTCGGCCTTCCCGCTCACCGCCTCATATGTGACGTGCCCACAAGTTGGAACTCCACCTTGCACATGCTGGCCAGACTGTGCGAGCAGCAGCAGGCGATAGTGGAGTTTCAGCTGCAGCAATCACGCGTGAGTCGCTCTGCGGAACAGCACCACTTCACCACCAATAACTGGGCCTCCATGCGAGACCTGTGTGCCTTGTTGCGCTGTTTCGAGTACTCCACCAACATGTCCAGTGCCAATGACGCCGTTCTTAGCGTTACTATCCCAGTTCTATGCCTCCTTGAAAAAATGCTTTGGGCGATGATGGAAGAGGATGTGGCACAGGAGGATGAGGAGGAGGAGGAGGAAGCGGGATCCTTTCAAAGGCTTTCAGGGCAGTCTTTCACAAGTGGATACGAGGGTGGGTTCCTGCACCAACAAACGCCAGGTACACAATTGTCCGGCAGAAAGGGCACAGTTCTGGAGGATGACGAGGTGGAGGAGGAGATGGAGGAGGAGGAGGAGGAGCCATTTTCCCAGACCAGCTCGTGGCCATCACTGGTGCGTGGCTGGGGGGATACAGAGGACACAGACGATACACCTCCCACAGAGGACAGCTTTTCTTTGCCTCTGGGCAGCCTGGCACACATGAGCGATTACATGCTGCAGTGTTTCCGCAATGCCTGCCGAGTTGCCCACATTTTAACTGGTGCTGATTACTGGGTGGCCACCCTGCTGGATCCCCGTTACAAGGACAACGTACCGTCCTTAATTCCCTCACTGGAGCGGGATCGTAAGATGCGCGAGTACAAGCGCACGCTGGTAGACGCGCTGCTGGTGGCATTCCCACCTGACAGCGGGCGTACGGTGGAAGCACAAGGCGAAGGCAGAGGAGGAGGAAGAGGTCGCCAACGCAGCCGGGGCACCGGCAGCACCTCAGAAGGCAGGGTTAGCATGGCTGAAATGTGGAAAAGCTTTGTCAGCACGCCACAACAACCAGCACCACCAGCTGAGATGGAACGTCTTAGCAGGAGGCAGCATTTCACCAACATGGTTGAGCAGTATGTGTCCACAGGCCTACACGTACTGGATGACGGGTCTGCCCCCTTTAACTTCTGGGTCTCCAAATTGGGCACATGGCCTGAGCTTGCCCTTTATGCCTTGGAGGTGCTGGCCTGCCCTGCAGCCAGTGTATTATCTGAACGTGTATTTAGCACGGCAGGGGGCGTTATCACAGACAAGCGCAGCCGCCTGTCCAGAGCCAATGTGGACAAGCTCACGTTCATTAAAATGAACCAGGCATGGATCCCACAGGACTTGTCCATACCTTGTGCAGAATAGACATGTATACCGGTGTTGTGACAAAAACTGTCCGGCCATCGGATTGTGTCCGGCCCATACTGCGAAGGCGCAGCGCTTGCGCAGTACAGAGGACAAGGAGATTCACAAAATCTCCGAAGATGAACGGCGCCTACGCTGTGAGTGCAGGCTCAAGCCCCACCATCCAAGTGGACATACGGTAGCACATAGTAACAGGGCCCCTCACGGGCTCGGTTCGATCGCCACGCTTCGGGCACGGCCTCACTTGGCTCGGCTTGAACCACGGATGGTGTGGCCTTCACCTGAACTCACCACGCAGGCGCCGTTCGTCTTGGGAGATTTTAGAAATCCCCTTGTCCTACATACTGAGCAAGCGCAGTACAGGGTGGACACTATTTGACGGGGGACAGAATTCGACACATCACCGGCCTTACCCAGCCATTGTTGTATTTTTGAATCAGTGTTGTCTACCTCGTCCTCCTCCACCGCCGCTTCCACCTACACAGCCACATCCACCGCCACCTCAACCTCCTACTCCATATGGACCTTGTCCTCCTAGGTCAAGATTATTATTATTTTTTTTTATTTTTTTTATGTTATTTTAAGTTATTTCCCTATCTACATTTGTTTGCAGAGCACTTGCCATGCTCTTAACAACATTTTGCTGCCATTTGCAGCCCTCTTGCCCTTTCCATTACTTTTTTAGAGCCTTTTTAGTCCTTAGAAGTCCGGGTCCCCATTGACTTCAATGGGGTTCGGGTTCGGGTTCGGGTTCGGGTTAAAGTTCGGTCCCGAACCCAAACTTTTTTCCGAAGTTCGGCCGAACCCGTCGAACCCGAACATCCAGGTGTCCGCTCAACTCTAGTAGTAACGGCACCGAAAGAAATTGAATTAGATAGGCTTCATAGAGCCCTGGGGCCTCGACCCTCAGATCCTGCTAGACCTAGAGAGTCGTAAAGCCTGGGAGGCTGGAACAATATCCTTTGAAGGTATGATAATTAAAATTCTACCAGATCTCTCCCGGGCTACTTTACAACGGAGGGCACAAATACGCCCGCTTTTAGAAAAGATTAAATATGTGGGAGTCTCCTACATAGGGGTAGCCTATGTCTTTGTTCGTAAAGAAAGGACCCCTGTCATTCTTACTATCCCACCCTTCGGAACTACCAGATCTATTTAACTTTCTGGGGACCGATGGAATTGAGGTTCCAGATTGGTTGCAACCAATAGAGAGAAGAACACATAAAGGTGGTCCACAAAGGAGAAACAGGGGAGTCCCAACGCAGAACAGCAGAGGACGACAGGAGCCAACTACAAAGACTGAGACTGAGAGGGGAGAATTGTGAGTTATAAGAACAGATCTAACCAGAGAAATCACCGTCTGGCCTCTACGCTTTTTCTCTTCTCGTTTTTTTTTCTATCATTCTCCTCTATTCTTTTTTTTTTAGATAGATCCCCCTCTCTTGATTTGGTTACCCAAGTACGCCACCCAATAGGAATATGGGGCGCTACCGTGGACTAGGAACCCTTAGTTAATTTTGAATATATATGTAATGGAAGTCTGATTTTGGAGTGAACACATGCAAATGAAATATGATTTTGGATTATTTTTTTTTCACAATAACAGACACACACAGGGACACACAGGGAGGTGGGAGACACATTAGGGGAACAGGAGATACGGAGATGGCATGGTTCAGTAACTTAAGTGGAATAAAAATATGGAAGGATGTAAAAGAAACGTCTTTGTAGGGAGGCGGTGGGGGGAACGGGTAAGATTCTACTGTACTATGGAGAGGGGGGGGGAAGGTTAGTAGAGACATTATTAGAGTTATATCCCCTCTCTAAGGTGAAATAGGGAAGGGAGGAATTATCTGGAGAACAAAGTAATAATTGGTTATATGATAAAGAAGGAAAATATTGTTCTGAGACGGGATAGATAGAATGTGTATATATGAAGACAATTCGCTGTATATAGTCAAAATAAAGATGGGTAAAACATAGAAGTTGGGCAGAAATTAGAGGTAACTAGATGAATGGGTAATATGTCATCATTTAGGAGGAGAGATAGCCGCTTATGAAGTAGTAAGAGTCTATTATTATGAAATAAATAATACAGATATGTGGTAGGGAGAAAAGATATGGCTAATAAATACTACAGAGATCGAGAGGGTGAGTAGATTTACCCAAATACAGATCTTGGAGGAGATTGATAATTGGTAAACGGTTTGAAGAGGGAAGGGAGTGGAGATAAGTGAGGGGATAAAAAAAGAGGATTAGGAATGGGCTGCATTACAGGGTTTAATAAAGTTAAAATGAACTGATGGGGCGGGGGGGGGGGGAGCTTAGCTACTCAGACCATTGTAGACCAATACCCCAATTTCGGCATCTACGGGAAAGTAGAATTTATAAGTAGGAGCCGCTCAACAGTCCCCTGACCCTAGAACCCCCTTCCTTTTTTGTTGTTGTTGTTGTTGTTATTGTGGACACTTATATTAGTTAGCTTTGGAGCTGGAAGATGGATAGAATACGGAATACGTCACTAAATGTCAGGGGAATGAATATCCCCGAAAATCGTAAGATGTTATTGAATGAACTAAAACACTTAAATACCAATATAGGATTTATACAGGAGACACATTTTAAGGAGGGTACCTTCCCCTACCTCCAAAACAGATATTTCCCCAATGTATATCAAGCCTCAAATCAAGAGGCTAAAACTAAAGGAGTCGCGATTCTAATCTCAAATAGAATACCATGGATACTCACGGATAAATGTTTGGATTCAGGGGGAAGATATCTTTTCCCTAAAGGTGCTATAGGTAGGAAGAAGGTAACCCTTGCCACTATGTACGTACCAAATGAACATCAAGATAACTTTCTGGCTAAAGTACTCTCAAAACTGATGGAATTTAAGGAGGGAAAGTTGATATGCGGAGGAGACTTAAATATACCCCTAGACCCAAAAGTAGACACATCGGGGGGGACCTCATCGATACCTAGTGGAATCAGAAGACGTATCCTGCAAAAGCTACATGAATTTCAATTGGTTGATGGGTGGCGTATTATACATCCAGAGGAAAGGGATTATACTTACTTCTCAAATCCTCATCAAAAATACTCTTGAATAGATCTTTTTTTGGTACCCCATCAGCTACTCCAGTCGGTACAGGGCATATCAATAGGAAATATAACATAAACAGATCACACACCAGTCACTATGGAGTTAACTTTTAAAGGTGGGATCCAATCGACAGATTGGCGAAGGCGCTTAAATGAAAGTTTATTACAGATTCCTCAAATTACAGAAGATTTGATCAGTGAAATTAAGTGGTATTTTCAGATAAACGACAATGAAGAGAGCGACATAGGTATAGTATGGGAGGCCCATAAAGCAGTAATCCGAGGTATTTTAATTAAACATGGATCTCGAGTGAAAAGATTAGAGAAGAACAAATAAAAGATTTATTAGAAAAGATACAGGGATTGGAAGCGCAACACAAAAAAAGAACAGAAATAAGTGTAGGGATAGAATTAGCACATCTGAGAAGACAAATAGCAGACCTCCTCCGATATAAGGCTGAAGCAACTCTGCAGTATGGGAGGAGGATAGAGTATGATTCAGGAGAAAAATGTGGTAAATTATTAGCAAAACAATTTCAAAAACAGACACGGTCATATTTTACATCAATTATTAAAACAAAAGCAGATCAAAAACCTTCATTCCCAAAAGAAATAGCGCAAGAATTTGGGGAATATTACTCGTCGCTATATAATCTGCCTGAGACATCGGTTTCCCTTTTGTCTCTTGAAAAATATGTATCCTCCTCACGACTGTCTAGATTACCATCACCAGTCCATAGAGAATTAAGCCCTGTACACACGATCGGTTTTACTGATGAAAACAGTCCGATGGACTTTTTTCATCAGACAAACCGATCGTTGTCTAAGAGATGTCAGAATATGTGTATTGGGAGCTCGTTATGTAGCCATTGTGTGATGTTGTGGGTGGAGTTGTCCATTTGGACTACAGTATTCGTTTAGTGTATATAAAGAGCCTGCTCTCATTAAAGATTGTCAGACAAGTTGGAAATCTCATACAGAGTGGTTGTCTCATCTGTGGAGGGAGAAGTATTTGTATGGGATCTTATTCGGCTGGTTGGGGTGTCTGGTGGCTGTCGTGTGTTCGGAGAGGGAATATCCTAAACAGCGTTAACCCCTTTCATACTTGGGGTGCCGTTACAGTGTTCATTTACCGATAAGATCTCTCTCTAGAAATGTTGAACGTATCTGTTTAGCCCTGTACACACAATCGGTTTTACCGATGAAAACCGTCCGATGGATTGTTTTCATCAGACAAACCGATCGTGTATGGGACCCATCGGTCTTTTTTCCATCGGTTTTAAAAAATAGAACATGTTTTAAATTTTTCCGATGGATCAAAAACCGATAGCAAATTCCGATCGTCTATGGGCAAGTCCATCGGATAAAAAACCCACGCATGCTCAGAATCAAGTCGACGCATGTTCAGAAGCATTGAACTTAATTTTTCTCGGCTCATCGGAGTGTTTTACGTCACCGCGTTTGGAACGGTCAGTTTTTTGACTGATGGTGTGTAGGCAAGACTGATGGAAGTCAGCTTCATCGGATTTCCGATGGACAAAACCATTGGATCAGAATCCATAGGATATCCGATCGTGTGTACGAGGCTTAAGAGAGACCAAATACTATAGAGGAAGTGCAAAAGATAATGAAAAGAATAAAACATGTTAAGGACCAGGCCCGGATGGGTTAACTATACAATATTACAAAACTTTTATTACAAATCTGGGACCATATATGACCAAGGTGTTTAATGAAGTTGGTCAAAAAGTTGTGCTACCACCTGAGGCTGTAACAGCGCACATTACAGTAATCACAAAAGAGGGGAAAGATCCAGCGAGCTGTAGTAGCTATAGACTAATATCCTTGTTAAATGTGGACCTAAAAATTTTGACAAAGATCCTAGCAACTCGTATACAGCCTCAGCTATCAGAAATAATACATCTTGACCAGGTAGTATTTATCCCGACACGAGAAGCAAGAGATAGTACCATAAAGGTGCTAAATTTGATTTATAGGGTAAACCATAAGAAGATACCGAGTGTTTTTATAAACACGGATGCAGAAAAAGCATTCGACGGAGTAAATTGGAAATTTATGTTTGAGGTCTTAAAACAAATGGGTCTAGGTGAGCGAATGATCCAATGCATAGTAGGAGTGTATACGGGTCCTCGCGCATTAGTAAAAGTAAATGGGGTATATTCTAGGCCCTTTGCTATTACAAATGGAACCCAGCAGGGCTGCCCCCTGTCGCCTCTTCTGTTTGCCTTGACATTAGAACCACTTTTAAATAAGATTAGACAGAATCTGGATATTGTAGGGATTGAGGTGGGGGGAATGGAATATAAAGTATCAGCATATGCGGAAGGAGAGAGTTACCGCTCAGATGTGACTGGTGACTCATTCACATGATCCAGAGCCGTGGGTGCAGGCAATGCATATGACAATGCAAAAAATCTGAGGAAAACACTTGGACAGCCGCACTCCAAAAAAGGTTATTTTATTAAAACAAAATCACAAATGACATGCCACAGCAAAAAAAAAACAGCAAGTATGAGCTGACGTTTCGCACTGCGATTCAGTGCTTATTCATAGCTACGAATAAGCACTGAATCGCAGTGCGAAACGTCAGCTCATACTTGCTGTTTTTTTTTTGCTGCGGCATGTCATTTGTGATTTTGTTTTAATAAAATAACCTTTTTTGGAGTGCGGCTGTCCAAGCGTTTTCCTCAGATTTTTTGCATTATCGGCATATGCGGACGATATGCTCTTCTCATTAGCAAGACCACAAATCTCGTTACCAAATTTAATGAAAAAGTAGAATTATATGGGTTTATGTCAAACTTAAAAATATACTACGGCAAGTCAGAGGCGATGGGGGTGGAACTCCCGGACTCCATCAAAAGTGGATTAGAGCATAGCTTTAAGTTTAGATGGACAACTAAAGCATTGAATTATTTAGGAACACAAATGCCCCCAAATTTAAGATATTTTTGAGCTAAACTTTATAACATTACTCCGCAAAGTTAGAATATTACTGGATGACTGGAGTAAAAGTACACACTCATGGTTTGGGAGATGTAATATTTTAAAAATGAATGTGGTGCCGAAATTTCTTTATCTTTTTCAAGCACTCCCTGTCAGAATCCCTACGTCTTACTTTAATCAAGTCCGTAGCCTGTTTGCTAAATTTATCTGGGCCAGTAAATGGCCAAGGATAAGCAGAACAATGTTGACTTTACCTAAAAGGGCAGGAGGAATATCGGCACCAGACATGTATGAATACTATCAGGCGGTCCAACAAGGTAGGATAGTAGACTGGAGTAGACACGGAGACTATAAACTGTGGATTACTATGGAGCAGCAAATGTGTCCAGTTCCTCTAAATAGGGCCTTATGGTGCTATACAACTTTACCACTACTAGTAAAAAATCACCCTACAATTAGGGCTGGGAAAAAAATCGATTTTAATCTTGAATCGAGTTTTGAGCTCAAATCGATTCAGTTTTGAAGAAAATCGATTTTTTTTGATTTTTTTTTTGAAAAAAAAAAAAAAAAATTTCCCTTCCCTTCAAAGTTTCCATAGCAGGACTGCAGGGGGCGTATCCGGAATGGCACTGGGCAGCGTTACCCCAATTACATCTACTCGCTGCAGCCGCCGTCTGCCTACCTGATCAGCGTGTCATGCAGACAGACAGCGGCCATTGCAGTGTTCAAAAGCCGCGCCTCCCAAATCCTCGTCGTCTGTGATAGGCGGAAC
This sequence comes from Rana muscosa, assembly GCA_029206835.1. NCBI lineage: Eukaryota > Metazoa > Chordata > Amphibia > Anura > Ranidae > Rana > Rana muscosa. The sequence continues at coordinate 23,366,268 of CM055118.1, forward strand.
ACTCAATTTCACAGCAGGCAGTATTCAGCCTATCACGGACATCCTCTCATCCTCGTCTGTGTTATGAGGATGACCATGATAGGCGGAACACTGAATGCTGGGAAATTGAGTGTTCCGCCTATCACAGACGAGGAGGAGGCGCGGCTTTTGAATACTGGAATGGCCACCGGTGTAGCAGTAAAATCCGTATACCATGAAAATCTGCATCAGGTACGGGCACAGTGATTGAAGCATGGGCACAGTGAGACACGGGCACAGTGAGACACGGGTACAGTGAGGCATGGACACAGTTCAATTCAACTAAGAGTAACCTCAGGATTTTTTGTTGTTTTATTAGCTAAATCCAAATACGGTATTAATAATTTGGATGTTTAACAATCTTTGTTGCACACTGCAAAAAACAACAAAAGGTCACAAGCGCTAAATTGGTGGATAAAGAAAAAAATATAATGGATGATAATAATAATAATAAGAAAAAAATCCCAAATATTTTGGGAAGTACAAAGTATCCAAAAGGGGGAAAAAACAGGATCCAGCACAGCAAGAAAAAATCCGTACCCAGAAGTACAAAATACACAACATGCACACAATATAATCCAGCGCTCATGGAACATACATTATTAACTATTGAAAACTCTTGAAGAATTGATAAAAAAGCTTAGTCCATTTATCACAATAAAGAGAGGGATCCAATCCCAAATGTGCAGAGGGCAAATTAATCTTAACTCTCCAGTTGCCAGTGGTGACAAACTTGTTAAACTTGCAGTGACATCCGTGGAGCAAGGAGGGGTTAAAAAAGTCAAAACAAAGCCTGTGGCATGATCTCCGTGTGAGCACAGTACCTTGAATGATGGACAACAGGCAGACCAGCGTGTGGAGGGCCCTCCAACCCAAAAGGATGCAGAGCCAGGATCGCAGCAAGGCTGGGACAGAAGGAATCACACACAGAGTTTCAAGAGTTTTCAATAGTTAATAATGTATGTTCCATGAGCGCTGGAATATATTGTGTGTTTGTTGCACACTGACTTTGCAGTTAGAGAAAGGGTTTGCCTTTGCAATTTTGTTTGTTGATGCACTTTAATTAATATAATAAAAAAAATAATAATAATCGAATCGAATCGTAAATCGAGTTTTTTATAAAAAAATCGCAGATTTTTTTGGGGGGGAAAATCGCCCAGCCCTACCTACAATAGGTGAAACCTTAAGAATAGGAAATAAAATAAGTCAGAATCCCAAATTCTCCACTAAAAACTTCCCTCTGTATCCGATTTTAGGAAACCCAGAGTTCCCACCAGGAATGGATTCACAAATATTCAGGAAACTGAGGGAAAAAGGAAGTTTCCAAGCATCACATTTTTTAGGAGATAGGGGATGGGTATCAATTGGTATGTTAACACAACGAGGAGGGCAATATGAAATCTCTATATGGCAAGCCCAACAGGTTAGACATTACTTGGAAAGCCTGGGACCGGCAGGAAAATATAGGCGAACACGAACTAAGCTGGAGGAGTATTGTGAGGGAGAGGAGCCTCTACCTCACGTAATCTCTAAAATGTATACAATCTTGACTGCACCTTCAGAGGACTTCAAAATTGAGTGTTTTGCCAAATGGGAACAAGATTTAGGCCAAACATTCTCTCTAGCACAATGTCAGAATATTATAGACCTGTCTTTAAACTCTTCAAGATGTACGAAAACACAGGAATCAAATTACAAAATATTAACACATTGATATTATACACCTTCGGCCTTGAATACATTTTTTCCAGAAACATCTGACAGGTGCTGGAGAGGATGTGATGAAAAAGGGACAATGTTACATATCTTTTGGACATGCCCAGTAATTAGACAAATCTGGCAAAATGTACAGAAAATTACTCAAAGATTTACTGAATACCAGATTGCAGAATATCCTGCCCTCTTCCTGTTACACCATACACAAATCCCACTGAAAAAATATATAAACTCAGTCCTATGTCACCTAATAAACGCAGCAAAAAGTTGCATTGCGATGAATTGGAAAGACCCTTGCGCCCCTACCATTTCAATGTGGTTAAACAAAGTCAGAAAAAAAAAAAAAGGAAGAACTAGAGGATATATTAGGAAGTATTCATGAGCTTGAAATCAAACATAAAAAAAGGCTAGACCCTAGAGATGCAAAAAACTTAGAAATGTTAAGAACAAAACTTAATATGTATTTAGACAGAAAGGAAAAAGAAAAATAATAGATTTTACGCACACAGATACTATGAGCATGGGAATAAATGTGGAAAACTACTTGCAAAACAACTAAAAAAACAGCAGGAATTATCACATGTTCACGGTATATGTGTGAATAATAAACAAGTAAAAGACACTAAATCTATAGCTATGGAATTTCAAAACTTCTATAGAAGCTGTACAGGACGCCGTGGCTGGGTCCTGGAAGGACGCTATATTTCCCCTCTGTTTGGGCTGTGGTTCCTTTAAGGGAACAGCAATGGTTAACACACCTGTCCAAGGAAGTGGTTTAAGAGAGACAGGAAGTTGTAGGTGAGAGGGAGAAGGAGTGTAGTGAAGTCTGCATGGTGAATGGTGTACACTGCAAAAGCTGTGGAGGCTGTGAAAAGCTCTGGGAAGCTGTGAATGTACATGGCAGTGGCCTGCATGGAAGCCTGCTATCTGGGAAACGTACCTGCAACACCAAGTAAGGACTGTTTAACTGCGACAGCAGTTATAAACTCTACAAGTCGGTGAGACTGTCATTTATTTTGTTTTGCTGCTGTGAAGCCATTTAAGTTTAAATAAACATCCTTTTGTTTGAAAAGCCTGTGTCCTGCGATCTAGCTGGTTCCCCGAACATTACAAAGCTTATACAATATCCAATCAAATTATCGAAAAAAGAAGAAGAAGGTCTTGTTGAGAAGATAAGAGATTATATTAAAGAATCTGCTATACCGACTTTCTCTCGGAAAGAGGTGGAAGAAATGGAAGAACAGATAACTGTAGAAGAAATAAAAAAGGTAATTAAAAAATTACCAATAGGGAAAAGTCCAGGAACGGATGGTCTAACAAATTTGTATTATAAAAAATTCATAGATATTCTGTCAATACCATTATGCAGATACTTTATTAAAATCACAGCAAATAACCCATTACCCCTAGAAGCAGTATTAGCTTATGTAACAGTGATACCAAAGCCTGGAAAAGATCCACAATATTGCGCGAATTATAGACCCATCTCCCTTCTAAACACAGATACAAAACTCTTAGCAAAGATACTGGCAAGTAGATTACAGGATAAAATAACACAATTAGTACATTTTGATCAGACGGGGTTTGTGAAGGGATGAGAAACTAAAGATAACACTATAAGGGCCATTCACATGCTCCAATGGATGCAAAATGGGCCTAACAAAATGAGTCGTGATCTCAATAGATGCCGAAAAGGCTTTTGATAGAGTTAACCGGACGTTTATGAAGGAAGTGTTAAGAGAAATAGGAATGGGAGAAAGGATGATGGGATGGGTGTCAGCATTATATACGCAACCGAGAGCAAAAGTTAAGGTTAACGGGACCCTATCAGGAAGTTTTGAAATACGGAACGGCACAAGGCAAGGCTGCCCCCTATCGCCAATTCTATTCACTCTTGTTCTGCAACCACTATTATGTAGAATAAGGGAGAATGACAGAATAAGAGGGGTTGAAATTGGCCCTAGACAGCATAAAGTATCAGCATATGCTGATGACTTAATGTTTTTTCTTTCAAAACCAAGAAATCTATAGAGAGTCTGATGCAGGAAATGAGGAGTTACGGAAATTTATCAAACTTTAAAATAAATACGGAAAAATCTGTGATATTACCTAGACATGTGCCAAAATCATTAGTAACAACATTAAAAAACAGATACTCGTTTATTTGGAATAAAGAATCTATATTTTATTTGGGAGTCCATATCGCAGCAGATATAGGGCTGGTATTTGAAAGAAATTACAGTTTTTTAGTTGCAGAGATCATAGAGGACAGATGGAAAGGACATATATTAACATGGTCAGGTAGAATAAACACTCTTAAGATGAATGTAATACCCAGACTAATTTATCTTTTATATACAGAGCCTATACCGCTCCCTCAGACATTCTTAAAAAAAGTATGTAAAGTGTTCCTTTCATTTATATGGAAGGACGGAAACGCGAGAATAGCGTATGACATATTAAGAAGAAGTAAGGAGGATGGAGGACTGGGACTACCAGACATTGCAATCTATTACAGAGCAATGACTTTGGTACGCATACTAAACTGGTGTCATGACTTGAAGAACAAAGAATGGGTTTCGATGGAAAAAAATATGGCAGGCAGAGACATAAAAGGAGCACCATGGATACCACCCAAGATGAGAGGACTGTCCAAATGGACATCCTTATTAACTAGGAACACCTTGGCAGTATGGGACAGAATTAATAAAAATGGCAAATATGCCCCAAGAACATCGCCACTGTCCCCATTAGGAGGGTATCCATGGTTTCCCCCGGGAGAAGAAGAAGATATGCACCACTAGGAAAACTAATCTCTCAAGTGTAATTGACGTCAACACAAGGGAAGGCGTCAATGTTGAGGTGGAGATATTATCAAATGCAAGATTTCTTCCAAAAACTTGAACCGCAATTAAGAACTCTAAATTCGTTAAATACGTTTGAAAAAATGTGCATGGAAATGTCAAAACCGAACCATCTATTATCTCAAATGTATGGGTTGATACTCAGCGGGGAAAAGGTTGCAAACCCATATTTTATTAAGGAATGGGAAAAAGAATTAAATTACACATTTACTACAGCTCAAATAAAAAACTTATGGAAGGTAACTCACTCATCGTCAATAAGTTCATCTATCCAGGAGATGTAATATAAATTTCTGACTAGATGGTACCGGACCCCCGTACGCATGGCACAAATATATTCAGCCGTAAGTAACGAATGTTGGAGGGGATGTAAAGAGAAAGGCACCTTCCTCCATATATGGTGGAGCTGCCCAAAGATTAGAGTTTTCTGGGAAGAAACAGCTCCATGGATAGAAAAGATGACAGGGAAACCTGCAGAATTAACACCATTGAACTTTTTATTCCATGGGTCCATGGGGTCTTTAAAACCATATAAAAATAGTATCATACCACACTTACTAAATGCGGCCAAGAAGCTGATACCCAGATATTGGAAACAAATTACATGCCCTACCTTAGCAGAATGGAGAGGAGAAGTAGATAGGATAATGGAAGCAGAAAGATGGATTCATGAAACTAGAAACCAACAAGAGAAATTCAAAAAAATATGGGCAGAATGGGAAAAGAATGTTTAAAGAAGGAAAGAGAGGGAAGAGGGAATATAGAGAAAATGTAACTCTGCTTAAAGCCTAAAAATAATATCTTGTTTGAATTGGGAGAAAATAAGAGGGAGGGATGAATAATGGACTGCAACTTTTTAAAGAATGTATAGATAGATGATGGTGTGATGATGGAGGGTGGGGTCTCTCCCTGTTTTCCTTTTTTTTTTTTTCTTTTTTTTTTTGAGTCACGGAGTATAAATAAACACTAATGAACTAAGGAATGTAGATGAACACATTAGTAGAAGGGGACAACAAATCCCCCTTATATAACACATTTTATTTTTCATGACACACCCCCCCCCACCCCTTATCCTCCCTTTCGGGAGGATAGTAAGAGGAGGGAAGGGCATAAAAAGGGAAGGGGTAAATGAAAAGGAGGGAAATAAAGGGGGTACGTATAGAGAACACAATAAACACATAGAAGAAATATAGGGAATTTTTCCCGAAGGAGAAAAGATAATATCTCTCCTACACTTTTTCACGATTTTGTAATTAAAATGATTGAAAGGGAAAGTAAAGGAAATGGAAAGAGGGAAGGGAAGGGAAGGGGAAAGAAAAAAAAAGTAAAAGAAAAGAAAAGGGGGGAAAAAAAAAGGAGAAAAGGAAAAGAAATGGAGGAGTTTAATTTTTTATTTTTAATTTTTTTATTACAGGGAGACCCGCCTCTCAAAATCTAATTATATATGCTTAATGTTTGTTATGATTGTGTATATGTCTGATGTTTTGTTATTGTAAATGTTATGGTAAATAAAATAAAGATTAATTAATATAGAAGGGTGGGAATATTGGAAAAACTCTTACCAATAACGTTGGAGGGAAAAAAACAAATACAAGAAATATGGGTACCATGGGAGCAATTTGTAAAATCAGAAGAATGGAAGAGGTTTTTAGGAGAGTAAAATAAAAAAATAGATTGATAGGTAGAAAGAGTAAGTAGGAGACTTTCGAGAAAGTCCACAGCTAAATAATCTTTTATTTTTTTTGGTTCTGTTTTGGTTTTGGTTTAGATGTTGGTTTAACCACTTAACGACCGCCCACCGCCGATTTACGTCGGCAGAATGGCACGGACAGGCAGAATCACGTAGATCTACGTGATCGCCTTTGTGCAGTTGGGGGGTCCATCCGGACCCCCCTTCACTGCAGTGAGCGGCCGTTAAGTGTTCGGGAGCGATCAGGCATGAGGGGGGGGGCGCTCGATTCCGCCCCCCCCCTCGCGATCGCTCCCGGCCAATGAAAATGCTTCCTCCGCCATGTGATGTAAACAAGGCTGGAGGAAGTGATGTCATCTCCCTCGCCGCGGTCTTTCCGTTCCCGGCGCCGAGCAGAGAGGAAGCAGGTTAGTGCACTAACAGTCCACTGACACGTAGGTACACATAGGCACACAAATCACCCCCCAGTCACCCCCAGATCACCCCCCAGGTCACCCCAAAGCCCCCAATCACAGTGTCACTGATTGCAGTGATCATTTATTTTACTGATCACTGCATTTAGTGTCATCTGTGATTGTAAAAAGTTGCAGGGCAGTTAGGATTAGGCCCCTTTAGGTCCAGGGTAGCCCCCTAACCCCCCCTAATAAAGGTTTAACCCCTTGATCACCCCCCAGGTAACCCTTTCACCCCCTAACTTCAGCGTCACTAAGCGATTGTTTTTCCGATCGCTGTATTCGTGTCGCTGGTGTTTTAGATAGGCAGTTATTTTTTTTTTAGGTTCGCCGCAGGTTTTTATTAGTGTCAGGTACCCCCATATATTATTTTAACCCCCTGATTGCCCCTAGAGTTAACCCTTTCACCAGTGATCGCCGTATAAGCGTCACTGGTGTCACTGGTTAGCCAGTAAGTTATTTAGTTATTTAGGTTACCCGTCAGGTTTTTATATAGTGTCAGGTACCCCCATATTTAACCTAATAAAGATTTTAACCCCCTGATTGCCCCTAGTTAACCCTTTCACCAGTGATCACCATATAAAGGTTACGGGTGACGCTGGTTGATTAGTTTGCTTTTTATAGCATCAGGGCACCCGCCGTATATAACCCAATAAAGGTTTAACCCCCCTGATCGCCCGGCGGGTGAGATCAATTAGGTTTTAGCGCCAGAGAGGGTCTGCGTCGCCCCAGGCAGTGTTAGGTTAGTGACAGTAACGCTAACACCCACGCGCAAAGCATACACCCCCCTTAGTGGTATAGTATCTGATCAGATCTGATCAGATCTATACTAGCATCCCCAGCGGTTTAGGGTTCCCAAAAACGCAGTGTTAGCGGGATCAGCCCAGATACCTGCTAGCGCCTGCGTTTAGCCCCTCCGCCCAGCCCAGCCCAGCCCAGCCCACCCAAGTGCAGTATCGATCGATCACTGTCACTTACCAAACACAACACACATAACTGCAGCGTTCGCAGTGCTTGGTTTTTGGGGCCCTGTACGCGGCTAGGCTCCCAAAAAGTCCCACACATGTGGTATCCCCGTACTCAGGAAAAGCAGCAGAATGTATTTTGGGGTGCAATTCCACATATAACCATGGCATGTGTGAGCAATATATCATTTAGTGACAACTTTTTGTACATTTTTTTTTTCTTTTTGTCATTATTCAATCATTTGGGACAAAAAAAAAAAATATTCAATGGGGTCAACATGCCTCTCAGCAAATAGCTTGGGGTGTCTACTTTCCAAAATGGGGTCATTTGGGGGGGTTTTGTGCCATCTTGGCATTTTATGGCCTTCAAAACTGTGATAGGTAGTGAGGAGTGAAATCAAAAATTTATGCCCTTAGAAACCTTGAAGGCGGTGCTTGGTTTTTGGGGTCCCGTACGCGGCTAGGCTCCCAAAAAGTCCCACACATGTGGTATCCCCGTACTCAGGAGAAGCAGCAGAATGTATTTTGGGGTGTAATTTCACATATGCCCATGGCATGTGTGAGCAATATATCATTTAGTGACAACTTTGTGCAAAAAAAAAAAAGTTTGTCATATTCCCGCAACTTGTGGCAAAATATAAAATATTCCATGGACTGAACATGCCTCTCAGTAAATAGCTTGGGGTGTCTACTTTCCAAAATGGGGTCATTTGGGGGGGTTTTGTGCTATTTTGGCATTTTATGGCCTTCGAAACTGTGATAGGTAGTGAGGAGTGAAATCAAAAATTTGCGCCCTTAGAAATCCTGAAGGCGGTGCTTGGTTTCCGGGGTCCCGTACGTGGCTAGGCTCCTAAAAAGTCCCACACATGTGGTATCCCCGTACTCAGGAGAAGCAGCAGAATGTATTTTGGGGTGCAATTCCACATATAACCATGGCATGTGTGAGCAATATATCATTTAGTGACAACTTTTTGTAATTTTTTTTTTTTTTTTTTTTTTGTCATTATTCAATCACTTGGGACAAAAAAAAAATATTCAATGGGCTCAACATGCCTCTCAGCAATTTCCCTGGGGTGTCTACTTTCCAAAATGGGGTCATTTGGGGGGGTTTTGTACTGCCCTGCCATTTTAGCACCTCAAGAAATGAGATAGGCAGTCATAAATTTAAAGCTGTGTAAATTTCAGAAAATGTACCCTAGTTTGTAAACGCTATAACTTTTGCGCAAACCAATAAATATACGCTTATTGACATTTTTTTTACTAAAGACATGTGGCTGAATACATTTTGGCCTAAATGTATGACTAAAATTGAGTTTATTCGATTTTTCTTATAACAAAAAGTAGAAAATATCTTTTTTTTTCAAAATTTTCGTTCTTTTTCCATTTATATCGCAAAAAATAAAAATCGCAGAGGCAATCAAATACCATTAAAAGAAAGCTCTATTTGTGGGAAGAAAAGGACGCAAATTTCATTTGGGTACAACATTGCATGTCCGCACAATTTACAGTTAAAGCAGCGCAGTGCCGAATCCCAAAAACAGGCTTGGTCCTAATGGCCCGAAATGGCCCGGGGCTTAAGTGGTTAATGTTCTCCTACGCAAGCAGGAGTAAAGGAAGGAAGAAACAGGGGTCAAAAGGAGGAGATAGAGGGAGGATAAGGGATATAGGTAAGGGAAATAGGGATTAAGGAAGAAGTAGATGTAGAGGGGAGAGAAGAGGGGGGTAATGGGAAGAAGAGCCTAGTAGATGATAGTAAAACAACGAAAGTGAAATAATATGGTTTAAATAAGGCTTTCATAATTGATTTAAGAATGGCGAAGTACCCCCTTTGTTTTCTTTTTCTACTTTGCAATGTTGTGTTTGTATATCCTGTTTTGTATACAAAAAGGAATGGGGGCCCCAAGGGATTGTATGGGTGGGAAAATTGATTCAGAACAACTCAGTAAAGATAGTATGAATATATTTAATTAGAAAAAGCAAGTACTAAAAACAATCACAATATGACAATACAAGACAAAACAGCTGCTCTGAGGCGTATTGTATGGATACATATATCAGGGATAACTAATGCATACAATACAACCAATCCTACACGTTTCGGAAAAGCATAAAGGCATATAAATCCTGTTATGATAGGTATGTTCCTTCTTCCTTCTTCACAATAAAATGTGAATTGAAAAAATGGAAAAATAAATAACTAGAGTGAAAATAAATATAAAAAAAAAAAAGCCCCATTAGCCATCACCTGTCGATTGGGGTTTCTTAGATATGTATATTCCTTATATATATTTTATGTATTTATGCACCAATCATTTGGTTGACTGTATATATTATATGTACGCCTACAACCATTCATTACTCTAGGTATAATTGATGTATATGCATAAATTGTAAATACATGTCATTCTGCTATGATGATTTGTTGTTGTGATCTGTTGTTGTCATTATGTTATTTATTATTTATTTTCATAATTTTTTTCTTTATATTTATTTTCACTCTAGTTATTTATTTTTCCATTTTTTCAATTCACATTTTATTGTTTATTTTCTAATATTTGCCTTTACAATACTCTAATTATATACTTTTTGCCAATATATGTTTACTATATCTTAAAATAGAATTTTACAACTTAGGCCTGTATATATATATATATATATATATTCCTTAAAGAGAATTTTGGTGCACTTGGATGATGTTTTCGGATCGGTGCTTTACACAATATGAACCCTACCATTATATTATTCTGTTTTCCTTTTTTCCATGGCTGGGAGCATGGGGACTCATGGCGGTTGTGATACGTCGGATCTCCCCGGCACAGGTAAGCCTCTATGCCCCATTGGAGCTGGAGGCTTATACCTGTGGATCGCCGCCCTTGTTAACATGCGTCGATTTTTTGACGCATGCGCTCTGGTTTTTCCATCCACCGACACAATGGCCGCGCCCCCTTCTGTGTCGGCGGCCGTGTTGACGTTTGACGTCATCGCGCATTATGTCGCGGTGACGCCGGACGCCGGCGTCTGGCAGGGGAGCGTTACTGGCAAGGTGGATGGGAATCGGTCGTCACGGCAATATGACGCGTGACTGCCAATTTACTCCCCACAGGTGTAGGTATCCCAAACGAACAAACTGAGATAAAAATGTGTCTGATTGGCCATCTACTAACACCACAGGTATTTAATCTAGGCTGATGCAACTCACAGGTGCTGCACAGCCAAGTGTTATTTGATGCGCACTTTGAACAAACCACTCTATGAGGTAAGACACACCATCCAGCTCCCTTCTATGGATACACTTTAAGCAAAACCTGTAGCATTTTCAATGTTTACTGGTTTTCTTTTAAATACTCCCTAAACTTTTTATATTTATATTTATTTATTTATTTATTTTTGTCTTTTTGTCTACTAGGCTCTTTTCCCATTTTGCCATTGTTATTTGCTCCTGTGAGCCCTGACGTTGCTGCTGCTGTCCCTCTGAGCCCTTCATTCTCAGCTATCATTACAACCACCGTGTTACAAGGAGATTTAACATATCAGCATTCCCCATAAAGTCTAATTATCTCACCGGGTGGTAAACGAATGCGAATTTAGCATTCTCCCGGATTCTAATGATGATGAGAAATTAGTATTGGTTTGGTTCTCCCTGCCTGCATCCGCAACACCATCCATCCGTGTTAATACCTGGCATTAATGCTTTGTATGGACACTGTGCACTATTTATTCATATGGAATACAAGACCTGTGAGTATGTTTGTCAAATATTTCCTTTTTTCCTTTTTTTCTCTCTTGGGTTGGGGTAAATAATCAAATACTACCTTTATATGTTATTTACTTCCAAATGTCATGCTTCTATAGAAACACACCAGCAAGCTCGACTCAAATCCCTGAAGAAGGAACATACCTATCATAACAGGATTTATATGCCTTTATGCTTTTCCGAAACGTGTAGGATTGGTTGTATTGTATGCATTAGTTATCCCTGATATATCAGTGTATCCATACAATACGCCTCAGAGCAGCTGTTTTGTCTTGTATTGTCATATTGTGATTGTTTTTAGTACTTGCTTTTTCTAATTAAATATATTCATACTATCTTTACTGAGTTGTTCTGAATCAATTTTCCCACCCATACAATCCCTTGGGGCCCCCATTCCTTTTTGTATACAAAATTGGGATGTGGTGGGAATTTTCAGCAACTATATATGTCTCTAATTTAGTTTCGTCTACATATTTTTGTATATCCTGTTTTGGGAAAATAAAATAAAGAATAAAAAAAAAAAAAAAAAGATGGCTTTCCCCGCAAGGAAACTGGCACCGAAGTTCATCAGTCCTTTCCCAGTAAAACGGAAATTAAACTAGGTCTCCTATGAACTTGCCCTACCGGAGTCGTTGAAGATTCACCCAGTCTTTCACGTATCCTTGCTGAAACCCGCAGTGCCCGACCCTTTCCCAGACAGGGGATCGGGACCACCCGAGCCTCTAATCATTGACCGTGATGAGGAGTTCGAGGTGGAGGCCGTCTTGGACTGCCGAAGAAGAGGGAACCAGCTTCAATTCTTGATCAAGTGGAAGGGGTACGGTCTGGAGGAAAACTCCTGGGAACCCCAACAGAACATCCACGACCGAGAGTTAATCCAGGCCTTTTTTCGCAGTCTCCCCCAGAAAAGAGCTCTCTTGGGCACCCGAAGGTTGCCCTTAAGGGGGGGCACTGTCAGGGACGTACTGGGCTTGAACCTGGGACCTCTTCTGTGTCTGGCATTGACTCTTCCCACTGAGTTATCTGGGATGCTGGACAGTTCCCTGCCTGATCTGCTGGATAAACCTATCTGATCCATTAGACTACTTTGCTTGGTGTCTTGATTGCTGTTGAACCCTGAACCCCTTGCTTCTCCCATGAACTTCCTATAAAAGACATTCCAGAGATGTTGCCCCTTTGCGTCTGCTTCTGTTCCCTGAGTTCCTGATTCTGTGCCTGTATCCTGTTCCTGTGTTTGACCCGGCTTCCTGACCATGCTTCTATCTCCAGTCCTGACCTCGGCTCGTTTGACCCTGCTCAGTTATCTGCCAGTCTGCCTGTTGCCAAGACTCAGCCTGGACTTTGACTACTCTCTGCCTGCCACTTATGATGTTTACCTTGATGTGTATGACCCGGCTTGTCTGACTCTGCAAACCAGCACCAGCTGACCCGCATCCTCTACTCTGCGAGCTGCACACGCTGACCTGCATCGTTTGCAATGCAAACCTGCACCTGCTGACCTGCATCCGCTGCTTCCGGTACCAGCCGTTCCAGTCCCCACTCGGCTCCACCTCTCCAAGCAGTGAGGATCAGACAGGCACCCTTACATCACCGTGCTCTTACCACCACTGTCCCCACTCCAGTGGTCTCCGAGGCGGGGTTGTACGGAGGTCCCTCTCCGCATGTCAGGCTCACACCTAAGGTACGATACACTACTCCCAATAAATATAGCTAAGATTTTAGAGAGCTGAACTTTCGACCTTTATTACAAAAGGTTCAGATGCTACTGGATAAATGGAATATGGCTTCCATACTTGGCTAGGACGTTGTAACATTATTAAGATGAGTATACTTCCCAAATTCCTCTACCTACTACAGGCATTACCAGTATATAAACAGTGCCAGAAGCTAATCTTTGAGTTTATATGGGCACATAAGCACCCCCGGATACAACGGATTCAATTAATGCTTACTAAGAGACAGGGAGGACTCGCGGTGCCAGATATATGGAAGTATTTTCAAGCAGAACACCTGAACAGAGTAATCGATTGGAATAGACACATAGACACCAAATTGTGGGTACAAATTGAACAAGCTCAATCACCTGTGCCTCTGAACCTTGGTGTTTTGCCTCACTTACTAGAGAAGTGACCAGGAATCCTATAGTGGGCAACACGGCCAGGCTTTGCTCGGCCTTGCTCCCCATGATAGGAATAGTACCCACGACTTCTCCTCTGTATCCGATATTGGGCAACCCTCTCTTTATACCAGGATATGAAGATATTGCCTTTCGGCATTTAATCAGTATGGGCTGTACTCAAGCATCCAGCTATATTCATACAGGGACTTGGTTGACAATAACGGAGCTGATTGAACAAGGGAATTTATTTAGATTAAAATTTTGGAATGCTCTACAGATTACTAATTTTTTCAGTACTCTCCCGAACCCGGGACGGTTTATCAGACCCCTTACTACATTTGAGAAACTCTGTGCTGGGAAGGGAGCAATATCACATACATTATCTGCAATTATGAATTACTAAACACACAGCTCGAAAACTCTCTGAAATGTGTTCAGGAATGGGAACGGAAATTGGGGAGGATCTTTAGCTTGGAACAGCGACAACATATGCTTAGGCTCACGCATGAAACATCAATTTGTGTGAAAACACAAGAAACCAACTTCAAGATCTTTACTAGGTGGTATAGAACACCAGAGAGACTAAATAAAATTTTCCCAGATACCTCTGACCGTTGTTTATGTCAGGAAAATAGAGGCACTATGTTACATATTTTCTGGGACTGTCCCAAGCTAAGAAGTTTTTGGTCTGAGATTAAACGAATCCTTCAAATCTGTTCAGATCAAACGATACCGGAAGACCTGGCGTTTTTTCTCTTGCATGTAAATCTTGTACCAGAGAAAGTATATAAGGAATTCAGAATCTGTCACCTTTTAGACGCTGCAAAGGCATGCATCCCTTTGAAGTGGAAATCACCATCGCTACCATTAATAGGGATGTGGATGCGTAAGTTAAAGGAGATCAGCAAATTAGAAGACTTGGTTCTCTCCGCACGCCACCAGCAGGAAAGTTATTCCAGGACTTGGTCTTCCTGGAATGCTTTTCTGGCTTCTGAAGAGGGGAAAACCCTCCTCGACAAGGAAATGAATGAGTAAAAGGTTTAATCAGAGTAATGAGCCTAATCCCCCCAACCGTTGTGACGGAGGAGCACAGGAGAAGTCTACTTGTCCTTAAACAGCCATGGATTTTCTTTTTTACCCCTTCCTTATTTTATTTTATTTATTTATTTTTTCCCAACCTCCCCCCCCCCCTTTATTTTTCATTTATTGGATTCTGTCTTGTTTTGTTTCATGTTCATGTCATAGGAAAGATGGCAGGAACTGAGGAGGATAAGTTTGAGATTATAGAGTTAATGAGCATAAGGAACGGGATATAGATTTTGGACATAAGTTATTAGGAGGTATAAACTAATCTCTCTTCTATAGCAGTAATTAGAGGAAAGTGAGATATTATAATATGTGACGGAACATGTAGACGGGTAAATAAGAGGTGTCCTAATTTAAGACGTTGAAGGCTAAATTTAATGTGTTTCTTTTCTTTTTTTTTTTTGCCCATTTTTTTTTCTGAATTTGTAATTTGATCTTGAACGTGTAGTTATATGTCTATTTATTTTTTGTATATCTTTGTATTAAATAAATAAAAATTATTGATTTGGAAAAAAAACTAAAATAAATAAGGTAAAATGAACAATAAAAAAAATAAAAACATTTTTAAAGCGCCCCTGTCCCCGTGTGCTAGCATATAGAAGCGAACGCATACGTAAGTCCCGCCACATATGAAAACGGTTTTCAAACCACACATGTGAGGTATCACTGCGAACGTTAGAGCGAGAGAAATAATTCTGGCCCTAGAACTCCTCTGTAACTCAAAACATGTAACCAGTAAAAAAAAAAAAAACGTCGCCTATGGGGATTTTTAAGTAGCGAAGTTTGGCGCCATTCCACGTGCGTGTGCAATTTTGAAGGGTGACATGTTAGGTATCTATTTACTCGGCGTAACTTCATCTTTTACATTATGCAAAAACATTGGGCTGACTTTACTGTTTTGTTTGTTTTTTTAAGCACAAACAGTTTTTTTTTTTTCAAACGCGTTCAAAAAATTGCTGCGCAAATACCGTGCAAGATAAACAGTTGCAACGACCACCATTGTATTCTCTAGGGTCTTTGCTAAAAAAAAATATATTTTGGGGTTCAATGTAATTTTCTAGCAAATAAATGATGATTTTTACATGTAGGAGAGAAATGTCAGAATTGACCTGGGTGCTCCAGAACGCCTGAAGGTGCTCCCTGCATGTTGGGCCTCTCTATGTGGCCACGCTGTGTAAAAGTCTCACACATGTGGTATCACCATACTCTGGAGTAATAGCAGAATGTGTTTTGAGGTGTAATTTGTGGTATGCATATGCTGTGTGTGATAAATAACCTGCTAATATGACAATTTTGTGAAAAAAAATCTTGATTTTGCAAAGAATTGTGGGAAAAAATTACAACTTCAAAAAACTCACAATGCCTCTTTCTAAATACCTTGGAATGTCTTCCTTCCAAAAGGGGGTCATTTGTGGGATATTTGTACTTTTCTGGCATGTTAGGGTCTCAAGAAGTGAGATAGGTCGTCAGTACTTCAGGTATGATCAATTTTCAGATATTGGCGCCATAGCTTGTGGACTCTATAACTTTCACAAAGACCAAAGAATATACACCAATTTGTACTTATTTTTACCAAAGATATGTAGCAGTATAAATTTTGGCCAAAATGTATGAAGAAAAATTACACATTTGCTAAATTTTATAACAGAAAAGAAGAAAAATTAATTTTTTTACGGAATTTTCAGTCTTTTTTCTTCTATAGCGCAAAAAATAAAAAACCCAACGGTGATTAAATACCACCAAAAGAAAGCTCTATTCGTGTGAAAAAAAGGACAAAATTTAATTTGGGTGCAGTGTTGTATGACTGAGTAATTGTCATTCAAAATGTGAGAGCACCGAAAGCTGAAAATTGGTCTGGTTATTAAGGGGGTTTAAGTGCCCAGTTGTCAAGTGGTTAACTTGGTATTGTCTTTATATTTTTTTATAGTGCACTCATTACAAAGACGATGGAGAAGTCTCAAAGACTGTTACAACCGGCATCTTCGTAAACTGCGAGAAGGAAGAAGTGGTTCCAGGTCTAAAAGATTAGCCCCATATGCCCATGCCGGGGATTTCAAATTTTTAAAACCGGTGTTGGAAATGCGAGAGTAAGTTGTAACGGTTGGGCCCGTGGAACCCAGAAGTTCTTAGAAAGTATGAGCCAGAAAATAATGGACATTGAGAATATGTCTTGGGGTGGCGCATGCGCGGAGTCTAGCGGTGCGGTAATGCAGAGCTAGAGCTCCGTACCGTTCGTGGGGAGAGCCGGTATCCAGCGTTAACCCGCAAGTATAATTACATACCAGAGGGGTAGAACAAGTACCAGAGACCCTGTAGTCCATTTTGTGGGCAGAATTATGGCTCAGAGAGGGAGCGGTACCAAGTTAAAAAATCCTGTCATGAAAGCTCCTAAGGGGAGAACCGTGACTAAAGGGGCACAATCCTCTGCCTCATTCACAGCATCTATGCGCTCACACCAGTTAAACCTGTCACAGCCTATATTCTCAGCTGACTCTGACAATGATTTATTTACCATACAAGACTCTCCTCAGACCTCACAAATAACTCCAGCCATATTTAAACAATTTGAAAATATGCTCCATAAAGCACTAAAGCAGACATCTGATCAAATTACCTCACACCTCACAAGAGAGATAAGGGAAATTGGTAAGCGTACAGCTGCCTTAGGCCTCGTACACACGACCGATTTTCTCGGCAAGAACCAGCAAGAAACTTGCTGGCAGAGAGGTCTTGCCGAGTAAATCGGTCGTGTGTACGCTGCTAGCGTGTTTCTCGACGAGAAAACCGACAAGAAACCTCGACGAGAAAATAGAGAACCTGCTCTCTATTTTCTCGTCGAGATTCTCCTCGGCGTGTTTCTCGACGAGAAAAGTGAGTGTGTGTACACTTACCTGTCCGCCGGGAAGCCCGCGCATGTTCGAAATGAATCTGACGCATGCGCGGTAGCTTCCTAGGCATACGTAGGGTATACCAAGATGGCGGCGACGGCATCGAATGTGACGAGCGCATGCTCGACGTAGCCGATGACGTCACCGCGTACACTCCTTTCAAAGAACCGCGGGTTCTTTGAAACGAGCGTGTGTACACTCGGCCGGGACAAGTTTCTTGTCCAAGAATCTCGTCGAAAAAAACGACATGTTTTTCTCAACGAGAATCTCGGCCGTGTGTACGAGGCCTCAGAGATAAAAACTGAGGACTTAGAAAATATTTCTCTGGAACATTCAATGGAACTTGAAAATCTCAAAGAGGAAAATATCTTGCTTCACAACAAGCTAGAAGACCATGAGAATAGGGACAGGAGGTCCAATTTGCGAATCAGGGGTATCCCTGAGGCAATTCTTGACCTGCAATCTACAATTACTGCACTGTTCCAGGAATTGCAACCAGCCATTCCCATTGAAAGAATGGAATTTGACAGAATTCATCGAGCACTTGCTGCTAAAAAACCTGACGGTCCTCCACGGGACATCATAGTGAAACTACACTACTACCGCACAAAAGAAATGCTTCTGTCATCAGCCAGAGATAAAAAACAGTTAAATTTTCAAGGACATGAATACCAACTGTTTGCTGATTTGTCCCAAACTACAATTTCTAAGAGAAGAGCATTAAAACCCCTTCTTCAGGAACTCCAAAGCCATGATATCCCATATCAATGGGGATTCCCATTCTCTTTACGATTCGCCTATAAAGGGAAAAGATACACTTGCAGAACCTATGAAGAACTTCAACAAACACTCATAGATCTACATTTAATGGATCCAGATCCAAGAAATACCTCTCTGCGGAGTAGAGCAATGCCCCTTTCATCCAAAGGGCATCACTCCCAACCCAATTTGGAAATTGGAAATCATCCATCCCACAAGAGAAGTCGTCATACATCTCCTCCTCAGGAAAGAGAAGATTCAATGGACTGACAGAAACCTCAAAGAAATCAACCTGTTCGCTTTTACCCTGCTATGGACCTTTTGAAGACATATTGTGCAACACATAGCACTCATTTACAAACTAATGCACAATAATAAGTGTTGCCCCAGATGCAGTCCCTTTTCACTTATACTGATTGCTCATAGTTTTCCAGTTAAGCTTAAATACTAAGCTTAAATACAAAAAATGCTAACCAGCATACGGTTGAAGTTTTTTCTATCTTTTTTTGTCTTTTTTGATCTATTTTTTTTTTTTTTTTTTTTTAGCATGACTTAGGGTAAGCAAAAGTCCTGCTATCCTAGATTTTCTGGTTCTTGAAGAAGAATATTATATAGTTTCTCCTGACGTTCACTAGACTATTGAAGAACATAGGTCATATTTATTTTACCAGTCCCCCCTCTTTGTGAGTCAAATGATTGATCTTATATTACTGAATGGGAACTACTAGAACAACAGTATTATTTACCTCTGGGGATCTTTTTTATTAATTCCCCTAGCCGACAGTTTAGTTATTACTCCTAGTGTGTAAAGGAGGACCCCCAATTCCTGCTCTATCCTCACCCTTTATTACCACCCCTCTAGTTTAGGTAGCTTTCTCACCAGGAGATCCTGGAGCAATCAGCAGATTTTCTTAAATTTTTGTCACCCCTATAGTCCCTCCCCTGGAGTATTTACCTATAATCTTAACAGTTTTCATATGCATTATTAGGTTAACGAATTATTCTTTATCGTATTATTCTTTTCAGATGGCTCTCCCCCCCTTTTGAACGGGAGATCCGTGCACCCTACTTTGCCTCCCTCATTCGACCACATAAAACATGTGGAAGTCTGACGGAGGCGCTATTTTCCCAGTGGGGGATTTTTGCCCCCACTTGCGGAAAACACTTAAATGTGTCTTTATGTTAGTATATGTATTATTTTGTCTAAACAGTCAAATTTTATTCCATTCTATCACTCTAGTATTCATCTTCTATCTGCTTTCCTTCCCCCTCTTCAAGTCCACTCGGATCGCATTGAATAACACGAATTACTTGGCAACAGGTAAGTCCTCCTTATCCACCCTGCTACCATGGCACCATTAAACATTTTGTCCCTGAATGTTCAGGGACTGAACATTCCTCAAAAACGAACCAAGGCCTTCCGCGTATTTCATGCCAAAATGGCACACATAGTTTGTTTACAAGAAACTCACTTCACAAAAACCACCACACCCAAATTTATATCCCATTTCTATCCACAAACCTACACGGCCTCGGCTGCCTCCAAGCAACGGGGTACTCTCATAGCCTTCCATCGTTCTACCCCATTTATACTCCAATCACAAATAAAAGATCCTGAAGGACGATACTTAATTCTTACGGGTCACATAGTGGATACCGCAATAACTGTAGTTTCTTATTATGCACCAAATAAACAACCCAATCCATTTATGTCACATTTATTACAAGTAGTGAATGATCATAAAATAGGAACAGTTATGCTCTGTGGTGACTACAACCAGGTCCTCCTCCCATTTCTGGATAAATCCCCGTACACACCATCACAAACAAATGTCAAGAAGTCCTTCTTACAAATCCTATCCAAACATAATTTAGTAGATTCATGGAGAGAAGCCAACCCCACTACATGGAAATACACATACTATTCCCATCCCCACAAAACATTTTCAAGGATTGATCATATATTTCTAACTATAGGCATGCTCCCTGAAATCATTGCTGCAGACATAGTCCCCATTCCATGGTCCGACCATAATGCTGTACTCACCTCCATTAAATCATTATTACCCAAAGGCCATGATCGTACTTGGAATCTCCCAGACATTCTACTCAAACACCCAGCTTATCACCAAACTATTGAACAAGACATAAAAGAATACATTACCCTTAACTCTAGCCCAGAAATTAGTATGCTAACTCTATGGGAAGCCCATAAACCTGTAATACGCAACACAATCCAAAAACAATCAGCTATATTTAAACGAGAACGAAAAACCCTTGCCCGTAAACTAGAAATGGATTTTAACACGCCCTTTATATCCCATCAAGAAAATCCATCCACATTAACTAAATCCCGATTAGACAAGACCCGTACTGCATACAACTTATTTCTCACAGAAGCCGTAGAAAAATCCTATAAACGCTCAAGATTTAACCGCTTCATGAAAGCTAATAAGCCCGGGACATACCTTGCAAGAACACTCAACTCCCTAAACAAACCCTTTAAACCAATTCGGCTAAAACTAGCAAAGGAAGTATACACATGCAACCCTCACAAAATAGTCAAAAAATTTCATTCCCACCTATCCTCATTATATGCTTCATCTAATAACTTTGACCCGCTAGCTGCAGATACATTTTTCTCCGACTTACATTTGCCAGGACTTTCCCCTGACCAAAATAAAATCCTAGAAGAAATTATTTCACCAGAAGATGTCGCCAAGGCTATTAAAGAATTAAAAATAAACAAGAGACCAGGCCCAGATGGCTACTCAGCTTTATATTACAGAACCTATACAGACATATTATCACCAATCCTAGCAGACGCCTTCAATGTACTATTGAAAGGAGAATCCTTTAGACAGGAAACCCTGACCGCCATTATTTGTATGATCCCAAAACCTCTCACGGATGATACCCTATGTACAAACTTTCGCCCAATTTCCCTTCTGAACCTAGATATCAAAATCTTAGCCAAATTATTGGCCAAAAGGCTAAATAGAATAATAGGCAAGCTCATCCATAAGGATCAAGTAGGATTCATGCCAAAGCGGCAGGCGGGAGACAATGTCCGTCGGGCCGTATTGCTAGCCCACATAGCCAAAAAACGACGTATACCCTCCTGTTTTCTGTCCCTAGATATAAAAAAGGCCTTTGACTCCATAGCCTGGCCGTACCTTAATTACACATTACAAAAATGGGGTTTTGGCCCTCACTTCCTAACATGGATAGAAGCACTCTATAACAAACCAATTGCATATATAAAATACGCAGGCTATAAATCTAATTCCTTTAATATAGAAAGAGGAACGCGCCAGGGATGTCCACTCTCCCCCCTCCTATTCGCCCTCCTAATAGAACCCCTAGCTCAACGAATCCGCACAGATCCGACAATCACAGGCATCGAATTAGCTGGATACCATCATAAATTATGCCTATTTGCGGATGACATACTCCTATTTCTATCATCCCCACAAGTCTCTGGACCTAATCTTCTATCCATTTTAGATACATACGCAGTGATTTCGGGACTTATAATAAACCCCAAAAAATCCATGGCCCTAGATATATCCCTCACTAAAATAGAATCAGACTCGGCCAAAACTGCACTTCCTTTCATATGGACTGAGAGGTCAATCCCCTATTTAGGGATTCACCTAACAGCCTCAAACTTAGATCTCTTTGCAGCAAACTATCCCCCACTCCTCAAACAAATAACAACTCTTTTACAACAATGGACACATCTCCCAATTTCATGGATAGGTAAAATTAATGCAGTCAAAATGACAATTCTCCCTAAAATACTCTACTTATTTAGAGTCTTACCAATCCCTATCCCATCTTATTATCTTAGAATACTCCAAAGAAAAACATCAAACTATGTCTGGGGCTCCAAAAAACCCCGTGTATCGTTACATACACTTTATTTACCGAAACTTAAGGGAGGCCTTGGGTTCCCTAATTTTGCTAATTATTATAGAGCGGCACATATTGCCAGCCTCACTAAATATCACACTAATGACGATATACCTATATGGGTAATAATAGAAGCAGTAGAATGTGACCCTCTATCTATATCCAATGTACTATGGCTCCTCCCTAAAGAAAGAAAAACCCTAAGTAACCCTATTATAAAACACTTTTTAGCCGTATGGGATAACCTTAGATTTAAACATCAGCTACAATCACCTCACAACCCTCTCTTATCATTCCTTAAAAACCCTGCTTTTTACCCAGCATGGGTCTCACCCAAGTCATTTAGGGTATGGAATTCATTGAATATTACTCGGCTTAATTACCTAACCTCTACATCATCTTTTCATACGTTTCCTACCCTTTGCGACACCTATAACTTGCCGAACTCTGAACTTTTCAGATATCTCCAAATTAAAAACTTTTACGCACCTTTGTTAATTACTGACACCCCTTTATCCCAACTTACAATATTTGAATCTGCATGTTTAAAAGACCCCCATTCAAGAGGACTAATATCGTCAATATACACCCACATTACAATTTACCCAGGTTTAGACAAACCACCTTATGCACGTAAATGGGAGGAGGACCTGGAAAGAGAATTCGATGTGGCTGATTGGTCCAAAATATGGTCTATAACAAAATCTTCTTCACCAAATGTTTTGGCGGTAGAAACCAACTATAAAGTTCTAACCCGTTGGTACCTCGTTCCCTATAGATTGGCGAAATTTACGCCAAACCAAACAGGCCAATGCTTCCGGGGCTGTCCCGACCCGGGCACCCACCTACACATTTGGTGGTCTTGCCCGTTGATACAATTATACTGGGAACAGATATTTGAAACTGCCTCCAGAATATTTGGCTTCACTATACATCCTGACCCAGCCACGGCCTTGCTCAATTTAAAACCAGATTACATCACATATAAACAATTTAAACTTCTCACTCAATTGTTTACGGCAGCCAAACAAACAATTGCAAAAGCATGGAAGACCCCTAAACTGGAAATAGCCGAGACTATACGTAGAGTCAATGGATTTATGGCTCACGCCAAAATGCTAGCCATAGAAAGAGATCAAATTCCAATCTTTGAAAAGTTATGGAACCCATGGATTAAATATCACCTATCTTCATTCCGCGAAGACTTGATTCTTATGCCATGGTAGCAGGTGGATCATATCGTGAACACTCTATTATCCTGTTGTAATACACAGGTCAAAGACCAATGAACTCGAGCCATCCGAGTGGACTCCTATACCCCCCCCCCTCTACTTTCCTACTATCCTATTCTACTTATTTTTAGGTTACCTACTTATCCATTTCTATTTTCATGTCATTTTTACGCTACCTTTTACGTCCATTTAAAGTTCACTTAGATCTTTATTTTTATTTGAAAAGCACTATCTAAGCGGCATTATAATATTGCACTATGTAATTAGTTCTTAATTGTACTAAACCAAATAATATTTGTTTGTTCGTTATCTTACCATCTACTGTAACATACATCTAGTGCGTGGATGTATCCACCGTTGATTTCTGCTTAGCCCTTAGAAACTATACAGCAATATGCACATTGTAGACCATGAATTTACTACTTATTCTTTATAATAGAAATATGTAGTCAATGTTCTACAACCATTATAAATGTATGTTCTGTACATTTCTGTTATATCTCATTCAATAAAATACTTTAACAAGGAGAATATGTCTTGGATTGCTTTAAAAGGGGTCTGTAATATTAATCCACAATATTCCCCAGGATATCTGTAAAGAACTATTTACTGTGTGTTTGATTCTGAATTCAACATGTTAGTTGAAAGATGTTAATGTCATCACCTCCAACCACCTGGATGCCTGTTGTAATGTTAATGAATCCAGACTATCTTCTAAAGACCTTTTCATTGTTGTTTGTGGTGATGTGGATTGGAGCTTGGTAGACAGTCTGGATGCCTATTATGGGATGTTTAAGTGTCTTGCTGTGAGGAAAGGGGGGGGGGATCACTCCAGCAACCCCTCCTGCTAAGACTGTTTACTGAAGGAGAAGTTTGAACACACCTGACCTGTATCACCATTGTCATTGGACAGTTTAACCCGCCCTGTTTCCCAATGATGGGAGGGAAGTGTTTTGAAGAGAAGTGTGTTACCATGTGCTTGTAATAAAGATTCATTCCCTGTTTGAACCTCATACAGAGCGTTTGTCTCGTATCTGGGGTAGAATTATTCCTATCGGTCTCGGTCGCCTGACTGTGGAGTGTCGGTAGCTGATATGTGTTCGGAAAGGGAATATCCTAAACGGCGTTAACCCCTTTCATACTTGGGGTGCCGTTACATAAGTTATCAGCAGGCATATAAAATTGTATAATAATGCTTCCTTTAACCGCTTGCCGACCTGCTGCCGTCATTACACTGGGTCAGGTCAGCACGTTCTCGTGAACCGTCGTAGCTGTACGTTGGCCTTTTAAGCAGGGATAGCAGGCACTGCGGGGGAGCCGATGCGCGTGGCCGTCGGTCCCAGGCACGAGAGACAAAACAGGGACGTGTGTGTAAACGTACAAATCCCTGTTCTTTGAGGAGAGGAGAGACAGATTGTGTCTTCCTACTAGATAGGAACAACGATCTGTCATCTCCTCTAGTCAGTCCCATCCCCATACAGTTAGAACACACACAAGGGAACACAGTTCACCCCTTGATCACCCCCTAGTGTTATCTCCTTCTCTGCCAGTGACATTTACACAGTAATCAGTGCATTTTTATAGCACTGATTGCTGTATAATTGTCAATGGTCCCAAAAATGTGTCAAAAGTGTCCGATCTGTCTGCCATAATGTTGCAGTCCTGATAAAAATCGCTGATCACCGCCATTACTAGTAAAAAAAATAATAATAATAAAAATGCCCTAAATCTTTCCCCTATTTTGTAGACGCTATAACTTTTGCGCAAACCAATCAATATGCGCTTATTGCGATTATTATTACCAAAAATATGTAGAAGAATACATATCAGCCTAAACTGAGGAAAAAATAGCTTTTTTTAAAAAGAATTGGGGATATTTATTATAGCAAAAATACAAAATATTGTGTTTTTTTCAAAATTGTCATTCTTTTTTTTGTTTATAGCGCAAAAAATAAAAACCACAGAGATGATCAAATACCACCAAAAGAAAGCTCTATTTGTGGGGAAAATAAATTGTTTGGGTACAGCATCGCACGACCGCGCAATTGTCAGTTAAAGCGACGCAGTGCCGTATCACAAAAAATGGCCTGGTCATTGAGCAGCCAAATCTTCTGGGGCTGAAGGGGTTAAAGAGTAAGTAAACCCTGATGGGTTTTACTTCCTCTTTTTTCCCCTGCAAAGTAAAAGCATAATGGGCTAGTATGCATCGCATACTAGCCCATTATGTTGCACTTACCTTCAAACGAAGCCCGCAATGTCCCCGCTGTCCCAGCTGGTGACCGCAAACCCCTCTTCACCCCTCTTCCTTCCCGGGCCGTGGACTCTGGCTCTGTGACTGGCCAAAGTCGCGTGACGTCACTCCTGCGCATGTGTGTGGGAGCAGCCGGTCATGGCATGGGCCCTTTAGAAACGGCATGGTCTTTCTTCGATGCGCATGCACTATATTATTATAGGCTTACCTGTAGTTAAAAGTGGTGTAACTAGGTTTACAACCACTTTAACAATTTGTTATTCATGTTTCAGAACCCAAGAAAGCTGGGAAGACAGCACTCAGGGTTTGCCACGGGAAGAGGTGTCAGAGGAGGCTGCTGCTTCGGAAGAGGAGGAATTCCAAGCCGCGGTTGACCAGGAACAGTTCTTAGATGAAAGAAGGTCAACACCAAGCTCCTTGAATGTTATCCCAGTTAATGAGGAGGAGGCTGAACCAGGGCATAGCAATGTCTCTAGGCCTTACAGAAGATCTACAAGGCATACCTCCCAACCGTCCCTGATTCCGCGGGACATTCCCACAATTGGCAGCTCTGTCTCGGTCCCGGGCACCCTAATTCTGGAACAATACAGTGTCCCAGAATTGCCCCCTGGCCCCGGACCGATCTGATGCCCCCTAAAATATCCCTCACATTGCTGCTGTCACTCACTGACAGCCTGTGGTGGACTGCCATACTCCGCAATACCCTGTCATACTCCACAAATACCCTGCCATACTCCTCAATACTCCGCAATGCCCTGCAATACTCTGCAATACCCTGCAATACTCCACAATACCCTGCAATACTCCACAATACCCTGCAATACTCCGCGATACTCCGCAATACCCCACAATACCCTGCAATACTCTGCAATACCCTGCAATACTCCGCAATACCCTGCAATACTCCGCAATACCCTGCAATACTCCGCAATACCCGGCAATACTCCACAATACCCGGCAATACTCCGCAATACCCGGCAATACTCCGCAATACCCTGCAATACTCCACAATACCCTGCAATACTCTGCAATAACCACTTCCCGCCCGCCGGCCGTCATATGACGTCCTTGACTTTGTGCGGGGATATCTGAATGATGGGTGCCGCTACAGGCATCATTCAGATATTAGCTTTTTCAGCCGGCGATTCCCTACACCATAAAAACAATCATAGCGGCTGTTCTGCTGCTTGATCATTCTTATGGGAGACGAGAGGGGATGTCCCCCCCTCCCCCACCGCTACGATCAAAGCCAAAATTGTTTTTTTTTTTTGCTTTTTTTAAGGCTTCCCAGCCTAGAGGTGGGATGTGGGGTCTTATTGACCCCATATCTCACTGTAAAGAGGACCTGTCATGCCATATTCCTATTACAAGGGATGTTTACGTTCCTTGTAATAGAAATAAAAGTGATCAAAAAAAATTTTGGGGTGGAAAAACATGTGAAATAAACAATAAAATATATATATATTTTTTAAAGCGCTCCTGTCCCCGTGAGCTCGCATACAGAAGCGAATGCATTCATAAGTCCCGCCCACATATGAAAACGGTGTTCAAACCACACATGAGAGGTATCTCTGCGAATGTTAGAGTGAGAGCAATAATTTTGGCCCTAGACCTCCTCTGTAACTCAAAACATGTAACCAGTAAAAATATTTAAAGCGTCGCCTATGGGAATTTTTAAGTAGCGAAGTTTGGCGCTATTCCACGAGCGTGTGCAATTTTGAAGGGTGACATGTTAGGTATCTATTTACTCGGCGTAACTTCATCTTTCATATTATGCAAAACAATTGGGCTAACTTTAATGTTTTAATATTTTTTTAATTCATAAAACCGTTTTTTTTCCAAAAAAATGCGTTTGAAAAAATATTGCGCGAATACCGTGCGAGATAAAAAGTTGCAGCGACCGCCATTTTATTCCCTATGGTGTCTGCTAAAAAAACATCTATAGTGTTTGGGGGTTCTGAGTAATTTTCTTGCAATTTTTTTTCCTTTGGGAATTTTTTTATTTATTTTTTTGAGACCTTCAATCAACTGTCGGCTGGGCAACAGGTTGGGTACACTGGTATCCTCGTAGTCTTCCCTGTCCGACCATCGTGCGTGCTGATCCTCGCCTTGTGTGCGTGAGACTCAGTTCCATGACTCATGCCCCATGACTCCAGGGGTGGCCGGGTGGCTTTTATGCTCCCGCGGTCCTCACAAGATTGAACAGTACCTGCTGTTTCTTTTGCGGTGGACCAGGCCAACAGCTACTCAGTACTACTCTGTGATAGGTCTGTCTGAAACAAGCCAGTGGGTCCCTATGGGACGGGTAAGTAGTCTCTCCTGCTTCAGGTGAGTACATGCTGGCTGTGTTTCTCTGTCTGGGGGGTTTCTCCCTGTCTCCCCCTGTTATGTTGCTCTCTGCACCCTGTACTGGCGCTGTGCTGTGTGGGGGTACTTGGGGGTCACTCTGGCCTGGCGGGGGTCGCTCATGTCTGTGTGCTGGGGCTGTGAGGTGTGAGTGTTTGGTGAAGCCACTAGCTGGCATGGCTATTACTGTATAAGCTGCGCTCGGCGGCCATCTTGCTGCGGATCAATGGCACTGCTTACACGCAGCCGGCGGCCATTTTCTTGAAGCCGCGGCGCTTTCACTTTCGGTTTTGGCCTCTATCGCCGCTGCTGCGGCGCGAATCTCCTCACACTCTCCTCAGACTTCACTCGCGCTGGCAGCGCGGTGACATACAGCAGAGCTGAGCGGTCCTTACAAGGGTTGGTGAGTCCTCTGAGTATTCCCTCCTCAGCCTCAGCACATCCAGTGGGTGGACTGTATTATTCACTTCATAGTGTATAAGGTCTCAGTGGGTGGCAAATATGGAGTCTGGTTCACCTGCTTCCCCACTCTTGTCAAAGGCAACTGGCAGTGCTCCAGCACCTGCGGTCCCTATGGACCAGTTGTCGGCAGTCCTGGAAAATTTTCTTGTCAGGATGGAAGCGGTGTGCGAGCACAAGGGAGCTATAAAGCGCCCTCACCCCACACAATCTCACACGTGCTCTGATTCAGATATGGGCCTAGCTGCTGCTGCTCAGGACCCTAGCTCTGAATATTTTAATGTTTTTGAACAGGACATTCCTTGTGAGGAAGACTCCAGTTCTGAGTCAGTAAATGACAGGGCGCTTGTAAGTGAACTCATTGATGCTGTGAGGGACACTCTCAAGCTGGATGCTGTGGCTGAGGTACCTCAGGCGGACACTTTCTCCTTTGGTTCTTTTCAAGCTTTTCTTTTACACAGCTTCCTCACTGTTTCCTCACACGCTGCGTCGAGAGCAGCATGGATGATACAGTGGTACACAGTGCCCCCCCCGGTCGGTGCAGCATGGTGGGGGGGGGACTTTATTCATTTATTTCTATAGTCCCTATGAGCCTTCTGTGTGATGTCTCTGAGGCAACAACAGGGTCTCTGAACCTGTGGTTTCCCGCCATTTCCTGGGGAACGCTCTGAGCTCTGACAGGACCACGCACGGTCTGCGGTGTCAGAGGTTACCTTTTACCTGCATGCTGCTTCGGCAGCACATTAAAGCAGGTTGGAATGATACAGAGAAGATTATGTGTCTCGGCGCCATAATTAAAACTTATCTTATAACTCTACACTGGATACATCACAGTGTATGTATGTGTTATTGATCTCTGTGTCTGTGTGGGTTTCCTCCCACGTTCCAATGCTGTGTCTTCAGTGCCACACACGATATAAACATACACAATTTGTTTATACACGACTCTAAATACATTCACACTTGTGCGATTTGATTATTTACATGCTAACATACCTACACGGTATGTGTGTGCAGTCTGCGTGGGTTTCCTCCGGGTCCTCCGGTTTCCGCCCACGCTACATGACATGCGTGCCTTCGGTGCCATACACAGTCTAAACATACACATTATGTTTATACACAACACTAAATACATTCACAGTAGATGTATGTATTGTATTCTCTGGGTCTGCGTGGAGTTCCTCCGGGTACTCCGGTTTCCTCCCACACGCCAACGGTGTGCGCGCCTTCGGCTCTCTGCACACATAGACATGTTCAAAATGTTTATCACACATACTATAGTACCTACACGGTATGCGTATGCGGTCTGCGTGGGTTTCATCCGGGTGCTCCGTTTTTTCCCCGCGCTCCAATGGTGTGCGCATTTTCAGCGCTATGCACAGCATAAGCAATTTGTTTATTCGCATGCTAACATGCCTACACGGTTGTGTACGCAGTCTGCGTGGCTGGTTTCCGCCTACACCCCAATGAGGTGCGTGCCTTCGTCGCTGGCACAGTATAAACGTGTTTAATATGTTTATCCACACATACTAAACTACGTACGCCATATGTGGTTGTACTATGCTCTTTGTGGCTAAGGGGGTTTCCTCCCACGCTCTAATTGCGCGTTTTGACGCAATACACAGTATAAACTATGTGTTTGTACAATCAGCATTTATCAATGGAGCAGAAGCACTGGCTTGGACTGTGTTCGCCATGCTGAGGTTAGCGTTACACCCGGTAGTGGCTGTGTCTCTGGCGTTCCTGAAGCTCAATGACTGGGCAAAAGCCTCTGCTTCATCTATCAGTCGACCAGCAGGTGCACTGCAACTGCTTTAGCCTCTAGGGTCTCTGTGTCCGGGGTGGGTCTGCGCCACCTGTAGAGGCTGAGTTACTCGTCCACTGACCGAGTTTCAAGGGGAGGCTCTGTCAGGTTGCCTTTCTTGGCCAACAATTGAGGCACCCCATAAGCCGGGGCCTCCCTTCTCCGATACATTGCAGGGTCTCCTTGGGTTTATCATACCCATCCCGCTGCAGGACGGTCCTGTCGGCCGTGTGGCGATGGGGGCTCGCTATGCCCCCAGCGTGGCGAACATAGTACTGAATAAATGGGAGCATGAATCAATTTATTCAAATAGGAATCCGTCACTATATTTCTATCGTAGATATATAGATGACGTGATTGTAATTTGGAATGGATCGGAAATAAATTTAGACCATTTTCTGGCAGAGATGAATATAAACCAGTATGGCTTGAAATTCACAGCAGAATATGGTCTAAATTCAGTCAATTATTTAGATCTTACAATTACCAAAAAAGATACAAAGTTTGAGACTGAGCCCTCGTACACACGGCCGAGATTCTCGTTGAAAAAAACATGTCGTTTTTTTCGACGAGATTCTTGGACAAGAAACTTGTCCCGGCCGAGTGTACACACGCTCGTTTCAAAGAACCCGCGGTTCTTTGAATGGAGCGTACGCGGTGATGTCATCGACTACGACGAGCATGCGCTCGTCACATTCGATGCCGTCGCCGCCATCTTGGTATACCCTACAAATGCCTAGGAAGCTACCACGCATGCGTCAAATTCATTTCGAACATGCGCGGGCTTCCGGGAGGACAGGTAAGTGTACACACACTCACTTTTCTCGTCGAGAAACATGCCGAGGAGAATCTCGACGAGAAAATAGAGAGCAGGTTCTCTATTTTCTCGTCGAGGTTTCTTGTCGGTTTTCTCGACGAGAAACCCGATAGCCGCGTACACACGACCGATTTACTCGGCAAGACATCTCTGCCAGCAAGTTTCTTGCTGGTTCTTGCCGAGAAAATCGGCCGTGTGTATGAGGCCTGAAACTTACTTTAAAAAGACCGATAGAAATGGATTTGTGCCTACTTCCAGCTGCCACCATCCCCAATGGATTGGAGCAGTGCCAAAGGGCCAATACATGCGCTTAAAACGTAATTGTACTAGTAATTAAGAATTTAGTGTACAGGCGGATATCCTTACAAATAAATTCATAGAAAAAGGTTATAATATGGAGACCCTTGGAAAAGTTCTGGCCCAGGTGTCCTCTACAGATAGAAACACCCTATTGGTAGCCAAGCCTAAAAAAGTACATGGAGGAGAACTAGCGTTTGTGTCGGGTTTCCACAGACAATTTAGAGAAGTTGAAACTATCTTTAGGAGGCATTGGCCAATACTCCTTAAAGATAAGGATTTAGAGTGTACCATTACATCCAAACCCAAGTTTATATATAGGAGGGCTCCAGGCCTGAGAAACCGCATTGCCCGAAATGTACCAGACCCTCCGAGGAAACTTGGGACTTTTTTGGATGGTTCTGGGTTTTACCATTGTACCCGTTGTAAAGCCTGTAGAACGACGAGAAAATCAGGAGACCCTAAAAAAGTGACACATTTCCAATCCAATGTGACAAAAGAGAAATTTAAAATAAAACCTTTGATAACATGTAATTCCGATCATGTTACCTACGTCCTGGAGTGTCCTTGCTCTCTCCAGTACGTGGGAAGAACTACCCGCCAGTTAAGAGTAAGGATTAATGAGCATCTAGCGAATATAAAGAAAGGCTTTCCAAAACATAGTGTGTCCAGACACTTCAAAAGCCACCATCAAAGTGATCCCAGTCTTTGTAAATTTTTTGGAATAGACAAAATCTCAAATCACTGGAGAGGGACACATATGAAGAGGGCCATATCACAAAATGAAACCAGGTGGTTGTATAAATTAAATAGTATGCAGCCCTATGGTTTAAATATCGAGATAGATTTAAACTGTTACCTATCAAATGACTAAGTGATGGATATCCCTCTAGCAGGGAACCATTTGGCACTTTTGAAGGTAACAGTTTTTCAATCTTCCCTCTTCTTCTTCCTTTCTTTCGGACTAGATCTAAGATGGGTTAATATTTACCATGAACACATCACTGGGGAATATTATGAGGGAATAAATTAATTTCTCCTGATATAGATCCATATATAATAAGCATGGAATTCCAAACACAGATTTAACCATGAATATATTATTGGTAAATATGCCTCCCCTTTGGTAGGTTGGTTCAATGTCTAATAGTCATGTTTCCAATATATGGTTAATTTATAGTGTAAATCACATATTTAATATACCATCAATATTGAAAGGCCAGTATGAGTTTTAATATTGGGGACGGTATGTATTGTAAATTAAATAGTTGAGAACGGACCGACATATTTTTTTTCCCCAATGTTTAAATGTAATGTCAGATTGGACATATTGTGATCAAAATCCATATACAATCATATGGGTATGGTTTTCCATCTAGAGGGCTCCATCTAGTGGCCAAAGAACAATTGACATGTCATTAGTATTATATGTTGTCATAGATTATCTGTTGCAAATAATATAAAACTGTCTCCTAACATATATGAAAATAGCGGCAAATAGAAAGATCAATTTTTATATATTTTTTATATATATTATTTATTTTAAGTTTGTAAAATTGAGGAATGTGTATGGTGTTTACCAGGGCACCTTCTGGCACTGCGGCTGCATTGAGTGTTCAGCCGTTTGTCCTGCCCACCAATCATGCTCCACCTCCATTCATAATAAATACACGTGACCCAGTGACCAGGCACACGCCACCCTGAAGACGTAATCAACACGAAACGTACGTCGGTCGGCGCAGCCTGGTCACGTGGTATACACACGCAGCGCTCCATCCTGGGTCCCTGACTGCAGCGAACGGCGGCTTCGGTGCACGCCGCTTCCAGGAGTCCATGAGCTGTGAGCTCCCTACTGTCTGCCTGCAGCCCCAGTGCCGGAATGGGCACTTTTTAATGTAAGAGGCCACTGATCGGGTAAATGGAATAGCCATTTACTTATCAGACATTTATTCATGATTATCAAAGCATGTGTTTCTGATCTGATGTATGTGTATGTATATATATGTATATGGGTATATATATATGAATATGTATATGTGTATACATATATACATGTATGTATGCGTATGTGTTTAGAATTGGTTGTATAATCTGTTAAAAGTCATATTATGTAATATGATGATGTTTCTGTGTTCAGAGATTGATCAAGCAATCTCTGAGTCACAGGATATAACAAAGGGACACCTTCTCTTTAAAGTCAAAGTTGCATTCACACTTTACAGCTAGGAATGAGGTCCTGTGTGAAATTCCCCAGAGGTAGCTGGAAGTAACACATAGATGCTAAATGTCCATTTGTTCTTGTATGTGAATTGCAACAAATGTTTTGTATGTCAAAGAGGCCCATTAAATGTTCCTTCCCCCTTTTAAAATGTATAAATTGGCCAGAAGCTTCCAGCTTCTTTAGAGCAATTGATTTTAATGTATCACCATGTACTGTGTGCTCTCCAGGTTAGCAGTTTAGCTGCTTGCCTGAATATTAAATACATCTTTTAAAAATAACTTTGGTTCATCAGTCAACATGTTATTGGACACCCCTAGTTCTGGGGGTGCCCCAACACCACCTAGGCCATATATGTTTTATATATTATTTTTATTGTTTTTTTACAAATAAATACGGGTTACACTATGGAGTTCTTCTGCTTGTATTTCACATGTTCCGCCTAATGACCGAGGGAGGAGTCTCAAACATTTCTCTACCAGTATTGTCCATATGTGTGCAGGCACAATCCTGCTCAAGCTGTTAAAGACCTTCTTTTTAACTAAAGAGGTCCACATCCTTTGGTAAGCGCAATCTATTATTTGTGCACTTCGGGTGTTAGCTTCATATGAAGATTTGGTGAAGGATTAACTCTTTGCACTACTTTGAAGAAAATAATCACAATATATTATGAACAATATTTGTTGAAGATTTTTTCTAGCTTCACATGAAGATTTGGTGAAGGATTAACTCTTTGCACTATTCTGAAGAAACTAACCGCAATATATTATGAACATTATTTGCTGAAATATTTTTTCACGTATTGGAATTGTTACACATTTGAATTTTCATTAATTCAATTAATGGGACTTTTTTATAATTGAGTGTTATAGATTTTTTTAATTGTTGTGGGCTTGACAGCACGACATTTTCATGATTGTGACTAATTGATTTATATATGGTGACTACCAATTCACCTTTTTGTATTTTGGTATCACAGGATTGTGGTGGTGTTTATATTTAAGAATTATTCACATAATAATTTAATAGATAAGAGATCACTTATCAATTAAGTATATTAAGAGTATCTGAGCGCCCCCTTTTTCTTATATAAATACTTACATCCGGAGGTGTTTTCACCTCCTTTACCGGAGGTGGCGCACCGGATGTGGACCTTTTGACATCTCTACTCACTCGCAAGATGTAGAGATTCGTGGCCAGGTCCAGGGATCCCTGGGCAGACGCGTCAGACACGTTGGTGGCCCGTGGGGGTAGTATCTCCTGATGTATGCTTACCCTCCGCTACTGTTGTCGCCTTGCCTGCTTCGCAGAGTAGTGGTCGAGGCCATTCCGGTGATCCTCATTGATCCGGGATGGCGACATTGGTACGCCGATCTAGTTCGGCTAGTCGCAGACGTTCCTTGGTGACTGCCTATTTGGGTGGACCTTCTGTCTCATGGTCCCATACTTCATCCTGCTTTACAGTCCTTGGCTTTGGCACGGCTGTTAAAGCCAGGTGCTGAGGGACCGAGGTCTCTCGGATTCGGTTATCTCATCTATGATGTGGGCACGGAAATCTTCCTCCAGAAAGATCTATCACCGTACCTGGAAGGCTTATATCGCTATGTGCGAGGAGCTTGATGGCGTCCATGGACGTATTCCGTTCCCAAGATTTTTATGTTCTTACAGCGTGGTGTGACCCAAAAGCTGGCCTTGCGTGCCATCGAGGGTCGGATTTCGGGCCCGGGCTGTCTTTTTCAACGACCGCTAGCGGGCCATTCCTTGAGTAGCACCTTTGTGCAGGCGGTTCGCCATGTGATCCCCCCTGTCAAGCCCCCTCCCCCTCCTTGGGATCTGAATTTGGTGCTCTCGGTTCTCCAAGAACATCCCTTTGAAAATATCTCTTGACCTTGTCCCAGAAGGTGGCTTTCTTAGTGGCCATTTCTTCTGTTCGACGGGTGTCTGAGTTGGCGGCCTTGTCCCGCAAGTCGCCTTACTTGGTCCTTCATAAGGATAAGGCGGTGTTGTGCCCACGACCGTCTTTCCTTTCAAAGG
The DNA here is from genome assembly GCA_029206835.1 of Rana muscosa. Lineage (NCBI taxonomy): Eukaryota > Metazoa > Chordata > Amphibia > Anura > Ranidae > Rana > Rana muscosa. The sequence continues at coordinate 23,401,952 of CM055118.1, forward strand.
TGGTCTCGGCCTTTCACCTTAATGAGGACATTGTTCTTCAGTCCTTGTGTACTCACCCATCGCATCCCTGAGAGTTTGCGCTTCATACATTGGATGTGGTACGAGCCTTACGAGTGTACCTGTCTGCTACTGTTTCCATTCGGAAGTCTGACTCACTGTTTGTGTCTGTCTCTGGTCCAAAACAGGACCAAGCGGGGTCGTCTGTCACCTTTTCTAGGTGGATCAGACAGACCGTTATACAGGCCTATGCCCTTAAGGGGCGGGCGTCTCCCTTTCCGGTTACGGCGCATTCCACCAGGGCAATTGGTGCTTCCTGGGCTTTCCGACATCAAGCGTCGGTTGCACATGTGTGCAAGGCGGCGACCTGGTCGTCCGTTCATACCTTTTCTAAGTTCTATAAGGTTGATGTGGCTGCATCTTCGGATGCTTCCTTCGGCCGCAAGGGTTGCAGGCCGCTGTTTAAAGTTGCAACTCCTCCGTTGAGGAGTTCTGCTTTTTTGGAGTGGAGTTTGGTTTTTCCTTTACTACTGCTCCCACCCTTTTCTGATACTGCTTTGGGACGTCCCACGTGTTTCAGTATTAGAGCTGTGTCAGTCCATGGACGATAAGAGAAACTAGGATTTTTGTACTCACCGTAAAATCCTTTTCTCTGACGTGCATGGACTGACACAGCACCCACCCTTCTTTAAGGTTTATACTGCTTTGTTACGAACTGAGGCTGCTGGCTGCAAGTAGGAGGGTTATGTCTGGAGGGACCGCCCCCTTGGGCGGGGCTGTTCAGCTCTGTTTTTCTCTAGAATGTATGTTTCTAACATCTAACATTCTGCCTAGAACTTCTCCTGCGAGCAGGGACATATACCCATGTGTTTCAGTATTAGAGCTGTGTCAGTCCATGGACGTCAGAGAAAAGGATTTTACGGTGAGTACAAAAATCCTATTTTTTAAGCTTTTTGGATAACATAGGAAAGGGTTATCACCCCTGTAACATTTGTTTTGCTGTCTGTGCCCCTGTTCAGAAGATTTCAGCTCACTTTCTGTCCCAATGACAATTGGATTTTGAAAATTTGGGGTTATTAGGGAAACAAGGATTGGTGATAAAGCATCAGTGGAGACACCTTTTTCCCATATTAACTCTTACAGGAGAGAGTTTCCCTTCCTAGGGGTATATTTCCTCTCACTTCCTGTTGTCTACCTCTGTTTGTAAGTAGGAGTCATTTGTAAGTCGGTGTAAGGGAACATAGGATGACAACCTTCATTTTGTGTTCACGAATTGAACAAAAGTTGAAACTCATACTTAAAGTTTCAACTCACATAAGGTTTTGTTTGAAATGTACTTATTTCTGTGTAAAGGTTTTCATGGTCATTTAGGCATATACCATATCTATGGACTTTGCCCTAGCTCATGTTTGTTTAAGATAAGTTAAGTATAGTTCTACCGACACCTGTGTAAACACAGAAAGCATACATTTATACCACATATGTTGAAGTTCACATCTATGTAAGATTTTTGTTTCATCAGCGAAATATTACATGAAATTTGTAACACGTACTAGTTAATAGGAAATTATTAACCTGAATTTGTATCATGTGGACTCCTCCCATCCCCAGTTTTGTTCTCTAGAATTGCATAAATACCGAGATGTTAAGCTGATTAAACTAGACATCATTTGGGCACATTGCAAGAGCTTCGTCCTGTCTCCTTAATTTGATGTCTCCAGATCTGTGGGGGTCGCTGAAGTATTTTCTTGCATTCCCTGAACCTGCCTGGCTGGTTAGAAACAACTGTACCCCTAACAGTCGGATGTTTGAAAGTAGGGGACCGCCTGTATATACTACATACTCTGCAGAAAAATTGTGCCTTAGGTGTTGGTGGTACCAGAACACTGTAAGCCCTCACAGTTACTCTTGGTGGGCGCTGGAACAGGCACTGCTGTGAACTATTATATCAAGAATTGTGATTACATGCCCCTGTCGAACAGGGGCAGAAAAATTGGGCCTTTGGTGGTGGTGGTGGTGCCACAACACTAAGCCCTCACAGTTACTCTTGGTGGGTGCTGGAACGGGCCCTGCAGTGCAATATTATATCAATAATTGTAATTTCATGCCCCTGTTGAACAGGGGCAGAAAAATTGGGCCTTTGGTGGTGGTGGTGCCACAACACTGTAAGCCCTCACAGTTACTCTTGGTGGGTGCAGGAACGGGCCCTGCTGTAAAATATTATCTCAAAAATTGTAATTACACGCCCCTGTTAAACAGGGGCAGAAAAATTGGGCCTTAGGCACTGGTGCTGGTGCCACAACACTGCAACCCCTCACAGATACTCTATTTGAGCGCAGAAATGAGCCCTATTGCAAAATATTACAGCAACATTTTAAAATATACACGCCCCTGTTAAACAGGGGCAGAAAAATTGGGCTTTAGGCACTGGTGCTGGAGCCACAACACCGCAACCCTTCACAGATACTTTATTTGAGCACAGGAATGAGCCCTGATGCAAAATATTACAGCAAAAATGTAAATTATACATGCCTCTGTTAAACAGGGGCAGAATAATTGGGCCTTAGCCACTGGTGGTGGTGCCACAACACTGCAACCCCTCACAGATACTCTATTTGAGCACAGGAATGAGCCCTGCTGCAAAATATTACAGATTTTTTTTCAATTATGCACGCCCCTGTTAAACAGGGGCAGAAAAATTGGGCCTTAGCCACTGGTGATGGTGCCCAGAACCAAAAATGTTATTAGAAGCTATCAACATGAACATTGAGGAGGGATAGGCTAGTCACTCAGTCACTCAGCATAACAGGATAGTCACTCAGCATGAGCATAGGCAGTCTTGAAGGGATCTCACATTCATGAAAAAACTATTCGGTAACATCAGCATCAGGTGCTTGGTAGCTGGTGATCCAAGACTGATTAATTTTTATGAAGGTGAGACGATCAACCGAGTCGGTGGACAGGCACATTCTGTGATCGGTTGCAAAGCCTTCAGCAGCACTGAATGTGCATCCCGAAAGAACGCTGGATGCAGGATAGGCCAGTAGCTCAATTGCATACTGTGCAAGCTCTGGCCAGTAATCCATCCTTAAGACCCAGTAACCCAGAGGATTTTCGGTTGGAAAGGTCTCTGAGTCTGATCTTGCCCCTAGGTATTCCTGCACCATGTAAATCAGACGCTGGTGATGGTTTCTGGAACCAATCATACCTTGGGGCTGCGGACTAAAAAATTGTCTGAACACATCGGCCAGAAGGCCCCCTTTTCCACTACTCCTTCTGTGACTGACCGAAGCCCCAGCAACACGTTGTCTAGGACCAGGAATTTGTAACCTCCCAGGCTCTGTAACTGCATTGCACAAACCTATCTGCAAGGCCTCCCGAAGATGTTTCATCCTCTGCTCCCTCTGCGACTGCTGGATAAGTTCCTGAAACTCACCCTTGTAACGTGGATCAAGGAGGGTTGCCAGCAAGTAATGATCCCTCTCCTTCATACCACGAATCTGAGGGTCCTTTCGCAGGCTTTGCAGGATCAGGGAGGCCATGCAACATAGGTTTGCTGAGCCATTCGGTCCGGAGTCCTCAGGGTCACTAAGGACGACATGATCCGCAGCCACCTCCTCCCAGCCACGTACAAGTCCATGGGTTTCTGGGGACTGTAAACGATCCCTTGAAGACTGCTGCTGAGTGCTAGGCTCCACCTCCATGCTGACACAATCCTCCTCCTCCTTCTCCTCTTCCTGTGTGATCGACGGGCCCGCAGGAACACTGTCTGGATAAAGGGGGCCTTGAGAGGTAAGGAAGTCCTCCTCTTCCTCCCTCTGTTCTGCCTCAAGTGCCCTGTCTATTATTCCACACAGCGTGTGCTCCAACAGGTAGACAAGAGGGACAGTATCACTAATGCATGCACTGTCACTGCTCACCATCCTCGTGGCCTCCTCAAATGATGACAGGACAGTGCATGTATTCTTGATCATGAGCCACTGCCGTGGTGTAAAAAAAACAAGCTCCCCTGACCCTGTCCTGCTCCCATAGTCACACAGGTACTCATTGATGGCCCTCTGCTGCATGTGCAGCCGCTGCAGCATGACTAAAGATGAGTTCCACCTGGTGGTCATGTCACAGATTAGGCGGTTCTTGGGCAGGTTGTATTCCTTTTGGAGGTCAGCCAGCCGAGCACTGGCATTATATGACCGGCGGAAATGCACACAGACTTTCTTGGCCTGCCTCAGGAGATCCTGTAAGCTCGGGTACCTGCACAAGAACAGCTGCACAACCAAATTAGGGACGTGAGCCAAACAGGGCACATGGGTCAAGTGTCCCTGTCGGAGGGCGGAGAGGCGGTTGGTGCCATTTGTCGCAGACCACCATTCCTAGCTGAAGCTGGCGTGGCGTCAACCACCTCTGAGCCTGCCCCTGCAGAGCTGACAGAATCGCTGCCCCAGTGTAGCTCCTGTCCCCTAAGCACACCAGCTCAAGCACCGCATGGCATCTTTTTGCCTGAGTGCTTGCGTAGCCCCTTGAACGCCTACGGAGCACCGCTGGTTCCGAGGACAAATCTATAGAGGAAGAGGCCATGGAGGAAGAAGAAGGGAGCGCGGCCGTCATACCATTCGCGGCTAGCACGCTCAGAAACGCGTCCCATACCCAGTGACGTCATCGTCCTTCGCCTGGATCCCAGCTTGCTCTCCAAGCCTCGCTTTGACGCTCATTAGTTGCAGCGAAGCGCGCACCATCTAGTGGCTCAAGAGAAACACTGCTGAGGAGAACACATCTACAGGCGTTTGGACAGCTTGACTATACTGATGACCCCTGCCCATTGTGACTCATATATGCCTGCTATTATCATCCAAAATGTAAGTTGCCATTACTTTTAAACTTCTTGTTGATTGTATGGATATTTTAGTCTGCACCCAGAGGCGCCTCTCTCTTTCTTGTTTGGTGGAGGAGAGAGGTGTGTCAGAATCACCACTAGTAGCATTTTTGGAGGCGTGGTGGTGGAACAAGCTCCAACAATACTGCACCCTGTCCTGCATCCTTCCCAGCTGCCAGCAGAGTCACCCAGTGTGCCGTGAAAGATAGGTGACGTCCCTGTGCATGCCTGCTGGACCATGAGTCAGCGGTAATATGCACCTTACCGCTGACCGCCCTGTCCAGCGAGGGCAAGACATTGCCTTCCACATGCCAGTAGAGAGCCAGAATCGCCTTCCGTGAAAAAAAGTGGCATTTGGGAACCTGCCACTGAGGTACCGCACATTCCACCAATTCACGAAAGGGCGTAGAGTCTACCAACTGAAAAGGCAGCAGTTGGAGTACTAGCAATTTAGCCAAGCTAGCATTCAGCCGCTGGGCATGTGAATGGCTGGGACCGAATTTCTTTCGCCGGTTTAGCAACTGGGGTAGTAAAATTTGCCTGCTACAATCAGACGTTGGTGTAGCGATAGCAGATTGCCTGCAAGTACTTGCCACACCTAATTCTCTACCTTCATTCCTCTCAGTGCAGGTTTCTGAGAGAACTGAAGGTATAGTGGGGTTGGAGATCCCAGCTGATGAGGTGCAAGGAGAGGTCTGCATTGTTCTTTGGTGTGGGTCTTTTAAGTAGTGTTGCCAACGGGCTGCATGGGAGGTCGATATATGTCTGATCAAGCATGTGGTGCCCAAGCAGCTGCTGTTTTGGCCACGCTTGATACGTTTCAGACATATGTTGCAAACAGCAACGGTGCGATCTGCTGCACACGTCTCAAAAAAGACCCACACCGAAGAACTTTTGGAAAAACACGTGGAGTCAGCAGCACCCTGCACATGCGTAGCTCTGCAGTGTGATGCAGTTGGTTGGCTGACCCTAAGCTGGCCCCTGGAGGGCATCCTGCCTCGTTGGAGGTGTGCCTCCTCCTCCTCTCTCCTATCAGGCACCCACGTAGAGTCAGTGACCTCATCATCCCATCCCTCCTCGTCACTGGAGCAAACCTGGCAGTATGCTGCAGCTGGAGGAACATGACTGCCAGTTTGTTGTCTTTCTTGGGCACCCCTCTCTCTGGGCTCACGTTACTGCCTTCCTCAAGCTGGGTACCATCATCAGAGCCTTCAAAACGCTGCGCATCCTCCTACAGCATGTACCTAACACTGTGGTCGAACAGTTCGGGGGACTCCTCCATGCACGATGGTGGAGCTAGGGAAGGAGCAACTGATGACCTGGAACTGATGGAATAGGCCACTTTGGCAGCTGCATTGCAGCCAAAGTACTCTGAGCCTGGGTGACAGAGCATGAGGCGGATGAGGACGGCTTGGTCATCCACTCTACCAACTCTTCTGCATGTTGTGGCTCAACACAGGTAGCTGCCGAAAAAAGGACAAGCGTGACCCACGGCCACGTGCTGAGGATGCACCGTGTCCACGACCAGCACTGTTGGCTGTAGACACAGAGCCTGCTTGCCCTCTTTTAGTGGCCTGTGAGTGTCTGCCTCTCCTTGTTGGCCTTTCAGACATACTGTATTTGATGTATTTGTAATGTTTTTGAATAGGTACACCAGGAATGGTCTGCAGTGAGATCTAGTTGCACACTGTGCACAGGATACAGTACTGAATATACTGCGGCTGACTGAATCAACTGCCTGCCTGTTGTATATTAGGAAGAGAACAACAGAAATGGTCTGCAGTGAGATCTAGCTGCACACTGTGCATATGATACAATACTGAATATACTGCAGCTAACTGAATCAACTGCCTGCCTGTAGTATATTAGGAAGAGAACAACAGAAATGGTCTGCAGTGAGATCTAGCTGCACACTGTGCACAGGATACAGTACTGAATATACTGCAGCTAACTGAATCAACTGCCTGCCTGTAGTATATTAGGAAGAGAACAACAAGTATGGTCTGCAGTAGTGATGAGCCGAACACCCCCGGGTTCGGTTCGCACCAGAACCCGCGAACGGACCAAAAGTTCGTACGAACATTAGAACCCTATTAAATACAATGGATGCGAACGTTCGAATTCTAAAGTGCTAATTATAACAACTATTATGCATGTTATTGTCCTAAAAAGGGTTTGGGAACCCGGGTTCTGCACCAGGGGACATGTATCAATGCAAAAAGAAGTTTTAAAAACGGTCGTTTTTCGGGAGCAGTCATTTTAATGATGCATAAAGTGAAAAAAAAAAAGTCAAATATTCCTTTAAATATCGTACCTGGGGGGTGTCTAAAGTATGCCTGTGAAGTGCCACGTGTTTCCCGTGTTTAGAACTGTCCCTGCACAAAATGACACTTCTAAAGGAAAGAAAAGCCATTTAAAACTGCTTGCGGCTTTAATGTAATGTCTGGTCCCGGTAATATGGATGAAAATCTTTAAGAAAAATGGCATAGCTACCCCATGACCCCCCCCCTACCCCAGCCCATTACCAGCCCCTTTGGGTCTTGTATGGATATTAAGGGGAACCCCGCACATAAAATAAAAAAGGCCCTATATACTCTGAACAGCCGTATACAGGCGGTGCATACAAGACAGGGACTGTAGGTTTGTTCTTATGTAGAATGTGTTTGTAATTTTGAACAGGTACATTGTTGAAGTGTAGCTCCAGCCCAAAAATCTATTTTTAAACTTTTTGGAAAACATAGGTAAGGGTTATCACCCCTGTAACATTTGTTTTGCTGTCTGTGCCCCTGTTCAGAACATTTCACCTCACTTTCCGTCCCAATGACAACTGTTTTTGAAATGTGGTGTTTTTCTTGAAACAAGGATTGCTGATAAAGCATCAGTACAGAGGAGACACCTTTCTCCCATATTTATTCTTACAGGAGAGAATTTTCCTTCCTAGGGGTAGATTTCCTCTCACTTCCTGTTGTCTTCTTTCGTTTGCAAGTAGGAGTCGTTTGTAAGTTGGATGTTTGAAAGTAGGGACCTGCCGTATATACTCTGCAGAAATAGGCCCCTTAGTTGTTGGTGTTGGCACAACACTGTAAGCACTCACAGTTACTCTTGGTTGGTGCTGGAACGCCCTGCTGTCAACTATTATATCAGGAATTTTAATTACATATAATTGTTGAACAGTGGTAGTAAAAATTGGGGCTTTGATGGTGGTGCTGGTGCCACAACACTGTAAGCCCTGACAGTTACTCTTGGTGGGTGCAGCAATGGGCCCTGCTGTGAATTATTAGATCAAGAATTGTAATTGCATGCCCCTGTTGAACAGGGGCTGAAAAATTGGGCTTTTCGTGGTGGTGGTGGTGGTGGTGTTGCCACAACACTGTAAGCCCTCAGAGTTACTCTTGGTGGGTGCAGGAATGGGCCCTGCTGTGAATTATTAGATCAAGAATTGTAATTACATGCCCCTTTTGAACAGGGGCTGAAAAATTGGGCCTTTCGTGGTGGTGGTGGTGGTGGCGTTGCCACAACACTGTAAGCCCTCAGACTTACTCTTGGTGGGTGCAGGAATGGGCCCTGCTGTGAATTATTACATCAAGAATTGTAATTGCATGCCCCTGTTGAACAGGGGCTGAAAAATTGGGCCTTAGGCACTGGTGGCACAACACTACAACCCCTCACAGATACTGTACTTGGAGCACAGCAATGAGCCCTGTTGCTAAGTATTGCTTCAAAAATTGTAATGACACGCCCCTGTTAAACAGGGGCTGAAAAATTGGGCCTTAGGCACTGGTGGCACAACACTACAACCCCTCACAGATACTGTACTTGGAGCACAGCAATGAGCCCTATGGCAAATTATTGCTAAAAAAATTGTAAGTACACGCCCCTGTAAAACAGGGGCTGAAAAATTGGGCCTTAGCCACTGGTGGCGGCACCCATAAACAAAAATGATCTTCCAAGCTATCATCATCAATCGTATCATTGAGGACTCGGAGGAGGAGGATAGCCAGTCAACATAACAGCACAGGCACTCAGCATCAGCATCAGTCTTGAAGGGACGTGACATGTTAAAATCAATTAGTCTGTTATATCAGCATCAGGTGTGTGGTAGCTGGTGGTGATCCAAGACTGGTTCATCTTGATGAAAGTCAGTCGATCAACCGAGTCGGTGGACAGGCGCACCCTGTGATCCGTGACAAATCCTCCAGCAGCACTGAATGTGCGTTCCGAAAGAACGCTGGATGCAGGACAGGCCAGTAGCTCAATTGCATACTGTGCAAGCTCTGGCCAGTGATCCATCCTCAAGACCCAGTAGGCCAGAGGATTTTCGGTGGGGAAGGTGTCCAAGTCTGACCTTGCCCCTAGATATTCCTGCACCATGTTTATCAGACGCTGGCGATGGTTGCTGGAACCAATCATACTTTGGGGCTGCGGACTAAAGAATTGTCTGAACGCATCGGTCAGACGGCCACCTTCCCCACCGCTCCTTCTTTGACTGGCCGAAGCCTCAGCAACTCGTTGTCCTGGACCAGGAGTTTGTAACCTCCCAGTCTCTGGGAACGCGTTGCACAGACCTTTCTGCAAGGCCTCCCGGAGTTGTCTCATCCTCTGCTCCCTCTGCGACGGTAACATAAGGTCCGCAACCTTACCCTTGTACCGTGGATCAAGGAGAGTGGCCAGCCAGTAATGGTCCCTCTCCTTGATCCGAAGAATACGAGGATCCTTCCGCAGACTTTGCAGGATCAGGGAGGCCATGCAGCGTAGGTTTGCTGAGGCATTCGCTCCGGAGTCCTCTGGGTCACTAAGGACGACATGATCCGCAGCCACCTCCTCCCAGCCACGTACAAGTCCACTGGTTTTTTGGGACTGTAAATCATCCCTAAAAGACTGCTGCTGATGATGCTGAGTGCCAGCCTCCACCTCCATGCTGACACAATCCTCCTCCTCCTCCTCCTCCTCCTCCTCTTCCTCTTCCTGTGCGATGGGTGGGACAGAAGGAACACTGTCTGGGTAAAGGGGGCCTTGAGAGGCAAGGAAGTCCTCCTCTTCCTGCCTCTGTTCTGCCTCAAGTGCCCTGTCCATTATTCCACGCAGCGTGTGCTCCAACAGGTGGACAAGAGGTACAGTGTCACTGATGCATGCACTGTCACTGCTCACCATCCTCGTGGCCTCCTCAAATGGTGCCAGGACAGTGCATGCATCCCTGATCATGCCCCACTGGCGTGGAGAAAAAAAACCAAGCTCCCCTGACCCTGTCCTGGTGCCGTAGTCGCACAGGTACTCATTGATGGCCCTCTGCTGCGTGTGCAGCCGCTGCAGCATGGCCAACGTTGAGTTCCACCTGGTGGGCATGTCACATATAAGGCGGTTCTTGGGCAGGTTCAACTCCTTTTGCAGCTCAGCCAGGCGAGCACTGGCATTATAAGATCTGCGGAAATGCACACAGACTTTCCTGGCCTGCCTCAGGACATCCTGTAAGCCCGGGTACCTGCCCAAGAACCGCTGCACCACCAGGTTAAGGACGTGAGCCACACAGGGCACATGGGTCAGTTGTCCCTGTCGGAGGGCGGAGAGGAGGTTGGTGCCATTGTCGCAAACCACCATTCCTGGCTTAAGCTGGCGTGGCGTCAACCACCTCTCGGCCTGGCCCTGCAGAGCAGACAGGACCTCTGCCCCAGTGTGGCTTCTGTCCCCCAAACACACCAGCGCAAGCACGGCATGGCATCTTTTTGCCTGCATACTTGCGTAGCCCCGTGAACGGCTACGGAGCACCGCTGGTTCATAGGACAAACCACAGGAAGAGGCCATGGAGAAAGAAGAAGAGGAGGGGGTGGAGGAGAGAGGTGTGTCACAACCAGTAGTAGCATTTTGGAGGCGTGGCGGTGGGACAACCTCCAACACTACTGCACCTTGTCCTGCATCCTTCCCAGCTGCCAAAAGAGTGACCCAATGGGCCGTGAAAGAAAGGTAACGTCCCTGTCCATGCCTGCTGGACCATGAGTCAGCGGTAATATGCACCTTACCGCTGACCGCCCTGTCCAGCGAGGCCAAGACATTGCCTTCCACATGCCGGTAGAGAGCCGGAATAGCCTTCCGTGAGAAAAAGTGGCGTTTGGGAACCTGCCACTGAGGAACCGCACATTGCACAAACTCACGGAAGGGGGCCGAGTCTACCAACTGAAAAGGCAGCAGTTGAAGCGCTAGCAATTTAGCCAAGCTAGCATTCAACCGCTGGGCATGTGGATGGCTGGGAGTGAACTTCTTTCGACGGTCCAGCAGCTGGGGCAGGTAAATTTGCCTGCTAGAATCGGACGTCGGTGTACTGCTAGCAGAGTGGCCGCAAGTACTTGGCTGTGACACACCTAATTCTACACCTTCATTCCTCTCAGTGCATGTTTCAGAGAGGACTGAAGTTATAGTGGGGTTGGAGATCCCAGCTGATGCGGTGCAAGGAGAGGTCCGCTTTGTTCTTTGGTGTGGGTCTTTGAGGTAGGCTTGCCAACGAGCTGCATGGCAGGTCAACATATGTCTGGTCAGGCATGTGGTACCCAAGCGGCTGATGTTTTGGCCACGCGATATACGCTTGAGACATATGTTGCAAACAGCAGCTGTGCGATCTGATGCACTAGCCTCAAAAAAGGCCCACACCAAGGAACTTTTTGAATGACGGGCAGAGGCAGCGCCCTGCACAGGCGGAGCTCTGCGGTGTGATTCCGTCGGTGTACTGCCCTTACGCTGGCCACCAAAGGGCATCCTGTCTCGTTGGAGATGTGCCTCCTCCTCATCCTCCTCCTCCTCTCTCCTATTAGGCACCCACGTGGAGTCAGTGACCTCATCATCCCCTCCCTCCTCATCACTGGAGCCAATCTGGCAGTATGCTGCAGCTGCTGGAACATGACTGCCAGATTGGTGTCCTTCTTGAGCATCCCCTCTGTCTGCTCTCACCCTACTGCCTTCCTGTAGCTGGGTTTCATCATCAGACCCTTCGAAACGCTGGGCATCCTCCTGGAGCATGTACCCAACACTGTGCTCAAACAGTTCGGGGGACTCCTCAGGAGGAGGACATGGTGGGTCTAGGGAAGGAGTGACTGATGATGAGTCTGACATTGATACCAGGGAAGAGGACGCTTTGGCAGCTGCTTTGCCAGTACCCTGAGCCTGGGTGAGAGAGGATGAGGAGGAGGAGGAGGGCTTGGTCATCCACTCTACCAAGTCTTCGGCATGATGTGGCTCAACATGTCCAGCTGCCGAAAAGAAGGACAAGCGTGTCCCATGGCCATGTGCTGATGACAATGCACCGCGTCCACGACCAGCACTGTTGCCCCCAGACACAGAGCCTGCTTGCCCTCTTTTATTGCCTCCTGACTGTCTGCCTCTCCTTGTTTGCCTTCCAGACATTCTAATAGATGGCCTGCAGGGAGATGGGAAAAAAGCAATAAGGGCTACCTTCAGGTGTCCTTCTCTGTCCCTTGAAACAAGGACTTGCACAGTGAAAGAAACTGACACTCTCCCTACCTACAGTTTTCTGTCCCTAGAAAAAATGTTTTTTTTTAAGCACAATATAGCACAAGGAGAATTCACTCACTGTCCTTCCAGGTCCCTGGAAACAAGGACTTGCACAGTGAAAGAAACTGACACTCTCCCTACCTACAGTTTTCTGTCCCTAGAAAAAATGTTTTTTTTAAGCACAATATAGCACAAGGAGAATTCACTCACTGTCCTTCCAGGTCCCTGGAAACAAGGACTTGCACAGTGAAAGAAACTGACACTCTCCCTACCTACAGTTTTCTGTCCCTAGAAAAAATGTTTTTTTTAAGCACAATATAGCACAAGGAGAATTCACTCACTGTCCTTCCAGGTCCCTGGAAACAAGGACTTGCACAGTGAAAGAAACTGACACTCTCCCTACCTACAGTTTTCTGTCCCTAGAAAAAATGTTTTTTTTAAGCACAATATAGCACAAGGAGAATTCACTCACTGTCCTTCCAGGTCCCTGGAAACAAGGACTTGCACAGTGAAAGAAACTGACACTCTCCCTACCTACAGTTTTCTGTCCCTAGAAAAAATGTTTTTTTTTAAGCACAATATAGCACAAGGAGAATTCACTCACTGTCCTTCCAGGTCCCTGGAAACAAGGACTTGCACAGTGAAAGAAACTGACACTCTCCCTACCTACAGTTTTCTGTCCCTAGAAAAAATGTTTTTTTTAAGCACAATATAGCACAAGGAGAATTCACTCACTGTCCTTCCAGGTCCCTGGAAACAAGGACTTGCACAGTGAAAGAAACTGACACTCTCCCTACCTACAGTTTTCTGTCCCTAGAAAAAATGTTTTTTTTAAGCACAATATAGCACAAGGAGAATTCACTCACTGTCCTTCCAGGTCCCTGGAAACAAGGACTTGCACAGTGAAAGAAACTGACACTCTCCCTACCTACAGTTTTCTGTCCCTAGAAAAAATGTTTTTTTTAAGCACAATATAGCACAAGGAGAATTCACTCACTGTCCTTCCAGGTCCCTGGAAACAAGGACTTGCACAGTGAAAGAAACTGACACTCTCCCTACCTACAGTTTTCTGTCCCTAGAAAAAATGTTTTTTTTAAGCACAATATAGCACAAGGAGAATTCACTCACTGTCCTTCCAGGTCCCTAGAAACAAGGACTTGCACAGTGAAAGAAACTGACACTCTCCCTACCTACAGTTTTCTGTCCCTAGAAAAAATGTTTTTTTTAAGCACAATATAGCACAAGGAGAATTCACTCACTGTCCTTCCAGGTCCCTGGAAACAAGGACTTGCACAGTGAAAGAAACTGACACTCTCCCTACCTACAGTTTTCTGTCCCTAGAAAAAATGTTTTTTTTAAGCACAATATAGCACAAGGAGAATTCACTCACTGTCCTTCCAGGTCCCTGGAAACAAGGACTTGCACAGTGAAAGAAACTGACACTCTCCCTACCTACAGTTTTCTGTCCCTAGAAAAAATGTTTTTTTAAGCACAATATAGCACAAGGAGAATTCACTCACTGTCCTTCCAGGTCCCTGGAAACAAGGACTTGCACAGTGAAAGAAACTGACACTCTCCCTACCTACAGTTTTCTGTCCCTAGAAAAAATGTTTTTTTTAAGCACAATATAGCACAAGGAGAATTCACTCACTGTCCTTCCAGGTCCCTGGAAACAAGGACTTGCACAGTGAAAGAAACTGACACTCTCCCTACCTACAGTTTTCTGTCCCTAGAAAAAATGTTTTTTTTAAGCACAAGGAGAATTCACTCACTGTCCTTCCAGGTCCCTGGAAACAAGGACTTGCACAGTGAAAGAAACTGACACTCTCCCTACCTACAGTTTTCTGTCCCTAGAAAAAATGTTTTTTTTAAGCACAATATAGCACAAGGAGAATTCACTCACTGTCCTTCCAGGTCCCTAGAAACAAGGACTTGCACAGTGAAAGAAACTGACACTCTCCCTACCTACAGTTTTCTGTCCCTAGAAAAAATGTTTTTTTTAAGCACAATATAGCACAAGGAGAATTCACTCACTGTCCTTCCAGGTCCCTGGAAACAAGGACTTGCACAGTGAATGAAACTGACACTCTCCCTACCTACAGTTTTCTGTCCCTAGAAAAAATGTTTTTTTTAAGCACAATATAGCACAAGGAGAATTCACTCACTGTCCTTCCAGGTCCCTGGAAACAAGGACTTGCACAGTGAAAGAAACTGACACTCTCCCTACCTACAGTTTTCTGTCCCTAGAAAAAATGTTTTTTTAAGCACAATATAGCACAAGGAGAATTCACTCACTGTCCTTCCAGGTCCCTGGAAACAAGGACTTGCACAGTGAAAGAAACTGACACTCTCCCTACCTACAGTTTTCTGTCCCTAGAAAAAATGTTTTTTTTAAGCACAATATAGCACAAGGAGAATTCACTCACTGTCCTTCCAGGTCCCTGGAAACAAGGACTTGCACAGTGAAAGAAACTGACACTCTCCCTACCTACAGTTTTCTGTCCCTAGAAAAAATGTTTTTTTTAAGCACAATATAGCACAAGGAGAATTCACTCACTGTCCTTCCAGGTCCCTGGAAACAAGGACTTGCACAGTGAAAGAAACTGACACTCTCCCTACCTACAGTTTTCTGTCCCTAGAAAAAATGTTTTTTTAAGCACAATATAGCACAAGGAGAATTCACTCACTGTCCTTCCAGGTCCCTGGAAAGAAGGACTTGCACAGTGAAAGAAACTGACACTCTCCCTACCTACAGTTTTCTGTCCCTAGAAAAAATGTTTTTTTTAAGCACAATATAGCACAAGGAGAATTCACTCACTGTCCTTCCAGGTCCCTGGAAACAAGGACTTGCACAGTGAAAGAAACTGACACTCTCCCTACCTACAGTTTTCTGTCCCTAGAAAAAATGTTTTTTTTTAAGCACAATATAGCACAAGGAGAATTCACTCACTGTCCTTCCAGGTCCCTAGAAACAAGGACTTGCACAGTGAAAGAAACTGACACTCTCCCTACCTACAGTTTTCTGTCCCTAGAAAAAATGTTTTTTTTAAGCACAATATAGCACAAGGAGAATTCACTCACTGTCCTTCCAGGTCCCTGGAAACAAGGACTTGCACAGTGAAAGAAACTGACACTCTCCCTACCTACAGTTTTCTGTCCCTAGAAAAAATGTTTTTTTTAAGCACACTATAGCACAAGGAGAATTCACTCACTGTCCTTCCCAGTCCCTAGAAACAAGGACTTGCACAGTGAAAGAAACTGACACTCTCCCTACCTACAGTTTTCTGTCCCTAGAAAAAATGTTTTTTTTAAGCACACTATAGCACAAGCACAAAACACACTGACACTCTCCCTACCTATCCTTCTCTTTCCCTAAACTAAAGGAATCCAGGTTAAGCAAGAAATAAATAAAAGTCACTGTCCCTGCCTATGCTGCTCTATCCCTGCTCCGGAACACACTACACTAGGCCGCCGTGCTGGCGGCCTTTTATAGTGTGGGGCGTGTACTAAACACCCTCAGCAATAATTGGCCACAGGCATCCTGCCTGTGGCCAATCATTGCTCTCCTCGCTGCCGGCGCTGTGATTGGCCAAGCATGCGGGGTCACAGTGCATGCTTGGCCAATCACAGCGCCTGGATGACACTGCGATGGCGTAGTGCATTGTGGGCCATTCGCGTCACTCGAATTTGGCGCGAACGGCCCAAATCGTTCGATCTTCGTCGAACGATCGAACAGCCGATGTTCGAGTCGAACGTATGTTCGACTCGAACACGAAGCTCATCCCTAGTCTGCAGTGAGATCTAGCTGCACACTGTGCACAGGATACAGTTCTGAATATACTGCAGCTAACTGAATCAACTGCCTGCCTGTAGTATATTAGGAAGAGAACAACAGAAATGGTCTGCAGTGAGATCTAGCTGCACACTATGCACAGGATACAGTACTGAATATACTGCAGCTAACTGAATCAACTGCCTGCCTGTAGTATATTAGGAAGAGAACAACAGGAACGGTCTGCAGTGAGATCTAGCTGCACACTGTGCACAGGATACAGTACTGAATATACTGCAGCTTACTGAATCAACTGCCTGCAGTATATTAGGCAGAGAACAACAGGAATGGTCTGCAGTGAGATCTAGCTGCACACTGTGCACAGGATACAGTACTGAATATACTGCAGCTAACTGAATCAACTACCTGCCTGTAGTATATTAGGAACAGTATACCAGGAATGCTCTGCAGTGAGATCTAGCTAAACTGTATACAGTGTATATATATATATATATATATATATATATATATATATATATATATATGTGTATACAAAGCCTGGAATGTATATTTATACTAAATAGCCTGCCTGCTCAATCTATCTAAATGAAATTAAATGACACTCTCTCTGTCTCTCTCTCTCAACGCTGCAACACACTACACAAAGCCGACGTGCAGCCTGGCTTATATAGTGTGGGTTGTGTACTTAATCCCCTGAGCCATGATTGGCCAAAGGCACCCTGCCTTTGCCCAATTATGGCTCTCTGTGCTGACGGCGCTGTGATTTGCCAAAGCGCATAGTCATAGTGCATGCTTGGCCAATCATCAGCCAGCAATGCACTGTGATGACACAGTGCATTATGGGCCATGACGCGCCGCTCGAATTTGGCGCGAACGGCCCATAATGTTCAATCTTCATCGAACAGCCGATGTTCGAGTCAAACTCATGTTTGAGTCGAACTCATGTTTGACCCGAACTCGAAGCTCATCCCTATGCAAGATTATTCGACATAGAGAGAAAAGATTCGACATGAAGATTCGACGAAGCAGTCGCCGCGAGAGGACATTTATAGTCAAATGCTCCGCCCATAGCTATAGAAGAATTTTAATGTTGGTTGACTAGTAATAACAAATATAATTATTACTAGTCATACAACATTCGAATTTTACTATAGCTTGTGGGCGGAGAATTTGACCGGAAATGTACGATTGCGGCATCGTACAGTTTAGCTGCTTCGTTGAATCTTCTTAGAACATTCAACAGCCACCATAAGCCTTCAATTGACAGATTCGACCTTAATTCTGATTTTTTTAACGAAACAAAATAAATAAAAACGAATTTCGGGAGTAACTAAATAAATGTATTTTTCGGACGAAAACAAAATATTTCAGTGTGCACGTCTACTATTTACCGTGACGTAGCGCGCTGTATGTCTTTTTTACTCCTCCAGTGTCCCTCATTCTGAAGTTCAAAAGTTGGGAGGTATGTACAAGGGGAAGTGCTAAACCCATGGATAAAATCGTACATGTGTTCAGTGAGATGTCCACTAAAATTTCCAAAACCCATTGTGAAGACACAGCATTTCTCACTGTAATTTTAGGCATGTGAAAAAAGGTTGCCCCAGAGAAAAAATATGCACTCAAGATGGCTTTGCTGTCAACTGCTCAATCCTTTGTGTGTAAGGAGCCAAAAACATCCTCAGCATGTATGCAACCCCCCCCCCCCATATCCCCCCTATCACCAGTACCCAGGCCCTCCAAGTACACAGTATGCCCCACCAATAAACCGCTCATACTGTGAAAATTATGGTGATATGCTAAATCCCTTAAGGCCCCGTATGTTACATGCAATTCATGCCCCCATTACCACCCTTGGCCCCCCCAACCACTTACCAACCTATGCCGCCTACACCCAGTCAGGTTCCACCTTTTCAGGAAAGGCAATACTATCCAGGAACATCAATAGATTACCCATCCGCTAGTTTAGGTTCCGGGTCCACTGAACCAAAAACCTTCCAGTGGTTGTCATTTTTTTGGTTGTGTTGTTCTAATTCCTACCTGTTAATTTATGTATATTTGTTGTGGTTGCCAAAAAAACAGCAAAACAAATGGTGTAGTTCACCAAAAACTAACTTTATTTTGTGTGCATTCTTTCAAAAAGAGTTTGAAAATAAAAAATATTCAGGGTACGTTTTGTGTTTTTTTTTCTCTTTTTTGTGTTGTTCTAATTGGTACCTGTTGATTTATGTATAATTGTTGTGGTTTACAAAAGGACAACAAAAAAATGGTGTAGTTCACCGAAAAAGTTTGAAAAAAATAATATTCAATGTACATTTTGTGTTTGTTTCTACCTTTTTGTTTTTGTTCAAGTTCTATTTATTTAGCAGTTGAATGCAATTACACATAAACAGACATATAACCCCCAAAAAAATGAAAAAAAAATAACCAAACAGACAAAATAGGAGTATAAAAATGTCACCCACCCAGGGGAGTAAGGCAAACAATATGGCATAAACATGGTGTAACAACCTGGGTGGCTTAACAAAAAAATAAAATAATGCTGCAGTATAGGCAATGATGTGGCACACCTCCACCCAGTACCAGGTGATTAGGGGACAAATCTATATGTAACCATAAGAAAAAAGAAAATGCTGGAACGTGAGATACATTATGCAGTAGCATCCTCCTGCCAGGGGACAGAACCAGCAGCAGACATGAAAAACAACGCAAAACCGTCACGCACAGTGGCACCATTGCTGGTGCCCCTACTGGCACTCCATTGGGCACCCTCAATATCATGCATGATGGAATCTTCAAAAAAGATACCCATCACAAATTCGGACATAGTTATGAAGCACACATGCTGCTTTTGCCGCAGATATTGCATTCTCCATATTTTAATTCATGTATGTAGGAACCGCCACTTGTTAGCTAAAATTCCAAAAGCGCATTCGATAACTCGTCTTGCCCTCATTAAGCGGTAGTTGAATACTTGCTTCTCTTCACTCAGAGACCGATTGGAATAAGACCTTAGTAGATGCTGACTGAGAGCAAAGGCCTCATCCCCAACATATGGCATTTGCATTGGAGGTCCATTTGTCTCTGGCAGCGGACACTCCTGTGGCAGGTCCATGCCATTTTCCCTCAAAATTCTTCTGAAAGGTGATCGTGCAAAAATACTCGAGTCTGAGCTGCTGCTATGCGATCCTATGTCTACATAGCTAAAACAATAATTGGCATCAGCCACTGCTGATGCCAATTGCGGGCGTTAGTGGTAAAGCGCCGCTAGTTTTAGCAGCGCTTTACTGCTGTTATAGTGGTGCTATTCGTCTGCTAGTAGGGCAATTTTACCTTGCTAGCGGCCAAAGAAAGGGTTAATTGCTCCCGCTTTGCAGGCGCTTCGGCAGCGCTGCCCATTAATTTCAATGGGAGGGTAGTTTTGGGGGCGGTGTATACACCGCTCCCGCAACGCCCCAAAGATCCTGCTTGCAGGACTTTTTTTCCTGTCCTGCAAGCGTACCACCCCAGTGTGAAAGCACTTGGGCTTTCACACTGGGGTGGCTTGAGAGGCGCTTTTCAGGAGCTTTACAGGCGCTATTTTTAGCGCTATAAAACCCTGAAAAGCACCAGTATGAAAGGGGTCTTACTCTTACTCCAGCTGCAGAGGGGTAACTCTTGGCTACGCAAATTGCAGACATTTTTGTCTGATAATTAATTTTATATATATATATATGTTAGAAGGCCAGTATGCTGGCCTGAATTTATGGGAGGAGCCCGGGGGGCTATTTAACCAGCCCACTCACCTGCAGTCTTCGTTGGTTTCCTGTGAGTGATAATGGATCTCACTGGGCCGACTCTTACCAGCGCTCCTCATGTTTGTGAGTCCTGGCGCTTCGATCGCAGGGCATTCCGGCGTCTTTGTTCGTGGTCTTCGTCGGCGGTTCCCGCTCACTATCGCAGGTACTTTTCGAATCTTTTGCATCAGGTACAATCTTGCAATTAGTAATGCTTCCTGTCCTGCATTCCTTTCTTTAAAAGTCTGCTTCTGAGTTATTGTCTGTCCCATACATACGATTCATTTATAAATCCAAACCTCCGAGTCGCTTTCGGTCATTGTCCGATATCACTCGCCGTAGGTTTCACTGGACGTAAAGATTCACTGTCCATAAGGTTGCCGTCTCTTCCAGTTGGGAAAAAAAAAAAAGAGAGAAAAAAAAAAAAAAAAGGGAGACTCTAATTAGTCCCACCTGCTGCCTCTCTGCACTGGTTAGCCTGGGGGGAGGGGTGATTGATTGGTGTTCAGTTTTAGAGTAAAGGGCGGCATACACTATACAACCAATTCGTATTACATTAATTCTATACTCCTCACTATCGATTCGTATCGGATTCCTTTCGTATATTTACGAACTGATTCGGGTCACATACGTTGCATACTTTCCATCGTTGCCATTTGTTGTTTGCCTTCATGCCGTGTGTTTTAGTTCCCGCAGCGGAACTTGCGTATTGTTTGTACACGTTTTTTCCTCTCACTCGTTTACCAAACCAAAGTAATTTTTTGTACGTCATGCATGGCGCAACACCACACTTTTTGGATGTCTTGGACACCCACCATGCTTTTCGTACATCAAGTTTTCAAACTGTCACAGGTAGGATTCGTGCAATTTCTTTGCTTAACACACTGTTTGCCAGATAAACCATGTAATCAAAACCCCGCTGTGGAACTTGCGAGTCATTAGTCAAGTCTCCATATGCAGCCTTATTTCAGCCTCGTGCAAGACCACAGTCTTGTCGTGCAATTCGTGAACACAAACGCAGAGCTGTTTATCAGCTTAGTTTTGTGCTTTTTTTTTTTTTTTTTTTTTTTCCCTCTTTCTTGTTGTTTCACGCCAAGTAGTAGGCCCATGTCACTTAGAATGCACTGTCTATCATTACAGTTATTTTACTTTGCATTACCCTCCGGTCGCATCAGCGACTCACTGGTTCGTCCCCGCTAGTTTGTCATCTCATTCCACTGATAGTAATTTCACTTGTCTCATCTCGCACACCCTTCTCTCTCCTCATAAAACCCTGCAAATAGCTACTGATTTGTCTTGCATTGATAGTGATTTCCTCTGCATCATTCTGATATGAATCCAAGTCGCATCCACAATGCACCGATTCGTCCCGGCGGGCCCTAGTTGCTGGCCTCATTTTAGTACATGCTCCAGAGTTCGCTCGTTGTCAGCCGCACATGCGGCGCACCGTCTCATGCCTAGATCATGGGAGAATTCTGTCATTCACGTCACCGTCACGCATCTGAGTTGAATCCACGCGCATTCTTATGTGCAGGTTCGTCCCATACATGTCCCAGTTGCTGGCCCCATTTCAGTACATGCTCCAGAGTTTGCTTGCTGATAGTCGCACAGCGCAGCACGATTCATGCCTCTGTCATGGAAAATTTCTGTCACTCATGTCACAGCCACGCATCTGATTTGAATCCACGCGCATTTTCGTGTGCAGGTTCGCCAAGCGTGCCCCAATTGCTGGCCTCATCTCAGAACATGCCCCAGAGCCTGGTTGTTGTCAGTCGCATCTACGGCGCACCGATTCATGCCTCTGTCATGGGACATTTTTGTCACTCATTGCACTGTAACACATCTGATTTTAATCCACGTGCATCCTTGGGTGCAGCTTCGTCTCAAGCGTGCCCCAGTCGTTGTTGGCCCCATTTCAGTACATGCTCCAGAGTTTGCTTGCTGTTAAACGCACAGCGCCGCACCGATTCAAGTCTCTGTCATGGGAAGTTTCTGTCACTCATTTCACTATCGCGCATCTGATTTGAATCCACGTGCATTTTCGTGTGCAGACTTGTCTTAAGCGTGCCCCAGTTGTTGTTGGCCTCATTTCAGTACATGCTCCAGAGCCCGGTCGTTGTCAGTCGCACCTGCGGCGCACTGATTCATGCCTCTGTCATGGGACATTTTTGTCACTCATTCCACTGTAACACATCTGATTCGAATCTACGCCCATCCTTAGGTGCAGCTTTGTCTCAAGCGTGCCCCAGTCGCTGTTGGCCCCATTTCAGTACATGCTCCAGAGTTCGCTTGCTGTTCCTCGCACAGCGCAGCACCGATTCGTGTCTGTCATGGGAAATTTCTGTCACTCGTTTCACTGTCACGCATCTGATTCGAACCCACTTGCATTCTCGTGTGCAGGCTCGTCTTAAGCGTGCTCCAGTTGTAGTTGGCCTCAATTCAGTACATGCTTCAGAGCCCGGTCGTTGTCAGTCGCACCTGCAGCGCACCGATTCATGCCTCTGTCATGGGACATTTTTGTCACTAATTTCTCCGACACGCTCCACCATCCGATCCGCTCACTTATATAAAAAGGCAGTGCAGCACTGAACAAG
Source organism: Rana muscosa (assembly GCA_029206835.1). Classification (NCBI taxonomy): domain Eukaryota; kingdom Metazoa; phylum Chordata; class Amphibia; order Anura; family Ranidae; genus Rana; species Rana muscosa. The sequence continues at coordinate 23,424,476 of CM055118.1, forward strand.
TCCATAGATCAAAAGACAATCCCAGTGATCTTCTAGAGTGATTTATAGAATCGGAAACATGCAGATGATGTGAACACAGTGAGAGACCTCCACCAGTAATAAGAATGGCCGCTCACCTCCCAAAGTGGACCCTTTGGTTATAGAGAGTCACAGATACCTTCCCATATGGGTATATACGTCTCAGGCATGTATTGCAGCTCCGGGATAGTTGGATGACAACAGCAGATGGACCGGATCACAAATGACTCCAATGAGGTGTGTATATAAATATATATATATATATATATATATATATATATAAAAGACAGGCAGACCATATAAAAAAAAAAAACTATATATATATATATATATTGTGAGGGGGTTAGCTCGGCAGCGGGTGTGTGTGACCCCCGGGATGGGCTCCCCACACAAAACAGGCCCAGCAAACGGAGGTTGTGGTTTTCAAAATCAAAAAAAGGTGCGGTTTATTTTCTATTTACAGTGACAAAACACAGCAAAGCCAAAAGAAACATAAACAAAATAAATCCTGGTCAACTTGACCTCTGACTAAACATACAGGTTTCCTAACTAACAACTGGGATCAGCCTAGTGCTGTCCTAGTCCCTAAGTCCCTGGTTTTAAATGTCCAAGCAAATAGCCACACAGGCTTTGTCTCACCGCACAGGGGTTCACTCTCCCTAGACAGTCCACACAGGTCTGGGTCCAGGCATGAGCAAACACCTAATGAATCTGGGAGTTTTTATAGAGGCCTTAAACGAGCTGACAAGCTTCAGCTGGTCTCATCAACTCCCTGCCTGCACGACGCCCAGCCCTCTCCCTAGAGGTATGAGTCATCCATGAGCCCACTAGCCTCAGCTGGGCTTATACAACTCTCCACCTAGTTGTATAAGTCGGCGTAAAGCCTGAATCTGGGCGAAATATATCTACCCCCCTGGATGCAACCAGGTGACTTTACCTTCCTGCTGTCACATACCCCCCCCTCTTGTTTTAACCTCGGGGTTGGAACACCAGCAATCAGGCATTCATGTACTCGAGACAAAGCATCCACATTCCCCATTTGAACGCCAGGGCGATGCTTTACTGTGAAGTTGAATTCCTGGAGGGCCAGGAACCACCTATTCACTCTTCTATTTGTTTCCTTGTTTTGAGCCATCCACTTTAACGGAGCGTGATCCGTAACCATGTCAAAGTGCCTACCTAGCAGGTAGTACCAAAGGGAATCTAGAGCCCACTTCACCGCTAAACACTCCTTTTCAACGGTGGCGTAATTTACCTCATGGGACTTCAACTTCCTGCTGAGGTAAATGACTGGGTGCTCTTCCCCGTTCCAGACCTGGGACAATACTGCTCCTAACCCCACATCTGATGCATCACTTTGTACGACAAAGTCTTTAGAGAAGTCGGGTGAGTACAACACTGGCTGGCTACATAAGGCTTGTTTCAAGAATTGGAATGCTGCCTCAGCCTCGGGGGTCCATTTAATCATGACCGACCCTTTCCCCTTCGTTAGGTTGGTTAGGGGCACAGCCTTAGAAGCAAAGTGGGGAATGAATCGCCGATAATACCCAGCGATTCCCAGAAAGGCTCGTACCTGCTTCTTGCTGTTGGGACGTGGCCAACTCTGGATGGCCTCGACTTTGTTGAGTTGGGGTTTTATTACTCCCCTCCCAATGGTGTACCCAAGATATTTGGCCTCCTCCTGCCCAATGGTACACTTCTTGGGGTTAGCCGTAAACCCCGCTTCCCGAACAGAGTCCAGGACTGCTTGCACTTTTGGCAGATGTGAGGCCCAATCCGTGCTATGGACAATTACGTCATCCAGGTAAGCCGCAGCATACTTCCGATGGGGCCTCAGCATCTGGTCCATTTTCCGCTGGAATGTGGCCGGCGCATTCTGTAACCCGAACGGCATTCTTTTATATTGGAACGCCCCGTCTGGGGTTACAAATGCGGTTTTCTCTTTGGCCAATTTGGCCAGGGGGATTTGCCAATACCCTTTTGTGAGGTCAAGAGTCGTCATGTATCGGGCTGTTCCCAGCCGGTCGATCAACTCATCTATACGTGGCATGGGGTAGGTGTCAAATTTTGTAGCTTTGTTCAACTGACGAAAAACGTTACAAAATCGCCAGCTCCCATCCGGTTTAGGCACCAACACAATGGGACTAGACCAATCACTTTGGGACTCCTCTATCACCCCTAAGTTCAGCATTTTCTGTACTTCCTCCCGTATTGCCTCCCGTCGGGCCTCTGGGATCCGATAGGGTTTTAACTTCACCCTTTCACCGGGCGGGGTAATGATGTCATGCTCTACCCCAGATGTTTGTCCCGGCAGCTCAGAGAATACCTCCTTGTTGCGAAGCACAAACTCCTTAACCTCCTGTTGTTGGGGTTGTGACAAGGTGGCTGCTATTCCAACCTCAGGAATCACGCAACCAGTTTGAGCTGGTGACCAAGTGTCTGCGACTAGGGACTCTCTATCCCTCCAGGCTTTCAACAGATTAACGTGATAGATCTGTTCGGGCTTTCGCCTTCCTGGTTGTCTGACCTTGTAATTCACTTCGCTCACTTTTTCTATTATCTCGTAGGGGCCTTGCCATTTGGCAAGGAATTTACTTTCAACCGTAGGGACAAGTACCAGTATCCTATCCCCCGGGGAAAAGGTACGGGTCTTGGCTCCACGGTTGTACACTCTCTGCTGTGCTAACTGCGCTTGGGCCAAATGTTCCTTCACGATGGGCATTACCTGTGCAATTCGGTCTTGCATCAGGGCGACATGCTCAATCACACTCCTGTGGGGAGAACTCTCACTTTCCCAAGTTTCCTTGGCAATATCCAACAGCCCTCTTGGGTGTCTCCCATACAGTAACTCAAATGGGGAGAATCCCGTAGAGGATTGGGGCACCTCCCTAATAGCAAACATCAGATAAGGAAGTAGACAGTCCCAATCCTTTCCATCTCTATCCACCACTTTCTTCAACATTTGTTTTAGGGTTTTGTTGAATCTTTCAACCAGCCCATCGGTTTGGGGGTGATACACAGATGTACGTAATTGCGTCACTTTGAACAATTTACACAGCTCCTTCATAACCCGGGACATAAAGGGTGTACCTTGGTCCGTAAGCAGTTCTTTACAAATACCCACCCGGCTAAACACAAGAGATAGCTCTTTGGCTATGGTTTTGGCCGAGGTATTTCGGAGAGGGATCGCTTCTGGATAACGGGTGGCATAGTCCATTATAACTAATATGTACTGGTGCCCCCTAGCGGACTTGATTATAGGACCTACCAAATCCATGGCGATCCTCTCAAACGGGACCTCAATGATGGGTAGAGGGACCAGCGGGCTACGGAAATGTGGCATCGGGGCCGACCTCTGACACACAGGGCAGGAGGAACAATAATTTTCTATGTCCTTCATCACCCCCGGCCAATAGAATCTCTGTAATACCCTCTCTCGGGTTTTCTCTGTCCCCAGATGACCTCCAAGAATGTGCCCATGGGCCAACTCCAACACCAACTTCCTGTAAGGTTTGGGCACCACAAGCTGCTCAACGGTTTCTTCTGCCCTTTTTGCCACCCGATACAGTAGGTCCTTCTCTACGCTGAAGTATGGGTAAGTGCAGGTATTATCTGGGTTCACTAACTCGCCATCTATTTTCACTACGTTTTCCCGTGCCTTTAATAGGGCGGGGTCTTTCAACTGTTCTGTGGCAAAGTTTTCCCTGTGAACCTCAAGATCAGAAAACTCCACAGACGGTAGGTTTTCGTCTGAGGAGGTGGGCTCCTCTCCAGTTTCTTGAGTCTCCCCTGCCAATACTGATAAGGGAAATTCCGGAGAGTCCTCACCACTCTCAGGGGAGTTCTGGCTATCACATTCCTGGTACATAGGGGCACCAGTGGGGGGCTCAGGATCATCCCACAGTTCCCAGAACTTCGGAAAATCCCTTCCCACAATGGCGTCATGCGGTAACTGAGATACTAAGCCCACTGGATGAGAGAGGGTACCTTTGGGGGTCTCGAAACACACTGTAGTCACTGGATACTCTCGGGTGTCCCCATGCACACAAATAACAGCTACCTTGCTATTCCCAGAGACCTCTGTTTTAACTAACACAGCCTTTATCAGGGTCACAAGGCTACCTGAATCCAGCAATACCACAACATTTCTACCATTAACACACATTTTGCATAAATGTTTCTCAGTTCCTCGAATGGCAGTGCATGCGACTGTCGCACACAGCGACTGACGTCTGCCCGTCAGAAAGTCACACTGCATGGGTTCCTCCACAACCGGGCAATTAGCTGCAATATGTCCCGCTTGCCGGCAGCGGTAGCAAACGATCCTTCTTGCCGCCTCTTGAGCCGCTGATTTCCCAGGCTGTTCTCGCCAAACTTGGGGTAGAGCTCCCACCCTCTCACTCTCTCCACCCTCACCCCTTGGAATCCTCTTATCCGCCCCTGGGGATGGTCTGGTCTTAGGGTGGAAAGTCCGAGTGTCTCTGGAAGAGGCCGTCAGGTTCTCTGTAGCCAAGTATTTCTCCACACGATCCACAAGACCATCGGCCGTCTCTGGGTCTCCATGGCTTACCCACTTTTGGATGGCAGTAGGAAGAGCTCTCAAAAACCGATCCATTACAACACGTTCCACAATCTTTGGTGCGGACAAAGTCTCTGGCTGTAGCCACTTTCTGCTCAGGTGAATGAGATCATACATTTGAGACCTGGGGGGTTTTCCAAGCTGGAAAGTCCAGTTATGCACACGCTGAGCCCGGACAGCCTGGGTGACACCCAGCCTTGCCAATATTTCAGCTTTTAGCATCACATAGTCTTTTGCTTGGTCAGGCTCTAGGTCATAGTAAGCCTTCTGCGATTCACCAGTTAACAGAGGAGCCACCAGTCCAGCCCACTGCTCCTCAGGCCACTTTTCTCTTTCAGCAGTCCTTTCAAATGTGGTCAAAAATACCTCTGGATCATCCTCTCCAGTCATTTTTGTCAATAAACGACTCACCCCAAAGGACGCGGTATTAGTGGGACGGCTTTCCTCACTGGTCTGCGGACGTTGCTGCATTACTGCTTCCATTTGTTGTAGTCTCTGCTCTTGCTTCTGTAACAGGTCTATGAAGCGGGCCTCAGATTGCTGCTGGGCTTGTTGCTGAGCTTCCAGACTGTTGGTGAGCTTGCTGCTGGGCTGCAAGGCTCTGTTGATGAGCTTGCTGCTGGGCTGCGAAGTTCTGTTGTTGAGCTGCAAGGCTCTGTTGATGAGCTGCAAGGCTCTTTTGCAAACCTGCATTTGTCTGCTGTTGATTGGCATTTGCTAGAGCCAGCTGCTTCAGTATCTCCTCCATGCTGGCTTAAAAAAAAACTGCCACTGGTTCTCCACCAACTGTGAGGGGGTTAGCTCGGCAGCGGGTGTGTGTGAGCCCCGGGATGGGCTCCCCACACAAAAACAGGCCCAGCAAACGGAGGTTGTGGTTTTCAAAATCAAAAAAAGGTGCCGTTTATTTTCTATTTACAGTGACAAAACACAGCAAAGCCAAAAGAAACATAAACAAAATAAATCCTGGTCAACTTGACCTCTGACTAAACATACAGGTTTCCTAACTAACAACTGGGATCAGCCTAGTGCTGTCCTAGTCCCTAAGTCCCTGGTTTTAAATGTCCAAGCAAATAGCCACACAGGCTTTGTCTCACCGCACAGGGGTTCACTCTCCCTAGACAGTCCACACAGGTCTGGGTCCAGGCATGAGCAAACACCTAATGAATCTGGGAGTTTTTATAGAGGCCTTAAACGAGCTGACAAGCTTCAGCTGGTCTCATCAACTCCCTGCCTGCACGACGCCCAGCCCTCTCCCTAGAGGTATGAGTCATCCATGAGCCCACTAGCCTCAGCTGGGCTTATACAACTCTCCACCTAGTTGTATAAGTCGGCGTAAAGCCTGAATCTGGGCGAAATATATCTACCCCCCTGGATGCAACCAGGTGACTTTACCTTCCTGCTGTCACAATATATATATATATATATATATATATATATATATATATATATATATATATATATATTAAAAAAATAAAATAAAATAAAAATACTATATATATGAAAAAAAAAAAAAACCTGTAAAAAAAAAAAAAAAAAAAAAAAACTATATATATATATATATATATATATATATATATATATATATATATATATATATATATAAAAAATAAATAAAAAAAAAACCCTATGGGGGAAAAAAAAAAAAAAAAAGGATGTGTACCAAGCACTTACCAACAGCCGATCTGAATCTAGTCGCAACGTCGGCCCTATGATTCGGATCCTCAGCAATCACAAACCCCTTCAACCACTAACACCATCAGCCGATCTGAGTCTAGTCATATCATCAGTGCAACGACGCGGATCCGGAACATGAGCTCCCTCATCGCCTTACATCTACAGCCGTTCCAAATCTAGTCGCATCATCGGCGCAACGATTCGGATCCTCGGCAATACAAACTTCACCGACCGCTCCGAGTCCAGTCGCAGCACTGGCTCAACGTTTAAGATCCTTTACAAACCAAACCCCACCGGTGCTCACACCTCAGCCCGATTCGAACTATTCGCATCAGTGATACCAATAAAGTGGTACTTACAATTCAGATCCCTGGCCTTACGTCCGTTATCAAGCATAAACCTTTACATCTCACTCCATCTGCATATACAATGTTGCGCACGGTCGTTCCTACATACTCAAAATTTCCGCTAACTTTGTTTTCATTTTTCGAATCGGTCACTCATCTCCAGTAGCAACTTGGCTGCTCACCTATTCTCTGTCGTGCTAAACCCTCAAATTAGCTTTCACTACGTTTGTCGTCCCTAAAGCCGACCTGCGTCAGGTCAGTTCTCCAAGACTTCACCCGTACACGGGGGTGTACTAAGGAGCAGCTTCAGTCTCTCCCGGGAATGCTCAATTTGCAGCAAGGATCATTCCCGAGGGTCGATCTTTTTGTATCACGCCTCCTGGTCTTCCTCTCCCAGACACAGGACCCCGATCAGATCCTTAACTTCAGATCCTTAACTTAGACACCACGGCAGTAGCGGACCTGTCATTATGGGAGGAGTTCCTTACTACGTGAAACAGTATCAAAGTATACCATCAATATCGCCCCTATCACGCTGGTAGTGATAGATGCCGCAGCCTCCACAGGCTTCGCTGCAATTTTTGGCCACTATTGGTTTGCAGGACCATGGCTTCCAGAGACACTCCTAATCCCAGGGTTTACCTGGACTTCCTCCCTGTTCGAACAATACCAGATCGTGGCAGCCGCTCAGCTCTGGGGGTCATATCTGGACAGGACAAACCGTGACCTTCACCACCGACAACCAGGCCACGGCTGATATTATTAGTAAAGGCAAGTCCAAGTCATGTCCTTCCTGCGCAGGCCCGTACAACTATGCCCTCAGCACCAGTTAATGTCCACTACCCTCGCTAGTTCCCCATTTGGCCTTCTCCCCAGCCTGTTCATTCAAGCAGCCTTCGACTCGGCCTACCACGGGTTCTTGCGGCCTATCGAGTTCACCCGCAGCTACCCCGCCGGCCAAGTTCTACGTAGACCTCACTTGGCTCGCTACCAAGATCGTTTCATCCTCTACCTGGCACTATCCAAAACCCAGCGATCAGGCACCGGGTTAGACGTTTAACTCTAAAAACAAACAATCTCTGGTGTGCAGTAACCTTACTCGATCGCCTTCTGTCACTCCTACCTGAACAGTCAAACTCTTGTCCCCTACTACCTTTCCCGATCAAACCCTTGAGTGCCTGCCAGTTCATCAAACACATGAGAATTCATCGGGGCACAACCAACCATAGGAAGTTGATCCAGGGTTCACCCGGTCGCCTCTCGGGGGATCAGGAAGGAATTTTCTCCCCTGCTGTAGCAATTGGCCTAGGCTCGGCTGGGGTTTTCGCCTTCCTCTGGATCAACGGTGGGGCGGTTAGGTCAATTTGGGTCCTGTCACCTTCACACTCACTCACTCTTCCACGCTACCACACCTCAACCCCAGTCAGTGCTCCAGTCGCTCTTATCGTATTGGAGCGGCCTCGGCCACATCCCGGTGTGGGGTCCCAGATCACGACTATTAAGAGACTTGACAGGTGGAAGTCTGCCTGCTTCGTCCAGCACATCCTCCAATCCTCAGGTGGAAATGGCACAAGCATTCACCAAACTTGCTCAATTAACAAAGCTAAAACCAATAAAACTACATCCCTACCTGAATGTTTTTGCCCCCTTATTTTGGCATACCGTCCATCAGATCAGGGCACACTTCAGGTCCATTTCATGTTGTAAGTCTTATGTTAAGTCTATCTATCTTATTCATATCTGTATCGGATATAGGGCTTCAACCATAAGTTAGAAGGCCAGTATGCTGGCCTGAATTTATGGGAGGAGCCCGGGGGGCTATTTAACCAGCCCACTCACCTGCAGTCTTCATTGGTTTCCTGTGAGTGATACCCACCCTCCCATTCCCTTTTTTAGGGCATTTCTCAAAATTCATTTCTCTCCACAAAATATTCATTCTAATCTTGGGTATGCCCCCTTATTTTGGCATACCGTCCATCAGATCAGGGCACACTTCAGGTCCATTTCATGTTGTAAGTCTTATGTTAAGTCTATCTATCTTATTCATATCTGTATCGGATATAGGGCTTCAACCATAAATATATATATATAGATAGATAGATATCTATCTATCTATCTATCTATCTATCTATCTATCTATCTATCTATCTATGTGTGTGTTTTTTATGTACACGGGGAGAAATTCATCTTTTCATTTCATTCAAAATGCTTAGCAAAACCCATTAGCGATTTGCAAATAATTATGTATTTTATGTAAGGTTTTATTTATGTCACCCATTATCTACCTATTTATTGTGAATACATGTCTAGTTAATACATATTCAATATTTAGTCTGTATTCATATCGATTGATGTGTGCTTTTAAAAATAAATTTGATTGATAAACTAACTCGTTATAATTATAATTCAGGAAATTATTCTCAAACACAAATAACATAACAATATGGCCCTGACACATGCCAGTTTATTTTTTTCACCAAGGATACAACTTTGGTCTGTCCTTTGTATCAGCTTGGGGCATCTTAGAATTTTTCTCCTTCCTGGCTCTCCCACCTATTCATCTTGACTAACTCTCTTTCCTATTGCCAGCTACAAAATGCAAGAGTTTAAACAACTGTTCCTGTTCCTGTGACCTGGTATTTTTCTGGATGATTAAGCTATTGTACTGTAAGTGCAATTTTACTTTTTTCTTTTAAGTGGTTTTATCTGCACTATTTGTATTTTGTTTCTGATTGTGTACATATAGCGCTTGCAAAGATATTCAGAGTAATGGTGGCCTCAGTGAAGCATGGTACATTTCAAGATTTAATAACACTTTATAGTCTCAGTGGACATTAAGGATGCATGCCAGCATGTCCCCATCTGAACACAATTATGTAGTTACATAGGTTGAAAAAAGACACAAGTCTACATAATTCAACCAATAGAAAAAAAAAATCTAACTAATAGAAAACCTCCACATACACAATTCTATGACCACCGCTGATCCAGAGGAAGGCAAAAAAAACAAAAACAATGAAGCATTATCCAATAAGCTCAGGGAGAAAAAGAAATCCATCTTGATCCCCCAATTTTATCCAGACAATTGAATTTTCCCTGGATCAAATACCCCTGGTGTTATTACCTATAAAAATTTGTTCCAGTTATACAGTATTTTGTGCATTTAGGGATGCATTCTGTGCTTTCTGAGAAGACCTGAACTAGTTTTTGGGGGAGTCTATTCCACATTTTCACAGCTCTTACTGTGAAGAAGCCTAATTTAAGGGGGCATTGATATAAAGGTTTCCCCCCTATATCAGTAACCCACCCCCCCTTACCTAAGTATATCCTTTCTGCGGAAGGTGCCCCCCACGTTCTGAGATCCTGAGGTCCCCCTTGATTGACCACTTTTAACTGGAATTTGCGTTTTATATATATAAAGCCCTATGTGCTTTCATATCTGTCTTATCTATATATGATACACTCTTCAAATGTGCTTTAAAATGTATGGTTTTCCCTTTCATGAACAAGAAAATAATGACAATATGATGGTATAATAATGCTGTGGGGCTGGTATGAAATTTTTTCCAGGGCTGGATTTTATTCCCAGTCCGGCCCTGAAGGTAAAGATCTTAGCTCAAACCTCTACACACATAAGAGGGGCGAGCTGGTGGCAGCACCTCACCCCTCTCCCTGGTCCCCCTAGACGAGTAAACCAGACCGCTACATAAGCATGATCTTTTCTAACTTTTTCCGTCTTGATCCCCCAATTTTATCCAGACAATTGAATTTTCCCTGGATCAAATACCCCTGGTGTTATTACCTATAAAAATTTGTTCCAGTTATACAGTATTTTGTGCATTTAGGGATGCATTCTGTGCTTTCTGAGAAGACCTGAACTAGTTTTTGGGGGAGTCTATTCCACATTTTCACAGCTCTTACTGTGAAGAAGCCTTTCCATATGTGAAGCCTCGTACACACGACCGAGTTTCTCATCCAAAACCGGCAAGAAAAGTGCCGCGAGAGCTTTCTTGTCGAGAAAACCGTTCGTGTGTATGGTTTTACGACGAGAAAACTGCCGTGAATCTCGACGAGAAAATAGAGAACCTGCTCTCTATTTTCTCGTCAGGATTCAAGATTTCCTCGTCGTGTTTCTCGTCGGCCTGTTTTGTGACGAGAAAATGTTTCGTGTGTATGCTTTTACGACTCTTCCAAAAGCGCGCATGCTCAGAATCAAGTATGAGACGGGAGCGCATCTTCTGCTAAATCAAGCCTTCGTAATGGAGATAGCACATTCGTCACGCTCTAAATTATTGCATCGTTTAAATGTTGTGCATTGAAATCTTCTTTAGAATGTTACATTAATCAAAACGAATGAACTTCTTTTGCTGCTGATATTCACACAGAGTTATGACTATGTTTTTTTAACCTTTTTCATGCTGCTCTTAAGAAGATTTAGGTGTATTATATCGTGCAAGATCTTCTGAATATTTTACTGTTTTAGATTTTTCAAACAGATGTTAATTGTAATTTGGCAATGTTTTGCTAGTGATCTCCCATTGTGTATTTGAATTATTTTTTTGTAAATTTACACCCTATATTTTTTAAATTATTTTTTTCTTGTTTTTTTGGGGGTTGTTATCTGTCCCTTTTTTTTGGCTGTCAAATGTATCTGCTTACTCCAAAGCTAAATTAAAAAATTGTAAAAATAAACATAGTCAAGTATGAACTTAAACTTCATGTTTTGTAAAAAATAAAGAGAAGGCAGCGCTGGAGAACCTGCTGCCATTTGTGCATCCCAGGGACCCCAGAGCACACATCAACCCTGTGTGGACACTAAAATTGGGAGCTTGAAAAGGCCAACAGTTCTGAGCACAATCTGATGCTGGCCTCCCAGAGGTCAGGAACAGCAGCAGGTGATATATACGTCCCAAGTGTGTGGTACTACAACAGGCTGCCTTCTATCCGACCACAATGAAGCAAGGCCATCACTTCCTCGTCTTCTTGGCAGCCTTCCCTGCAGCCTTCCCTGAAGCCTTCCCTGCAGCCTTCCTTCTTCGTGTGGCTGGAGGCTGGGCCACTGGAGGGGTACTCCTGTCAGGAGGAGGTGGAGGAGAAGGGGGTGGGGCAGAAGAAGAAGGTGGAGGAGGAGGTGGAGGAAAAGGGGGTGGCGCAGAAGAAGAAGGTGGAGGAGGTTGAGAAGAAGGGGGTGGGGCAGAAGAAGAAGGTGGAGGTGGAGGAGGAGGTTGAGGTTGGGACAGTTGTGCGACCTCACATATGGCCGTATTGGGGGTAATTTTCTCCATCACCCCCTTGTTCAGCAAGGTGATGAGCAGGGGCTCGCATTGCTCCATGCTCATCACCTTGAACTTTGCCTCCACTAGGCCGGCAATGGCCTCTTCAGGGGATGTGGGCTCCTGGAGGGTGGCATGTGCCTCTCTAATAAGGGCCATTGCTGCCTCACTAGTGGTCCTGTCCCTCCTGCTTCTTTTGGGAAGTCGGATGGGAGGCACCTGTGATCTTGTGGTTCTCCTCGGGCCGGCCACCTCCTGGCTGCCACTGGGCCCTGCCACCTCCTGGCTGCCACTGGGCCCTGCCACCTCCTGGCTGCCACTGGGCCCTGCCACCTCCTGGCTGCCACTGGGCCCTGCCACCTCCTGGCTGCCACTTGGCCCTGCCTCCTCATGCCTGACAGTTTCCAGACCCTCCTCCTGGCTGATTTCATCCTGTGTATGAAAAAGGGACATAGTTTAATATTTAGGTTTATTATTTTCATCCAACTTTTCAGATCCTGATTGTAGCAATTTGAATGTAAATCAATAAGAAAATTCAAAAAATTTACAACTACATCAGATAGACTATTTAGCACCCAATTTAGGCCAGACTAGAGATCTTGATTTTACGTGTGGAACACAAAATAGTTTATGTTTGTCATCTTGACATATTTTTCAAACATTAGGTTTATCCCAATACATTTTCTATAAATACTATACCTGGCTCCAGATGGCCAAATCAGGTTCATCCAGGATGGCTGCCTCCTCTTGCTCCAGAGAAGGCTCAGGTTGGCTGCAGGGAAGTCTGGGGGGAAGAGTGGATAGTGATGGCCTTGCCTCAATGTGGTCATCCAGAAAGGACATCCTGCTGTAGTACCACAAATTGGGGACATACACATCATCTGCTGCTGCTCCTGACCTCTGAGAAGCCAGGACCTTAGAGCGTTCAGTCCTGTATGTGCCTCTCAAGCTCCCAATTTTAGTGTCCACCTGTTTTGCTGTGGCTGTGGGCACCTTGGTATGCACAAATGGGAGCAGGGTCTCCAGCGCTGCTTTTCTCACCCCTTTTTTTTTATGTATGGGGTTTCCACAAGGAATTCTTTGTCGCTAATAAAGACATTCATATTGGCTCTGCAAGTAAAAAAATATATATATAACTAATGTGAGGCACACAGTCTAACCTCCTTAAAATATTATTCACCATATATATCCTCCAACATTCTCAAGACAGAATAGGGCAACAATTTTTCAAAGTCACAAATTCACTTACCTTCGTTCGCACGTCCGTCACTTGAACTCCTCTCTCCGCACACCGAACGTAGTATAGTCACATGTGTGTTTGCTATATATACACCACGCATGCGTCAAACTACGCACACGTCGCTCCGCACACGTCGCCCGCCCATGACGTTCTAACTAACATCTTTTCCCCGCCCCTTCTCTTTCGGCGCGCAGACAGATATGGCGGATTTACAGCAGGTGTCTGATAATTCCTCAAATAACGAGGAGGAGACAAGCCCGGAGACTGAGGAAACGTCACGACCAGGGAGGAGATTCAAGGCATCTAATATGTCTTATGGGGAGATGGCGGAGATGGTGGACATCTTGCTAAAGTCGGATTATGACACAAAGCATGGGCCATATAGCAAACCAAATAGAAGGAAGGCCAGAATCATGAAGAAAGTCGTGAAGAGTCTGAAGAAGAATTTTGGGGTGAAACGCTCAAATGAGCAGCTCAGAAAGAGGTGGTCAGACCTCAAACTGAGGGAGCCGGAGCAGTTAAGGAGCATTAAGAGAATGCTAGGAAAAAGTAAGTACTTTTGAAACTTTTATGCTATTAATGTATTTCTCAACTTACATGTTGCTCCATGTTTTTTTTTTTACAAGTGTACTCCCTTCCAAAATGTCATATTTTGAACTTGGTTGGGCACAGTAAGCGTTCGTTACAGACACATCGTTCGGCCACTATCCTCGTTTTTTGTTTTTTTTTCAGGCTCAAATTTAATTACACATCTGCCTGTTTTGATAAAATTGTTGTTCTTACATTGTTGGCTAGATGATGTGTTTGTAAAGAGAATGAAATGCAAACTTTAATCAGTGTAAAGGAGAGGACACTCAACACCTGGTTCCACATCTGTTCTTTTGAGTACTATAGTGTGTGCCACCAGAACCGCCTTTTTTGGGGGTCCCACACAGGTGCATCAGTGAAATTTTGTGGTGCCTCCATGTCTCAAAATTGACAGCCAAAGGTGAATACTAAACATATTTTTTAGACAAAATAATGTCTTCATGTGGAAATTCTGCACAAACAGACACTTGTACCCCACTTCCAAGCAATTTAGCCTGTTTTTAGTTTTCATAGAGAATTTCAGTGTGATAAATAGACCTTTTGTTTGATTCTCATAGGGGAGAGAAGACTGGGAGGAGAACACTCCAGGGAGCACAGGAACCCCACAGCTTCGAAACAACCCCAACCTCACAAAGACCCACAACCTAAGGATGTTGAGGAAGTTGAAGAGGTGGAGGAAGGAGAAGTGCAGGAAGGAGAAGTGGATGACGTGGTGGATCTGGTCACCACAACAGGTCAGTATCTGTCACCACAGCTTCAGGTAAGAGATGTAGGCCTGCAGAGTTATAATAACTTTTTTTTTATATTTTAGGGGATGTAAATGTTGTGGTGAAAGATAGTACACGTTTCTCTGCTGACAGTGCCCTACGAATAATACAGCAAGTGATGGAATGTAGCACAGAACTGGACAGAATTAAACAAAGCATTCATGTGATGGATCAAACCTTTAAAGACATTCTAGATGTTTTGGGGAGAATTGAATAAGGCCTCAAAACCCCCATTTTTGTTTTCAGTTTGTTATTCACCCTTTTAATCTATTTTTGACAATCAAACCAGCCAAAAATTGAATATTCACACAGTGTGTCAACATGTGCCATCTGCCATCAGGGGATATCCATGTACGCCTTTTGGGGGTGCAACCCCTTCCTCGTATCTAAAGTAGGTGAACTGAAGAAAGGGTTGCACCCACAAAATATGTCCATTGATAACCCCTGATGGCAGATGGCACATGTTGACAATAGGGATCAGGAGTCTAAACTCCCTATTGGAAATTACTACAAAATGTGTGCATATTCAATTTTTGGCTGGGCCAGGGGTGCCAATACCCCATATTAGGACGGCCACATAGAGACATAGTTTGTGTAAGTGAATGTCTTTATATTGCTCAGAGGTATCCAATGTTGTACTTTTTGGAATGCAACTGATGGTTTTGTATTTTCATAAGAAAACAAATGCCGGTTTGTGGCCATCCAAAAAACCAAAAACGAAAAAATTTACCATGTGTGTGAATGTGCACAGAGTAAAATGTTTGAACACAAACAACGTGTAGCTTCTTTTTCAAATACGCTCTAACCATATTTGTGTATTTTTTTGGGTTGCATAGTGAAATGGTTGTTATTTACTAAAGGAAAAAACAATTGCCACTACAAATGCACTAAGACAAACTAGGAGACAGGAAACAAACAAAGTTACAATATTTAAAAAGAATTTTAATGAGTTGTTTATGCACAATTCTTTAGGCATGGCCTGGCATAGGGATTGCCCCCCTACCCGTGAAAAAGTCCATATATTTCTGCCGAACCTCACGGGCATTTTGGGGGGGCAAGCCAGGACGGGCAGATTCGAGGCCCGGCAGGGGATTGGCATATGAAAGTCCTGCCTCAGGCAATACTGAGGCCATATAAGTAGTTGATTTTCAGCTCAGAAAATTATGGAGCACACAGCAGCATAAAACGACATAGTTTATCTTGTACTCCGCCAAGTGGATGGGAGTCATAAAAAGGCGGAACCGGCTGGCCATTATGCCGAAGGCATTTTCAACGACTCTTCGGCCCCAGGCCAGCCGGTAATTGAACACCCTCTTCTCTGGGGTCAGGGTCCTCTGTGGAAATGGCCTCATGAGGTGCGGTCCGAGTCCGAAGGCTTCATCAGCCAAAAAAACAAAGGGGAGTCCTTCAACATTCCCTGCATCCGGTGGCAATGCAAGGTCGTCACTCTGGAGACGGAGGGCAAACTCCGTCTGGATGAAGGATCCCCCATCGGACATCTGGCCATTCTTCCCTACATCAACATAGAGGAATTCATACCGTGCTGACACCACCGCCATCAGCAGAATGCTATGAAACCCCTTGTAATTGAAGTAGTAGGACCCAGAACGGGGTGGCGGCACGATGCGGATGTGCTTCCCGTCTATGGCACCACCGCAGTTGGGGGAAGTCCCACCGCGTGGCAAACTCCGATGCCACAGTCTGCCATTCCTGTGGCGTGGAAGGAAGCTGGGGAGTCAAACAAGATGAAAAAAAATTTGAAATTTTAAATAGAACATTGCAAGCAGATTATAAGAAAATACATTAGAGGCCAACATCAATCAAAATCTCAGTTTAAGGTGTTTTTAAGAAGTATAATGGAAGGCTCATGTTTCATATTCATCACCCCCTCTGATGGTCCATTCTAACAAAATTTTGGGGGGGTAGATGTGTTTGGCCACAAGATAGCATTGCAGTTGTGGGGCGTCCAGAGTGGGCGATGGAGCACTGCCCCCTCTCACCTGTGCCCGTCACTCAGAACAACACATAGGTTCATGCCTTGCATGAACCTATGTATTGTCAATGCCGCCCACTATTCAGGTGGATGGCCCCCTGTTGAGCGACGGCCATATGAATAACTGCGGCATTTAGGGGGTGAAAATTGCATATCAGAAACAGGGGGGCAAATAGGCTAGACAGCCTGAGGGATGTAATTGGCTTGATAAAAGTAAAATAGGGGACGCAGGGGGGGGACATTCCTTGGGTAAACACTGACAGGCTGCTCTACCAATTATGTTCGCCGAGTCTGTTTTACGGTAACATGATTGGCTGATGCAACATCGAGGGCAGGAAAAGACATTAAGGACAGAAGAAGGATGGCGCGGACTAGAAGAAGGTAAGTGCAGGGCTGGGGGGAAAATGGCTGCATTGGAGGGGACAAAATGGCTGCATTGGAGGGGACAAAATGGCTGCTTTGGAGGGGACAAAATGGCTGCATTGGAGGGGGCAACTGGTGGCGTTTAATAGGCACAGTCGCAAAAAAGAAGGAAGTTTAGGTCCTAAATTGGAGGTTGAACCCCCAAACATTTGGAGCAACAGGCGCCACTGCTGGAGAGGTTAGTGAAGGGAAATATGCATGGAGGAGAAAAAAGGGGCAATCTAAAGCTTCCAGCATGCATGAGGACAAAGGGGACATTCTCAGCAGATTACAATCATGGTAATTAGGGAAGGATGAAAGAAATACAATACATTAGCATACATGGAATACATAAAATGTGATGTTAATGGAGAAAACTTACCCTAATATAGTCCTCCTGCAGGACTTGTATAATGGCAGAACAGGTGTCTGGGATTATGAGGCCCAGAGCCTGGGGGGAGATGCCTGTCGTGAACTTCAAGTCCTGAAGACTTCTCCCTGTCGCCAGGTAGCGTAACGTGGCGATGAGCCTCTGCTCAGCACTGATGGCTTCCCGCATAACGGTGTCCTTCCTGGTAATATAGGGGGACACCAAAGCCAACAGATGCTGAAAAACGGGGTCAGACATCCGCAGAAAATTCCTGTAGTCCTCAGGATTATTCTCCACGATCTCCCGCAGCAGAGGCATATGGCAGAATTGGTCCCACTGGAGCAACCAATTCTTGGTCCATGAACTCCTCCTCACCCCGTTCATGGACTGGTCTTGGTCCAAAACAAGCAGACCAACACCAAGCGCCCGCACAGCACGAACTCGACGACGAGAACGTACAGGCGACATGGCTAGGAGACGGTCGTCTTATCAGAACGTACAGAACAGAACGCACTTTAGAACAGCAAGGCCTTTGAATAACGCACTGTAAAACAGATACGACCTGCCTAGACGCCCTGAAAGACAAGATACGAACCCACAAGCACAAACTGAACCGCAGAAAACGAACTGAAAAGCACGAAGACTGAAAAGCGCGAATCGTCTCTTCCCAAACTTTTACTTCACAAGCGGTAACACGAGATCAGCAAAAGCAGCCCAAGGGGTGGCGCCAGGGAAATCGATCTTCCCCTTTATAGTGCCGTCGTACGCGCTGGACGTGACCGCGGAGAACAACGAGGAAATTGGGAAATGTCAGTGTGTACGCATGGAAAGCTTGACGAGAAAATCGTCAAGGTTAACAAGAATCTCGTCGGAAAAAACTACGTGTTTTTAACGACGAGAAAATCGGCCGTGTGTACAAGGCTTGATTGTTAAATCTCTTTTCCATCAGACCTAAAGAGTGGCCTCTTGTCATCTGTAATGACCTGAAAGTAAACAGCTTTACACCAAGTTTGCCACAGTGACCACTAATGTGTTATGTGTTATATGTTGAATTTTAAATCTTCTTCTAATCACTAGTGATGTGCCAAACACCCCCGGGTTCGGTTCGCACCAGAACCCGCGAACGGACCGAAAGTTCGCACGAACATTAGAACCCTATTAAATACAATGGATGCGAACGTTCGGATTCTAAAGTGCTAATTATAACGACTATTATCCATGTTATTGTCCGAAACAGAGTTTGGGAACCCGGGTTCTGCACCAGGGGACATGTATCAATGCAAAAAAGTTTTAAAAACTGACGTTTTCCGGGAGCAGTCATTTTAATGATGCATAAAGTGAAAAAAAAAGTCAAATATTCCTTTAAATATTGTACCTGGGGGGGTGTCTAAAGTATGCCTGTGAAGTGCCACGTGTTTCCCGTGTTTAGAACTGTCCCTGCACAAAATAACATTTCTAAAGGAAAAAAAGCCATTTAAAAATGCTTGCGGCTTTAATGCAATGTCTGGTCCCGGTAATATGGATGAAAATCTTTAGGAAAAATGGCATAGCTACCCCATCACCCCCCCCCCTACCCCAGCCCATTACCAGCCCCTTTGGTTCTTGTATGGATATTAAGGGGAACCCCGCACACAAAATAAAAAAGGCCCTATATACTCTGAACAGCCGTATACAGGCGGTGCATACAAGACAGGGACTGTAGGTTTGTTCTTATGTAGAATCTGTTTGTAATTTTGAACAGCTGCATTGTTTAAGTGTAGCTCCATGCCAAATTCCTTTTTTTTAGCTTTTTGGAAAACATAGGGAACGGTTATCACCCCTGTCACATTTTTTTTGCTGTCTGTGCCCCTGTTCAGAACATTTCACCTCACTTTGCGTCCCAATGACAACTGTTTTTGAAATGTGGTGTTTGTATTGAAACAAGGATTGGTGATAAAGCATCAGTAGAGAGGAGACACCATTCTCCCATATTAATTCTTACAGGAGAGAATTTTCCTTCCAAGGGGTAGATTTCCTCTCACTTCCTGTTGTCTTCTTCCGTTTGCAAGTAGTAGTCGTTTGTAAGTTGGATGTTTGAAAGTAGGGACCTGCCGTATATACTCTGCAGAAATTGGCCCCTTAGGTGTTGGTGTTGGCACAACACTGAAAGCACTCACAGTTATTCTTGGTGGGTGCTGGAACGCCCTGCTGTCAACTATTATATCAGGAATTGTAATAACATATAATTGTTGATCAGTGGTACTAAAAATTGGGCCTTTGATGGTGGTGCTGGTGCCACAACACTGTAAGGCCTGACAGTTACTCTTGGTGGGCGCAGCAATGGGCCCTGCTGTGAATTATTAGATCAATAATTATAATTGCATGCCCCTGTTGAATAGGGGCTGAAAAATTGGGCCTTTGGTGGTGGTGGTGGTGGTGGTGGTGATGGTGGTGCTGGTGCCACAACACTGTAAGGCCTGACAGTTACTCTTGGTGGGCGCAGCAATGGGCCCTGCTGTGAATTATTGGATCAATAATTATAATTGCATGCCCCTGTTGAACAGGGGCTGAAAAATTGGGCCTTAGGCACTGGTGGCACAACACTGCAACCCCTCACAGATACTGTACTTGGAGCACAGCAATGAGGCCTGTTGCAAAGTATTGCATCCAAAATTTTAATTACACGCCCCTGTTAAACAGGGGCTGAAAAATTGGGCCTTAGCCACTGGTGGCGTCACCCATAAACCAAAATGATCTTCCAAGCTATCATCATTAATCGTATCATTGAGGAGGAGGAGGAGGATAGCCAGTCAACATAACAGCACAGGCACTCAGCATCAGCATCAGTCTTGAAGGGATGTGACATTTTAAAATCAATTAGTCTGTTATATCAGCATCAGGTGTGTGGTAGCTGGTGGTGATCCAAGACTGGTTCATCTTGATGAAAGTCAGTCGATCAACCGAGTCGGTGGACAGGCGCACCCTGTGATCCGTGACAAATCCTCCAGCAGCACTGAATGTGCGTTCTGAAAGAACGCTGGATGCAGGACAGGCCAGTAGCTCAATTGCATACTGTGCAAGCTCTGGCCAGTGATCCATCCTCAAGACCCAGTAAGCCAGAGGATTTTCGGTGGGGAAGGTGTCCAAGTCTGACCTTGCCCCTAGGTATTCCTGGACCATGTATATCAGACGCTGGCGATGGTTGCTGGAACCGATCATACTTTGGGGCTGTGGACTAAAGAATTGTCTGAACGCATCGGTCAGACGGCCACCTTCCCCACCGCTCCTTCTTTGACTGCCCGAAGCCTCAGCAACTCGTTGTCCAGGACCAGGAGTTTGAAACCTCCCAGTCTCTGGGAACGCGTTGCACAGACCTTTCTGCAAGGCCTCCCGGAGTTGTCTCATCCTCTGCTCCCTCTGCGACGGTAAGATAAGGTCCGCAACCTTACCCTTGTACCGTGGATCAAGGAGAGTGGCCAGCCAGTAATGGTCCCTCTCTTTGATCCGAAGAATACGAGGATCCTTCCGCAGACTTTGCAGGATCAGGGAGGCCATGCAGCGTAGGTTAGCTGAGGCATTCAGTCCGGAGTCCTCTGGGTCACTAAGGACGACATGATCCGCAGCCACCTCCTCCCAGCCACGTACAAGTCCACTGGTTTCTTGGGACTGTAAATCATCCCTAAAAGACTGCTGCTGATGATGCTGAGTGCCAGCCTCCACCTCCATGCTGACACAATCCTCCTCCTCCTTTTCCTCCTCCTCTTCCTGTGCGATGGGTGGGACAGAAGGAACACTGTCTGGGTAAAGGGGGCCTTGAGAGGCAAGGAAGTCCTCCTCTTCCTGCCTCTGTTCTGCCTCAAGTGCCCTGTCCATTATTCCACGCAGCGTGTGCTCCAACAGGTGGACAAGAGGTACAGTGTCACTGATGCATGCACTGTCACTGCTCACCATCCTCGTGGCCTCCTCAAATGGTGCCAGGACAGTGCATGCATCCCTGATCATGCCCCACTGGCGTGGGGAAAAAAAAAACAAGCTCCCCTGACCCTGTCCTGGTGCCGTAGTCGCACAGGTACTCATTGATGGCCCTCTGCTGCGTGTGCAGCCGCTGCAGCATGGCCAACGTTGAGTTCCACCTGGTGGGCATGTCACATATAAGGCGGTTCTTGGGCAGGTTCAACTCCTTTTGCAGCTCAGCCAGGCGAGCACTGGTATTATAAGATCTGCGGAAATGCACACAGACTTTCCTGGCCTGCCTCAGGACATCCTGTAAGCCCGGGTACCTGCCCAAGAACCGCTGCACCACCAGGTTAAGGACGTGAGCCACACAGGGCACATGGGTCAGTTGTCCCTGTCGGAGGGCGGAGAGGAGGTTGGTGCCATTGTCGCAAACCACCATTCCTGGCTTAAGCTGGCGTGGCGTCAACCACCTCTCGGCCTGGCCCTGCAGAGCAGACAGGACCTCTGCCCCAGTGTGGCTTCTGTCCCCCAAACACACCAGCACAAGCACGGCATGGCATCTTTTTGCTTGCGTACTTGCGTAGCCCCTTGAACGCCTACGGAGCACCGCTGGTTCCGAGGACAAACCACAGGAAGAGGCCATGGAGGAAGAAGAAGAGGAGGGGGTGGAGGAGAGAGGTGTGTCACAACCAGTAGTAGCATTTTGGAGGCGTGGCGGTGGAACAACCTCCAACACTACTGCACCTTGTCCTGCATCCTTCCCAGCTGCCAAAAGAGTGACCCAATGGGCCGTGAAAGAAAGGTAACGTCCCTGTCCATGCCTGCTGGACCATGAGTCAGCGGTAATATGCACCTTACCGCTGACCGCCCTGTCCAGCGAGGCCAAGACATTGCCTTCCACATGCCGGTAGAGAGCCGGAATAGCCTTCCGTGAGAAAAAGTGGCGTTTGGGAACCTGCCACTGAGGAACCGCACATTGCACAAACTTACGGAAGGGGGCCGAGTCTACCAACTGAAAAGGCAGCAGTTGAAGCGCTAGCAATTTAGCCAAGCTAGCATTCAACCGCTGGGCATGTGGATGGCTGGGAGTGAACTTCTTTCGACGGTCCAGCAGCTGGGGCAGGGAAATTTGCCTGCTAGAATCGGACGTCGGTATACTGCTAGCAGAGTGGCCGCAAGTACTTGGCTGTGACACACCTAATTCTACACCTTCATTCCTCTCAGTGCATGTTTCAGAGAGGACTGAAGTTATAGTGGGGTTGGAGATCCCAGCTGATGCGGTGCAAGGAGAGGTCCGCTTTGTTTTTTGGTGTGGGTCTTTGAGGTAGGCTTGCCAACGAGCTGCATGGCAGGTCAACATATGTCTGGTCAGGCATGTGGTACCCAAGCGGCTGATGTTTTGGCCACGCGATATACGCTTGAGACATATGTTGCAAACAGCAGCTGTGCGATCTGATGCACTAGCCTCAAAAAAGGCCCACACCAAAGAACTTTTTGAATGACGGGCAGAGGCAGCGCCCTGCACAGGCGGAGCTCTGCGGTGTGATTCCGTCGGTGTACTGCCCTTACGCTGGCCACCAAAGGGCATCCTGCCTCATTGGAGATGTGCCTCCTCCTCATCCTCATCCTCCTCCTCCTCCTCTCTCCTATTAGGCACCCACGTGGAGTCAGTGACCTCATCATCCCCTCCCTCCTCATCACTGGAGCCAATCTGGCAGTATGCTGCAGCTGCTGGAACATGACTGCCAGATTGGTGTCCTTCTTGAGCATCCCCTCTGTCTGCTCTCACGCTACTGCCTTCCTGTAGCTGGGTTTCATCATCAGACCCTTCGAAACGCTGGGCATCCTCCTGGAGCATGTACCCAACACTGTGCTCAAACAGTTCGGGGGACTCCTCAGGAGGAGGACATGGTGGGTCTAGGGAAGGAGTGACTGATGATGAGTCTGACATTGATACCAGGGAAGAGGACGCTTTGGCAGCTGCTTTTCCAGTACCCTGAGCCTGGGTGAGAGAGGATGAGGAGGAGGAGGAGGGCTTGGTCATCCACTCTACCAAGTCTTCGGCATGATGTGGCTCAACATGTCCAGCTGCCGAAAAGAAGGACAAGCGTGTCCCATGGCCATGTGCTGATGACAATGCACCGCGTCCACGACCAGCACTGTTGCCCCCAGACACAGAGCCTGCTTGCCCTCTTTTATTGCCTCCTGACTGTCTGCCTCTCCTTGTTTGCCTTCCAGACATTCTAATAGATGGCCTGCAGGGAGATGGGAAAAAAGCAATAAGGGCTACCTTCAGGTGTCCTTCTCTGTCCCTTTTACTTAAGGATTTCTAAATATGGTTGAGGATGATTGCTTTTGCACAGAATAGCACAACGACAATTTCCCTGACTGTCCAAAAAAACAAGGATTTCAAAGATGGTTGATGAGGAATGCTTTAGCACACTATAGCACAAGGAGAATTTCCCTCACTGTCCTTCCCTGTCCCTAGAAACAAGGATTATCACAGTGAAAGAAACTGACACTCTTCCTACCTATAGTTTTCTGTCCCTAGAAAAAATGTTTTTTTAAAGCACACTATAGCACAAGGAGAATTTCCCTCACTTTCCTTCCCTGTCCCTAGAAACAAGGATTATCACAGTGAAAGAAACTGACACTCTTCCTACCTATAGTTTTCTGTCCCTAGAAAAAATGTTTTTTTAAAGCACACTATAGCACAAGGAGAATTTCCCTCACTGTCCTTCCCTGTCCCTAGAAACAAGGATTATCACAGTGAAAGAAACTGACACTCTTCCTACCTATAGTTTTCTGTCCCTAGAAAAAATGTTTTTTTAAAGCACACTATAGCACAAGGAGAATTTCCCTCACTTTCCTTCCCTGTCCCTAGAAACAAGGATTATCACAGTGAAAGAAACTGACACTCTTCCTACCTATAGTTTTCTGTCCCTAGAAAAAATGTTTTTTTAAAGCACACTATAGCACAAGGAGAATTTTCCTCACTGTCCTTCCCTGTCCCTAGAAACAAGGATTATCACAGTGAAAGAAACTGACACTCTTCCTACCTATAGTTTTCTGTCCCTAGAAAAAATGTTTTTTTAAAGCACACTATAGCACAAGGAGAATTCCCTCACTGTCCTTCCCTGTCCCTAGAAACAAGGATTCGCACAGTAAAACACACTGACACTCTCCCTACCTATCCTTCTCTTTCCCTAAACTAAAGGAATCCAGGTTAATCAAAAAAAATTAAATGTCACTGTCCCTGCCTATGCTTCTCTTTCCCTGCTCCGGAACACACTACACTAGGCCGCCGTGCTGGCGGCCTTTTATAGTGTGGGGCGTGTACTAAACACCCTCAGCAATAATTGGCCACAGGCATCCTGCCTGTGGCCAATCATTGCTCTCCTCGCTGCCGGCGCTGTGATTGGCCAAGCATGCGGGGTCACAGTGCATGCTTGGCCAATCACAGCGCCTGGATGACACTGCGATGGCGTAGTGCATTGTGGGCCGTTCGCGTCACTCGAATTTGGCGCGAACGGCCCAAATCGTTCGATCTTCGTCGAACGATCGAACAGCTGATGTTCGAGTCGAACGTATGTTCGACTCGAACACGAAGCTCATCCCTAGTCTATACCTCTTTTAACAAAAGAAAGTATTTTGCTAGCTTTAGAAACTGCAGCTATTATTAAGTTTAATATCTACCAGAACATCCAGATCCTGTTCTTTGTTCTTTAATGACAACATTCCCAGTGTACATCTTGAGCAGCCCTCAGCCTTGGAAATATTACATAGTAGGTGAGGTTGAAAAAAGACACAATTCCATCAAATCTAACCTATTGCTCTCTTAAAATTAAGTGTGTTTACCTTTCCAGTATGTGCTTTTTATTTACTGCTAATACTAACCTCTTGACGCCAGGCGCATCCAAAAATGTGTCTTCTTGGCCAGTGAATTTGTGTAAATAAAGCCATGCCGAGAGCTCTGCCCTGCGCACTCCTGCCACAGATACCGGTGGGTAATGGAAAGTTCCCGATCGCTACTTGCGATCAGGAGCTTTCCGATCTTGTGGCCGCATGATCACATGATCATGAACCTCGCTTTCCGGCATCCTAAACCTCTTAAAGGGCCAGAGGCTCTGGCGCCAAGAGGTTAAATGAAATTGTGTTATGGTCACCAAGATTTTCTTTTACATAAATATTAGTAATAAGCTCCGCATGGTTGGAGATTAACCAAGTATAATTTCTAGTTGGGGGTTAAACTGTACCAAAAAATTGTCTTGTAATAGGTTTATACATTTCTGCCCTTTCACTGTTCCAGCAGAGCCATTACTCCAGTCAATTTCAGATTATTAAAAATCCCCTATTATTATCACCGTCAGCCATTTCTATCTATGCAAGGAGCTGAGTCACCACTTCCTCATTACCTTGGGTGGTGTCATGTACCTGAATGGAGACTGAATTGATGAGGTCAGCCTCTATTATATCTCCCGCTCTGGCCCCACTGAGAATGAGACAGAGGGTGCCAAGAGATAGGAGGGACACGAGTGCCTGTGGGTGTTAATTGCAAAACCTGCGGTAGGGAATGCAACTCCAAGGAGACTGTGGAACCAGAGGAGCAGGAACAGCAGTAGTGTTCGGAGGACTGGTCCAGACTAAATGGGCATTCCACTTATGCTGTTGGTTCTGGATAGGTAGCTTGTCAGGACTCTGGAGGCTGGAACATACAGTGGTGTACAGAGCTGGTACAGCAGGCAGGCAAGCAACTCAAATGGTACTGGAAGCCAGGATCAAAGGCAGAAGCAGGGGACCAGGAATAGTTGGGGTCGTCAACAGGCGGGCAGCGAGGTACCAAGTCATGACCAGAGTTAAAGTCAGGGATAAACGACAGGACAGGAGCAGAATCCAGGATCAGGTCAAGAACACGCTAGGTTAGTAACAGGGAGAACATGCAGGATCAATCAGGACTCAGGGTCGAGCTGAAGATCAGTCAGCAAAGGATATGGGAATAAGCTTCCTATAAATAGCCCCTCTAACGCCAACAGGGATTGTGTGCGTACGTGATCGGGAATTCCCGTGTATTATCTATGCACCAGATGTCTCACTGTGATTCCCTGACAGGTGGTCTGTAACAAACTCCAGTAATTGAGTTTTAAAAATCCACACTCATATGCAGCTCCACCTGTCATGTACCTGGGTGTATTCAAACCGGGATCTTCCTGGTCCCACAGCTGCAGTTTTACTTGTTGTGCCACAGAGGAGCTCTGGAGTTATGGCACTGTCCTCTCAGTTTGAAGCATTACCTTGGACTCACTAGTCCCACCTGCTGCCAGCTGTGGACAATCCACAATCAAAGCAGCCCATAAATAGCAGCCCTTCCTGGTTCTCAGTGCCCGTTTGTGTGGACTAGCTCCCTGGGTGTTGTGATAAGCTTTGTGACTCTGATTACCGTGTGTAAACTTCTGCCTGAATTCCTGACTACTCTCTAGCCTGCTGATTTTGTACTTCAACGCCAGTTCGTGTATGACCTCTGGATTTCGATTGTGTACCAATTTGCCTGATCGGTTTCCGACCTGACCTGCCTCACTAAGTTTTCGCCTGAATCCTCAGCACACAAGCTTCACTTCGGACATTACCTACCACAGGTACCTTACATTACAAACGGGCCACAGTGGCAGTGGACCCTGCAGAGATTGTTAAGGCGATTTCACGTCAGGGACAATTGATTGGAGCTCATGAACAGCATCTTTCTTCTCTGGACGCCAAGTTAGATGAACTTTGTGCTATGCTTAAATCTTGCTTGCCTGCGTCTTCTGCAATGGTCCAGACTCCTGCTCCAATCCAACCCGCCTCTTCTGTTCCACCCGAACTTCCCTTGCCTGTCAAATTTGGTGGTGATACTGAGGACTGCGGAGGCTTTTTAAATGTTTGCCATTTGCATTTCCGCAACAACCCTGGGACTTTTAGCACTTTGTCTGCCAAAGTGACTTTTGTAATCTCCTTGTTAAAGGGGAAGGCCCTGGCCTGGGTCTCTCCTTACCTGGAACGCAATGATCCTGTGCTGCAAAATGCTGACAAATTTCTGGTTTCTCTCCAGACTGTGGGCAAAACAGGACACCGCGCTATAATGGGACAATAAGCTGCAACTGGACAGTGAGATATACACCAAAATACAAATGCAAATAATTAAAGCTGTGCTAACAAAATCTCAATAGGGGATGGGTAAGCTAGTGATAAACAGTGTCTAAATATAAGACATATGACTGTAAACCAAAAAAACACCCCTTAGCAATCACCAAAAATAATTATAGTGAACATAAATAAATAAATACAAAAATTTATAAGTATTAATAGGATAAAGGGTGTATTCTCAAATTGTGATGGATCAATCAGAGTAGATAACAGTCCGTGAATATTGAGGTGAATAAGAAAATGAGGTTCACAAAAACCAGGTAAACTCAAAGTGATATATTGTCCACCAATATTGAACTCGTGCACCACCACCATGAGAAATTTGAGCTTACCAGAAGCAAGCTAATTGGAAGCCTGCGGCTATAACCCAGCCCAGGTCCTGCACCAGGAAGCAGCGGCAACACAGATAAAATTGACTGAGATGAAGCACGACACTCGGTCTGACAGGTATCCCGTTGTAATAGGACTTAGGTATGCCGGTAAATTACCCAAAAGTAAAGGAGCTTACATAGCGTAAAACCGTTTAAAAAGGTGCATTTATTATATTCTTAAAGGTTACACTTACATTGTATAAAATATCACAGGTCATAAAAAAGCCGGCCGGCGAGCAAGCATACACCCGTCCACAGTGAGGGTAGCGTGATAGCGTCAGTACGTCCAACCTCCCGACGCATGTTTCATCATCCACTGACGTTGTCTTGGGGAACAGATGACGCACTGACGCACCACGTTTAAATACCATAAAAATCACAACCAAGCCTCGATTTGAGTCGTGGGACCGGGATGTCTACACTTCCGCATGGGAAACCGGGCCCGGAATAGCCATGATGAAAGAGAGCAGGAGAAAACTTTACATTTTAAAATTGAAACTGAAATACCTAAATAAACACTATAATGGAAGACAGAGAACAAACATAGAAGACCGATCAAAATTACTAATATAGTAATGAGAGCATTTTCCCTTATCAGAGGAATTTCCCATAACCATAATGTTAATTGGGATTGGCTGGTTATTTAATAATATTACCAGTAATAGATCTTACACCTTAGGAATATGAATAAACTATATACAAAAAAATTAATAAAAATGTATTAATCAATCAATATTTCTTAGCGAGTAGATTATTTGTGAAGAGGGGAATTAAGCCTGAAACCAAATTCCTCATAAATATGAATAGCCAATAAATGGCATAAGCACAAATTAGCCTGGCCTCAACCAGACTATCAATCAAATTGTGCCAAATACCAGTATAGCCCATATGACAAAAATAATAAATAATAAATACAATATAATAATAAAATAATATATTATTTCATTAATTAACAGGTCAAAATTCGGATCTAAAATTGAAGGAAACCAATTAAATTAAATTTGGCCAAACTTGACCCCAAAAAATTAAGTCAATCCCAATAAAGGGTATGGAAAGCAGGGAGATGTTAGATTAGCTCCTCATACCCCGCCACAAACTCAACCGAGTATAAACCAATACACATATATGTGGATGTAACAAGAAAAGGGCTATAAATACAAACAATAATTAATATCCTGAAAAGGAAAGAGGGATGTCAATGCACATGAATTGTCTATGAACGCATTGACATCCACATCTATGTTCAAACTAAATGGAGCATAGCACCTCAATTTATGTATCCATGACGAGTCTGGATATACTCCTAACTAGGGAGCTGCCCCTCCATAATGGGCGATATTTATATATACCTAGAAAGATGGTATTGGAAGGGTCCTTGTTGTGAACCAACAGGTAGTGTTTAGACACTGAGCGTTTGGGAAAACCACTCTTGATGTTTGTAATGTGTTCACCCAGTCTCACTGAAAGGGGGCGCTTCGTCTGGCCCACATATTGGAGCCCACATGGGCACTGGAGCAAGTATACCACCCCCTCAGTAGCACATGTGATCAAAGGCTCAATCTCGTACTCTTTAGAGGTACTAGTGGAACGAATAATGTGGGTGCGTCTCTGTGTACACCCATTGAGGGAGCACACATGACACCTCCAACACTTATAAAATCCAGTGAGGTTCTCAAAAAAACTGAGTTTTTTTTCAGAGGGATTTATCACATTAGGTGCCAACTTATCACGGAGCGAAGAGGCTCCCTTTATAGATGATTTGAAGTCTATCGGGGAGTACTGTGTGTAGTATTGGGTCGTTGTTAATAATATGCCAATTCTTTCCAATCAAGTTCCTAATTTTCTTGTGTTGAACAGAATAGGTAGTAACGAACGGAACTTGAGACACTTGGTTCTCACGTGGTGGTTTACTTTTTAGAAGATCCTCTCTGTTGATTTTATTGACTTCACCTAAAACTTGTGTTTAGGGGTTCCAAAGCATATCCCTTTTGCACAAACCTATCTGTTAAAACAGATGCTTGCGCCCAAAAATCGTCATTGTTTGTACAATTGCGTTTTAAGATGCAGATATTGGCTCTTTGGGATGGACTTCAGCCATGGTGTACGGTGGCAACTGTCCGTAGGAATGTATGAATTCCTATGCGTATTTTTAAAATACGTGGAATACGTGGAACTGATTGTCACTGATTGAAATATTAAGGTCGAGAAAGTTGATGGATGATTGACTCGCCTCAAAATTTAATTGGATGGCTCTAGTATTGGCATTGAGATGGCCCATAAAGAGCTCAAGGTCTTCATGACCCCTTTCCCAAAGGAGGAGGACGTCGTCAATTTACCTCGCCCATAACACAAGTTTGGGTCTCTGGCAAACCTGGACAATGTCCTCCTTCCACAGAGCCATGAACAGATTGGCTAGGCTAGGGGCATACTTAGCCCCCATCGCCACCCCTCTGCCTTGTCGGTAAAATTTACCCTCGAACCAAAAATAATTGTGTGAGGCCGCAAACTGTAATAATTCCAAAATAAACATAATTTGCTCGTCAAAAAGGTCAGAATAACGCCTGAGATTAGGGATGAGCTTCGTGTTCGAGTCGAACATACGTTCGACTCGAACATCGGCTGTTCGATCGTTCGACGAAGATCGAACGATTTGGGCCGTTCGCGCCAAATTCGAGTGACGCGAACGGCCCACAATGCACTACGCCATCGCAGTGTCATCCAGGCGCTGTGATTGGCCAAGCATGCACTGTGACCCCGCATGCTTGGCCAATCACAGCGCCGGCAGCGAGGAGAGCAATGATTGGCCACAGGCAGGATGCCTGTGGCCAATTATTGCTGAGGGTGTTTAGTACACGCCCCACACTATAAAAGGCCGCCAGCACGGCGGCCTAGTGTAGTGTGTTCCGGAGCAGGGATAGAGCAGCATAGGCAGGGACAGTGACTGTTATTTCTTTCTTGCTTAACCTGGATTCCTTTAGTTTAGGGAAAGAGAAGGATAGGTAGGGAGAGTGTCAGTGTGTTTTGTGCTTGTGCTATAGTGTGCTTAAAAAAAACATTTATTCTAGGGACAGAAAACTGTAGGTAGGGACAGTGTCAGTTTCTTTCACTCTGCAAGTCCTTGTTTCCAGGGACCTGGAAGGACAGTGAGTGAATTGTCCTTGTGCTATATTGTGCTTAAAAAAACATTTATTCTAGGGACAGAAAACTGTAGGTAGGGACAGTGTCAGTTTCTTTCACTCTGCAAGTCCTTGTTTCCAGGGACCTGGAAGGACAGTGAGTGAATTGTCCTTGTGCTATATTGTGCTTAAAAAAACATTTATTCTAGGGACAGAAAACTGTAGGTAGGGAGAGTGTCAGTTTCTTTCACTCTGCAAGTCCTTGTTTCCAGGGACCTGTAAGGACAGTGAGTGAATTGTCATTGTGCTTAAAAAAAACATTTATTCTAGGGACAGAAAACTGTAGGTAGGGAGAGTGTCAGTTTATTTCACTCTGCAAGTCCTTGTTTCCAGGGACCTGTAAGGACAGTGAGTGAATTGTCCTTGTGCTATATTGTGATTAAAAAAAACATTTTTTCTAGGGACAGAAAACTGTAGGTAGGGAGAGTGTTTTTTTTCTTTCACTCTGCAAGTCCTTGTTTCCAGGGACCTGTAAGGACAGTGAGTGAATTGTCCTTGTGCTATAGTGTGCTTAAAAAAAACATTTATTCTAGGGACAGAAAACTGTAGGTAGGGACAGTGTCAGTTTCTTTCACTCTGCAAGTCCTTGTTTCCAGGGACCTGTAAGGACAGTGAGTGAATTGTCCTTGTGCTATATTGTGATTAAAAAAAACATTTTTTCTAGGGACAGAAAACTGTAGGTAGGGAGAGTGTTTTTTTTCTTTCACTCTGCAAGTCCTTGTTTCCAGGGACCTGTAAGGACAGTGAGTGAATTGTCCTTGTGCTATATTGTGATTAAAAAAAACATTTTTTCTAGGGACAGAAAACTGTAGGTAGGGAGAGTGTTTTTTTCTTTCACTCTGCAAGTCCTTGTTTCCAGGGACCTGTAAGGACAGTGAGTGAATTGTCCTTGTGCTATATTGTGCTTAAAAAAAACATTTATTCTAGGGACAGAAAACTGTAGGTAGGGAGAGTGTCAGTTTATTTCACTCTGCAAGTCCTTGTTTCCAGGGACCTGTAAGGACAGTGAGTGAATTGTCCTTGTGCTATATTGTGCTTAAAAAAAACATTTATTCTAGGGACAGAAAACTGTAGGTAGGGAGAGTGTCAGTTTATTTCACTCTGCAAGTCCTTGTTTCCAGGGACCTGTAAGGACAGTGAGTGAATTGTCCTTGTGCTATATTGTGCTTAAAAAAAACATTTATTCTAGGGACAGAAAACTGTAGGTAGGGAGAGTGTCAGTTTATTTCACTCTGCAAGTCCTTGTTTCCAGGGACCTGTAAGGACAGTGAGTGAATTGTCCTTGTGCTATATTGTGATTAAAAAAAACATTTTTTCTAGGGACAGAAAACTGTAGGTAGGGAGAGTGTCAGTTTCTTTCACTCTGCAAGTCCTTGTTTCCAGGGACCTGGAAGGACAGTGAGTGAATTGTCCTTGTGCTATATTGTGATTAAAAAAAACATTTTTTCTAGGGACAGAAAACTGTAGGTAGGGAGAGTGTTTTTTTTCTTTCACTCTGCAAGTCCTTGTTTCCAGGGACCTGTAAGGACAGTGAGTGAATTGTCCTTGTGCTATATTGTGATTAAAAAAAACATTTATTCTAGGGACAGAAAACTGTAGGTAGGGAGAGTGTCAGTTTATTTCACTCTGCAAGTCCTTGTTTCCAGGGACCTGTAAGGACAGTGAGTGAATTGTCCTTGTGCTATATTGTGCTTAAAAAAAATATTTTTTCTAGGGACAGAAAACTGTAGGTAGGGAGAGTGTCAGTTTCTTTCACTGTGAAAGTCCTTGTTTCAAGGGACAGAGAAGGACACCTGAAGGTAGCCCTTATTGCTTTTTTCCCATCTCCCTGCAGGCCATCTATTAGAATGTCTGGAAGGCAAACAAGGAGAGGCAGACAGTCAGGAGGCAATAAAAGAGGGCAAGCAGGCTCTGTGTCTGGGGGCAACAGTGCTGGTCGTGGACGCGGTGCATTGTCATCAGCACATGGCCATGGGATACGCTTGTCCTTCTTTTCGGCAGCTGGACATGTTGAGCCACATCATGCCGAAGACTTGGTAGAGTGGATGACCAAGCCCTCCTCCTCCTCCTCATCCTCTCTCACCCAGGCTCAGGGTACTGGAAAAGCAGCTGCCAAAGCGTCGTCTTCCCTGGTATCAATGTCAGACAAATCATCAGTCACTCCTTCCCTAGACCCACCATGTCCTCCTCCTGAGGAGTCCCCCGAACTGTTTCAGCACAGTGTTGGGTACATGCTCCAGGAGGATGCCCAGCGTTTCGAAGGGTCTGATGATGAAACCCAGCTAGAGGAAGGCAGTAGCGTGAGAGCAGACAGAGGGGATGCTCAAGAAGGACACCAATCTGGCAGTCATGTTCCAGCAGCTGCAGCATACTGCCAGATTGGCTCCAGTGATGAGGAGGGAGGGGATGATGAGGTCACTGACTCCACGTGGGTGCCTAATAGGAGAGAGGAGGAGGAGGAGGATGAGGAGGAGGCACATCTCCAACGAGGCAGGATGCCCTTTGGTGGCCAGCGTAAGGGCAGTACACCGACGGAATCACACCGCAGAGCTCCGCCTGTGCAGGGCGCTGCCTCTGCCCGTCATTCAAAAAGTTCTTTGGTGTGGGCCTTTTTTGAGGCTAGTGCATCAGATCGCACAGCTGCTGTTTGCAACATATGTCTCAAGCGTATATCGCGTGGCCAAAACATCAGCCGCTTGGGTACCACATGCCTGACCAGACATATGTTGACCTGCCATGCAGCTCGTTGGCAAGCCTACCTCAAAGACCCACACCAAAGAACAAAGCGGACCTCTCCTTGCACCGCATCAGCTGGGATCTCCAACCCCACTATAACTTCAGTCCTCTCTGAAACATGCACTGAGAGGAATGAAGGTGTAGAATTAGGTGTGTCACAGCCAAGTACTTGCGCCCACTCTGCTAGCAGTACACCGACGTCCGATTCTAGCAGGCAAATTTCCCTGCCCCAGCTGCTGGACCGTCGAAAGAAGTTCACTCCCAGCCATCCACATGCCCAGCGGTTGAATGCTAGCTTGGCTAAATTGCTAGCGCTTCAACTGCTGCCTTTTCAGTTGGTAGACTCGGCCCCCTTCCGTGAGTTTGTGCAATGTGCGGTTCCTCAGTGGCAGGTTCCCAAACGCCACTTTTTCTCACGGAAGGCTATTCCGGCTCTCTACCGGCATGTGGAAGGCAATGTCTTGGCCTCGCTGGACAGGGCGGTCAGCGGTAAGGTGCATATTACCGCTGACTCATGGTCCAGCAGGCATGGACAGGGACGTTACCTTTCTTTCACGGCCCATTGGGTCACTCTTTTGGCAGCTGGGAAGGATTCAGGACAAGGTGCAGTAGTGTTGGAGGTTGTCCCACCGCCACGCCTCCAAAATGCTACTACTGGTTGTGACACACCTCTCTCCTCCACCCCCTCCTCTTCTTCTTCCTCCATGGCCTCTTCCTGTGGTTTGTCCTATGAACCAGCGGTGCTCCGTAGCCGTTCACGGGGCTACGCAAGTACGCAGGCAAAAAGATGCCATGCCGTGCTTGCGCTGGTGTGTTTGGGGGACAGAAGCCACACTGGGGCAGAGGTCCTGTCTGCTCTGCAGGGCCAGGCCGAGAGGTGGTTGACGCCACGCCAGCTTAAGCCAGGAATGGTGGTTTGCGACAATGGCACCAACCTCCTCTCCGCCCTCCGACAGGGACAACTGACCCATGTGCCCTGTGTGGCTCACGTCCTTAACCTGGTGGTGCAGCGGTTCTTGGGCAGGTACCCGGGCTTACAGGATGTCCTGAGGCAGGCCAGGAAAGTCTGTGTGCATTTCCGCAGATCTTATAATGCCAGTGCTCGCCTGGCTGAGCTGCAAAAGGAGTTGAACCTGCCCAAGAACCGCCTTATATGTGACATGCCCACCAGGTGGAACTCAACGTTGGCCATGCTGCAGCGGCTGCACACGCAGCAGAGGGCCATCAATGAGTACCTGTGCGACTACGGCACCAGGACAGGGTCAGGGGAGCTTGGTTTTTTTTCTCCACGCCAGTGGGGCATGATCAGGGATGCATGCACTGTCCTGGCACCATTTGAGGAGGCCACGAGGATGGTGAGCAGTGACAGTGCATACATCAGTGACACTGTACCTCTTGTCCACCTGTTGGAGCACACGCTGCGTGGAATAATGGACAGGGCACTTGAGGCAGAACAGAGGCAGGAAGAGGAGGACTTCCTTGCCTCTCAAGGCCCCCTTTACCCAGACAGTGTTCCTTCTGTCCCACCCATCGCACAGGAAGAGGAGGAGGAGGAGGAGGAGGAGGAGGAGGATTGTGTCAGCATGGAGGTGGAGGCTGGCACTCAGCATCATCAGCAGCAGTCTTTTAGGGATGATTTACAGTCCCAAGAAACCAGTGGACTTGTACGTGGCTGGGAGGAGGTGGCTGCGGATCATGTCGTCCTTAGTGACCCAGAGGACTCCGGAGCGAATGCCTCAGCAAACCTACGCTGCATGGCCTCCCTGATCCTGCAAAGTCTGCGGAAGGATCCTCGTATTCTTCGGATCAAGGAGAGGGACCATTACTGGCTGGCCACTCTCCTTGATCCACGGTACAAGGGTAAGGTTGCGGACCTTATGTTACCGTCGCAGAGGGAGCAGAGGATGAGACAACTCCGGGAGGCCTTGCAGAAAGGTCTGTGCAACGCGTTCCCAGAGACTGGGAGGTTGCAAACTCCTGGTCCTGGACAACGAGTTGCTGAGGCTTCGGCCAGTCAAAGAAGGAGCGGTGGGGAAGGTGGCCGTCTGACCGATGCGTTCAGACAATTCTTTAGTCCGCAGCCCCAAAGTATGATCGGTTCCAGCAACCATCGCCAGCGTCTGATAAACATGGTGCAGGAATATCTAGGGGCAAGGTCAGACTTGGACACCTTCCCCACCGAAAATCCTCTGGCTTACTGGGTCTTGAGGATGGATCACTGGCCAGAGCTTGCACAGTATGCAATTGAGCTACTGGCCTGTCCTGCATCCAGCGTTCTTTCGGAACGCACATTCAGTGCTGCTGGAGGATTTGTCACGGATCACAGGGTGCGCCTGTCCACCGACTCGGTTGATCGACTGACTTTCATCAAGATGAACCAGTCTTGGATCACCACCAGCTACCACACACCTGATGCTGATATAACAGACTAATTGATTTTAACATGTCACATCCCTTCAAGACTGATGCTGATGCTGAGTGCCTGTGCTGTTATGTTGACTGGCTATCCTCCTCCTCCGAGTCCTCAATGATACGATTGATGATGATAGCTTGTAAGATCATTTTTGTTTATGGGTGCCGCCACCAGTGCCTAACGCCCAATTTTTCAGCCCCTGTTTAACAGGGGCGTGTAATTACAATTTTTGAAGCAATACTTTGCAACAGGGCTCATTGCTGTGCTCCAAGTACAGTATCTGTGAGGAGTTGCAGTGTTGTGCCACCAGTGCCTAAGGCCCAATTTTTCAGCCCCTGTTTAACAGGGGCGTGTCATTACAATTTTTGAAGCAATACTTTGCAACAGGGATCATTGCTGTGCTCCAAGTACAGTATCTGTGAGGGGTTGCAGTGTTGTGCCACCAGTGCCTAAGGCCCAATTTTTCAGCCCCTGTTCAACAGGGGCATGTAATTACAATTCTTGATCTAATAATTCACAGCAGGGCCCATTGCTGCACCCACCAAGAGTAACTGTCAGGGCTTACAGTGTTGTGGCACCAGCACCACCATCAAAGGCCCAATTTTTACTACCACTGTTCAACAATTATATGTAATTAAAATTCCTGATATAATAGTTGACAGCAGGGCGTTCCAGCACCAACCAAGAGTAACTGTGAGTGCTTACAGTGTTGTGCCAACACCAACAACTAAGGGGCCTATTTCTGCAGAGTATATACGGCAGGTCCCTACTTTCAAACATCCAACTTACAAACGACTCCTACTTGCAAACGCAAGAAGACAACAGGAAGTGAGAGGAAATCTACCACTAGGAAGGAAAATTCTCTCCTGTAAGAATAAATATGGGAGAAAGGTGTCTCCTCTGTACTGATGCTTTATCAGCAATCCTTGTTTCAAGAAAAAGACCACATTTCAAAAAGAGTTGTCATTGGGACGGAAAGTGAGGTGAAATGTTCTGAACAGGGGCACAGACAGCAAAACAAATGTTACAGGGGTGATAACCCTTACCTATGTTTTCCAAAAAGTTTAAAAATAGATTTTTGGTCTGGAGCTACACTTCAACAATGTACCTGTTCAAAATTACAAACAGACTCTACATAAGAACAAACCTACAGTCCCTGTCTTGTATGCACCGCCTGTATAGGGCTGTTCAGAGTATATAGGGCCTTTTTTATTTTATGTGCGGGGTTCCCCTTAATATCCATACAAGACCCAAAGGGGCTGGTAATGGGCTGGGGTAGGGGGGGGGGGGTCATGGGGTAGCTATGCCATTTTTCTTAAAGAATTTCATCCATATTACCGGGACCAGACATTACATTAAAGCCGCAAGCAGTTTTAAATGGCTTTTTTTTCCTTTAGAAGTGTCATTTTGTGCAGGGACAGTTCTAAACACGGGAAACACGTGGCACTTCACAGGCATACTTTAGACACCCCCCAGGTACGATATTTAAAGGAATATTTGACTTTTTTTTTTTCACTTTATGCATCATTAAAATGACTGCTCCCGAAAAACGACCGTTTTTAAAACTTCTTTTTGCATTGATACATGTCCCCTGGTGCAGAACCCGGGTTCCCAAACCCTTTTTAGGACAATAACATGCATAATAGTTGTTATAATTAGCACTTTAGAATTCGAACGTTCGCATCCATTGTATTTAATAGGGTTCTAATGTTCGTTCGAACTTTCGGTCCGTTCGCGGGTTCTGGTGCGAACCGAACCCGGGGGTGTTCGGCTCATCACTACCTGAGATAGTATTCTACAGCGAAAAGGCCCAGATTGTGGGGAATGATTGTATATAACGATGTTACGTTGGCCGTTACCAGCAACATGCCCACAGTGGGTCTATGATCTGACAAAATGTTGATCACATGTCGAGAATCTCTAATAAGGGATGGCATTTTGTATACAAGGGGCTGTAGGTAAAAATCGATATACCTGCCCATGCGGGATGTGATGGAGTCAATTCCACTCACTATAGGACATCCCGGAGGGCAGGCAAGATGTTTATGGATCTTGGGCAGATAATAAATGGCTGGTGTGCGAGGTGCCTTTGGAATAGGATACGATCTTTCTTTTTTATTAATTATCCCTTGAGTGAACCCTCTCTGAATAATATCATTCAGTTGATTGAGATAAGGGGTTTTGGGATCAAAACATAATGGGGTATAGGTGTCACGATCTTCAAGGATCCTATGCATTTCTGCCATATAATCACACCTATCAAGTATGACAATGCCACCCCCCTTATCTGCAGGTCTAATGACCAGCTCTTTATTTTGACATAAAGAATCTAGACCATCAGTCACTTCATTTTTTGGTCGAGCTTGTTTACTGGGCATCTCTTCTAAGTCTATCAACAGGACGTCTCTGAACACCTTAAGAGATGGAGCTAGAGATCCAGGCAGATTGAAAAAAGAAGCATTTGAGAGCCCCGAATGTTGATAATCTGAAGGGAATGTTCTAGCTGGAACAATAGGATTGATTAGCATGTGCCTTTTGATATTTAGTTTACGAATAAACTTATGCACGTCCATATATGTTTCAAATTTATTGAGCCGTCGTGGAGGTGCATACTTCAAACCCTTGTCTAAGACAAGTTTTTCAGGGACACAGAGCTAAGATTAAAAATCCCAGCCCCGACTACAGTTTTTTTTGTTTTGAGTCGTACCCTCCTCCCCCTCTAGATCCTCTTTTGGGTCTTCCAGCCTTTTGGTACCCTGACCTTGCCTGTGAAAACCCCACTGTTGTAAATCACAATCAGGGGGCCTAGAGCCTGGTTGGGCAGGCCCATTCCTAAAGTCTCTGTTATAAGGCATTGAGAGGGGGTCATTGTTTCTGATTGATTGTGCAGTATCGATCCTACGATCAGAATTCATGCCAGGGTACTCTTTATCCCGTAGTGGAAAAAAAACTATTCTGTGTACTAATAGAATAATCATAATCATTCCTATTGTCGTAAGCACCAGGTGGCTCAGATTGATTCGGCCCCGTAGGGTCAGATGGCCCATAATTATATGAATTATGGCTAGCTTGGGAAAAATTATCTCAAGGCCATGCAGGGCCTGCTTCATAGGGGGGTGGGCCTTGTGTAGGCATAAAATAGAGGCATCCCTGATAGGGATATTGGTTAGAATAGCTTGGAACAGTGACAAAGGATGCTCAGGTTTACACATGAAACATTAATTTGTGCCAAAACACAAGAAACTAACTTTAAGATTTTTTCTAGGTGGTATAGAACACCAGAGAGACTAAAAAATGTTTCTGATACTTCAGACCGGTGCTGGAGATGCCAGGAAGATAAGGGCAATATGCTACATATTTTTGGGGACTGCTCCAAGCTAAAGCAATTCTGGATGGGGATTAAACAAATTCTCCAACTCTGTACAGATATAACGATACCGGAAGATCCGGCGTTCTTTCTCCTACATGTAAATCATGTACCAGAGAAGGTATATAAGGAATCATGCATTTGCCACCTTTTAGATGCCTCAAAGGCATGCATTCCTTTGAAGTGGAAATCATAATCGCCACCGACAATAGAGATGTGGATCCGTAAGGTGAAGGAGATTAGCAAACTAGTAGATCTAGTTCTCTCTGCACGCCACCAGCACAAAGGCTATTCCGGGACTTGGTCTGCCTGGAATACCTTCCTGACCTTGGACGAAGGGAAAACCCTTCTTGACAATGAAGTGAATGGGCGAGAGGCTTAATGAGTTGAATTTCATTTACTGCTGCAAATTAGGAGCACATGAAAGATCTGCATTTCTCTAACAGTCATAGTCTTTTTTTGTCTATACCGCTTTTTTATTTTTTTCCTTTTTTTTTTTGCTGTGTTGGCTTGTTGTTATGTTATAGACAAACATCATAGGAAAGGTCGTAGGAATTGAGAAGGATAAGTTTGAGATTACAGAGGAGACAGGCATGGGAACTTGATTTTTGTATTGGCAAACAAGTTAATGCGGTGCATAAATAAGTTATCTTTAGGTAGCAAGAATCAGAGGGAATGAGATATTACAATTTGGAACTGAACCGGTGAATGGGTAGATAAGAGGTGTTTTAGCCCAAGATGCCTAGGGTTAGAGGTGGGAGCTACCTCTCCCCTCAGTACCCATAGGTTCAGCTTTTTATGTTTTTTCCATAATAACTGTCCCTAACTGGATCTCAAACATATAGTTGGATGTAAAAAACAAAAATTCTATGTACCTTTCTGTGTTTCCTTGTATTTTTTTTATATATAATAAAAATTATTGATTTGAAAAAAAAAAAGGAATAGGGAGTGCCACGACCACGACCCACCCCAGGAGCCTGATTGGACCTCTGGGGGCGCTGTGGCAATGGTTGAGAGTAGTTGGATGGAGGCCCACGCCTACCACCTCCCTGGGTCCGGTATAGGGAGTGTTGTGACCCCCGTCTAATTTTATTAAAGGGCCCCAAACTTATTCTCTTGGACATTCCTACTGGGTGGTTGAATTCCCACTTCAGGATGGCCACTCGTAGAGACCTCCATCTCTGCATTATTCTGGACTAGCCTGCTCAGGCAAAAGCTTCCACCCTGATAGTCAGTGAGATCTCTATTATACTTTTTCTTTTTTTGTTCTCTGTCCTCTTTTTCTAATACCTTTAAAAGTGTTTGAGACCTTTCTTTAAACTTGTTCGTGTCTAGTAGAGGGATACATTTTTTAATGGTTTTGATCTCCTCATCGAGACGAGAAAGTTTAAGACCCTTTCTTTCAACAAGAAATTTTAAAAAGCTTACACCAGCCTCATTAAAATACTTGTACCAGTCCTCTAACTGGATATCGCCTTTTTGGGGACTGACCTCCCATCTCAGTCTTCTGGGAACCATGTTTTTTATATAAGTATCGAGGTAGGCAATGTCCCATTGGGTGTGCATTTCAGAGACAGTGAGATTTTTAAGTCTCATAAAGAGCCCACCCAAATCTCCCTCCTCGTATTTATATGATTAAAAAACCCCATCAGTGTTGTCCACTCTGGTGGCCCTATATTCAAAGATATCCATGATGATATAATTTGGCAACTAGTGATTGAAAAAACGCTGACAAATTTCTGGCTTCTCTCCAGACTGTATTTGACAAGCCAGATAGAGCTTCTGCAGCCGAGTATTCACTTTTGGACATACAGCAAGGTACCAGGTCTGTGGCACAATATGCTATTGAGTTCTGTACCCTGGCTGCTGAGACTAATTGGGACTCAAGGGCATTACGTGCATCCTTCCGGAAAGGTCTTACAGATCGCATCAAGGACGAATTAGTCTATAAGGATTACCCAGAAGACCTTGAGGAATTCATAGAGCTATGCGTTCGTCTGGATGTCCGGTATCATGAAAAGGTGCCAAGAGAGACTAAAGCCCTGTACACACGATCGGATATCCTATGGATTCTAATCCGATGGTTTTTTCCATCGGAAATCCGATGAAACTGTCTTCCATCAGTCTTGCCCACACACCATCAGTCAAAAAACGGACCGTTTCAAACGCGGTGACGTAAAACACTCCGATGAGCCGAGAAAAATTAAGTTCAATGCTTCTGAGCATGCGTCGACTGGATTCTGAGCATGAGTGGGGTTTTTTATCCGATGGATTTCCACACAGACGATCGGATTTTGCTATCGTTTTTTTTCCCATCGGATAAATTTAAAACATGTTCTATTTTTTCACACCGATGGAAAAAAGACCGATGGGGCCCATACATGATCGGTTCGTCTGATGAAAACAGTCCATCGGACTGTTTTCATTGGTAAAACCGATCGTGTGTACACGGCTTTGGAACTGGTAAGCTTCCTAGGCCAGCTTATCGTTTGGCCCTTAACATCCAAGCACCACCTCTGCCAGAACCTGAAATCTCAGTTGAACCCCAGGCATCTGTGGAACCCATGGAAGTAAGCCGTCTCCACTAGGGATGAGCCGAACACCCCCCTTTTCGGTTCGCACCAGAACCTGCAGACAGACAGAATGTTCGCGTGAACTTTAGAACCCTATTAAATACAATGGACTCGAACGTTCGAAATCTAAAGTGCTAATTATAAAGGCTTATATGCAAGTTATTGTCATAAAACGTGTTTGGGAACCCGGGTCCTGCCCCAGGGGACATGTATCAATGCAAAAAAAGTTTTAAAAACTGAAGTTTTTTTGGGAGCAGTGATTTTTAATAATGCTTAAAGTGAAACAATAAAAGTGAAATATTCCTTTAAATTTCGTACCTGGGGTGTGTGTATAAAATGCATGTAAAGTCGCGCTTGTTTCCCGTGCTAAGAACTGTCCCTGCAAAAAATGTCATTTCTGAAGGAAAAAAAGTCATTTAAAACTCACTCGCGGCTATTAAAGAATTTTCGGCTCCCGGCAATACATAGAAAAGTAATTGATAAAAAATTTAAAAAAAGCGTGGGAGTCCCCTCAAATTCAATTACCAGGCCCTTCAGGTCTGGTATAGATATTAAGGGGAACCCCACCGCAAATTTAAAAAAAAAATGTGTGCGTTTCCCCCCAAATATCTATACCAGGCCCTTCAGGTCTGGCATGGATTTTAAGGGGAACTCCACTCCAAATTTTTTAAAAAATGGCGTGGAGTCCCCCCAAAAATCCATACCAGACCCTTATCCGAGCACGCAACCTGGCAGGCCACAGGAAAAGAGTGGGGATGAGAGAGCGCCCCCCCTCCTGAACCGTACCAGGCCACATGCCCTCAACATGGGGAGGATGTCCCCATGTTGATGGGGACAAGGGCCTCATCCCCACAACCCTTGCCCGGTGGTTGTGGGGGTCTGCGGGCAGGGGGCTTATCGGAATCTGGAAGACCCCTTTAACAAAGGGGACCCCCAGATCCCGCCCCCCCCCCTGTGTGAATTGGTGGAAATTATGTTGGTCTTTTGCTTACGAATATTAGCATGAGTGCAATGTGTACGAGCATGAGCAAGTATCCGCACTGGCCTTTTAGTGGTGGAGGTCGGGTTTACCTTACAGGTACAAATTGCAAGGTGTGGCCCTCAGAAGCGGAATCGGCTTACCAGCAATTAAAAGACATGTTCAGCAAGGCTCCAATTCTTCAAATCCCGATCTTCAGTACATAGTTGAGGTTGATGCCTCCGAGGTAGGAGCAGCTGCCATGCTGTCCCAGAGACAGCCGAAGTCCGGTAGAATCCATCCAGTGGCTTTTTTTTCTAGAAAGTTTTCTCCGGCGGAGATGAATTATGATGTTGGGAATCGAGAACTGCTGGCCATCAAATTGGCATTGTCTGAATGGCGAAATCTTCTGAAAGGGGCTCCCAAGCTTTTTTCCATCCTGACTGACCATAAAAACCTGCTGTATCTTCAGACTGCCAAACGTTTGAACTCACGTCAGGCTCGATGGGCTCTGTTTTTCTCCCATTTTAATTTAGTCCTTTCTTATGTCCTTGGGCACAAAAACAAGAAAGCAGATGCACTTTCCAGACAGTTTGCTACCTCTGAAGAAGATCGACCTACCGAGCAGTATATAATACCACCTCACAAAATTGTCACACAGATCTCTACGGCTCTTTCCCAACAGTTACAAGAGACCCAGAATCGTGATCCCCAAGGCTTGAAGATACCACCAGGTCGCTTGTTCGTGGCCCCTAGCCTCAGAAAACCTGTACTCCTCTGGACACATGATGGTGTGTTATCTGGTCATCCTGGTGTCACCATCACTCTTAAGACCTTGCAGCGTCATGTCTGGTGGCCTCATATGAAGAGCGATGTTACTGACTATGTGGCTGCCTGTCCAACTTGTGCTGCTAATAAAGTACCCCGCACATTGCCTACTGGACTGTTACAACCACTTCCAGCACCTCGACAGCCTTGGACCCATGTGACTATGGACTCCATTACAGACTTACCCAAGTCCGAGGGCATGACTGCTATATGGGTCATAGTGGATCGCTTTTCCAAAATGTCTCATTTTGTGCCGCTCCCAGGATTACCTACAGCGGAAGCACTGTCTACCCTCTTCCTTTCCCATATTGTGAAATATCATGGCATACCTACCAATGTCGTCTCAGACCGCGGATCCCAGTTTGTTTCCCGATTCTGGAGAGCATTCTGCAAGAAACTGGGAATTTCGCTCTCACTCTCTACCTCACATCACCCTCAAACAGATGGTCAAACCAAATGCATGAACCAGACCCTGGAAACCTATGTTCGACATTATGTCAATGCCTTACACTCCAACTGGTCTGAGTATCTGCCTTTGGCTGAATTCGCCATTAACTCCCGTTGGCACAGTGCTCTTCATACCACACCATTCTACGCAGCCCTAGGCTATCACCTTCAGACTTTTCCCCTACTTCAGCCTTCTTCTGATGTACCAGCAGCAGATCAGTGGGTGAAAAATATTCTGCTACATTGGAAAAAGATTTGCTTATTACTACGGAA
Source organism: Rana muscosa (assembly GCA_029206835.1). Lineage (NCBI taxonomy): Eukaryota > Metazoa > Chordata > Amphibia > Anura > Ranidae > Rana > Rana muscosa. Next base: position 23,468,985 of record CM055118.1, read on the forward strand.
GTCAGCAGGCAAGTATGCGCATTTCTCCAACAAATGAAGACGCCATATACCTCCATATGTGATAGGGGACAGAGTTTGGCTATCAACCAGATATGTGAGACTGAAACAACCTTCTACCAAATTGGGCCCTTGATTCATCGGTCCTTCCAGAATTATTGCTCGAGTCGGGCCAGTCTCCTATCGGTTGAAATTGCCCTCCTCTCTCCGGATACATCCCGTATTCCACGTTTCCCTCCTCAAAAAAGGCAATTTTCAATTGCTACTCCAGAATGCAACATCTACCTCCTCCTTTTCTTGTTGATGGACAAAATGAGTTTGAAGTCTCTAAGATTCTTGATTCTAGAAGACTGGGTCGTGGCCTACGGTATCTGGTTCATTGGAAGGGATATCCCGTCACAGACCATTCCTGGGTCCCAGCCAAAGATTTGCATGCTCCTGCACTTATTCAGAATATATGTTGGAGAATTTAATGTTATTCAAGACTTCCATGCCTCCTTTCCCACTAAGCCCCGCTAGGCCCCCGCCGGAGTGGTCCACTGGGGAGGGGGCCCTTTCATGTACCTGGGTGTATTCAAACCGGATCTTCCTGGTCCCACAGCTGCAGTTTTACTTGCTGTGCCACAGAGGAGCTGTTATAGCAATGTCCTCTCAGTTTGACGCATTACCTTGGACCCACTAGCCCCACCTGCTGCCAGCTGTGGACAATCTACAATCAAAGCAGCCCATAAATAGCAGCACTTCCTGTCTTTCAGTGTCCATTTGTGTGGACTAGCTCCCTGGGTGTTGTGATAAGCTTTTTGACTCTGATTACCGTGTGTGAACTTCTGCCTGAATTCCTGACTACTCTCTAGCCTGCTGATTTTGTACTTCAACGCCAGTTCGTGTATGACCTCTGCCTGCCTGACCACTCTCTGGATTTCGATTGTGTACCGCCTTGCCTGATCCGTTGCCAGCCTGACCTGCCTGACTACGTTTTCGCCTGAATCCTCAGCACACAAGCTCCACTTCGGACATTACCTACCACAGGTACCTTACACCACCCATAATGCTTCAGCATCATCACTTCATCACAATCTCCTTCAACAAGGTCCTCCCTACCACTCACTTTGAGATCAGAGAGACGGACACCACCACCTTTTCTTTTTACCTTGTCTCTTAGAAACATAGCATAGCCAGGAATATTAATAGCCCAAGCATGTAAGGAATGAAGCCAAGATTCAGGGATACCAGTTAAATTTATAGTTCTCTTCATTACACCAATGCTACCTCCATCTTACTATGGGTACACAACTTTTCCACTTTGCAGCCTCTTCATTTGCTCTGTATTCCGCAACCCAAATGTTCACCAAGGTGTTAGCATACAAGCTATTCATAGTATACTCCCAGGACTTTGCCATTTTGGAATACCTGGATGATCTCTTATTGAAAAACAAGTCAGCACAGACTCTATCAGACAATGTTTTATTACAATGTTAAAATGTAATCCAGACAGTTCAGACCTCATGACTGATTCCTGAGAGCTTTAGAATTGTAACTAATACATCACTTGGAGTATCATGGTCTCATCCTGGACACAGCTGAAGTCAGGGATTTTCTTCCCCTGGAAAAACCTTTAACTCTCTGCTCCCAGACTTAGACTCTCCAATTCAGGGGCCTTCCAGTTCAGTAATGTTGCATGAGAGCTGTGGGGGCTTCCTTTAAGGCAGTCTCATTTACTCAGTTCCACTCCAGCATCTACAACACAACATTCCTTCTTTGTGGGAAAAATTGGTTCAATCTCTGGACAAACATACTTGCCTGACACCAAAAACGATGTTATATATGGCATGGTGGCAAAGAAATTCAGCAAACCTACAAGCCTTCCTTTAAAAAAAAAACTCCATGAGTGATCCAATTAAAGTCCATGGGGGTTCTAATCTTGTGAAAATCTGGCCACTTTTCTGGCTCCTATCAAGCACAGAGAACCACCATTTTTGGTTACAGTGCAATCTACAATAGCAATCTGACTGACCTGCATCATTTATTTTTGAGACAGTGGGTGCCAGAAAGTCCCAACAGAGTAAAGCATCACAGGCTCCAGCTTCCCAACTATTACAGAGCAGCAGCCAGAGCTGGAGGGAACCTTGTGGCTTTACCCTTGTTCCAGGGGCCAGTGGGAGTGCAGAACAGTGTGGATCTTGGTGTCATAAAGCATCTTGACATATATGCTGCTGATGCCTGTCTATGAAAGTCCAAACCTGAAAAACTGCAGTGGATATCCCCATTTGCAGGCAGGAGCCCACCTGGAGCTGGAGGAAGCTTGTTGATCAGCACAGAGCTGCAGAAAAAAAACCACAGAAGCCTCCTATGGCCATTAGGCTTGGCTAAACTGAAGAGCACGTAGTAAGCACATAGAAGGTTTGCAAGGAAGTTTTCAATCTACTGCTGGGATATTTTGTGAATGTGAGGCTCTGCGGTGGCCAGCTTGGGGTATGCACTCACTTTTACATTCTCCTGCTGTGCTTGTATTATCTATTGCTCCAAAATCACACTACCCTCATCCTGAAAATTTGCTCTCTGTCAGGTTCAGTGCTACCCTGGTTATTGATCTTTATTCATTAATATGCAATTTGAAATTGCTTGTTGTAACCATTCTGATTGTGTACATTCACATTGCAAGTCACTGTGCAAAAATGTCTGCTCCAGAAACATTACATTAAAACTGATAATAGAAAATATGCTGAGAACTGATGTTGTAACCAATAGGAACTAATCAAATTTCACAATTTATATTTTGGTAAACAGTAAAGACGATTTAAATTATAGTAATTGTGTGCTATTTGTCTTCTCTGCAAGCATATTGGATCAGCCCTATAGCTTTTTATGATAATAAGTTATGGATTTCAAGTGTATCTATAGCCAAAAGTTTGTGTGTTATGGATAGAATAGGGATGTTTAGAATCAAGGTCAGCAACAGATTGATCTCATTCTACTCATCGATCACAGCCATGTTGGAGTACTAAAGGTGCTGAAAGATTTTACTGGGCCCTGGTCTTCCTAAGGTTGAGAACCACTGATCTAGAGAAAAAACTCAAAGGATAAAAATTTGCATGCAGTTCCAGGAACTCAGATCTGGCATGGATTGGAATGTCCGAATAACTTGTAGGGGTATGTTATATTGCTTCCTTGGTGAATTGATGCAAGACTTTAATCTATGTGTAACATTCAATACAATTTAATATAGTTTAGTACACCAGAGGGTTCATGACTGAAATATTTAGTAACATCGGGGAAAGAGAGATTCATAAAATATATTTTTTGGCTGCATAACAGAAAGCTCTTTGTCATAACATTTTCATAATAATCCAGGCTGCTTATAAATGTTTATTTTGGTCGGAAGAGGAGAAGCTTTTCTTAATCATAGACAGATGCTCAAACATCAAAACAACACAATCTTTGGTACAAGATCAGCCAGCCACGTCAGTGAAAACCTACAGTAGTTCTTGTCTAGCCAGAAGAATATTTTATCTTTAAATTCCTGCACTTTTAAGGTCGACAGAAGGAAATTGTATAATGAATGTGACGTTAATGTTTAATCATCAAGAGGAATGCAAGTCATCATGGGTATGCATTTGTCCAAGAAGCAGGATTTAGCTGTTTTATTATTACTATCTACTAAGATCTTATCAGCAGAGGTCATGCTCAGCATTTTCCTGAGATTTACCGTATATGAATTAACCTATGATACCTACAAACAATAGTTTTTATGTCTGTACTGAACAAGTGTGGATGCAGTCATTGCTAATCATTGCTTCAGAAAAAAAAAATTCAATGGTTTATTGCGGATCCAAAAGGCATTTGTACTTTCTAAATAATTGACCCTGAAGTAATATCATTAATTAACAAAATTCGAGAAGTTTAGAGGCACAAAAAATACAAATATATAAAATTAAATCCCACCTTTATTCATACACATTTAAAAACACTGAAATCAGTGAACAATGACAATGCATAAAAAGCACCCTTAATAGGACATGGTATTTATATATATATATATATATATATATATATATATATATATATATATATATATTGGTGGCTTCAGTGATACCAGAGAACAGCTGTGGAACTTCTACCAGGAAATCCAGGGGGTCCCAGTGCCCGGGCTGCTTCACCAATACAAAAAGGTGATTGAAAACATATCCTATGATTTCCGCACTCAGCGAATGAAAACTGAAAAACTCGAATCTGTCCTCAAAAGGCATCACGTGTATCCACCCATCGGTCTGAATGGCTATGAGGCGATCTGAAGAGTTGTGAGTGTATTCGCTGCATATTGGAATCAAGCTGTGCCTATATTACACGCTTTCCTTGATCCTTTGTAACGGGGGATCACGGTCATCTGGTAAGAAGTGATTTCTTCTAATCTGGTGGTGGATTCAGCACGATTTTTGCATTAGTGTTTGGAGACGCCATCGCAGAGCTTGCTTCAGCCTGCTGCTGGAAGTCGGTCACATTAGTGCAGTTCCTCCTAAAGCGGAGGCACCGACTTAAGCCACGAGCTGTAGTGACAGCTATTCATAGGGATATACCCGTTGCGATCAGTCGGTTTGAAAAATGTTTTCGTAACCAATTGATGATCCACAACGGAAATCTCCAAGTCCAAAAAATGGACCAAACTGCGTCTATTCTCGTAGTTCAAAACAATGTTCATCTCATTGTCATTAAGGGTGACCATAAATTAGTGGAGAGATTCCTCATCGCCTCTCCACAGGAGGAGGATGTCGTCTATATACCAAGCTCATAGGACCAGCTCGGGTCGCTGAAGGACATAGATGACATCCTCCTCCCACATGGCCATGAAAAGGTTTGCTAAACTGGGGGCAAATTTAGCCCCCATAGCGACACCCTTCCGCTGAAGAAAAAACTGGTCATGGTACCAAAAATAGTTGCATTGTGTAGCAAACCTGAGTAATTCCATAATGTATCTTTGCTGTACTTCAGGTATCAAGCTGCTACAGGATAAAAAGTGTTCCACTGCTATAAATCCCAACCGGTGAGGAATGCAGGTGTACAGAGACGCTACATCCGCGGTTACCAGTATGCAATCATCACTGAAATCAACAGCCTGTAACCTACGCATGGTGTCACTAGTGTCCTTCAGGAAGGATGGTGTTTTGCAGACTAATGGCTGCAGATGGAAGTCTATGTACCTACCGATTCTGGATGTTACAGAATCGATCCCACTGACAATGGGTCTACCGTGGGGATGAGTGGTGTTTTTATGTATCTTCTGAAGGTAATTCATTACCGGGATACGGGGAACCACCGGCACTAGGTTTTCCCTCTCTTTTTTATCCAAAATACCCTGTTCAAATCCTGCATCTATTAGTTCAACCAAGGCCTTCTTCAGCTTTTTAGTAGGGTCCTGGGATAGTGGAGTGTAAGTATTCCCATCCTCCAATATACGGCACATCTCTGTGTGGTAATCTTCTTTATCTAAAATGACCAGTCCAGGTTTGGACGGATTTGAAATGAAGTGTCTCTGTATATTTAATCTGCGGACATATTTATGCACATCCACAAATGTTGCAAATTTATTCAACTGTTTAGACAGAGCATATTTAAGACCTTTATCTAGGGTCCTAAGTTCTGCATCCGTAAACACTGCCTGACTAAGGTTAAAAATGCCATTACACTTTATAGTTTTCCTTTTTTTCCTGGCCCTCCTCCCCCCTCTGGAATCTCTTTTATTTCTGCACCTCATTTTGGGGCCTGTAAAGACCCAGGGAATGTCCTTCTCACGTGGGCCAGGATAGGAGCGATTATTTGTATAGGGAGACCTGTTGAAATGATCAAAATCCCTCTCCATATAGTAGTGATGGGTATTGTACCCTTCATATACGTTGGAATCTCTAAGAGGTGAGTATCTATTATGTGTTCGAATAGGGGTATGGCTGGAATAGTAGTACTCCTGGTGATAGCCACCTCGGTCTCCTCATTGGTCGGGGGGGGACCTATCGCAAACTGGGTAGTGAGATGGTCTCTGGCCACCCTGGTCACCTCGTTGGTCTCGGGGAGACCTGTCACGGACTGAATAAAGAGATGGTTTTTGGCCCTCAGTTCGTCCCTGTTGGGACCCTCTACCTCTACTCCTCCCACCCCTACCCCTATTACCCTCCCTTGGGGGGTACTGAGTGGTGGAATGGGTGGCTGGAAGAGCCCCAGGACCACAGGGATATTCCAATTTGGTGGATGTGGAAGTGGAGGGGGGAGGCACCACAGATCTGGGTGCACCATCGGCCACAACCGGGACCGATGTATCCATAAGGGATAAGCTTATATTGTCTGTAGCAGATGTAACATATTTTTTCTGCCAACCAAAGACTAAATTATTTTTGTAATCGTTGGTATCCCTGGTATTTTTTTTTTGTTTTTTAGAACGTTGTTCTTTTTCTTCCTTTTCAAGCTGGTTTCTGAGACCAGAAGAAAGAGATATATATTCGGAAGTGGATTTGTGTGGGAGTAATTGGTCTCTCAGGGTCTTAATCTCATGGTCAATGGCCGTCAATCTGGCCTTCTTTTTATCAGTAAGGAAAGCAAGCAGGTTGAGACCTGCCTCATTGAAGTACCGAAACCAGGTGTCGGTTTCAACCTCTCCCTGTTGTGGGTGCACATCCCAACGTAGGCCTCTGGGGACTATATGTTCTTTAGAATACTGTTCCAAAAACGCTATGTCCCACTCCAAATGGATCTCTGTGACTATTTAACCTCATAAAAAGGCCACTGATTTCTGTATTGATGTTAAGGGCGGTAAAAACACCATCTGTATTAAGAGACCGCGCGGTCCTGTATTCAAACACATCCATAGTGTAAATCAATCAAATAATGAAAAATAGTGATACTAATAATCAGCAAAGGTGGCTGCAATAATAAAATCAAATAACAAACACTCAAAAATGGGGAGGAAAAATTGCGCTACCAGTGGAAAGTGTGATAAGGTAAATGAAGCTGCCAGCATAAACAATAAGACCGTATTGCAATAGAAATGGAAAAATGAAAAAATGCAGCGCTAAAACCAGGGAAGCTACCGGGTAGAATTCTGTAGAAATTAAGTTAAAAAATCATACCCGAGCATAGCTCCGCTGACAACATTATATCAATAATGTTGGGATATACTTCAATAGTGTCTGTGAGACATGTGTTACAGTGATAAACCTGAAGTAATGGGCGAACACCTCCTATGACAAACAATAAAGTGTCCTATATAAAAAATGTGGATGAATCAAAGTCTCTGTTGTTCCGTGGTGAACGTGCAGAATCAGCTGTGCAACATCGAGTATCCACGTATTAGATGCATTGCATTAAAACACCCAGATCGTATTTGAAGTGTGTTCCAGTATCCGCGATGGACAGATAGGAAGGCCAGTATGCTGGCCTGAAATTATGGGAGGAGTTCGAGGGGTACTTAAGCAGACCATCCACCATGGTCAGTGTCGGCTCTAGTGCGTGGTATTACGACGTCACCAGCCCGACTCTGCTCTACTCACAGCGTCCGTGAAGTTGCGCTCGTGCTTTCGAGACCGCTCGCAGTTGTTTGTCGATCGGGTCGTCGCTCGCGGTCGCAGGTAGGACTGGTTGTTACCATTCGAACTAATCGTAGCACCGGTTTACGTTTTTCCCCATCCCACCTACTGACGCCCTACACCTCCTACGATACTCTCCCTTCACCTAACTGATGCCCCACACCTCTTACTACACTCTACACACACCAAACAACCGGTCCGAATCTAGTCGCAAAACATCGGCACTACAGTTCGGACCCTCGGCAATCACAAGCCCCTTCAACTTCGAAACACCAGTCAGTCGATTCGAGTCCAGTCGTATCTCCGGCGTTACAATTCGGATCCGGCGCATCAAAAAACCCTCCTCACATCGCAGCCATAACCGACCCGAATCCAGTCGTAGCATCGGCTCAAACATTCGGTTCCTTGGCAAACACAATTGGTCTGAGTCCAGTCGTACCACCCGCTCAATCGACTCGGATCTCTAGCAACAAACCTCTCCAACTGATCCGAATCCAGTCGTAGCATCGGCTCAAAGATTCGGATCCTTGGCAAACACATTCAATCCGAGTCCAGTCGCACCACCGGCTCAAACGACTCGGACCTCTAGCAACAAACCTCTCTAACCGATCCAAATCCAGTCGTAGCATCGGCTCAAAGATTCAGATCCTTGGCAGACACAACTGATCCGAGTCCAGTCGCACCACAGGCTCAAACGACTCGGATCTCTAGCGTCGAACTCATTCCCCAAACCATAATAAAAATTAATTAATTAATTAATTTAAAAAAAAGGAAAAAAAAAAAAATTATTAAATGGTGACCTTGCATCATAGCATTACATACACGCCTTACTTCAAATACTCCAGTTTCATCACGGACGGTCATCCCTACATACTCACAATTCACAAACTTTCTTTCTTCTCGCCTTCTCAGTAAGGCTGCTTCCCTCGCAATCGCTGCGAGCATTCAACAAGCGGTTCTAAATCAGCCACTCATCATCTCCAGTAGCAACACGGCTACTCACCTTTTTCTCTGTCACTTTCCCCATGAAGGTCAGTTTGAGTTCCAGTCGGTCCACCCTGCACCAGGTTTGGACAATATTCCCCTCAGAAAAAAATAAAATTAAAAAAAATGATGTAGTATCTTAGGGCTCACATCTTCACCAGGGAGCCAGCTACTGCTCCAAAACAGCTCTCTGCATCCCCCTTTCGAAAAAAATAATAATAAATAAATAAATAAATAAATTAAATAATAATAAACAAATAAAGATAAATATAGCCCTATGTCACCTTACTACAGGTTCCCGGGCCAACCCATTTCTCGACCCCAACTGAGTCGTCACTACTAGGGTTCAAGGCAGGCGCGCAAATTCAAGGCTCCCCCTTGATTTCTCCTCGCACTCTTTCACGACATATTGTACTTCACATACACGATTCGACTTGCTCATGAGGCGTTAGTAACTGTCACATACCTCTGTGCACTTCACTCTGTTTTCGAAGAGCGATCCGAGATTCTTCACCACGCAGACAAGGTTGCCTAACGTCCACCTTGCTGGCAGTGCAAGTGTTAGCAGACCGAGCACACGTCATCGAACTACAGATCGTAACATTCCTACTTAGAATACCAGACTTCAGCTACCTGCCCCAGTACGCCCTGGGGGCTCTGTTTTTATTCTGTGCCGAGCACAGATGGCACCTGAGCTATCGGTTACCTAGCCAGTCACCTCCTGGCTCACCTCGGTTGCCACGCATTCTTTTGAGTTTTCCAAATTACACTCAACAGCGCTCGTACGCAAACTAGCTGTCATCTACGCCTATCGCTCCTTATCCTGTCCACACTGCTCTCCTTCTTCTTCCCGTTTTCTAAACCCTTCTCTCCCCTCCGAACCTCGCAAACTTACTCTAAACATATGCATTCCCCTCCTTTCAGCTGATGCCATGTCGCGAGCTGACAGCGAAATCTTCACCTCCGCCCCACCGTCACCCTTCGCGGGTCCAGCGGAAAGCAATACACAGTCCCCCAGAGCTTGGACCACCCCCAGGCTATGGCCGAACTACGACGTATAGGCATTCCCTACCTTGCCACATCCGGGAGAGCCAAGCTGTTAGGCTGCTGTTTCCACCACCAGCGGCAGCTCTACCAGACACACAAGCTCCACTGCAGTCGATCTCCTCTGCAATTACCCAGCTACACGCCTTGGCAACCACACTGGCAACCGCAGTCACCAATGTCCAGGCTAGAGTAGGGGGCCCTGGAAACACGACCAGCCACGCCCCCATCAGCCCCAGTCTCCACCGACTGTCACAGTTCCAGCTTAACACCAACTGGAGCACTATTGACACAGAACCGTTCTGCCGCCACTTCACCGGCCTTCGCTCCCCAATCTGTCAATCTGTCACCCTCACGACTAATTAGTGCTCTGAGCCGAACCGCAGATGTCCCCCCAGCTTCCCTTGCCACCTCCAATGCGCCTCATAAATTATCAGCAGCCACACAGTCCTCCCAGGCAGACAGACTAGGACGTCCAATTCGAGCACCGGGGGGCGCAGCCAGCTCCAACAACTTTAATTTCAAGGGTTGCTTTTACCCCCACTGCAAACTTCTGCACATCTGCCTCCTGTACCAGAAGGCTCTCCCTAGAAGTATCTGCGGCGTCAAGCAGCAGAGCCCAGCTTGACTAGGCCGTGTGCACGCTGGGCGGCTCGGCTTTTCTCTACTCACATCCAACTCCCTCTCTAGCAGCCTTTCTAGTGCAGGGGTTCACTACAGGGTTCCACACCGGACTCATCACACTACCCGACTCTACCAACGAGTGAAAAAACTGGCTCCGACGTTAAAGCCGTCAGCACCCTGCTACAGATCGAAATGGTCCGGGGGTATATGATCGGCCCCTTTTTTCACAGTCACCATTTACAGTATGGAGAGTCAGCCCTATCGAACTTGTCAAGGGCAAGTTTTCTAATTAACTTTGATTAGTCTACTACTTATCCGCGCCTCGTTCTTCTGACATACCCAGTTAAACTCCCTCATACCCTCAGAGGAGTTCTCACTAAATACTAAACCCCCAGAAGTCCTAGAAAATCTAAGAGAGGTCTTTAAAAACCTCAATGTGCCCATAGCTGAGAAGAATGTAGTAAGCCCGGCACAGCTCCTCTCCTTCCTGGAAATCATTCTAGACAAACGCGCCATGCAGGCTAGCCCACCTCTCGGTGAATTGACCCGTGTCAGGACAGTCGTCCATACGTTTACCGTCACGCAAGGGTGCACTAACGCACAGATACAATCCCTACTGGGCATGCTCAACTTCACGATCAGGATCATCCCTCAAGGGTGATCCTTTATCTCACGCTTCTTAGTATTCCTCTCCCAGGCACAAGACCCTGACCAAGTCATTAAGCTAGACGCAGCCGCTATAGCGGATCTGGCCATGTGGGACCAATTCCTTGAGAACTGGAATGGTAGTCCCATGTTCATCCCTTCAGCATCCCCTTCGTCACCACAGATAATCACGGATATATCAGCTTCCACAAGCTTCTCTGCAATTTTTGGCCATCATTGGCTTGCGGGACCGTGGTCGTCAGAGATACTCACAATTACGCGTTTAGTCAGTCCTCCTCTCTTTTCGAGATCTACCCCATAGTCGCAGAGGCTCAAGTATGGGGCTGCACCTGGGCAGGACAGGCCGCCACGTTCACCACAGACAACCAGGCCACAGCCACAGTTATTAACTAAGGCAGGTCAAAATTGTTGGCGGTCATGGCCTTCCTACGCAGGCTGTTGCTACTTTTCCCTACTACATCAGTTCAATATCCTCTGTGTCCACATCCCTGGTAAATGCAATACCTCGGCCAACGCACTATCCCGCTTTAACTATGCCACAATCTTTCACAGGAGCCCGGAGCCGAACCGACCATGTCCGGCATCCCACGTTAGTCGCAACCAACTCTCGAATGAAATAGCACCTCCATGGTGCTACCTCCCTCATCAATGCATCCTGTTCTTCCAATACACTAAAGGCCTACCGTACCGCCTGGACGACCGACAGGTTCCTAGCCGCTAACCCCGGGGCGGTTTCAGGAAATCTCAGCCATATCTGGCCTTCATTTCCTACTGTCACAACTCAGCTCACATGGTCACACAATACCATCAGACTCTATTCAGCCGGCATCCAGCATTTTATCTCCCTACAAGACCCTTCCAAACCTTCCTTGTTCGCCAGTCATGCAGTCAAAACCATACTACGTGGCATCCACAGGCAGCAACCACACATTAGTGCCAAACGCTTACCAGTGACCAGCGCCATATTCCTGACATGTCTGCTATCCTTTCACGTTCTCCCTTCGGTTATGGCCCAGCCTGGTAATTCAAGCAGCCATTTACCTAGCCTTTTACGGTTTTCTACGGCCCAGCGAATTTACTGTCACCAGGCCTAAATGCCAAATACCACGCAGGCACCACCTGACTCGCCACCAGAGTAATTTCATCCTATACGTGACGGTATCAAGCGTTACAATCCGGTCCCGGAGTAGACATCTAACTATTCCAGACGCACAACGCCTGGTGCCCCATGGCCGTTCTAGAGCAATTGGTAAACTATACTGTCTGACCTATTAGAGGACAGCCCTCTACTACCTTTCCCAACTGAACCCCTAAGCGGGAACCAGTTCATCAACTACGTCAGAGCGCTCCTATGCATCTTAGGCCTTGACCCAGGATGTTACTCAGGACATTCTTTCGCATTTGAGCAGCCTTAGCAGCATCGCGAAACAGAGTTCCAGACCACGCAATCAGGACGATGGACAGGTGGAAATTCACGCGTTTCGCCCGATACGTCCCCAATCCTCAAACAGAATATCACGAGTCTTTAACAGACTCGCTCTGTAGTTAATTGTCTTGCACGATAAAACAATTCCTTCCCTAACCAAGTGTGGTTTTTGGCCCCTTTTCTTGGCATACCGTCCAGCAGGCCAGGCCACACTTCAGGTCTTATTTGTGTTGTTAGTCTTGTGACGTGTTTATGTGATCCATATCTCTTCAGACAGAGGGCTCCGACCATAAATAGGTAATAAATACTCTTACCATAATTCAGATGTCAGTAGGCATAGATGGGAACTCCCAAACCGCCTCTCCAGTGGGGATACCTCTAATCCAGCTTCCAGATATCACGAGGAACGTGGTGGTAAACCTCTCTCAGTGGTTCCACACAACAGGCACTTCAGCTCAAGATGTCCTCTTAGGCAAGATGGCATGAAAAAAAGAAAAAATAGCTCCACATCGTGTGAATAACTCCAGGATATGGTATAAAAATAGAGCCTTTTATTGGCGTCACATCGTAGTTAAAAATGACATTTCAGGAAACTTTAAAAGATGGAAACAAAAAAAGGAAAGGATGATCATCAAAGTGAATAAGTAGCAAATGAGCGTAATGAAAGCAAGCTAAAAACCCGACATGTTTTGAGCGAGTGCTCTTCAACTGGGGTAATAGTCTGCTAGCTTGCATCACGCTGGTTAAGTACTGTTTCAAAACTAATTGATGATCTGTGACGCGGGGCAGCTGGGATGTAAAATCGCCGCCCAGAAGACACAGACCAATCCCTGTAGATAATATGTTCCTGTACAGACCTATATCAAATGTCGTACAGACTATGGGAGCAGTGATGACGTAAATTTCATCACTCCGACCACCAATAGTATGGTCCTAGGGCAAACCAATCAAAATGAAGTAAAATAAAATGAAACGGCGTCGTGAAGACGCGCCAGCAGCTCCACCATCTGAATCAATAGCTACGCAGCGCCCGTCCATAACAGCAAATGGACGTAAGCCCTGCGTGCATCAGTGGGCGTGAACCGGCTGTCAATCACCTACGCTGTTCACACCGTGGTGACGTGCGTAAACAATACACGTCATCCCACGTGGGAACTGCTCAGAACGAGGAAACGTCCTCTCCTTCACCAAGCTGTCATCTCTCATCACGCACGTAGTGCGTTCTAGACGAGTGGACCACTGGATGTCTCCAATTAGGAAGGGGGATGCCCAGTTTGTACACTTATTGAGAGATACTCCTAAGGCCATAAATCACATGACTGTGAAGTCATCATTAACCGCATACAGTGATAGGGCCTGTGACAGACCTAGCCGGGACAGAGGCTTTTGGAGGGGACTGAATGCAAGCCTCTTGCCTTGCGACCATGGGCCCTGGCATTTGGGGGAACGGTGCTCTTTGTGAGCTGTATGCCTGGGGACCCTTGAGGGGGTGTTACTTTGGATTCAGGTCCATGTCCCTCCAAGACACACAGAATCTGGGGACCCTGGATATGCCATATTAGAGTGACTGATTCATACTGTTGGGACGTTCACACATTCCCTCTAAGGGTATGCTAATGCAATCACCTCCAGCCACCTGTCTGTCCTCTGTGCTAATTTGACCCTGCTAAAATGTGTGATGTTTACACTTAGGATAATGTGTATTGTATAGCAGGTGAGACAGGTAGCAGCCGGGATGTCTACCCTGAACGGTCATATCTATGAGTCACCTTGGCTGACTAAAGGATTTAGTTAATTAGCTCATGTTAATTTATGTTCTGGTTACACCCTCTGTTACTGTATATAAGACTTGATTTTTGGTTCTAATAAAGTCTCTCTTGGTTGAACTTACATACAGCCTGCCTGGTGTTTGTTCTGACCGACCACAAATGGATTCGAATGGCACATAGCTGTAGTTTGAATCCTGGAGCACCGGATGATCCAATAGAGCAGAGGAGTGTCGGGAGAGGGGAGCCGAGCGAGCAAAGGGGCTCGTTACAGGGCCAAAACACACTATCTTGCGGAACTTAGGCCATCCAAAGGATCCTTATTATGATGATGGTTAGCATATCTAGACCCAAGTACTGCATGCTAGTCAAGGACAATTAAAACCATACACATAAAAAGTAAAAAAATTCCCGAAAAAGTTCACAACAAATATTGTACATATGCACAACTCATTATACAGAGACCCCATCAAATATGGCAAATATGACACTATCCCTAAAATAATTAACTATTAATTCATCCAAATCTCATAAATACATCGGAGAGATATATTGGGACAAACAATACAGCACAGAAAAATATTTTTTAACAAAAATTTTGAAGAAGAGGGGAGACAAAAAGGTGATGCATATATGATCCCCTCCGAACCATCCTGTATGGTGCATAAACAGCATTATGCTTTGTTAATAAATGCATTTATGTCCCAATCTATGTTTAGCCCATACGGAAAGAAGCAACAAAGCTGGTAAAACCAGAACATTTCAAGTTGAGAGACACCTCTGATGCACGATTCACCCCTCCAATGGGGGGGTGAATTTGTCGATCACCTGGAATCGTGTACCCCAGGGGTCCTTCTGATGGTGCAACAAGTAGTGCTTCGGAACACTATGATTGGTGCGACCCTTTTACCCTTGTCATTACGCTCATTTGCTACTTATTCACTTTGATGATCATCCTTTCCTTTTTTTGTTTGCATCTTTTAAAGTTGCCTGAAATGTCATTTTTAACTACGATGTGACGCCAATAAAAGGCTCTATTTTTATACCATATCCTGGAGTTATTCACACGATGTGGAGCTATTTTTTCTTTTTTTCATGCCATCTTGCTTAAGAGGACATCTTGAGCTGAAGTGCCTGTTGTGTGGAACCACTGAGAGAGGTTTACCACCACGTTCCTCGTGATTAGGGATGAGCTTCGTGTTCGAGTCGAACATACGTTCGACTCGAACATCGGCTGTTCGATCGTTCGACGAAGATCGAACGATTTGGGCCGTTCGCGCCAAATTCGAGTGACGCGAACGGCCCACAATGCACTACGCCATCGCAGTGTCATCCAGGCGCTGTGATTGGCCAAGCATGCACTGTGACCCCGCATGCTTGGCCAATCACAGCGCCGGCAGCGAGGAGAGCAATGATTGGCCACAGGCAGGATGCCTGTGGCCAATTATTGCTGAGGGTGTTTAGTACACGCCCCACACTATAAAAGGCCGCCAGCACGGCGGCCTAGTGTAGTGTGTTCCGGAGCAGGGAAAGACAAGCATAGGCAGGGACAGTGACATTTATTTCTTTCTTGCTTAACCTGGATTCCTTTAGTTTAGGGAAAGAGAAGGATAGGTAGGGAGAGTGTCAGTGTGTTTTACTGTGCGAGTCCTTGTTTCTAGGGACAAAGAAGGAAAGTGAGGGGAATTCTCCTTGTGCTATAGTGTGCTTTAAAAAAACATTTTTTCTAGGGACAGAAAACTCTAGGTAGGGAGAGTGTCAGTTTCTTTCACTGTGCCAGTCCTTGTTTCTAGGGACAAAGAAGGAAAGTGAGGGGAATTCTCCTTGTGCTATAGTGTGCTTTAAAAAAATTTTTTTCTAGGGACAGAAAACTCTAGGTAGGGAGAGTGTCAGTTTCTTTCACTGTGCCAGTCCTTGTTTCTAGGGACAAAGAAGGAAAGTGAGGGGAATTCTCCTTGTGCTATAGTGTGCTTTAAAAAAACATTTTTTCTAGGGACAGAAAACTCTAGGTAGGGAGAGTGTCAGTTTCTTTCACTGTGCGAGTCCTTGTTTCTAGGGACAAAGAAGGAAAGTGAGGGGAATTCTCCTTGTGCTATAGTGTGCTTTAAAAAAACATTTTTTCTAGGGACAGAAAACTCTAGGTAGGGAGAGTGTCAGTTTCTTTCACTGTGCCAGTCCTTGTTTCTAGGGACAAAGAAGGAAAGTGAGGGGAATTCTCCTTGTGCTATAGTGTGCTTTAAAAAAACATTTTTTCTAGGGAGAGAAAACTCTAGGTAGGGAGAGTGTCAGTTTCTTTCACTGTGCCAGTCCTTGTTTCTAGGGACAAAGAAGGAAAGTGAGGGGAATTCTCCTTGTGCTATAGTGTGCTTTAAAAAAACATTTTTTCTAGGGACAGAAAACTCTAGGTAGGGAGAGTGTCAGTTTCTTTCACTGTGCCAGTCCTTGTTTCTAGGGACAAAGAAGGAAAGTGAGGGGAATTCTCCTTGTGCTATAGTGTGCTAAAGCATTCCTCATCAACCATCTTTGAAATCCTTGTTTTTTGGACAGTCAGGGAAATTGTCGTTGTGCTATTCTGTGCAAAAGCAATAATCCTCAACCATATTTAGAAATCCTTAAGTAAAGGGACAGAGAAGGACACCTAAAGGTAGCCCTTATTGCTTTTTTCCCATCTCCCTGCAGGCCATCTATTAGAATGTCTGGAAGGCAAACAAGGAGAGGCAGACAGTCAGGAGGCAATAAAAGAGGGCAAGCAGGCTCTGTGTCTGGGGGCAACAGTGCTGGTCGTGGACGCGGTGCATTGTCATCAGCACATGGCCATGGGACACGCTTGTCCTTCTTTTCGGCAGCTGGACATGTTGAGCCACATCATGCCGAAGACTTGGTAGAGTGGATGACCAAGCCCTCCTCCTCCTCCTCATCCTCTCTCACCCAGGCTCAGGGTACTGGCAAAGCAGCTGCCAAAGCGTCCTCTTCCCTGGTATCAATGTCAGACTCATCATCAGTCACTCCTTCCCTAGACCCACCATGTCCTCCTCCTGAGGAGTCCCCCGAACTGTTTGAGCACAGTGTTGGGTACATGCTCCAGGAGGATGCCCAGCGTTTCGAAGGGTCTGATGATGAAACCCAGCTACAGGAAGGCAGTAGCGTGAGAGCAGACAGAGGGGATGCTCAAGAAGGACACCAATCTGGCAGTCATGTTCCAGCAGCTGCAGCATACTGCCAGATTGGCTCCAGTGATGAGGAGGGAGGGGATGATGAGGTCACTGACTCCACGTGGGTGCCTAATAGGAGAGAGGAGGAGGAGGAGGATGAGGAGGAGGCACATCTCCAATGAGGCAGGATGCCCTTTGGTGGCCAGCGTAAGGGCAGTACACCGACGGAATCACACCGCAGAGCTCCGCCTGTGCAGGGCGCAGCCTCTGCCCGTCATTCAAAAAGTTCCTTGGTGTGGGCCTTTTTTGAGGCTAGTGCATCAGATCGCACAGCTGCTGTTTGCAACATATGTCTCAAGCGTATATCGCGTGGCCAAAACATCAGCCGCTTGGGTACCACATGCCTGACCAGACATATGTTGACCTGCCATTCAGCTCGTTGGCAAGCCTACCTCAAAGACCCACACCAAAGAACAAAGCGGACCTCTCCTTGCACCGCATCAGCTGGGATCTCCAACCCCACTATAACTTCAGTCCTCTCTGAAACATGCACTGAGAGGAATGAAGGTGTAGAATTAGGTGTGTCACAGCCAAGTACTTGCGGCCACTCTGCTAGCAGTACACCGACGTCCGATTCTAGCAGGCAAATTTCCCTGCCCCAGCTGCTGGACCGTCGAAAGAAGTTCACTCCCAGCCATCCACATGCCCAGCGGTTGAATGCTAGCTTGGCTAAATTGCTAGCGCTTCAACTGCTGCCTTTTCAGTTGGTAGACTCGGCCCCCTTCCGTGAGTTTGTGCAATGTGCGGTTCCTCAGTGGCAGGTTCCCAAACGCCACTTTTTCTCACGGAAGGCTATTCCGGCTCTCTACCGGCATGTGGAAGGCAATGTCTTGGCCTCGCTGGACAGGGCGGTCAGCGGTAAGGTGCATATTACCGCTGACTCATGGTCCAGCAGGCATGGACAGGGACGTTACCTTTCTTTCACGGCCCATTGGGTCACTCTTTTGGCAGCTGGGAAGGATGCAGGACAAGGTGCAGTAGTGTTGGAGGTTGTTCCACCGCCACGCCTCCAAAATGCTACTACTGGTTGTGACACACCTCTCTCCTCCACCCCCTCCTCTTCTTCTTCCTCCATGGCCTCTTCCTGTGGTTTGTCCTATGAACCAGCGGTGCTCCGTAGCCGTTCACGGGGCTACGCAAGTACGCAGGCAAAAAGATGCCATGCCGTGCTTGCGCTGGTGTGTTTGGGGGACAGAAGCCACACTGGGGCAGAGGTCCTGTCTGCTCTGCAGGGCCAGGCCGAGAGGTGGTTGACGCCACGCCAGCTTAAGCCAGGAATGGTGGTTTGCGACAATGGCACCAACCTCCTCTCCGCCCTCCGACAGGGACAACTGACCCATGTGCCCTGTGTGGCTCACGTCCTTAACCTGGTGGTGCAGCGGTTCTTGGGCAGGTACCCGGGCTTACAGGATGTCCTGAGGCAGGCCAGGAAAGTCTGTGTGCATTTCCGCAGATCTTATAATGCCAGTGCTCGCCTGGCTGAGCTGCAAAAGGAGTTGAACCTGCCCAAGAACCGCCTTATATGTGACATGCCCACCAGGTGGAACTCAACGTTGGCCATGCTGCAGCGGCTGCACACGCAGCAGAGGGCCATCAATGAGTACCTGTGCGACTACGGCACCAGGACAGGGTCAGGGGAGCTTGGTTTTTTTTCTCCACGCCAGTGGGGCATGATCAGGGATGCATGCACTGTCCTGGCACCATTTGAGGAGGCCACGAGGATGGTGAGCAGTGACAGTGCATGCATCAGTGACACTGTACCTCTTGTCCACCTGTTGGAGCACACGCTGCGTGGAATAATGGACAGGGCACTTGAGGCAGAACAGAGGCAGGAAGAGGAGGACTTCCTTGCCTCTCAAGGCCCCCTTTACCCAGACAGTGTTCCTTCTGTCCCACCCATCGCACAGGAAGAGGAAGAGGAGGAGGAGGAGGAGGAGGAGGAGGATTGTGTCAGCATGGAGGTGGAGGCTGGCACTCAGCATCATCAGCAGCAGTCTTTTAGGGATGATTTACAGTCCCAAGAAACCAGTGGACTTGTACGTGGCTGGGAGGAGGTGGCTGCGGATCATGTCGTCCTTAGTGACCCAGAGGACTCCGGAGCGAATGCCTCAGCAAACCTACGCTGCATGGCCTCCCTGATCCTGCAAAGTCTGCGGAAGGATCCTCGTATTCTTCGGATCAAGGAGAGGGACCATTACTGGCTGGCCACTCTCCTTGATCCACGGTACAAGGGTAAGGTTGCGGACCTTATGTTACCTTCGCAGAGGGAGCAGAGGATGAGACAACTCCGGGAGGCCTTGCAGAAAGGTCTGTGCAACGCGTTCCCAGAGACTGGGAGGTTACAAACTCCTGGTCCTGGACAACGAGTTGCTGAGGCTTCGGCCAGTCAAAGAAGGAGCGGTGGGGAAGGTGGCCGTCTGACCGATGCGTTCAGACAATTCTTTAGTCCGCAGCCCCAAAGTATGATCGGTTCCAGCAACCATCGCCAGCGTCTGATAAACATGGTGCAGGAATATCTAGGGGCAAGGTCAGACTTGGACACCTTCCCCACCGAAAATCCTCTGGCTTACTGGGTCTTGAGGATGGATCACTGGCCAGAGCTTGCACAGTATGCAATTGAGCTACTGGCCTGTCCTGCATCCAGCGTTCTTTCGGAACGCACATTCAGTGCTGCTGGAGGATTTGTCACGGATCACAGGGTGCGCCTGTCCACCGACTCGGTTGATCGACTGACTTTCATCAAGATGAACCAGTCTTGGATCACCACCAGCTACCACACACCTGATGCTGATATAACAGACTAATTGATTTTAACATGTCACATCCCTTCAAGACTGATGCTGATGCTGAGTGCCTGTGCTGTTATGTTGACTGGCTATCCTCCTCCTCCGAGTCCTCAATGATACGATTGATGATGATAGCTTGGAAGATCATTTTTGTTTATGGGTGCCGCCACCAGTGGCTAAGGCCCAATTTTTCAGCCCCTGTTTTACAGGGGCGTGTAATTACAATTTTTTTAGCAATAATTTGCCATAGGGCTCATTGCTGTGCTCCAAGTACAGTATCTGTGAGGGGTTGGAGTGTTGTGGCACCAGTGCCTAAGGCCCAATTTTTCAGCCCCTGTTTAACAGGGGCGTGTCATTACAATTTTTGAAGCAATACTTTGCAACAGGGCTCATTGCTGTGCTCCAAGTACAGTATCTGTGAGGGGTTGTAGTGTTGTGCCACCAGTGCCTAAGGCCCAATTTTTCAGCCCCTGTTCAACAGGGGCATGCAATTACAATTCTTGATCTAATAATTCACAGCAGGGCCCATTGCTGCACCCACCAAGAGTAACTCTGAGGGCTTACAGTGTTGTGGCAACGCCACCACCACCACCACGAAAGGCCCAATTTTTCAGCCCCTGTTCAACAGGGGCATGCAATTACAATTCTTGATCTAATAATTCACAGCAGGGCCCATTGCTGCACCCACCAAGAGTAACTGTCAGGGCTTACAGTGTTGTGGCACCAGCACCACCATCAAAGGCCCAATTTTTACTACCACTGTTCAACAATTATATGTAATTAAAATTCCTGATATAATAGTTGACAGCAGGGCGTTCCAGCACCAACCAAGAGTAACTGTGAGTGCTTACAGTGTTGTGCCAACACCAACAACTAAGGGGCCTATTTCTGCAGAGTATATACGGCAGGTCCCTACTTTCAAACATCCAACTTACAAACGACTCCTACTTGCAAACGCAAGAAGACAACAGGAAGTGAGAGGAAATCTACCACTAGGAAGGAAAATTCTCTCCTGTAAGAATAAATATGGGAGAAAGGTGTCTCCTCTGTACTGATGCTTTATCAGCAATCCTTGTTTCAAGAAAAACACCACATTTCAAAAACAGTTGTCATTGGGACGGAAAGTGAGGTGAAATGTTCTGAACAGGGGCACAGACAGCAAAACAAATGTTACAGGGGTGATAACCCTTACCTAGGTTTTCCAAAAAGTTTAAAAATAGATTTTTGGGCTGGAGCTACACTTCAACAATGTACCTGTTCAAAATTACAAACAGATTCTACATAAGAACAAACCTACAGTCCCTGTCTTGTATGCACCGCCTGTATACGGCTGTTCAGAGTATATAGGGCCTTTTTTATTTTATGTGCGGGGTTCCCCTTAATATCCATACAAGACCCAAAGGGGCTGGTAATGGGCTGGGGTGGGGGGGGGGGGGGTCATGGGGTAGCTATGCCATTTTTCTTAAAGATTTTCATCCATATTACCGGGACCAGACATTACATTAAAGCCGCAAGCAGTTTTAAATGGCTTTTTTTTCCTTTAGAAGTGTCATTTTGTGCAGGGACAGTTCTAAACACGGGAAACACGTGGCACTTCACAGGCATACTTTAGACACCCCCCAGGTACGATATTTAAAGGAATATTTGACTTTTTTTTTTTCACTTTATGCATCATTAAAATGACTGCTCCCGAAAAACGACCGTTTTTAAAACTTCTTTTTGCATTGATACATGTCCCCTGGTGCAGAACCCGGGTTCCCAAACCCTTTTTAGGACAATAACATGCATAATAGTTGTTATAATTAGCACTTTAGAATTCGAACGTTCGCATCCATTGTATTTAATAGGGTTCTAATGTTCGTACGAACTTTCGGTCCGTTCGCGGGTTCTGGTGCGAACCGAACCCGGGGGTGTTCGGCTCATCACTACTCGTGATATCTGGAAGCTGGATTAGAGGTATCCCCACTGGAGAGCCGGTTTGGGAGTTCCCGTCTATGCCTACTGACATCTGAATTACGGTAAGAGTATTTATTACCTACCTGTCCATCGCGGATGCTGGAACACACTTCAAATACGATCTGGGTGTTTTAATGCAATACATCTAATACGTGGATACTCGATGTTACACAGCTGATTCTGCACGTTCACCACGGAACAACAGAGACTTTGATTCATCCACATTTTTTATATAGGACACTTTATTGTTTGTCATAGGAGGTGTTCGCCCATTACTTCAGGTTTATCACTGTAACACATGTCTCACAGACACTATTGAAGTATATCCCAACATTATTGATATAATGTTGTCAGTGGAGCTATGCTCGGGTATGATTTTTTAACTTAATTTCTACAGAA
This sequence comes from Rana muscosa, assembly GCA_029206835.1. NCBI lineage: Eukaryota > Metazoa > Chordata > Amphibia > Anura > Ranidae > Rana > Rana muscosa. The sequence goes on from CM055118.1 coordinate 23,491,413, forward strand.
TTCTACCCGGTAGCATCCCTGGTTTTAGCGCTGCATTTTTTCATTTTTCTATTACTAGGCTTAGCCTTAGCTGGCCATTCTGCCCTCCATACCACCTGAAAACGATAAGAGTGTTTTAGTGGAGACCTGCCCTTATCTGGACCCGACAACTTATCTAAACATCATAGTTACAAACCTCACCTACGTGTTGATTGTGTAGGCCCTCTCTCTCAGGTGTGGGGGGGGGAGGGGGGTGTGCCAAACTGAGTCTTTGCCCCAGGTGAGAGAATGTCTAGTTTCACCATTGCCTATAACAAGGCTTACCTGTAGGTAAAATTAATATCTCCTAAAACATGCACTGTAGGAGATTCTCACCCTGGATGCGGTAGCGGTGCACCACTAGAGGGCTTCATTCTAAGGTAAGTAGTTTGTAATGTGCGATGCATACTTGCACATTATGCAATTGCCTTGCATGTGTTTTTTTTTTTTTTTTTTTTTTTTTTAACTGCTGCGGTTTCCTTTTTTTTTTTGAGAATAATTTTTATTGAAAATATTCAATAGTACAGGAATGGACATACAACAGAGTCCAGAACAAAATTGTGAACAAAAGACACTGACCATTAGAAGGCGACAATACATTTCACACAACTTCAACTGAATATCTAATGGTTTCCGTCCCCTTCACCTCCTGCACCCTGTCTGGGATCAAGCTGTGCAGGAAGTAGCCAGGTTGGGCCACCCAAGGAATATAGAACATTCAGTGCCTCAAAAAATAGCAGAGATGTGGTCAGGGAGTCAGGCACTTGTAAGACAGAGCTCTGGACCATCAATGCTAAAAGCTTGGAAACAGTCTGAACTGTGAGCCCAGGTAAGAGAGGGAAATCTATCCCACCCTGGCTGAAGTGGTCTAATTTGTGGGAAGAACCAGTAGAACCCCAGTCGAGAAATAACATCTTATATGCCTGCGGGGGTTCGTGCCTGCACTGAGTGCAGGAGAAGGTCGGAAATGAGGAGGAAGAAGAAAGAGAAGGAAGAAGACAAGGGGGGGAATGCTGAAAATGAGAAGAGGGGTAGGAGAGGAGGAGGTACACGGAAGGCTAGTGAGAAGGGGAGCTCAGACCTGGCATCAGAAAGGTAGGTGTCCTGAGGTCTCCATACCAGGATCAAAGAGGAACCCTGATATGTGTGGCCCAGGGTTCCCAGGTGAGTTTGAATTTGTCAACCGTGTCAAAGATGGTGTTAGAAATGTTTTCTTGGGACATTATCCATGAGATTTTTTGTTTAGTCAAGCGATAGGAAACTGTCGGAGATTTCCAGACTCGATCAATAGTCATTTTGGCGCTCAAAAGAATGAAGCGAATCAGAGTCTGAGTTGGTTTGGGGGTTTTAGGGTTTTAGGGTTTAGACGGTTGAGCAAAGCAATTGTAGGGTCTTGCTTGATCGCAATTACAGTGGTTTTTCAAATTAGGTTAAAAATGTTGTTCCAGTATGCTCTGATTCTGGGGTACTCCCACAAGATACGGAGAAGAGTGCCCATGTGGCCGCAACCTCTAAAACATAGGGGAGAAGATTGAGGATAATATTTGGCGAGACGGGTAGGTACTAGGTACCATCGGGACATAACCTTGAGACTGTCCTCTATCAGGGAAATATTCAAGATGCCCTTGTATGAACGGGCAAAGTTAGAGTGCCAAGAGTCTAGGTCCCAGTTAATTTCAAGTTCGCGTTCCCAGCTCAACATATAGGGTTGCTTTCTCCAAAGGCTCAGCTAAGACTGAGTATATCAGGGAGATACCCTCTCTCGTATCCATGGCTGAGGAGCACCATTGCTCGTAAGGAGTTACCGAAAGTGGATTTACGCTACTTTTCCATATCTGGTTAAGGAAATGTGCCAGTTGGTAGAATTAAATTTTTTCGGAGGGTGGCTTTCAAGTTTTAAAATACAGTAGCTTAGTGTGAGGGGACCGTTTGAATAAAAAAATTGTCCGATTCTGTATAGGCCTTTGTCCAGCCACCACCTGAAGGTTTTGATATCTAACCCTGGGGGGAACCGGGGGTTGTGGAAAATGTGGGCGAGTGGAAGCCAGGTAGTCAGCCAGGTAGTCAGTCAGGGAATTTAATTTGTGTAGGGAGTCGCATAGTGCTATCGAGTGGGATAATCTGCTGCGGTTTTGTACCGCTTTAACTGTTACAGAGAAAACACAAGTCCATCTAGTTCAACCAAAATAAATAAATAAATAATATAACACAATCCCATATACCCAATCCTTCACCCACAGTGATCCAGGGGAAGGTGAAAACCCCCAGCAAAGCATGCTCCAATTTGCTACAGCAGGGGAAAACATTCCTTCCTGATCCCTGACATCAGAAGTAGGGTTGAGCGAACCCGAACTGTAAAGTTCGGGTCCGTACCAAGCATTTGAGTTTCTGGGTACCGGACCCGAACCCGAACAATTGCGTGTATGTTCGGGTTTGGGTCCGGTGTTCGGCGATGTAATGGCGCATTTAGATAAGCTTCAGGGGGCAGCCAATCACCTTTTGTTTAACTGGTGTGCCCTTAGAAGCCATCATAGCCATGCCTACTAATGGCATGGCTGTGATTGGCCAGTGCAACATGTGACCCAGCTTCTATATAAGCTAGAGGCACACAGCACAGCACGTCACTCTGCTTTAGACAGGATAGGGAGAGGATCCTGGCTGCTGTTGCTTATTAGGGAGAGATTGAAATACTATGAGTTAGTCCTGATTCTGCAATCTGAGAGAAAAGATAGAGAGACAGTTTAGGGCAAGGTTCCTGTTGGTACTTTCAGGGAGAGAGATTTATATAGGAGTCCAGATTCAGAGATCTAATAACTCAGCGATCTGCATAGGTTTACCTGTTTGTCTTACACTGCCATGAGCCCAGTGTCAGAGAAATTTTAACTTTTATCTGCAAGCTCAGTGCACCAGCACTGCATATATTACGTTGAGAGATACACCCTGTACATACTGTGGGTGTATTGTGCTCTTGCAAAAAGACCCATTTAGGGCAAAAACAATAAAAAATTGCAGTGTTTTCTGCATATATGCAAGTGTGAGATTTACAATTTATATATTTTTCTTGTATTGTGCTATTCCCCAAAAATTTTTTTAGGGCAAAAACTTTTTTTTTAATAGCATTTTCTGTATTGCTGTAGGTGTGAGATACAGCGTTTACATACTGTGGGTGTGTTGTGCTCTTCCAAAAACACCCATTTAGGGCCACAAAAAATATTTTGCAGCGTTTTCTGCATATCTGGAGGTGTGTGAAATAAACAATTTATATATTTTTCTTCTACTGTGCTATCCTAAAAAAAAAAATTTAGGACAAAAACATTTTTTTTGAATAGCATTTTCTGCAGTTCTGTAGCTGTGAGATACAGCGTTTACATAAACGCCCATTTAGGGCCACAAAAAATATCTGGAGATGTGTGAAATAAACACAGCCACATCCACCGCCACCTCAACCTCCTACTCCATATGGACCTCGTCCTCCTAGGTCAAGATTATAATTATTTTTTTTGTAGCGCACAGATCCTTTCCCCCCTACCTACCTTTATGTTGTTGGCTCCTCGCAGGAGGGAGAAAGGCGCACCACACTACCAGCCCGGACACTCCTGTATAAAGAGGTTGAGCGGTTTACTTGACGGGCTATGTCCACAGCCGGAGTCAAAACTCCTCCAGAGGATGATTCTCACCTCTACTGTAGGTAGAGGCAAGTCCTTGAATTCACAGTAAAGTCAATGTCCACACCAGCTTAAACTCCAACTCTGAGTTTATTCTCTCATGGCAAAATAAACTGTACTCGGATAGAAAAGGTTAGAGCAAAGAAACAGGACAGCTTAAGGTGTGGAGGAGGTCCAGGCACAAACGTAGCGCATTCACTTCACTGCTTAGGTTTCTCAAACAGTTTTAGGCGCACGGTCTCTGCCACAGACCGTGAGGTTGGTCTATGCCACAGACCGGGTGTACAAGGCCCCTGCCACGGACCGGGAGAACTTTGGTCTTTGCCACAGACCAGGGGGTATAAGGCCCCTGCCACGGGCCAGGTGAATAAGGCCTCCGATACAGTCAGGATGACCTTGAGCTTCTCCTTTTAAGAACTAGCCCATATCAAGGGGAAGACATCTCTCCAGGGAGTCAACAGACCCTTCCTTCATCGTGCCTCCAGCATCGGGCCATCGGAAGGTTCCTCCCTTCCCTGGAACAGGGTCCCCTACACGAGGCGGCACCCAAAGACTCCTCGACCCTTAGCGGACTCCAGACGAAGGCTCTGGACCCCAAGCTTTACTCCCACCCCTAGGCCACCATACCCAGGGCAGCAGGAACTCCAGGATAGTACCTCACCCCGGGCTAAAGGTGCCTGGGGCTCGGACCCCGATCAGGAGGCGTCTGCCCCTTTTATATTCTCTCCCGGCATGCACAGCAGGTTCCCCGCCCTGCTGTACTACTGCCAAGAGGGGACACAAAAGGCACAGCACTGTATCGGCGGTTCAACCCTAGCCTACCATGGCAGCGCCACCTGTAGGCCGCAGGGAACTGCACACCAATACTTTCCCCTGAGAACAAAATGGTCCATGAATCCTACAGAATTAGGGTGTTTGAGCCTATTTACCACTCAAACACTTCCCTTAAATTTATCAACCCGCTACATTTTTATTTCAAAGTATTTTATTTTCCCACTAGCTTATCCATTAAATTTAATAATTTTTTACAGAAAGGGCGTATTCTGGGGTATTCCCACCATATGTGTGGCATCGTGCTGTTGAGTTTCTGAGGTTCTTAATGACTTCCTGTACCTCTTCTGCTGAAAAGGGGGCCTCCAGCATATTATTTAAATTTTTAATTTTTTTATGTTATTTTAAAGGAGTAGTAAAGTTACATGTTTTTTCACCTTAATGCATCCTATGCATTAAGGTGAAAAAACATTCGACAATACCGCCCCCCCCGAGCCCCCGTTTTTCTTACCTGGCCCCTCGAAAGTCCCATGCTCGTCCCCGTCATCCTCTTCGTTTTTCTGCCTGGCCGCCGATTGGCTACACTGGATAGATTGAAAGCAGCGCAGCCATTGGCTGGCGCTGCTGTCAATCACATCCAATGACGCGGCACGCCGGGGGGCGGGGCCGAGTGATACAGTCGGCGGCTATGGCCGCCGCTGTATCACGGGAGCGCGCCCGCAATCACTCCACACCATGCGAGCTCACTCGCATTAAGGTGTGGAGTCCTTGCGGGGAGGAGCCAAGACAGCCGCCGAGGGACCCCAGAAGACCAGGATCGGGGCCACTGTGTGCAAAACGAGCTGCACAGTGGAGGTAAGTATAACATGTTTGTTATTTTTAAGCAAAAAAAAAAAAAGGTTTAGTGCTCCTTTAAGTTATTTCCCATGCTCTTAACAACATTTTGCTGCCATTTGCAGCCCTCTAGCCATTTCCATTACTTTTTTAGAGCCTTTTTAGTCCTCAGAAGTTCGGGTCCCCATTGACTTAAATGGGGTTTGGGTTCGGGGTCAAGTTCGGGTCAAGTTCTGTCCCGAACTCGAACTTTTTTCCGAAGTTCGGCTGAACCCGTCAAACCCGAACATCTAGGTGTCCGCTCAACTCTAATCAGAAGTAATAAAGTGGGCTTTATTGAAGCTGGAACAAACCTTCTAAGGGGAGTGCTGGAAAACATTTTTACCAATGGCATGTTTAACCACTTAAGCCCCGGACCATTTTGTAGCTAAAGGACCAGGCCACTTTTTGCGATTCGGCACTGCGTCGCTTTTACTGACAATTGGGCGGTCGTGCGACGTGGCGTCCTTTTTTTCCCACAAATAGAGCTTTCTTTTGGTGGTATTTGATCACTTTTACTTTTTGCTATAATAAATATCCCCAAAAAATACATAAAAAAACACTTTTTTCCCTAGTTTAGGCCGATACGTATTCTTCTACATATTTTTGGTAAAAAAAAAAATCGCAATAAGCGTTTATTGATTGGTTTGCACAAAATTTATAGCGTCTACAAAATAGGGGATAGTTTTATGGCATTTTTATTAATAATAATTTTTTTACTAGTAATGGCGGCGATCAGCGATTTTTATCGTGACTGCGATATTATGGCAGACACATCGGACACTTTTGACATCATTTTGGGACCATTGTCATTTTTACAGCAATCAGTGCTATAAATATGCACTGATTACTGTAAAAATTACACTGGCAGTGAAGGGGTTAACCTGTAGGTGGCGCTGTAGGAGTTAAGTGTGACCTAATGTGTGATTATAACTGAAGGGGGTGTGGCTTGGCGTGTGACATCACTGATCGTCATTCCCTATGACAGGGAACAGACGATCACTAACACTGCCACTAGGAAGAACGGGGAAAGGTTTGTTTACACTCACCTCTCCCCGTTCTTCAGCTCTGTAACCCGATCGTGGGACACCGGCGGCGATCGGGTCCGCTGGGTCCCGCGGGCGCGGTCACGGTGTTCAGGACCGGGTCGCGAGCGCCGCCGGCAGCGCGCGACCCACAGCTGGGATCTTAAAGGGGACGTACCTGTTCGCTCTTGTGCCCAGCCATGCCATTCTGCCGACGTACATCATCGTGCGGCGGTCCTTAAGTGGTTAACTAAGTATCAAATACTAGTACAATTATAGGTGCAGCAAAATAGATACTGTTCTTTACCCTAGCTGCTTGTGAAACGACCCTGCCAGAACACACTCAATGACAATACGGGAACGACTTGAACACCCCACCAATCATTGCTAATTATTGTAATTGAGTTTAATATCTTTGTAACATAATATAAATAGCAATGTAAATAACTGTTCAAGTGCAGCCTAACTACTGTGTACAGGTCTTGTCTAACCACAGTGTACTAATAAAACAAATCTGCTAGCGGTGGGACCAGGGCCGCTGATAGGGCAGGAAATGGGAATGCCCCCCAGTGGGGTTTTCTAGGCAGCGAAACTATACAAAAGTATGATAAAACATGTTTATTGCATATGTACACAAGGTTACAAACAATTTAAAGTTATGATGGAGTTTACACATACAGAATGTTTAAACACAACATAAATGGTACACAGCAGTGCTATACAGCTAGACATATGGATATGCATCTGTATACGTTGCTGACGCGTTTCGATCACAAAGGATCTTCTTCAGAGAATATATGGATTGCTGCAAAAAATTATAAGGTAAGTATCACTTCATTACCTGGGTATGTACCCACAGGTAAGGGACACAAATTATATAATTACCAGTGTGCTGTGTGTTAAAACCTAACTTCCAATCAGAGCTCCGCAAAAGGGCAGGTGCCTCCAGGGATCCAACAGCCCCCCAGCCACCCGACACCCCGGCGGACGGCGCCACCATAAAATGGATGCGACCTACAGGGAGCCATACCGGAGGGGGGAGCTCCATGCGGGGCGCGCACGGACATGCGACCAGCACCTATGGAGGAAATCAAAGACATCAATGTAGGATGCATGGGTATTGCTTCCATACGATTCATAAATTATGGATTATCTGACATCTTATTGTATAGGCAGATAGGAGGTCCATATATGTTGCCCTTACATTGTTAAAAGTAGGGATATTGGTATATTGATTAATGAGTTCTATTCATATGATGGGTGCAGCAGTGACTAAGTATGTTGTGTGTTAAGTGATAGTGAGGGAATGTGGTGGGTGTGGGGCAAGTGAAAGTGAAGCAAGGATGGGAAAATTAGTAAGGACAAATAAGTAGAAAACAAAAAACAGGGGACCAAAACAAGACAAAAAACAAAACAAAAAATGGTTAAAAAAGTGAAAATGAAAATAAAAATGAGTGAAAGTGAGGTTGGAGGAATAATGTGTGGTCGAAGGTGTGAAGGAATGAAGTGTGAATATGAAAGGTAAAGTGGAATGAAGTGGAATGTTGTGAAGGTGATAAGAGGAAAGTGAATTGAAAAATGTGTGTGTGAGAAGTGTGAAATGCTGCAACCATATTGAAGTCAAAGCTAATTATAAGGGAACTAATCCCATTAATACTAAAAGGTTCCAAACCAAATCTTTGGGATATAACCCAAAAGAAAAGGAAAAGGGGAAAAGAGACAGTCGGCCTGTGTAGGCTGTTTAATACTTACAATAATCTGGACCTTCTGATCTGCCATGTTTGTGGAGCTGGGGATCAATAGGAGATCTACCCAGTTTCCAAGGTGTGTTTATATATGATGCTCAATTGTGGAAGATGTACTGGGATGATCCTCCCCCATGCGTCGCCTCGCAGGGGCGACCATGCCAAAAGGCAACCCTCCCTGGATGTCTACCTCGGCGTCCCGGAAGGACAACCGTCCCCGACATCTGACGTCAACTCCGCCGTAAACCACGCAGTGTCCCAACGTCACACGGGTGCACAACAGGCGCGCACACACGAGCGGCGTGGAGATGCCCGGAGGGGATCGGGGACGCTGCCGGCAAGCGGAAACTCCCATAGAATGGGGACGGAGAGAACCTCCGCCGTCCATTGGGCGTATTAGGAGCACAGATGGCTGTACTCCTCCCCCTTGCCAGGAGGCCGCACCCATGGGCGGCGCCAGCATGTCGAGACGGCGGGCGGCCGGGAGGCCACGGACACCCCACAGGAACCAGCCCAAATGGAGAAGCCAATTGGGAAGCAGTATAGTGCGTGGATTGAGCACACATACTGAAATGTAGTTAAAAATTGAAAATTAAATAGTGTACATGGCTTTAGTAAATAAGTATATAAGTTAATATATTGATCAAAACCTGGAGCTGGAAAATGACGATAAAAAAATCAATGCTGTCTGTAGGGCATGGAACTCTCAAAATATAATATAAATATATTGCAATGGTTTACATTTCTGGGACATTACTTGGTTTAAAGGGGGGAAGAGTTGGATTGTGCTCCAACCCCCTGGAGGGGGATCAGTGAAACTTTCTCAGCTCACTGATCACTATGAAAATTGCTAATCATATAAGTAATGTGTGTGTTTAAAAGAATGTAATAACAAATAGATAAATCAGGACATTGCTTAATTAGAGAAGGGGGGATTGAATTGTACTCCAAACCACCTAAAGGTGGCCAGTGGAAACTTTCTCAGCCCACCGGTCACCTGAGAAGTTGTTCATGTATAAAACATATATATAACGTGCATGCCACAGAATAGAGTAGCAGAAAAATCGTCAATTCTAATAGCTCCAGTATTGGCTCTCTTATAAGTCTCCGGAGGGGGAAGGGTGTTTAACCACCCAAAATAGACTAGAAAAAAGGGGATGAGACATATATAGGGAGAGCGAATGGTGCTGCGCACCCCGGTAAATGAGGAAATGGGAATGCCTCCCAGTGGGGTTTTCTAGGCAGCGAAACTATACAAAAGTATGATAAAACATGTTTATTGCATATGTACACAAGGTTACAAACAATTGAAAGTTCTGATGGAGTTTACACATACAGAGTGTTTAAACACAACATAAATGGTACACAGCAGTGCTATACAGCTAGACATATGGATATGCATCTGTATACATTCCTGACGTGTTTCAATCACAAAGGATCTTCTTCGGAGAATAGAATAGCTGATAGGGCAGTACAACCCGCCCTGTTGTACCGGGCCTGCCCAGAGCAGCTACACAGTGGGGCCCGGGAATCATGACAATTCGTTACTGCATTAAAAAAAAAAAAATTTCTAAACTCTTCCCCGCTTCCACTTGCTTACAGAGTGGGTATATCATTTTCCTGGGTCTCATCTGGTCAACACAGGGAGGGACTATTTCTTTATTTTCGGGGCGCATGTACATCATGCCGTCCCACTATTCTATTAGTCCCGGCTGGCGGAGTGATACTGTGATTCTCCGTTCGGCTGAAATCCTCACCAGATGTGAAGAAGTTGAGCGTCTCACAGGGAAGAGCAGGAGGAGATTGTGGCTGCACTGGACACAGTGAGTGGGGAATAGAGGAAATAATACTCACTGTGTCCTATTATATGTATCTCACAGCACAGCAGGTTACAATCATCACACAGGCAGCACAGAAGGGTCTCTGTCATGGCTCTGTCACATTGCTTTTGGATGCTGAATTTGTTATGATTGTACTTTTACAGTCTGTTATATACAATACAGCGATAAGTTAACTAAGCCAGCACTCAACAGTAGGGATGAGCCAAACACCCCCCGATTCGGTTCACACCAGTACATGCGAACACGCGAACACCATTAAAGTCTATGGGACACGAACATGAAAAATCAAAAGTGCTCATTTTAAAGGTTAATATGCAAGTTATTGTCATAAAAAGTGCTTGGGGACCGGGTCCTGCCCCAGGGGACATGTATCAAAAAAAAGTTTAAAAAAACTGCAGTTTTTTTTGGGAGCAGTGATTTTAATAATGCTTAAGTGAAACAATAAAAGTGAAATATTCCTTTAAATTTCGTACCTGGGGGGTGTCTAAAGTATGCCTGTAAAGTAGCGCATGTTTCCCGTGTTTAGAATTGTCCCTGCACAAAATGTAATTTCTGAAGGAAAAAAAGTCATTTAAAACTACTCGCGGCTGTAATGAATTGTCGGGTCCCCGGCAATACAGAGAAAAGTCATTGAAAAAAAAGTAGGGGTCCCCCCTCAGTCCATTACCAGGCCCTTCAGGTCTCGTATGCATATTAAGGGGAACCCTGCGTAATTAAAAAAAAAAAAGGCGTGGGGTTCCCCAAAAATCCATACCAGACCTGAATTTTAAGGGGAACTCCGCGCCAAAATAAAAAAAAATGGTGTGGGGTTCCCCCAAAAATCCTAACCAGACCCTTATCCGAGCACGCAACCTGGCAGGCCGCAGGAAAAGGGGGGGTTACGAGAGAGCGCCCCCCCTCCTGAACCGTACCAGGCCACATGCCCTCAACATGGGGAATTTGTCCCCATGTTGATGGGGACAAGGGCCTCATCCCCACAACCCTTGCCTGGTGGTTGTGGGGGTTTGCTGGCGGGGGGCTTATCGAAATATGGAAGCCCCCTTTAACAAAGGGGAACTCCAGATCCCGGCTACCCCCTATGTGAATTGGTAACGGGTACATTGTACCCCTACCATTTCACAAAGAAAGTGTAAATTAAAAAAAAAAAAAAACACAGACACAGCTGGACAAGTCCTTTATTTAAAAAAAAGAAGGAAAAAAAAAGAATTTGCAGCGATGAAATCCCGTCTCCTCGATGTCCAACGATGATTCATTCCAGCGACGCTGCAGTCTCTCCACTCCTCCAGTGAGGAACGAAAACCCCATGACCGTAAGAGGGGGCAGGGTGACCTGCCCGTCACCTGCGCCCACGTCATTGGGAAAGCCAGGGATTTCCCAATGACGTGGGCGCGGGTGACGGGCGAGTCACCCCGATCCCTCATATGCATCATGGGGGTTTCGTTCCTCACTGAAGAATGAGTGGAGAGACTGCAGCGTGGCTGGAATGGATCATTGTTGGACATCGGGGAGGCAGGAGATGGGATTTCATCGCTGGAAATTTATTTTCTATTTCTTTATTTTTAAATAAAGGACTTGTCCAGCTGTGTCTGTGTGTTTTTTTACAATTTTTTACACTTTCTTTGTGAAATGGTAGGGGTACAATGTACCCGTTACCAATTCACACGGAGGGGGGCGGGATCTGGAGTTCCCCTTTGTTAAAGGGGCTCCCAGATTTCGATAAGCCCCCCCGCCCGCAGACCCCCACAACCACCGGGCAAGGGTTGTGGGAATGAGGCACTTGTCTCCATCAACATGGGGAAAAATTGGTACGTTCAGGAGGGGGGGCTCTCTCTTGTCCCCCCTCTTTTCCTGCGGCCTGCCAGGTTGCGTGCTCAGATAAGGGTTTGGTTTGGATTTTTGGGGGAACCCCACGCCATTTTTTTTTAAATTACTCTGGCTTCCCCTTAATATCCATACCAGACCTGAAGGGCCTGGTAAAGGAATTTTGGGGGACCCCCATGCATTTTTTTTTTTAATTTTGGTGCCCTACGCAAAATGTCATTTTTGAAGGAAAAAAAGTAATTTAAAACTACTGGCAGCTATTAATGAATTGTCGGGTGCCGGCAATGCAGATAAAAGTCATTGAAAAAAACGGCAGGTAATGGGCCTGGTAATGGACTGGGGGGGTACCCCTGCCTTTTTTTTTCAATGACTTTTCTCTGTATTGCCGGGGACCCTACAATTCATTACAGCCGCGAGTAGTTTTAAATGACTTTTTTTCCTTCAGAAATTACATTTTGTGCAGGGACAATTCTAAACACGGGAAACATGCGCTACTTTACAGGCATACTTTAGAAACCCCCAGGTATGAAATTTAAAGGAATATTTCACTTTTATTGTTTCACTTTAAGCATTATTAAAATCACTGCTCCCAAAAAACGGCCATTTTTAAAACTTTTTTTGCATTGATACATGTCCCCTGGGGCAGGACCCGGGTCCCCAAACACTTTTTATGACAATAACTTGCATATCAACCTTTTGATTTCTCCCATAGACTTTTAAAGGGTGTTCCGTGGCTTTTCGAATTTGCCGCGAACACCCCAAATTGTTCGCTGTTCGCCGAACGGGCGAACAGCCAATGTTCGAGTCGAACTCATGTTCGACTCAAACATAAAGCTCATCCCTACTCAACAGCCATGTGTCATAGAGCCATGACAAAGCCATGATAGGGCCCCTGCTTACTGTGCTGCCTGTGTGATCATTTTAACCTGATGATAATAAGAAACATGCTACTTTATACTTCATTTTGGGGAGCAGTAAACGTGCAGCGGAGCTGCATTTTTACTGCCCCCCAAACCAATCCCCTTTAACTGCTTCCCATCATCACTGGATTGGAAGGTTGATATCTCGGTCATCGCTACAGCAATGATCGAGATATAATTTTTTAGCCCCATCGACTCTGCACAAAGTAAAAGTAATCGTAGTCGCTAAGAAGCCCCTAGATTACTTTTACAGGCAGTGGAAGGGGGTCCCACCACAACCTTTACTGCTTTGAAGATGTGACCAGTAGCATCCAGTTACTGGGACACAGTGAGAGGGATGGATGTCATTCCTCCCAACGTGTGACGTCAGAAACCAGAAGTGACGAAGATTTTATCACTTCTGGTTTCGGTCTCATGTAAAGAAGCCATTACTGACTTGAACAAGCATCTGATCAAACTGATCTTAGTTTGATCAGATGCTTTGGAGGCCAGAGGACAGATATGGGGTCTAAAATAACTCATATCTCCCTATAAAGAGGACCTGTCAGGGCCCATGCTATCACAAGGAATGTTGTCCATCCCTTGTGAAAGCAAAAATGAAAAAAAAAAATGTAAAGATACAGTATAAGATTTTTCTTTTTTATTTGTAAATAAAATACAATTTAAAAGAAATGTAAACTGCCCCCTGCTCCTTCATGCTTTCCAATTGCAAACACATGCGTTGGCTCCACACGCATATATAAACGGCAACAAACCTGCTCATCGCTTCAAGTCTGTGTCAGGGGTGGGGCCAGGGGTGGGGTCAAGGGCGTGGTTGAAGGGGCTCTGTCAGGTAGGCTGTACGGGGCCCCATGATTTCTAACAGCGGCCCTGGGTGGGACCTTTGATCTCATGTTGAAGTGTTTAACCACAATACAGGGTACTTGTGTAGTGCCCCCCCCCAATATTTGAGGGCGCTATGTGTCTATTTAGGGGTAATATGGGCCAGGAGTTGGGCTCAGACCAATTGATATTTCATTATTGCTTCTGCTCTGGGTGTGATGCTGCCTGGCAGTAGTGTTCCCTGTTGCCTGTAGGTGGCACTGTCACCACGGCATAGGTTGAACCACAGGGGGTATCACAGCACCTTGGGTGTCCTCTCTCGGCAACCGTGCAGTGGGCGTGGTGAACCTGCTGTGCATGCTGGGAAAGGGTACATAAGAGGCAGACACCATTGTTCGGGGTCCATTTTGTGGGGGTCGTTCCTGAGGACCCATTGGTCCTGTGTGTGCGCCTGTATGTTCCAGGGTACCTTCAGCCTGAGGCCGCATTGCTGCTTCGTAGGCCAAGCTCTGTTGGCTGGGGCCTATGCTTCAAGAAAGGATCCCAAGGCTACCCACCTGCGGGGGAGCCACGGTTTAGGAAAGGAGTCCAGGGGAGGATCAGTCCCAGAGGAGACTAGCGACGGTACTGCTGTCTCGGAAAGAGGCCTGGAAACTCGCCTAAGGAGGGATCCATAATTACAAGCCCTGCAATACGCCAATCTGGCATAAAGGTTCTCTTCATTATTGCTTGGCTGGGAGGTTCGGGACTTTTAATCCTATGGCAGAGGGTTTCCGATCGTATCCTTAATATAATACAAAGGAAAGATTGATTCGTGCTACATTCCGGCTGCTAGGACCACTAAACGGTACTATCCGGGTGAGCAATACCCACTCAGGCTTGAGTGGCGACGAGTGCTGTTTAAGTGTTGCGTGCCTGAACCTTCCCCTGTGTATTTCTCTCTCGTGTCCTACTCTTCCTCTAAGTTCACTCAGCAAAGATAAAAATAAAGCCTAACTGTTTTGGGTTTTACATGGTGTGGACATTGACTTTTCCGAAGACCTTTCTTACACCCCTGACAACGGAAGTCATGAGGTAATTCGCAGACCCAACAAAAAAAAAACAGCCAGTCCCTTAAATGGGGGTAAGTGCTACACTTGTAATCCATAAACAAGGGAAGCATTACACAGTCTCTGAAGGCAATTTTTCTGGCAGCAGCAAAACTTTCATAACAGCAAAATACATTTGTAACATACAGTATAAGTGTGGCCAAAGGCCTCTCACCACACCAGTGCTTCTTAGATGGCCCACGGTCAGCCACCCTATGACAACACTAACAGGCTGAGGCAGGTTGCACTATCTGGGCAGGATGATGGTGGGTGGAAAGGGAAGCTCTCTCTCTGGCGTAGAGGAATCTCTGGGGGCTTCTGTACTGCTGACACATACAGTATATGGGAGGCAATAGGCAGCTGGGCCTCCCCTTTCTATCCTGAACCCTCTTTCCTGGTGGCCTCATGGGTTCCAGCCAATCTGCTGCTCTGAAACCTGCTTGTGTATCTCCTTTCCCTGAGCTGATTTCTATGGCTTCAGGCCTCGTACACACGACCGATTTTCTCGTCGTAAAAAACACGTAGTTTTTTTCGACGAGATTTTTGTTAAGCTTGTTGATTTTCTCGTCAAGCTTTCTATGCGTACACACTGACATTTCCCAATTTCCTCGTTGTTCTCCGCGCTCACGTCCAGCTCACGTCCAGCACGTACGACGGCACTATAAAGGGGAAGATCTTTTTTCTTGGCGCCACCCCTTGGGCTGCTTTTGCTGATCTCGTGTTACCGCGTGTGAAGTAAAAGTTTGGGAAGAGACGATTCGCGCTTTTCAGTCTTCGTACTTTTCAGATCGTTTTCTGCGGTTCAGTTTGTGCTTGTTGGTTCGTATCTTGACTTTCAGGGCGTCTAGGCAGGTCGTATCTGTTTTACAGTGCGTTCTTGCCTGTTCGTTTCTGATTTTCAGTTCGTTATTCATAGGCCTTGCTGTTCTAAAGTGCGTTCTGTTCTGTACGTTCTGATAAGACGACCGTTTCTTAGCCATGTCGCCTGGACGTTCTCGTTGTCGAGTTTGTGCTGTGCGTGCGCTTGGTGTTGGTCTGCTTGTTTTGGACCAAGACCAGTCCATGAATGGTGTGAGGAGGAGTTCATGGACCAAGAATTGGTTGCTCCAGCGGGACCAATTCTGCCATATGCCTCTGCTGCGGGAGATCGTCGAGAATAATCCTGAGGACTACAGGAATTTTCTGCGGATGTCTGACCCCGTTTTTCAGGAACTGTTGGCTTTGGTGTCCCCCTATATTACCAGCAAGGACACCGTTATGCGGGAAGCCATCAGTGCTGAGCAGAGGCTCATCGCCACCTTACGGTACCTGGCGACAGGGAGAAGTCTTCAGGACTTGAAGTTCACCACAGGCATCTCCCCCCAGGCTCTGGGCCTCATAATCCCAGACACCTGTTCTGCCATTATACAAGTCCTGCAGGAGGACTATATTAGGGTAAGTTTTCTCCCTTAACATCACATTTTATGTATTACATGTATGCTAATGTATTGTATTTCTTTCATCCTTCCCTAATTACCATGATTGTAATATGCTGAGAATGATCCCCTTTGTCCCCATGCATGCTGGAAGCTTTAGATTGCCCCTTTTTTCTCCTCCATAAATATTTCCCTTCACTAACTTTTCCAGCAGGGGCGCCTGTTGCTCCAAATGTTTGGGGGTTCAAACACCAATTTAGGAAATAAACTTCCTCCTTTTTTGCTCTGGTGCCTATTAAACGCCCCCAGTTGTCACCTCTAATGCATCCATTTTGTTCACTCCAATGCAGCCATTTAGTCCCCTCTAATGCAGCCAGTTTCCCCCCAGCCCTGCACTTACCTTCTTGTGGTCAGCGCCATCCTTCTTCTGTCCTTGATGTCTTCTCCTTCCCTTGATGTTGCATCAGCCAATCATGTTACCATTAAACAGACTTGGTGAACATGATTGGCAGAGCAGCCTACCAGTGTTTCCCCAAGGAATGCCCCCCCCCCCTGCGTCCCCGATTTTACTTTTAGGAAGCCAATTACATCCCTCAGGTTGTAATGTGCAAGACTATTTTACTACCTGTTTCTGCTATGCAATTTGAACCCCCTAAATGCCGCAATTATTCATATGTCGGTCGCTTTACAAGAGGCCATCCACCTGAATAGTGGGCGGCATAGACAATACATAGGTTAATGCAATGCATGAACCTATGTATTGTTCTGAGTGATGGGCACAGGAGAGAGGGGGCAGTGCTCCAGCGCCCACTCTGGACGCACCGCCACTGCAATGCTATCCTGTGGCCAAACACATCTCCCCCCCCCAAAATAATTTAGTAATGGCCCATCAGAGGGGGTGATGAATATGATAAATGAGCCTTCCATTATACTTATTTTAAACACCTTAATAAACATAGAATTTGATTGATGTTGGCCTCTAATTTTTTTTAATAGAATTTCCTTGTAATGTATGACTTTGGTATTCTAATATTATTTCATCTTGTTTCACTCCACAGTTTCCTTCCACGCCACAGGAATGGCAGACTGTGGCATCTGAGTTTGCCACGCGGTGGGACTTCCCCAACTGCGGTGGTGCCATAGACGGGAAGCACGTCCGCATTGTGCCGCCACCCCGTTCTGGGTCCTACTACTACAATTACAAGGGGTTTCATAGCATTGTGCTGATGGCGGTGGTGTCAGCACGGTATGAATTCCTCTATGTTGATGTAGGGAAGAATGGCCGGATGTCCGATGGGGGATCCTTCATCCAGACGGAGTTTGCCCTCCGTCTCCAGAGTGACGACCTTGCATTGCCACCGGATGCAGGGAATATTGAAGGACTCCCCTTTGTTTTCTTGGCTGATGAAGCCTTCGGACTTGGACGGCATCTTATGAGGCCATTTCCACAGAGGACCCTGACCCCAGAGAAGAGGGTGTTCAATTACCGGCTGTCCAGGGGCCGAAGAGTTGTCGAAAATGCCTTTGGCATAATGGCCAGCCGGTTCCGCCTTTTTATGACTTCAATACACTTGGCGGACTACAAAATAAACTATGTCGTATTATGCTGCTGTGTGCTACACAACTTTCTGAGCCAAAAATCTAATTCCTATATGGCCACAGTTTTGCCAGAGGCTGGACTTTCACCTGCAAATCCCCTGCCGGGCCTGGAATCTGCCCGTCCTGGCTTGCCCTCCCAAAATGCCTGTGAGGTTCGGGACAAATACATGGAGTATTTCACGGGTAGGGGGGCAATTCCTATGCCAGCCTATGTCTAAGGATCGCAATAAAAAGCTTGTTTAAACCTTTAATTATTTGTTCTTTCCCATCTCCTAGTTTGTCTTTGTGCATTTGTAGTGCCAAGTGTATTTTACTTTAGTAAATAACAACCATTTCACTATGTAACCTTACAAAATAACCAAATAAGCTTAGAGGGTATTATAAAAAGAAGCTACACGTTGTTTGTGGTCAAATATTTTACTCTGTGCACATTCTCACCATTTTTAGTTTTTTCTGTTTTTTTTTGCTTATGAAAATACAAAAATAACAGTTGCATTCCAAAAATTACAACATTGGATACCTCTGAGCAATCTGAGACATTCACTTACACAAACTATGTCTCTATGTGCCCGTCCTAATATGGGGTCCTGCCACCCCTTGCCCAGCCAAAAATTGAATATGCACACATTTGGGATTTTTTTCATCTAGGAAGTTTACAATCCTGATCCCTATTGTCAACATGTGCTATCTGCCATCAGGGGTGATCAATGGACGTGTTTTGGGGGTGCAACCCCTTCCTCAGTTCACCGACTTTAGATACGAGGAAAGGGTTGCACCCACAAAAGACGTACATGGATATCCCCTGATGGCAGATAGCACATGTTGACACACTGTGTGCAGATTCAATTTTTGGCTGGTTTGATTGTCAAAAAAATTCGAAATTTGCAAAAACAAACATGTAAAAACAAATGTGTTTGGATGGCTTATTGAATTCTCCCCAAAACATCGAGAATGTCTTTAAATGTTTGTTCCATCACATGGATTCTTTGTTTAATAAGGTCCAGTTCCGTGCTACATTCCATCACTTGCTGGATGAGGCGGAGGGCACTGTCAGCAGAGAACCGTGTACTATCCTTCACAACATTTATATCCCCTAAAAACAAAAAACAAAAGGTATTATAACTCTGCAGGCCTACATCTCTTACCTGAAGCTGTGGTGACAGATACTGACCTGTTGTGGTGACCAGATCCACAACGTCATCCACCTCTCCTTCCTGCACTTCTCCTTCCTCCACCTCAACTTCCTGCACATCTTTCAGTTGTGGGTCTTTGGGAGTTTGGGGTTGCTTGGAAGTTGTGGGGTGCATGTGCTCCCTGGAGTGTCCTCCTCCCAGTCTTCTCTCCCCTACGAGAATCAAACAAAAGGTCTATTTATCACACTGTAAATCTCAATGTTAAAATAAAAACAGGCTAAATCACTTGGAAGTGTGGTACAAGTGTGTGTTTGGGCGGAATTTAAAGAAGAATGCATTATTTATGACCAAGAATATGTTTAGTATTCACCTTTGGATGTAATTTATTTGACATGGAGGCACCACAAAAATTCTCTGATGCACCTGTGTGGGACACCCAAAAAAGGCGGGTCTGGTGGCCCACACTATAGTGCTCCAAAGTACAGATGTGGAAGCAGCTGCTGAGTGTCCTCTCCTTTACACTGATAAAAGTTTGCATTTCATTCTCTTTACAAACACATCATCTAGACTAAAAAATTCGCCACAATATTTGAGCAAAAATGGCAGATGTCTAATTACTTTTGTGGCTCTAAAATAAGCCAAAACCGCGGATAGTGGCCGAACGAAGTGTCGGTAACGTAACGAACAATTACTGTGCCCAACCAAGTTCAAAATATTACATTTTGGAAGGGAGTCCAATATGAGAAACCAAAATAAAGAGCAACATGTCAGTTTAGAAAAAGATTAATAGCAGAAAAGTCTACATTTTACTTACCGTATTTATCGGCGTATAACACGCGCCGGCGTATAACACGCACCCCAAGTTTAGCAGGGAATTTTAGGGAAAAAAACTTTTAGGAGGGAAGTTTAAGAAAAAAAAAAATTACATTTAAATGCAGCCTTCCCAAATGTCATTTGCAGCCTTGTCACAGTGCAGCCTTGCCAGTGTCCATTGCAGCCTTGCCAGTGTCCAGTGCAGCCTTGCCAGTGTCCAGTGCAGCCTTGCCAGTGTCCAGTGCAGCATTGCCCAGTGTCCAGTGCAGCATTGCCAGTGTCTAGTGCAGCCTTGCCAGTGTCCATTGCAGCATTGGCCAGTGTCCAGTGCAGCCTTTGCCAGTGTCCAGTGCAGCCTTTGCCAGTGTCCAGTGCAGCCTTGCCAGTGTCCAGTGCAGCCTTGAATTTAAATTTGGCGCCGCCGAGATCGCCGCTGATACAGGGCGGAGCGTGGCGAACGCCGCTGAGAACGCAGGGATGGGCGGAGCCGAGATACACATAGCCGAGTGTATTCGGCTATACTCGGCTTTTCTCGGCTTTGCTCACAGTCACGCCGAGTCCCGCCCTATGATGGACATATCACAGGTCCAATGGCGGGACTGGGCGTGACTGTGAGCGGAGCCGAGAAAAGCCGAGTATAGCCGAATACACTCGGCTATGTGTATCTCGGCGGCGATCGCTCCGCTCCGCTCACAGTCAGCGGAGATCGCCGGGGATAGGTGAGTATTGGCGTATAACACGTACCCACGATTTTCCCCTGATTTTAAGGGGAAAAAAGTGCATGTTATACGCCGATAAATACGGTACTTTTAGCGAGCATTCTCTTTATGCTCCTCAACTGGTCTGGCTCCCTCAGTTTGAGGTCTGACCACCTCTTTCTGAGCTGCTCATTTGAGCGTTTCACCCCGAAATTCGCCTTCAGACTCTTCACGACTTTAGTGAGGATTTTGGCCTTCCTTCTATTTGGTTTGCTATACGGCCCATGCTTGGCATCATAATCAGCCTTGAGCAAGATGTCCACCATCTCCGCCATCTCCGCCAAAGACATATTCGATGCCTTTAATCTCCTCCTTGATCGTGACGTTTCCTCGGTCTCCGGGCTTGTCTCCTCCTCGTTAGTTGCGGAATTATCAGACAACTGCTGTAACTCCACCATATCTGTCTGCGCGCCGAAAGAGAAGGGGCGGGGAAAAGATGTTAGTTAGAACATCATGGGCGGGCGTCGTGTGCGGAGCGACGTGTTCGTATTTTGACGCATGCGTGGTGTGTGTATAGCAAACACACATGTGACTATAGTACGTTCGGTGTGCGGAGAGAGGAGTTCAAGTGACGGACGTGCGAACGAAGGTATGTGATTTTGTGACTTGTACAAATTGTTGGCCTATACTGTCTTGAGAATGTTGGAGGATATATATGGTGACTAGGACGTTAAGGAGGTTAGACTGTTTGCCTCACATTAGTTATATCTAATTTATTTAACTTGCAGATACAATATGAATGTCTTTATAAGCGACAAGGATTTCCTGGCGGAATTTATTGACCGGGTAAGGGAGCTGCCGGCTCTGTGGGAGACGAAAAACCCCATCCACAAAAAAAGAGGGGTGAGAAAAGCAGCGCTGGAGAAGCTGCTCCCATTTGTGCATACCAAGGTGCCCACAGCCACAGCAAAACAAGTGGACACTAAAATTGGGAGCTTGAGAGGCACCTACAGGACTGAACGCTCTAAGGTCCTGGCTTCTCAGAGGTCAGGAGCAGCAGCAGGTGATGTGTATGTCCCGATTTTGTGGTACTACAACAGGATGTCCTTCCTGGATGACCAAATTGAGACAAGGCCATCACTCTCCACTCTTCCCCCCAGACTTCCCTGCAGCCAACCTGAGCCTTCTCTGGAGCAAGAGGAGGCAGCCATCCTGGATGATGCTGATTTGGCCATCTGGAGCCAGGTATAGTATTAAATGAAAATGTATTGGGATAAACTTAATGTTTGACAAATTTGTCAAGATGACAAACATAAAATATTTTGGATTCCACAAGTGAAATCAAGATCTGTAGACATTATTCTGCACTTAATTGGGTGCTAAATAGTCAATCTGATGTAGTGGTAAATTTAAAGCAAGGATTTATGGATTTACATTCTAATTGCTTCAATCAGGATTTCAAAGTTTGATGCAAAGATTAAACCAACATATTAAACTATGTCCCTTTTTCATACACAGGATGGAATCAGCCAGGAGGAGGGTCTGGAAACTGTCGGGCAGGAGGAGGAAGGGCCCAGTGGCAGCCAGGAGGTGGCAGGGCCCAGTGCCAGCCAGGAGGTGGCAGGGCCCAGTGGCAGACAGGAGGTGGCAGGGCCCAGTGGCAGACAGGAGGTGGCAGGGCCCAGTGGCAGACAGGAGGTGGCAGGGCAAAGGAGAAGCACCAGATCCTAGGTGCCTCCCATCCGGCTTCACAAAAGAGGCAGGAGGGACAGGAGCACGAGTGAGGCAGCAATGGCCCTTATTCGTGAGGCCCATGCCACCCTCCAGGAGCCCACATCCCCTGAAGAGGCCATTGCCGGCCTAGTGGAGGCTAAGTTCAAGGTGATGAGCATGGAGCAACGCCTCCTATGTGAGCCCCTGGTCATCACGTTGCTCAACAACGGGGTGATGGAGAAAATTACCCCCAATACCGCCATATGTGAGGTGGCACAACTGACCCAACCTCAACCTCCACCTCCACCTTCTTCTTCTGCCCCACCCCCTTCTGCTACACCTCCACCTTCTTCTTCTGCCCCACCCCCTTCTGCTACACCTCCACCTTCTTCTTCTGCCCCACCCCCTTCTGCTACACCTCCACCTTCTTCTTCTGCCCCACCCCCTTCTGCTACACCTCCACCTTCTTCTTCTGCCCCACCCCCTTCTGCTACACCTCCACCTTCTTCTTCTGCCCCACCCCTTCTGCTACATCTCCTCCTCCTCCTCCTGACAGGAGTACCCCTCCAGTGGCCCAGCCTCCAGCCAAACGAAGAAGGAAGGCTGCAGGGAAGGCTTCAGGGAAGGTTGCAGGGAAGGTTGCCAGGAAGAAGAGGAAGGGATGGCCTTGCTTCATTGTGGTCGGACAGAAGGCAGCCTGTTGTAGTACCACACACTTGGGACATATATCTCACCTGCTGCTGTTCCTGACCTCCTGGGAGGCCAGCATCAGATTGTGTTCAGAAATGTTGGCCTTCTCAAGCTCCCAATTTTAGTGTCCACACAGGGTTGCTGTGTGCTTTGGGGTCCCTGGGATGCACAAATGGCAGCAGGTTCTCCAGCGCTGCCTTCTCTTTATTTTATTTCTAAGCATGAATAAATGTGATTTTTGTTTAAGTTCATACTTGACTATGTGTATTTGTAAAAATTAAAAATCTAGCTTTGGAGTAAGCAGATACATTTGACTGACAATAAAAGGGACAGATATCACCCCCCAAAAGAATAACTAAATCTGATTTGCAAAAAAACATGGTGGGAAATTTAACTAATATAGATTCCAAAATTAAATGGGAGATCACTATCAAAACATTGCGAAATTATAATTAACATCATTTTTAAAAATATAACCATTTAAATTATTCCTAAAAACTTGCACGATATAATACACATAAATCTTCTTAAGAGCAGCATGAAAAAGGTTAAAAAAAAAGGCATAACTCTGTGTGAATATCAGCAGCAAAAGAAGGTCACTCGTTTTGATTAATGTAACATTCTAACTAAGATTTCAATGCAGAACATTTAAACGATGCAATATTTTTGAGCGTGACGAATGTGCTCTCTCCATTACGAAGGCTTGTTCTACCAGAAGATGCGCTCCCGTCTCATAGTTGCTTGTGAGCATGCGCGCTTTTGGAAGAGTCGTAAAAGCATACACACGAACCATTTTCTCGTCACAAAACAGCCCGACGAGAAACACGACGAGGAAATCTGGAATCCTGACGAGAAAATAGAGAGCAGGTTCTCTATTTTCTCGTCGAGATTCTCTGCAATTTTCTCGTCGTAAAACCATACACACGACACTCGACAAAAAAGCTCTCGCGGCACTTTTCTTGACGGTTATGGACGAGAAAATCGGTCGTGTGTACGAGGCTTCACAGTCCTTCTCTCTCCTGTCTCTGCAGGCTTTGCTTCTCCCTGATTCCATAAGTGCTCTCTTACCTGCCCAGCCACACAGTCCTTTCTGTTTGTTCTCTACACTCCTGTGTCTCACGGTCACTTCTCACACACTGTCCTCTCAGCAATCTGATCTTCTGGCTCTCCTGTGGGCCTTTTTCCTGACAGTTCTCCCTGTTTCTCTCGCCTTCTCTCATCTCTCTGTGATGTGCACACTTCTCCCATGCACCAGTGGATGGGGGCTATTGTCCAACAAGCTAATAAAATTCCAGCTTCCACCTGTCAATCAAATGGTCAAGGGAGAAACAAGCTGTGGTGTGACCATGACGATGCCCAAGCTTTGTGGATTCCACTTTAGGGAGGCTGTTGGCCAATATTCTTTTGCAAAAACATAAAATTGATTACTAATTACATAACTAAAGTCACTGGGGGAATTAACCAAGAGTTGTGCAAGCACAAGCCTGCACGACTCTTCTAAACTAAAAAAATGGAACAGATGCTGCTTCTAAAAGCCCTTTTGTTAATTAGGAGCAATCAGTTCTCTGTTCTACTGTGTCTGGTACCTGCACCACAGGGAACATAAGAGATGGAGCTCCATGCTCCAATCTCTCTACCAGATCCTGCCCACCCATTCAGCTCAGATACAGGAGGGAGGGGGAAGGTTTTTAACCCTGTAGGCTCTGCTCTGTTTTGTAATCACTGCAGGAGCAATCAGAGCGTTTTTCTGACAGCTCACATCTCATACAACCAGGGTACTGCTGGCGGGATACTGTGGCAGTTTTCTAATTTTCCTCTGTTAACTAGATGGTTAATTTCACTCTTAAATAGAATCTGGTGCAGGAGGCACACATTTCACCTGAAACAGGTCTATCTGCTTAAAGAGGAGCTTTAGGTGCACACTGTGCAAAGGACACTAAAACAAAATAATGCAGCTCCCTGCCTGAATTTGTATCAGAACACCAGCAATTGTATTCAGGTAAGCTTTTGGTGCACACTATGCAAAGGACACTAAAGCAAAATACTGCAGCTCCCTGCCTGTATTTGTATCAGAACAACAGCAATTGTATTCAGGTAAGCTTTTGGTGCACACTGTGCAAAGGACACTAAAGCAAAATACTGCATCTCCCTGCCTGTATTTGTATCAGAACACCAGCAATTGTATTCAGGTAAGCTTTAGGTGCACACTGTGCAAAGGACACTAAAACAAAATACTGCAGCTCCCTGCCTGTATTTGTATGAGAACACCAGCAATTGTATTGAGGTAAGCTTTAGGTGCACACTGTGCAAAGGACACCAAAGCAAAATACTGCAGCCCCCTGCCTGTATTTGTATCAGAACACCAGCAATTGTATTCAAGTAAGCTTTAGGTGCACACTGTGCAAAGGACACTAAAACAAAATACTGCAGCTCCCTGCCTGTATTTGTATGAGAACACCAGCAATTGTATTGAGGTAAGCTTTAGGTGCACACTGTACAAAGTACACTGAAAGAAAATACTGCAGCTCCCTGCCTGTATTTGTATGAGAACACCAGCAATTGTATTGAGGTAAGCTTTAGGTGCTCACTGTGCAAAGGACACTTAAACAAAATAATGCAGCTCCCTGCCTGAATTTGTATCAGAACACCAGCAATTGTATTCAGGTAAGCTTTTGGTGCACACTATGCAAAGGACATTAAAGCAAAATACTGCAGCTCCCTGCCTGTATTTGTATCAGAACACCAGCAATTGTATTCAGGTAAGCTTTTGGTGTACACTGTGCAAAGGACACTAAAGCAAAATACTGCAGCTCCCTGCCTGTATTTGTATCAAAACACCAGCAATTGTATTGAGGTAAGCTTTTGGTGCACACTGTGCAAAGGACACTAAAGCAAATACTGCAGCTCCCTGCCTGTATTTGTATCAGAACACCAGCAATTGTAT
This sequence comes from Rana muscosa, assembly GCA_029206835.1. NCBI lineage: Eukaryota > Metazoa > Chordata > Amphibia > Anura > Ranidae > Rana > Rana muscosa. Next base: position 23,517,007 of record CM055118.1, read on the forward strand.
TCAGGTAAGCTTTTGGTGCACACTGTGCAAAGGACACAGTACACTAAGTGAAACACTGCAGCTAGCACAATCACCTGCCTGCCTGTCAGTATAGAGAATAGACATTTTGACTCCACACACATTTATTTGTGTCACAATGCCTTTGGTCTGCCACATAAGTTGTACGATTGCTATGAGGACTTATTGCTCTGCTTGGGTCTGACAGCGGCATTTCTTGCCCCCTCCCTTTATAGTCATTTGACAATCATTTGATAATCAAATATGTAGTCTGTTCCTGAAGTTTATATATCTTTCCTTTATAATTGAGCACTCTTCCCATAATATATACAGGATACAGACACATTTTTGGTTGTTTCCTTTTTCTTCGCCCTAGAACCTTTATCCATATTGGGTTCCTTTCATCTCTTTAAACATTAATCTTGTCGCCATTGCATCTGAACCATCAATTGTATATGATATTATAGTTTTTATACTTTATCACTATATAGTTATACCTATTATACCAAATATATAGACACTTTGGTCCAGATGACAATGGCGTCAATATGACCTGTATTCACATTCTGATATAGGGGTTCGCTTTTTTATTCATCCATTATTGCGCATGCCTTTTTGGAGGTTATATCATTAATTTATCATTAATTCAAAAATACTTCACAAAATAAATACTTTTTACGTGTTCAACTATGGGAAAAAATAATACAACACAAGATAAAAAGATATAGTATACAGTACCAAACACATAAATACACACAAGCATAATGTTAACAAGCAAAGTCCTTTGCGGTTAGAATAGTTACTGTTTATTACTATATTTATTATTTTTCCCCTCCAAAAATGGACACACAGGATGAATAAGTTGTATTTATAGTAATAGGTAGGGTTGTCCCGATACCACTTTTTTAAGACCGAGTACAAGTACCGATACTTTTTTTCAAGTACTCGCCGATACCGATTACCGATACTTTTTTTTCAATGTCACGTGACAGTGGCACATGTGTCAGTATTTTTTTTTTTTACACCTGTTGGGGGGGCTTTGGTGAGATTTCAGGGGTCTTAACAGACCCCTGACATCTCCCCTTTGAGACAGAGAAAGGGACTAGGGACACAGATTCCCCAGTCCCTTTCTCTGCAGCCTCAGATAAAATGAATGGACAGGAGGCTCCTCTCCATTCATAAACTGAAGCATCGTAAACACAGGTTACGATGTTTCAGTTATATGAATGGACAGAGTCAGTGATCACTGACTCTGTTCATTCAGAAAAGGTAGGAGCCGGGTTTAGTGACTCCTACCTCCGCTCTCCATCCTGACAGATCGAGGACAGAGGGAGTGGAGGAGGACATGGAGGGAGACACGGAGCGCGGAGGGGGAGAGCAGCAGGAGTGGGACACAGAGCGCGGACAGCAGCACGGAGGGGGACAACGAACCCGGAGGGAGAGAGCAGCATGGAGGGGGACACAGAATGCGGAGGGGGAGAGCAGCATCACGGAGGAGGACACGGGACACAGATCATGGAGAAGGACAGCCGCAGCAGTACGGAGGGGGATACAGGAACAGTCAGTGGTGATCGGTGCGGCTTTGGGGGGAGTTTAGAAGCACCGATCGCCGCTGTATATATTTCGCTAAAGCAGCTGAAAAGGGGGGGGGGGTCCGGGGGGAGAAGCTGTCAGCTGTATTGAAATGTATACAGGGAGATCAGTGCTTGAAACTCCCCCCCGCCGCACCGATCATCCCTGACTGCCCAGGTATCGGGTGAAGCATCGGAGCATTTTCCCCGAGTACAAGTACTTGGGAAAATGCTCCGTATCGGTACCGATACCGATACTAGTATCGGTATCGGGACAACCCTAGTTATAGGACAATATAATAATTTTAATATGTATTATAATTATAAAATTATATTGTGTTTTCATGTTTTAGTTTTTAGTCTCATTAATGAATTTTTGTGCTTGGGACATGCAGGTGTTCAAATATACACATACTCATCACTATTTTTCATGATTCTTTTTTGTTTTCATGAATTTGGATCACGTACACACATACACCTGGTTTATGCCTCCAATTTGCATTTATTTCACTTATTTATGACTATACTAACATCTTGCACAATGGGTTTCCCTTCTTAAAAATCATCCTCGCCCGGAGGTACCACACACTTTCATATTTGTTGTTCATTGATATAGATAATACATTATTTAAAGCACCTTAGTATTCCAATCAGTTGTACACATATCATTCACTTTTTGGATATACAAGGTTTTTATTCTCTACACATATACTCACATGATTTTCACATATATGTTATACATACATATATATATATATATTTTGTATTATATGATTTAACTTCTATTGCTAGTTTTGCTACCTAACAGGTGCTTTCTGAACATGGAGCATGATCGATCCAATTTAGTGTTTAACACCTTACCGCTGTGTCTAACGGCTCTTATTGGTGGAGAGGTCCTTTATGTTACCCTCATATACACTTTTTGGGTCATTCATGCTCCAGCTATGAGTAAGCATCATGCCCTGATGTGAAACGCGTCAGCCTTGATCCCTGCATGCCCTTTTATGCTTGATTGCTTTTGATGGATTTTGGATATTTTATTTTGGATATTTTGGCATTTCATTTTTTGACAATAAACGCTTGAACAGAGTGTGGCAGTCCAGGCTACCTTCTTTCTCTACAGTATAGAGAATAACAGGAACGGATCTAGCCAAACTGAATACAGTGTGTAAATATATATACAACACCTAGGATGCATATATATCCTCTACACACTGTAACTGCAGCTAACTGACTCGCCTGCCTGCTCTATCTAACTGAAATCAAATTACACTGTCTCTTTCCTTTAACCAACACCTCAACACACTACACAAGGCCGCCAAGCTGGCGGCCTTATATAGTGTGGGGCGTGTACCTACTCCTCTGAGCCATGATTGGCCAAAGCCACCCTGGCCCTGAGCGGGGAACTTCCTTCACTATGTAAATTTAAATTACACAGTGAAGGAAGTTCCCCGCTCAAGCCAATGACGTAGGCGGGTCCGACATACCGAGGGGGCAGACCTGATGGGGAACTTCTCTCACTGTGGTAATACATGTATAGACCCGCCCCATCTCATGTTCCGCATCTGGTCCGCTGAGCGGACCTGATGGGGAACTTTAGAAGGGGCGGGTCTATACATTTAAAATACTGAGAGGGAGTTCCCCATCAGGTCCGCTCAGGCACAACCAATGACGGACAGCGCTGGACATTGGGATCGCCGCGGGACACTGGATTTCACCGCTGGAATGTTTTTTTTTTTTTTTTTTTTAAATAAAGGACTTTTTCAAGGTGTTTGTGTGTTTTTGTAAACATTTTTTTACGCTTTCTTCGTGAAATGGTAGGGGTACAATGTACCCCTTACCAATTCACATAGGGGGGGCGGGATCTGGGGGTCCCCTTTGTTAAAGGGGTCTTCCAGATTCCGATAAGCCCCCCGCCCGCAGACCCCCACAACCACCGGGCAAGGGTTGTGGGGATGAGGCCCTTGTCCCCATCAACATGGGGACATCCTCCCTATGTTGAGGGCATGTGGCTTGGTACGGTTCAGGAGGGAGGGGGGGCCGCTCTCTCGTCCCCCCCTTTTCCCCTGCGGCCGGCCAGGTTGCGTGCTCGGATAAGGGGTCTGGTATGGATTTTTAGGGGGACTCCACGCCATTTTTTTTTAAATTTGGGGTGGAGTTCCCCTTAAAATCCATGCCAGATCTGAAGGGCCTGGAATGGATATTTGGGGGAACCCCACGTCATTTTTTTTTTAATTTGCGGCGGGGTTCCCCTTACTATCCATTCCAGACCTGAAGGGCCTGGTAATTGAATTCTGGGGAACCCCCACGCTTTTTTTTTTTTTTTTTATCAATGACTTTTGTATGTATTGCCGGGAGCCGACAATTCATTAATAGCCGCGAGTCAGTTTTAAATGCATTTTTTTCTTTCAAAAATGACATTTTTTGCAGGGACAGTTCTAAGCACGGGAAACATGCGCCACTTTACATGCATATCATACACACCCCCCAGGTACGAAATTTAAAGGAATATTTCACTTTTATTTTTTCATTTTAAGCATTATTAAAATCACTGCTCCCGAAAAACGGCCGTTTTTAAAACTTCTTTTTGCATTGATACATGTCCCCTGGGGCAGGACCCCGGTCCCCAAACACTTTTTAGGACAATAACTTGCATATCAGCCTTTATAATTAACACTTTAGATTTCGAACGTTCGAGTCCATTGTATTTAATAGGGTTCTAAAGTTTACACAAACATTTTGTCTGTTCGCAGGTTCTGGTGCGAACCGAACAGGGGGGTGTTCGGCTCATCCCTGGTAGCATGCAATGTGGATCACAACAAGTTTGACCAGAAAGAGAAGAAGAAGAGAAGAGAAGAGGGGGGTGTTCGGTTCATCCCTGGCAATCACTGGTGTTGCAGCAAATGGCCGGAAAGATGGGTTCAAATAAAAGCCACCAAAAGCATAGTTCTACTGGAACTATTCCCGTTGGTGGTGGCATTGGAAATATGGGGAAAACAATTCGCCAATAAAAGAATATTATTTAATACTGATAATAAGGGAGTAATATACGCGGTAAATTGCTTATCAACAAAATCCCCACCTAAATTACTTAGATATCTGGTATTTTTATGTTTACAGTTTAATATTTGGGTAAAAGCAAGACATGTTCCAGGTAAGGATAATCATATGGCGGATGCATTATCTCAATTGCAGATACAAAAATTCCGGCAGTTTCTGCCAAATGCGGACAAAGAAGGACATGTTTGCCCCAAACATCTTTGGAGCCTGATCTAGGAATTCTGATGAAGTCAGTCAAGAATTCGGTGGCTAACAGTACTTGGGCAGAATACTTGGTGGCATGGCAGATGTGGAATAAATTCCTTACGGAATTTGGGATGCAGGGTGAGGCCCCTTCAGAAACAAACATTCAAATGTTTTTATGTACACTGATGCAAGCAGAGCTTTCCTATAGCCAGATAGATAAAATACTGGCAGGAGTGTCATTTTTCTTTAAATTACAAGGTTTACCTCAGTGTACATCTTTCTTCTCCATAAAGCAAGCCATGATAGGTTACAAAAAGAAGAATTCTCTCCCAGATACTAGAAGACCCATCTCCATATCATTACTGGAAGAAATTTGTAGGGTTACAAAAATGGTATGTTTCTCTGGTTTTGAGTCTATGTTATTTAACACAGCTTTTGTATTAGCATTTTTTGGAGCCATGAGGATATCGGAACTGTTACCCAGAAACAAAAAAATCAGCGTCTGGCCTGTTGGCCAATCATGTATTGGCTCACAGGGCGGGACTTAATATATTTTTTGCACATTCCAAAACAGACAAATTGGGAAAGGGAGTATGGATAACTCTTTATAGTTGCGGAGCAAAAGAAATTTGTCCACTGAAAACGGTTAATGAATACATGACAATTAGACCATCCAGTGAAGGCCATTTTCTGGTTCATTTGGATGGGTCGCCTCTTACGGGATTTCAATTTAACATGGTTCTCAAAAAATGCATGTTGAAGTTAGGGCTACAAGATTTCAATTACACATCCCACTCTTTTCGGATCGGTACAGCAACCGAAGCGGCAAAAATGGGCCTTGAGACAACAATAATTAAAAGAATAGGTAGATGGGATTCTCAGTGCTTTTAACATTTATGTAAGACCTGACATCTCTCTTTACTTCTTTTATAGGTAAGAGAAGAACGATTTGGATATTGGGCCACTCTTTTATATTTTGGGCCAACAAAAGATCCAGTTTACGTTGTTATACACCTAATCTGTCAATGGATCCTCTGAAATTTCAAGTGTTATGGAAAGGAATTTGTGGTTTAAAATGGTTAAATTTATCGTTTTATCTTTCCAGATTGTTAGAAGTGTGGCCAGCCCCAGATATCCTAATAGTACAATTGGGGGGCAATGATGTAGGTAGAGCAAAGACCTTAGACCTTATGTCTAAGAAAAGTTCATGGTTAACCACTTAACAGAATGGCACGGACAGGCTCAAGGGCGTACAGGTATGTCCCCTTTAAGAACCTGTCTGTGGCGGCGCGCGCGCGACACGGTCCGAAGCTCCATGACCGCGCCCGCGGGACTCACGGACCCGATCGCCGCCGGTGCCCCGCGATCGGGTCACAGAGCTGAAGAATGGGGAAAGGTAATTGTAAACAAACCTTTCCCCGTTCTTCCTAGTGGCATGTCAGTGAACGTCTGTTCCTTGTCATAGGGAACGATGATCGGTGACGTCACACACCAAGCCACGCCCGCCTACAGTAAGAATCACTCATTAGGTCACACTTAACCCCACTGTCAGTGTCATTTTCACAGTAATCAGTGCATTTTTATAGCACTGATCGCTGTAAAAATGACAATGGTCCCAAAAATGTGTCAAAAGCGTCCGATGTGTCCGCCATAATGTCGCAGTCATGATAAAAATCGCTGATCCCCGCCATTACTAGTAAAAAAAAATATTAATAAAAATGCCATAAAACTACCCCTATTTTGTACACTATAAATTTTGCGCAAACAAATCAATAAACGCTTATTGCGATTTTTTACACCAAAAATATGTAGAAGAATACGTATCGGCCTAAACTGAGGGAAAAAATTTTTTATATATTTTTTGGGGATATTTATTATAGCAAATAGTAAAAAATATGTAATTCTTTTCAAAATTGTCGCTCTATTTTTGCTTATAGCACAAAAAATAAAAACCGCAGAGGTGATCAAATACCACCAAAAGAAAGCTCTATTTGTGGGAAAAAAAGGACGTCAATTTTGTTTGGAAGCCACGACTGCGCAATTGTCAGTTAAAGCGACGCAGTGCCGAATCGCAAAAAGGGGCCTGGTCTTAAAACCAGCCAAAATGGTCCGGGGCTGAAGTGGTTAACATACATTTTAAATATCTGTAGACTGGTGGGGATGTGTTGACATGAATATTATTTGAATTGGGTTGGTGGGTGTATGTACGTGACATGATCAATACATAAAAACATTTCTTGGAACATCAGTGTTAAACAAACACCTCCAAATGTTCAAATTCCTTCAAACATTTTCAAAAGGAAATGTGTAGGAGGCAAAGAATAGAAGCTTTAAAGTACGCCTATGAATTAACTTTTGGCCTGTTTTACCTTTTTCTGAAGTGGGAGAGAATCTTAACAATTTGCTTGAAAATGAAGTGTGACTTGTTTTATGATTTTATGAAAGCTGATCACAAACAGTGATTTTAGATGTGTTTGCTAACATCAAAGCATGCCTTCCTTCTGCGTGTTTTTTTTTTGTCGGTCCTTTTTTTCTCAATAATAGACTGTTGTTTGGACAGTAGCACATTAAAAGAACATGGTTCCTTGGGCACTTAAAGGTGATGACACTTACACCTAATACCTTGTGAATGAACATCCACTGACTCAAAAGCCAAACCCAGCAGGCTCAGCAAGCACTGCACACTCTGAAGAGAATATCACCTTTAGTACATTCTTTAAGTAAAAGAAAACAGTGCTGTCCATTTAAGGGGCTAATACTCAGGGGGTTGACAAACAAAGGGCATGGGTTGGTGCAGAACACTGACAAAGGAGATATATACCAACAGAAAAAATTTGTCTGGGAGGGGACCCTCAATTTTATGAAGCTTTAATGGGCACTTGGGAAAAACACCACATTTTAAATGTACTTCAGAGATGCCTTAACCACTGGAAATCTGGACATTTTCACCCCCTTCCAGCCCAGGCCATTCTCAGATTTCAGTCATGTGACAATGTATCCAAATTCATTTTACATTTTTTATTTTGAGACAGATAGAGCTTTCTTTTGCTGGTATTTAATTTCCATAGTTTTTTTTTTATTTTGCTACATAAAAGAAAAAAAAGAGTAAAAAAAAAATCTTAATTTTTGTTATAAAATTTTGCAAATAAATTATCTTTCTTTGTAATTTTAGGCCTAATGTATTCTGCTACATTTGTTTGGTAAAAACAACCCAAATAAGTGTATATTATTTAGTCTGTGTCTATGGTACAGAAAATGCAGAGACAGTACAAATACCTCAATTTTTAACAAGTAGAAAGTCCAAGGTATTAAGTAAAGGAAAGGAAAAGAAGCCCCAAGGGATAGTGCGGGCAGGAAACTAAATCAGGATAGATAATGGGGAATACAAAAGTAGTATATAAAAATATAAATGTATTGGTACAAAATTACAGAAATAGTAAAAAGGAACAATCGTAGAGACAATTCATGACAACACAATTGCTTAATGCTGTACTACACAATGTAACAAAACACCAATGAATGGCTGCACATGGTAATAACAACAACAATCCTACATGTTTTGGAGACCATAAGGGGTTTGATTCCTACTTATGGTGTATATTTCCTTCTTCAGGGATTGAAAAAAGGTAAGCGTATGTGTTTCTGGTAAAGAGAAAGTTACATTGTATAAATGAACAATATAATACTATATAGAAAAGTAAATGGTATAGCATATAGCCAAATGATCTGCAAAGAATGGCAAAAAATGCATGTAAAATAAACGTGTAAATACTCACAAGTCATATATTTTCAACGATAGAATAATGCACAAGTTTTCTGTGCCGGCGGTCTTGTTGACGTCTGACGTCACCGCGCCTCTTTCAGACGCGGTGGCGCCGGTCGCCACATAGATCGAGGAGCCGCCATGTTTGTGGTTGGTTTTCTGGGCAGAATATGCGTGGTGATGCACGGCTGTTTCACATAACCAGCGTGGATCACCTGTTTGCATCTCTGCCTCGCATATTCAATACACCCATTTCTGCGATTGGCTGCCAGCCCAAACCACTCCCACCCCCTCAGTATTTAGCCCTAACAGGTGCAGCTGTTTATTGCTGCACAGCCAGGATTACTGCTATCACTGCACAAGCTCAATAGGAACTCTGCTAAGGTGAGAAGGGAGTCATGCACTCTTTTTGAAATACTACCATGTCCTTCCCTTCATACATCTGCTTATACCCTTATACCCTGATTGATTCATCTGCAATCTTTCACTACTCATCTGCGTTCTTATGCTTTCTTTTTCAAAATGTATTTCTTTTTCCTTTTTTAAAGGCTCTTTCTTTTTTCTTCTGTTCGGGTTTTTTTTTGGAGAGTTTTTTGGCTAGCCTATCCTATACTGTGTTATATTTCACTATATTTCACTGTACATTATATATATTATTTCTTCTGCCCATTAGATCCTTGTCCCCTCTCTGCGGCTCCTGTGAGCCCTGACTTGCCGCCGTGCTATTTGGAGGTCTTTATTTATTGTTGGTTCCATGATCCAGATTACAATGCTTGGAGTTTTCCTCACTACTAAGTGCAGTGATATTTTATTAGCTGAGAAAGTCTGTCTCCACACCACCTGTTTTCAATATTTCAAAACTTGTGCATTATTCTATCGTTGAAAATATATGACTTGTGAGTATTTACACGTTTATTTTACATGCATTTTTTGCCATTCTTTGCAGATCATTTGGCTACATGCTATACCATTTACTTTTCAATATAGTATTATATTGTTCATTTATACAATGTAACTTTCTCTTTACCCGAAACACATACGCTTACCTTTTTTCAATCCCTGAAGAAGGAAATATACACCATAAGTAGGAATCAAACCCCTTATGGTCTCCGAAACATGTAGGATTGTTGTTGTTATTACCATGTACAGCCATTCATTGGTGTTTTGTTACATTGTGTAGTACAGCATTAAGCAATTGTGTTGTCATGAATTGTCTCTACGATTGTTCCTTTTTACTATTTCTGTAATTTTGTACCAATAAATTAATATTTTTATATACTACTTTTGCATTCCCCATGATCTATCCTGATTTGGTTTCCTGCCCGCACTATCCCTTGGGGCTTCTTTTCCTTTCCAATACATTTTTGGGATGTGGCAGGAACCACCAGGATCAGCCATCAACTAGTCTCCTTTAAAAAATAATTTTCAAGGTATTAAGTAAAGGGCATGGTGAGTTTTTTTGAAGTTGTAATTATATGTCAAAATTTTTTGGAAAATGAGGAAAATAAATCAAATTTGCTTTTTATTCGCAAAGCTGTCATTTTAACAAATTATTTCTCACACACAGCATAGGTATAAATAAATTACACCCCAAAACACACCTCGTGAGTATAGGGAGACCACATGTGTGTGACTTTTTCACAGCCTAGCCCTAGATGGATAGGGGCCCTTTTGGACTTCCAAGAAACATAAATTATGCACCTAATTTCCTGACTACCCATCATATTTTTCAGTCCCTGAAGTGCCAAAACAAAAGAAACACCCAAAAAATGACCTAATTTTGGAAAGCAAACACATGTTTTTAAAAACAGCAAATCTTTTTAACCAGTTGCCGACCGCCGCACGCCGATATACGTCGGCAGAATGGCACGGGCAGGCAAAGGGCCCCCAGCGGTTGAGGGGCGCGATCGGGCCCCCCCAGTGCCTGCGCCGGTAGAATTTGTTACAGGAGCAATCAGTCGTCAGGTCCAGGCCAATGATTCATGCCCTGAACCTGCTGATCGCTCCTGACGAATGAAAATGCTTCCCCTGTCTGTAAGTGTAAACACAGACAGGGGAAGTGATGTAATCTCCCCTCGTGTTTTTTTCCGATTCCAGTGAGAGGAGAGAGGAAAGAGGACATCCAAAACATGAGTTGCACAACACTAAACTGACACTAGTACACATAGGCACATATTTGACCCCCTGATCACCCCCCTAGTTAACCCCTATCACAGTGTCACCATTTGCAGTTTTCATATTTTTCACTGATCAGTGCATTGGTGTCAATTGTGACTGTAATAACTGTTAGGGCAGTTAGTGGTAGGCCCCGTTAGGTCTAGGGTACCCCCTTACCCCCCCTAATAAAGGTTTAACCCCTTGATTGCCCCCTGTTAACCCTTTCACCCCCTGTCGCCAGTGTCGCTAATAGATTTTTTTTCTGATTGGCGTATAAGGCTGCATTCACACCTGAGCGTTTTGTAGCCTGAAGCCTGAAGCTACAAAACGCTAGAAGGGAAAAAATCCATTTGTTTGTATGGAGATGGTTCACATCTCCACTCCAAAATGCCTGAAGCCGAACGCCTGAAGCTGAAACAAGTTCCGGACCCTTTTTTGTCTCGCGAATCGGGCAGATTTGGGCGTTTTAGGAGTCATAGAATCGAATGGAAACGCTCGATTCAAACGTCTAGCGCGACAACGAGCGTTTCTACGGGCGCAAATTCATGCGACAAAACGCCGGTAAAAACGTCGGTAAAAACGCTTGAAGCGCTACGCTCAGGTGTGAATGCAGTCTTAGTGTCACGGGTGACGTTAGTTAGCCAGTTAGTTGATTAGTTTCACCGTAGGTTTTTATAGCGTCAGGTACCCCATATACTACCTAATAAAGGTCAACCCCCCTGATTGCCCCCTAGTTAACCCTTTCACCCACTGTCACCAGTGATCACCGTATTAGTGATACGGGTGACGCTGGTCAGTTAGTTTGTTTTTTATAGCGTCAGGGCACCCGCCGTATATTACCCAATAAAGGTTTAACCCCCTGATCACCCGTCGGGTGATATCAGTTAGGTTTTAGTGTCAGATAGGGTCTGCGTAGCCCCAGGCAGCGTCAGATTAGTGCCAGTAGCGCTAACAATTACGTACGCACCATACACCTCCCTTAGTAGTATAGTGCCTGAACAGATCAATATCAGATCTATACTAGCATCCCCAGTAGTTTAGGGTTCCCAAAAACGCAGTGATAGCGGAATCAGCCCAGATACCTGCTATCACCTACGTTTAGCCCAGCCCACCCAAGTGCAGTATCGATCGATCACTGTCACTTACAAAACACTAAACACATAACTGCAGCGTTCACAGAGTCAGGCCTGATCCCTGCGAATGCTAACAGTATTTTTAGTAGCATTTAAATCAGTCGCTGACAGTCAGGAGTTTTTTTTCCTGTGAATCGCACTAGTGCACCAGTAAATTTAGAGACCAAAAATGTCAAATCGAAGGTACACTAGTGATGAGGCCTACACATTTCTGAGAATGACAGATAGCGAAGAGGAAGTCACCCATCTGTCAGATTCAGGTTCAGAATACGAACCAGTTGACAGCAGCTGCACTCTGACAGATAACGCTGACGACGGAGTAGTGGTCCCTGCCAAGGTCAGGCGTACCCGACCCCGTTCTTCTGCTATTGTTGAGGTGCAAGAACCGCAGGGCTCTCGTATGGAGCAGAGAGCCAGTACTAGTGCCGCTCATCTTTCTGGTGAACTGGCAAGGTCATAGTCATAGGTCATAGTCAAACCAGCACTGCAGTATCACGTGGTAACGTGGCGAGTCCCATAAGTGAAGTTCAAGCTGGTGCGGTGGCTAGCACAACTAGTGTCCCGCTGCCACAAAGAAGACAAAAACAGGCCTGTCGTTCCCATAGTGCCCTTTCTGCAGAATATGCCAATCCTAATTGGGAGCCCACCACTTCTGCAGCACCTGTACTTCCCCCATCCACTAGTCAACCCGGAATTCATGTGGAAACAGTTGATTTTACGTAACTAAGATTTTTATTCACTTTTTTTCACGGAAGATCTCTATAGATCTATTGTGGACCAAAGCAATTTGTATGCTGGTCAATTCATCGGCGCTAATGCCCATTTGACCCTTGCCAGAGAATGGAAACCAATTACGGTTTCTGAATTTAAGACCTTTCTGGGCCTATCCCTCCTCATGGGCATAACTAAAAAGAACGAGTTGAGGTCATATTGGTCCACTGACCCAATTCACAATATGCCCATGTTCTCTGCCTCCATGGCCAGGGCACGATACAAGCAGATCTTGCGGTTCATGCGCTTCAATGATAATGAACTCTGTCTAAAAAATTCGGCCCCTCGTAAACCACTTCAACCAACGTTTTGCAGCCTTGTTTACTCCCGGTCAAGTTGTCTGCATGGTGAGTCCCTGATTAAGTTTTCTGGCCGCTTTTCTTTCAAACAGTATCTTCCCAGCAAGCGTCCCAGACATGGGGTCAAGATGTATAAGCTCTGTGACAGGACAACAGGCTAAACACATAGTTTTATGGTTTACGAGGGAAGAGATAGTTACGTATAGCCGGAGAACTGCCCAGATTACATAGGGAGTGCTGGCAAGATTGTGTGGGACTTGGTGTCACCCTTATTCGGAAAGGGGTACCATTTGTATGTGGACAATTATTACACGAGTGTGCCTTTTTTTTAGTCACTTGTTTAATCGTGGAATTGGCGCATGTGACACCCTATGATCTAATTGTAGATTCCCGTCTTAGGCTGGGGGAGAGAGCCTGCTTGAAGTGTAATAATTTGCTCGCTGTGAAGTGAAAGGATAATAAGAATGTTTTCATTCTGTCCTCCCTTCATGCAGACTCGACGGTCCAAATTTCTACGGCGACTGGTGTTGTGGAGAAACCCCTCTGTGACCACGAATATAACCTTAATATGGGAGGGGTGGACCTTAATGACCAGTTGATAGCGCCATACCTAATTGCCCGTAAGGCCAGACACTGGTATAAAAAATTGTGTGTATATTTATTCCAATTGGCTCTGCTAAACGCTTATGTGCTATACAAAGCGTCGGGACGAACTGGATCCTTCCTTAAATTCCAGGAAGAGATTGTCACAGCTAGGGATGAGCTTCGAGTTCGAGTTGAACATGAGTTAGACTCGAACATCGGCTGTTCGACCATTCGCCGAATTTCGAACATTATGGGCTGTTCGCACCAAATTAGAGTGGCGCGTCACGGCCCATAATTCACTGCGTCATCGCAGTGCATTGCTGGCTGATGATTGGCCAAGCATGCACTATGACCCGCATGCTTTGGCCAATCACAGCGCCGTCAGTACAGAGGGCCATAATTGGCCAAAAGCATGGTGCCTCTGGCCAATCATGGCTCAGGGGGACTAAGTACACGCCCCACCCTATATAAGGCCACCTGCACGACGGCCTTGTGTAGTGTGTTGCGGCATTGTGAGAGAGATAGAGAGAATCAGAGTGTCATTTCATTTCAGTTAGATAGAGCAGGCAGGCGATTCAGGTAGCTGCAGTCAGTGTATTTAGTATATATATGCATCCTAGGTGTATATATATATATATATATATTTACATATATATATATATATATATATATATATATATATATATATACACTGTATTCAGTTTAACTAGATCTCACTTCAGAGTGTTCCTGTTATTCTCACTGCAGTATATTAAGTCAGTGTATTGTATACTGGGCACAGTGTGCAGGTAAAGCTGACTGCAGACCATCCCTGTTCTCTTCCTAATAATACAGGCAGGCAGTTGATTGAGGTAAGCTGCAGTATATTAAGTCAGTGTACTGTATACTGGGCTCAGTGTGCAGGTAAAGCTGACTGCAGACCATCAATGTTCTCTTCCTAATAATACAGGCAGTTGATTGAGCTAAGCTGCAGTATATTAAGTCAGTGTACTGTATACTGGGCAGGAACAGTGTGCAGGTAAAGCTGACTGCAGGCCATTCCTTGTGTACCTATTCCTTTCCAATACATAAAATACAGTATGTCTGGAAGGCCAACAAGGAGAGGCAGACACTCACAGGCCAATAAAAGAGGGCAAGCAAGCTCTGTGTCTATAGGCAACCGTGCTGGTCGTGGACACGGTGCATCCTCATCAGCACGTGGCCGTGGGGCACGCTTGTCTTTTTTTCGGCAGCTGGCCGCGTTTAGCCACAACATGCAGAAGAGTTGGTAGAGTGGATGACCAAGCCATCCTCATCCTCCTCATCCTCTGTCACCCAGGCTACCTTGGCTGCCAATGCAGGTGCCAAAGCGGTAATAGAAATGTGAATGTAGCGCTAGTGATTCTAGGAAAAATATATATCTCACTGAGTGAGTATAGCCACTGGATGTAAACAGTGAAAATATGAACAATGAAAGTAATGTGAATATAAATATAATAAGTCCACATGGAGGAAAAAAATGTAATAAAGAAATGTCCATCAACATGGCATGTGAAGTGGCGGTGAAGATGAACGTATAACCATAAGGATCATCAAACGGAACGTTCTTTCAAAAGGGTAAGAAGAGATGAAATACGCTTTCCGGAACCAATGGATCTACCTGTCAGCGACAGCAGATCATTTAGGCATAGGAAATCCCAACAGCGATTAGGCTCAACTTGTTTGGAGACTCTGGGTAGCAGGAACCACAAACATAGCCACTAGACCCGACAGTCTACGGCTTGATGAATGGTGTCCTGGACTTGTAGAAGAGTAACTGTGAGGGCTTACAGTGTTGTGGCAATACCAACACCTAAGGCCCAAATTTCTGCAGAGTACATAGGGCAGGCCCCTACTTTCAAATATCCGACTTTCAAATGACTCCTACCTACAAATGGAGGGAGACAACAGTGAGAGGAAATCTACCCCTAGGAAGGGAAATTCTCTCCTGTAAGGCCTCGTACACACGACCGATTTTCTCGTCGTAAAAAACACGTCGTTTTTTTCGACGAGATTCTTGTTAAGCTTGTCGATTTTCTCGTCAAGCTTTCTATGCGTACACACTGTCATTTTCCAATTTCCTCGTGGTTCTCTGCGCTCACGTCCAGCACGTACGACGGCACTATAAAGGGGAAGATCTTTTTTCTTGGCGCCACCCCTTGGGCTGCTTTTGCTGATCTCGTGTTACCGCGTGTGAAGTAAAAGTTTGGAAGAGACGATTCGCGCTTTTCAGTCTTCGTACTTTTCAGATCGTTTTCTGCCGTTCAGTTTGTGCTTGTGGGTTCGTATCTTGACTTTCAGGGCGTCTAGGCAGGTCGTATCTGTTTTACAGTGCGTTCTTGCCTGTTCGTTTCTGAATTTCATTTCGTTATTCATAGGCCTTGCTGTTCTAAAGTGCGTTCTGTTCTGTACGTTCTGATTAGACGACCGTTTCCTAGCCATGTCGCCTGGACGTTCTCGTCGTCGAGTTCGTGCTGTGCGTGCGCTTGGTGTTGGTCTGCTTGTTTTGGACCAAGACCAGTCCATGAATGGTGTGAGGAGGAGTTCATGGACCAAGAATTGGTTGCTCCAGCGGGACCAATTCTGCCACATGCCTCTGCAGCTATATTACCAGGAAGGACACCGTTATGCGGGAAGCCATCAGTGCTGAGCAGAGGCTCATCGCCACGTTGCGTTACCTGGCGACAGGGAGAAGTCTTCAGGACTTGAAGTTCACCACAGGCATCTCCCCCCAGGCTCTGGGCCTCATAATCCCAGACACCTGTTCTGCTATTATACAAGTCCTGCAGGAGGACTATATTAGGGTAAGTTTTCTCCCTTAACATCACATTTTATGTATTACATGTATGCTAATGTATTGTATTTCTTTCATCCTTCCCTAATTACCATGATTGTAATATGCTGAGAATGTCCCCTTTGTCCCCATGCATGTTGGAAGCTTTAGATTGCCCCTTTTTTATCCTCCCTAAATATTTCCCCTCAATAACTTTTCCAGCAGGGGCGCCTGTTGCTCCAAATGTTGGGGGGTTCCAACCCCAATTTCGGAAATAAACTTCCTCCTTTTTTGCTCTGTTGCCTAATAAACGCCCCCAGTTGTCCCCTCCAATGCAGCCATTTAGTCCCCTCTAATGCAGCCAGTTTCCCCCCAGCCCTGCACTTACCTTTTTGTGGTCAGCGCCATCCTTCTTCTGTCCTTGATGTCTTCTCCTTCCCTTCATGTTGCATCAGCCAATCATGTTACCATTAAACAGACTTGGTGAACATGATTGCCAGAGCAGCCTGTCAGTGTTTACACAAGGAATGCCCCCTCCTTGCGTCCCCGATTTTTCTTTGAGGAAGCCAATTACATCCCTCAGGTTGTAATTTGCAAGACTTTTTTAATACCTGTTTCTGCTCTGCAATTTTAACCCCCTAAATGACGCAATTATTCATATGTCGGTCGCTTTACAAGAGGCCATCCACCTGAATAGTGTGCGGCATAGACAATACATAGGTTCATGCAACGCATGAACCTATGTATTGTTCTGAGTGATGGGCACAGGAGAGAGGGGACAGTGCTCCAGCGCCCACTCTGGACGCACCGCCACTGCAATGCTATCCTGTGGCCAAACACATCTCCCCCCCCCCCCAAAATAATTTAGTAATGGCCCATCAGAGGGGGTGATGAATATGATAAATGAGCCTTCCATTATACTTTTTTTACACACCTTAATAAACGTATAATTAGATTGATGTTGGTCTCTAATTTTTTGGTCTAGAATTTGCTTGTAATGTATGCCTTTGTTTTTCTAATATTATTTCATCTTGTTTCACTCCACAGCTTCCTTCCACGCCACAGGAATGGCAGACTGTGGCATCGGAGTTTGCCACGCGGTGGGACTTCCCCAACTGCGGTGGTGCCATAGACGGGAAGCACGTCCGCATCGTGCCGCCACCCCGTTCTGGATCCTACTACTACAATTACAAGGGGTTTCATAGCATTGTGCTGATGGCGGTGGTGTCAGCACGGTATGAATTCCTCTATGTTGATGTAGGGAAGAATGGCCGGATGTCCGATGGGGGATCCTTCATCCAGACGGAGTTTGCCCTCCGTCTCCAGAGTGACGACCTTGCATTGCCACCGGATGCAGGGAATATTGAAGGACTCCCCTTTGTTTTCTTGGCTGATGAAGCCTTCGGACTCGGACGGCATCTTATGAGGCCATTTCCACAGAGGACCCTGACCCCAGAGAAGAGTGTGTTCAATTACCGGCTGGCCAGGGCCCGAAGAGTCGTTGAAAATGCCTTCGGCATAATGGCCAGCCGGTTCCGCCTTTTTATGACTTCCATCCACTTGGCGGACTACAAAATAAACTATGTAGTGTTATGCTGCTGTGTGCTACACAATTTTCTTTGCCGCAAATCTAATTCATATATGGCCTCAGTTTTGCCAGAGGCTGTACTTTCCCCTGCAAATCCCCTTCCGGGCCTGGAATCTGCCCGTCTTGGCTTGCCCCCCCAAAATGCCCGTGTGGTTCGGGACAAATACATGGAGTATTTCACGGGTAGGGGGGCAATTCCTATGCCAGCCTATGTCTAAGTATCCCAATAAAAATCTTGTTTAAACCTTTAATTATTTGTTCTTTCCTGTCTCCTAGTTTGTCTTTGTGCATTTGTAGTGGCAAGTGTATTTTACTTTAGTAAATAACAACCAATTTCACTATGTTACCTTACAAAAGAACCAAATAAGCTTAGAGAGTATTATAAAAAGAAGCTACACGTTGTTTGTGGTCAAATTTTTTACTCTCTGCACATTTTTTTTTTGTTTTACTTTGGGGTTGGCCTGGCCACAACCCGGCAAATGTTGGCTTATGAAAATACAAAAATACCACTTGCATTTCTAAAATGACAACATTGGATACCTCTGAGCAATCTGAGACATTCAGTTACACAAACTATGTCTCTATGTGCCCGTCCTAATATGGGGTCCTGCCACCCCTTGCCCAGCCAAAAATTCAATATGCACACATTTTTACTTTTTTGCAAATAGGAAGTTTACAATCCTGATCCCTATTGTCAACATGTGCTATCTGCCATCAGGGGTGATCAATGGACGTGTTTTGGGGGTGCATCCCCTTCCTCAGTTCACCGACTTTTGATACGAGGAAGGGGTTGCACCCACAAAAGACGTACATGGATATCCCCTGATGGCAGATAGCACATGTTCACACACTGTGTGCATATTCAATTTTTGGCTGCTTTGTTACTCAAAAAATTAGTAAAAATATAAAAACAAACATGTAAAAACAAATGTGTTTGGATGGCTTATTGAATTCTCCCCAAAACATCGAGAATGTCTTTAAATGTTTGTTCCATCACATGGATTCTTTGTTTAATTAGGTCCAGTTCCGTGCTACATTCCATCACTTGCTGGATGAGGCGGAGGGCACTGTCAGCAGAGAACGGTGTGCTATCCTTCACAACATTTCCATCCCCTAAAAACCATAAAAAATTTTTTAATAAAACTCTGCAGGCCTACCTCGCTTACCTTAAGCTGTGGTGTCAGATACTGACCTGTTGTGGTGACCAGATCCACAACGTCATCCACCTCTCCTTCCTGCACTTCTCCTTCCTCCACCTCAACTTCCTGCACATCTTTCGGTTGTGGATCTTTGGGAGTTTGGGGTTGCTTGGAAGTTGTGGGGTGCATGTGCTCCCTGGAGTGTCCTCCTCCCAGTCTTCTCTCCCCTATGAGAATAAAACCAAAGGTCTATGTATCACACTGTAAAAATCTCATTTTTAAACTTAAAACAGGCTAAATTGTTTGGAAGTGGGGTACAAGTGTGTGTTTGTGCGGAATTTAAAGAAAAATGCATTATTTATGACCCCAAATATGTTTAGTATTCACATTTGGATGTAATTTTTTGGACATGGAGGCACCACAAATAAACTCTGATGCACCTGTGTGGGACACCCAAAAAAGGCGGGTCTGGTGGCCCACACTATAGTGCTCCAAAGTACAGATGTGGAAGCAGCTGCTGAGTGTCCTCTCCTTTACACTGATTAAAGTTTGCATTTCATTCTCCTTACAAACACATCATCTAGACTTAAAAATTATCCACAATACTTGATCAAAAATGGCAGATGTCTAATTACTTTTGGGGGTCTAAAATAAGCCAAAACCGCGGATAGTGGCCGAACGAAGTGTCGGTAACGTAACGAACGATTACTGTGCCCAACCTAGTTCAAAATATTACATTTTGGAAGGGAGTCCAATATGATAAAAAAAAAAAAATGTCAGTTTCTAAAAAGATTAATAGCAGAAAGGTCGTCATTTTACTTACTTTTAGCGAGCATCCTCTTTATGCTCCTCAACTGGTCTGGCTCCCTCAGTTTGAGGTCTGACCACCTCTTTCTGAGCTGCTCATTTGAGCGTTTCACCCCGAACTTCGCCCTCAGACTCTTCACAACTTTAGTGAGGATTTTGGCCTTCCTTCTATTTGGTTTGCTATACGGCCCATGCTTGGCATCATAATCAGCCTTGACCAAGATGTCCACCATCTCCGCCATCTCCGCCAAAGACATATTCGATGCCTTGAATCTCCTCCTTGATCGTGACGTGTCCTCGGTCTCCGGGCTTGTCTCCTCGCTAGTTGCGGAATTATCAGACACCTGCTGTAACTCCGCCATATCTGTCTGCGCGCCGAAAGAGAAGGGGCGGGGAAAAGATGTTAGTTAGAACGTCATGGGCGGGCGACGTGTGCGGAGCGACGTGTTCGAATTTGGACGCATGCGTGGTGTGTATATAGCAAACACACATGTGACTATAGTACGTTCGGTGTGCGGAGAGAGGAGTTCAAGTGACGGACGTGCGAACGAAGGTATGTGATTTTGTGAGACTTGTAAAAATTGTTGGCCTATACTGTCTTGAGATTGGTGGAGGATATATATGGTGACTAGGATGTGAAGGAGGTTAGACTGTTTGCCTCACATTATTTAAATATAATTTATTTTACTTGCAGATACAATATGAATGTCTTTATTAGCGACAAAGAGTTCCTGGCGGAATTTATTGACCGGGTAAGGGAGCTGCCGGCTCTGTGGGAGACCAAAAACCCCATCCATAAAAAAAAAGGGGTGAGAAAAGCAGCGCTGGAGAAGCTGCTCCCATTTGTGCATACCAAGGTGCCCACAGCCACAGCAAAACAAGTGGACACTAAAATTGGGAGCTTGAGAGGTACCTACAGGACTGAACGCTCTAAGGTGCTGGCTTCTCAGAGGTCAGGAGCAGCAGCAGATGATGTTTATGTCCCGGTTTTGTGGTACTACAGCAGGATGTCCTTCCTGGATGACCACATTGAGCCAAGGCCATCACTCTCCACTCTTCCCCCCAGACTTCCCTGCAGCCAACCTGAGCCTTCTCTGGAGCAAGAGGAGGCAGCCATCCTGGATGATCCTGATTTGTCCATCTGGAGCCAGGTATAGTATTAACTGAAAATGTAGTGGGATAAAATTAATGTTTCCCAAATATGTCAGGATGAGAAACATACATTATTTTGTATTCCACAAGTGAAATCATGATCTGTAGACATTATTCTGCACTTAATTGTGTGGTAAATAGTCAAGCTGATGTAGTGGTAAATTTAAAGCAAGGATTTATGCATTTACATTCTAATTGCTTCCATCAGGATTACAAAGTTTGATGCAAAGATTAAACCAACATATTAAACTATGTTTCTTTTTCATACACAGGATGAAATCAGCCAGGAGGAGGGTCTGGAAACTGTCAGGCAGGAGGAGGAAGGGCCCAGTGGCAGCCAGGAGGTGGCAGGGCCCAGTGGCAGCCAGGAGGTGGCAGGGCCCAGTGGCAGCCAGGAGGTGGCAGGGCCCAGTGGCAGCCAGGAGGTGGCAGGGCCCAGTGGCAGCCAGGAGGTGGCAGGGCCCAGTGGCAGACAGGAGGTGGCAGGGCAAAGGAGAAGCACCAGATCCCAGGTGCCTCCCATCAGGCTTCACAAAAGAGGCAGGAGGGACAGGACCACCAGTGAGGCAGCAATGGCCCTTATTAAAGAGGCCCATGCCACCCTCAAGGAGCCCACATCCCCTGAAGAGGCCATTGCCGGCCTAGTGGAGGCTAAGTTCAAGGTGATGAGCATGGAGCAACGCCTCCTATGCGAACCCCTGCTCATCACCTTGCTCAACAAGGGGGTGATGGAGCAAATTACCCCCAATACCGCCATATGTGAGGTGGCCCAACTGACCCAACCTCAACCTCCACCTTCCTCTTCTGCCCCACCCCCTTCTGCTACACCTCCACCTTCTGCCCCACCCCCTTCTGCTACACCTCCACCTTCTGCCCCACCCCCTTCTGCTACACCTCCACCTTCTGCCCCACCCCCTTCTGCTACACCTCCACCTTCTGCCCCACCCCCTTCTGCTACACCTCCACCTTCTGCCCCACCCTCTTCTGCTACACCTCCACCTTCTGCCCCACCCCCTTCTGCTACACCTCCACCTCCTCCTCCTGACAGGAGTACCCCTCCAGTGGGCCAGCCTCCAGCTAAACGAAGAAGGAAGGCTGCAGGAAAGGCTGCAGGAAAGGCTTCAGGAAAGGCTTCAGGAAAGGCTGCAGGGAAGGTTGCCAGGAAGAAGAGGAAGTGATGGCCTTGCTTCATTGTGGTCGCACTGGTCGGACAGAAGGCAGCCTGTTGTAGTACCACACACTTGGGACATATATCTCACCTGCTGCTGTTCCTGACCTCTGGGAGGCCAGCATCAGATTGTGTTCTGAAATGTGGGCCTTCTCAAGCTCCCAATTTTAGTGTCCACACAGGGTTGCTGTGTGCTCTGGGGTCCCTGGGATGCACAAATGGCAGCAGCTTCTCCAGCGCTGCCTTCTCTTTATTTAATTTATAAACATGAATAAATGTGTTTTTTGTTTAAGTTCATACTTGACTATGTGTATTTTTAAATAAAAAAAAAACAAGCTTTGGAGTAAGCAGATACATTTGACTGACAATAAAAGGCACAGATATCACCCCCCCCCCCCCCAAAAGAATAACTAAATCTGATTAGCTCAAAAACATGGTGTGAAATTTTAAAATTATAGATTAGAAAATTAAATGGGAGATCGCTATCAAAACATTGAGAAATTATAATTAACATCATTTTGAAAAATCTAACCATTTAAAGTATTCCTAAAAACTTGCACGATATAATACACATAAATCTTATAAAGAGCAGCATGAAAAAGGTTAAAAATAAGGCAGAACTCTGTGTGAATATCAGCAGCAAAAGAAGGTCTCTCGTTTTGATTAATGTAACATTCTAACGAAGAATTCAATGCAGAACATTTAAACGATGAAATATTTATGAGCGTGACGAATGTGCTCTCTCCATTATGAAGGCTTGTTTTACCAGAAGATGCGCTCCCGTCTCATAGTTGCTTGTGAGCATGCGCGCTTTTGGAAGAGTCGTAAAAGCATACACACGAACCATTTTCTCGTCACAAAACAGGCTGACGAGAAACACGACGAGGAAATCTGGAATCCTGACGAGAAAATAGAGAGCAGGTTCTCTATTTTCTCGTCGAGATTCTCGTCAAGTTTCTCGTCGTAAAACCATACACACGAACGTTTTTCTAGACAAAAAAACTCTTGCGGCACTTTTCTTGACTGTTTACGACGAGAAAATCGGTCGTGTGTACGAGGCCTAAGAGTTAATATGGGGAAAACGTGTCTCCTCTCCACTGATGCTTTATCACCAATCCTTGTTTCCCTAAAAATCCCACATTTTCAAAATCCAATTGTCATTGGGACAGAAAGTGAGGTGAAATCTTCTGAACAGGTGCACAGGCAGCAAAACAAATGTTACAGGGGTGATAACCCTTCCCTATGTTTTCCAAAAAGCTTAAAAATAGATTTTTGGGCTGGAGCTTCACTTTAAAAATGTACCAGTTCGAAATTACAAACAGATTCTACTTAAGAACAAACCTGCAGTCCATGTCTTGTTTGCACCGCCTGTATACTGCTGTTCAGAGTATATAGGGCCTAGGGGCCCCACACCTTAGTTTTTTTTTATTTGGGTGTGGGGTTCCCCTTAATATCCATACAAGACCCAAATGGGCTGGGGGGGGTTTCTCAATGATTTTCTCAATGATTTTCATCCATATTGCCGGGACCACACATTACATTAAAGCCGCAAGCAGTTTTAACCACTTGACCACTGGGCACTTAAACCCCCTTAATAACCAGACCAATTTTCAGCTTTCGGTGCTCTCACATTTTGAATGACAATTACTCAGTCATACAACACTGTACCCATATGAAATTTTTGTCCTTTTTTTCACACAAATAGAGCTTTCTTTTGGTGGTATTTAATCACTGTTGGGTTTTTTATTTTTTGCGCTATAAGAGAAAAAAGACTGAAAATTTTGTAAAAAAATGATTTTTTTTTCGTTTCTGTTATAAAATTTTGCAAATTACTATTTTTTCTTCATAAATTTTGGCCAAAATTTATACTGCTACATATCTTTGGTAAAAATAAGTACAAATTGGTGGATATTATTTGGTCTTTGTGAAAGTTATAGAGTCCACAAGCTATGGTGCCAATATCTGAAAATTGATCACACCTGAAGTACTGACGGCCTATCTCAATTCTTGAGACCCTAACATGCCAGAAAAGTACAAATACCCCCCAAATGACCCCTTTTTGGAAAGAAGACATTCCAAGGTATTCAGAAAGAGGCATTGTGAGTTTTTTGAAGTTGTCATTTTTTCCCACAATTCTTTGCAAAATCAAGATTTTTTTTTTCTCTTTTTTTTTTTTCACAAAATTGTCATATTAGCAGGTTATTTCTCACACACAGCATATGCATTCCACAAATTACACCCCAAAACACACTCTGCTATTACTCAGGCGTTCTGGAGCACCAAGGCCAATTCTGACATTTCTCTCCTACATGTAAAAATCATCATTTGTTTGAAAATTACATAGAACCCCAAAACATTATATATGTTTTTTTAGCAAAGACCTTAGAGAATATAATGGTGGTTGTTGCAACTTTTTATCTCGCACGATATTTGCGCAGCAATTTTTTTAACGCGTTTTTTACGGAAAAAAAATGTTTTGTGCTTAAAAAAAAAAAAAAAACAGTAAAGTTAGCCCAATGTTTTTGCATAATGTGAAAGATGAAGTTGCGCCGAGTAAATAGATACCTAACATGTCGCCCTTAAAAATTGCACACACTCGTGGAATGGCGCCAAACTTCGCTACTTAAAAAATCCCCATAGGCGACGCTTTAAATATTTTTACTGGTTACATGTTTTGAGTTACAGAGGAGGTCTAGGGCCAAAATGATTGCTCTCGCTCTAACGTTCGCAGAGATACCTCACATGTGTGGTTTGAAAACCGTTTTCATATGTGGGCGGGACTTACGTATGCGTTCGCTTCTGTATGCGAGCTCACGGGGACAGGGGCGCTTTAAAAAAAAATATATATTTTATTCTTCATTTTACTTTATTTATTTTAGTTTGACATGTTTTTCCGCCCTAAACATTTTTTTGATCACTTTTATACCTATTACAAGGAACGTAAACATCCCTTGTAATAGGAATATGGCATGACAGGTCCTCTTTACAGTGAGACATGGGGGGGGGGGGTGTCAATAAGACCCCACATCTCACCTCTAGGCTGGGAAGCCTGAAAAAAATACAAAAAAAAAAAACAACAATCCTGGCTTTGATCGTAGCGGTGAGTCGGTAGAAGCACCGGAGGGCAGCGGGAGGGGGGGGCATCCCCTCTCGCCTCCCGTAAGAATGATCAAGCGGCGGAACAGCCGCTATGATTGTTCTTATGGTGTAGGGAATCGCCGGCTGAAAAAGCTAATATCTGAATGATGCCTGTAGCTGCTCCCATCATTCAGATATCCCCGCACAAAGTCAAGGACGTCATATGACGGCCGGAGGGCGGGAAGTGGTTATTGCAGAGTATTGCCGGGCATTGCGGAGTATTGCCGGGCATTGCGGAGTATTGCCGGGCATTGCGGAGTATTGCCGGGCATTGCGGAGTATTGCGGACTATGGCAGGGTATTGCGGTGTATGGCAGGGTATTGCACGGGTATTGCACAGGGTATTGTGGAGGGTATTGCACAGGGTATTGTGGAGGGTATTGCAGAGTATTGTGGAGGGTATTGCAGAGTATTGTGGCGGGTATTGCAGAGTATTGTGGCGGGTATTGCAGAGTATTGTGGCGGGTATTGCAGAGTATTGTGCAGGGTATTGCAGAGTATTGTGCAGGGTATTGCAGAGTATTGTGCAGGGTATTGCAGAGTATTGCAGAGTATTTTGCAGGGTATTGCAGAGTATTTTGCAGGGTATTGCAGAGTATTGTGCAGGGTATTGCAGAGTATTGTGCAGGGTATTGCAGAGTATTGCACCAGGGTATTGCAGAGTATTGCACCAGGGTATTGCAGAGTATTGCACCAGGGTATTGCAGAGTATTTCGCAGGGTATTGCAGAGTATTTCGCAGGGTATTGCAGAGTATTTCGCAGGGTATTGCAGAGTATTTCGCCAGGGTATTGCAGAGTATTGCACCAGGGTATTGCAGAGTATTGCACCAGGGTATTGCAGAGTATTGGCAGGGTATTTTGCAGAGTATTGGCAGGGTGTATTGCAGAGTATTGGCAGGGTATAGCACAGGGATGGCTGAGCAGGGATGGATGGATGGATCTGTGACTGCAATTGTCACAGATCCAGCCCACAGTGCTGCTGCTGCCATCCGCTCCCTCCCCCTCCCCTCTCACACTGTACCGATCGGTACAGAGAGGGGAGGGAGGAACCGGCGTCATCAAATGACGCCGGTCTGTTTACAAGTGATTGCTCCGTCATTTGACGGAGCGATCACGTGGTAAACGGCCGCTATCAGCGGCGATTTACCGCGATTCGTGATCCGCCGGGTCCTCTAGACACGGCGGTCACGGAGTTTCCCGTGTGCGTGCCCCAGGGGGCGCGCGGGAGCGCGATTCTGGGAGGACGTTATATAACGTCCTCCCAGAGTTAAGCAACCACCTTGTCGACGTTATTTGTCGGCAGGTGGTTGTTAAGTGGTTAAATTACTTTTATTCCTTTAGAAATGTCATTTTGTGCAGGGACAGTTCTAAACACAGGAAGCGCGCGCCACTTTACAGGCATACTATAGACACCCCCCAGGCACTATATTTAAAGGAATATTTCACTTTTATTTTTTCACTTTAAGCATCATTAAAATCACTGCTCCCGAAAAAACTGAAGTATTTAAAACTTTTTTTTGCATTGGGGCAGGACCCGGGTCCCCAAACCCTTTTTAGGATATTAACTTGCATATTAGCCTTTAAAATTGGCACTTTTGATTTCTCACGTTCGAGTCGCATAGACTTTAACGGTGTTCGAAAGTTCGCGCAAACTTTCGGTCCGTTCGCATGTTCTGGATGCGAACCGAACCGGGGGGTGTTCGGCTCATCCCTAGTCACAGCCCTTCTGTTTCCAGACGGTGCTGTGGCCCAACTTCCCAACACAAATGCAGTAAGCCGGCTGCATGAGAGGCATTTTCTGTATGTCCTCCCTGGTACCCCTACCCAACGAGCCCCCCAAAGAAAATGTTGTGTCTGTAGAAAGCGCGGATATAGGCGTGACACCCACTATTATTGTCCCTCCTGTCCTGACCATCCTGGTGTTTGCATTGGTGAATGTTTTGAACACTACCATACACTAGTGGAGTATTAGCATAGGATATAGCACTGCACAGACTAGGACACACTTTTACAGGGTCTCCCAAGATGCCATCACATTTTGAAAGACCCCGAACCTGGAACCAAACCATTACAGTTACAAATATAAGTGTAAAAAAAATTAAAAATAAATATAAAAAAATATAAAATAAAAAAAACTAAAATAGTTGTAATTTTATTGTTCTCTCTCTCTCTCTATTGTTCTGCTCTTTTTTACTGTATTATATGCTTATGCAATGTTTTATTGTTACTATGTTTTATCATGTTTGCTTTTCAGGTATGTAATTCTTTTATACTTTACTGTCTTTTATTGTCAACCATTTTTTTGTTTTCAGGTACGCCATTCAGCTGCAGCACTGATTTATCTATCTTGACAGCAACAGTGTTTGCTTCCACGATACGTAAATTAGCGACTCCAGAGCTGTAACTGCATTCATATCATCATCATTCTCATCCTCTTCTCAGCATCATCACCAGTTGTCCTGGCAAACCTGACAACTAGGTAAGTATACCGGGCTCCATCCATTAGTTAGCTGATCCAGGGCTGATCCGATCGCCTCTAGAGGGATCAGGAAGGAATTTTTTCCCCTGCTGTAGCACTATTGGCCCGTGCTTGGCTGGGGTTTTTCACCTTCCTCTGGATCAACGGGGGGTTAGATAGTCGGGATCATCGCCGTCTTCACCAGCACCATCATCATCACCATCATCATCATCATCCTATCATCATCATCATCATCATCATCATCATCCTCATCCTCTTCTCAGGATCATCACTAGTTGTCCATCAAACCTGACAACAAGGTAAGTATATCGGGCACCTTCCATTAGCCAGCAGATCCAGGGTAGCCCTAATCCCCTCCAGGGATCAGGAAGGAATTCATCATCATTAGGATCATCATCATCATTGGATCACCATCAGCATTGGATCACCATCAGCATTGGATCACTATCAGCATTGGATCACCATCATCATTGGATCCCCATCATCATTGGATCATCATCATCATTGGATCATCATCATCATTGGATCACATCTCATCGCTTCATCATTATCAGCACTTTCTCAACATGGTCAACATTAAATACTCACCCGACACCATCCGAAGCCTAAAGAACTCCGCCACAACACTATCGACACCCATCCAAAAAAAACTGCAAAAAGAACGAATCCTAAGAATCAGTCAACTATCAACAGGAAAAAACAGTATAGCACCACAGCAACTCCAACACCTATCAAGTGCCCTAATCAACACCAGATCAAACACAGACAGGAAATTCATGATTTCATCACTCAACACAACATAGACTGCCTCTTCATCACAGAAAGCTGGCTAACACCCGACTGCAATACCATCCTAGCAGAACTAGTGCCGGAGAACTACCGCATCCTAACCGAGCATAGAACAGGACAAAGAGGAGGAGGCCTAGCAGTAATCTACAAAGACCACCTTGCGTTCATCAAACCAACTCTACAGAACTCATTGCCTTTCATGGAAACGCTCACTTTGTAACTTCAAACTACACCCCAGGATACCGTCCACATATTGCTTTGCTACAGACCACCGGGACCAAAGACACAACTCCTCACACTTTTTAATGAATTTTTCTCGACATACACCATGAAAACCAAAAATCTCCTGCTACTTGGAGACTTCAACCTCTGGGCCAACTCCTCCGAAGACCCCATCGCCACCGCCTGCATCGACCAACTAGAAAAACTAGGCTTGCAACAACTGATAAATACTCCTACACATGTATCAGGTCACACTCTCGACCTAATCTTCAAACAAAATATGGACATCAACACACTGGACAACCGGCCTCTACCATGGACAGACCACCATGCCATCAAATTTACTATAACGACCAACGCCACCCTCCAAAAATCAATACAATCAACAACACACTGGACAAGATCACAGAAGAAACTATACTCTGAGCTTTTCAAAACCACACTATTGAACAATATGGAAATGCTAAACCAAAACCACTGAACGGAAGAAACACTCAACTCCCTGAACAAAGCTTTGCTACAGACAGCAGACACAGTTGCTCCTAGACGGAGAGCACTCATCCGTTAAAAAAAAACAAGGGCTGGTTCAATGACGCTCTTACTTTACTGAAACAAGAACGCAGAAGAGCAGAAGGAGCCTGGAGAAGAAACTCAACAAAGGAGAACTACACAACCTACAAAGCACTCACCAGGAAATATCATAAAGCAATCTTCAAAGCAAAAAAATACTATTTCGCTAACACCCTCGCAAAAGCCCTTAACTGCCCCCGAAAACTCTTCAGACTAGTGGCTCAGACCATGAATCCCACCTGTTTGGAGTCTTCAGCAAAAGAAACACAGGAATTCTGCAATGAACTATCCAATTTTTTTATCGACAAAATCGACAACATTCGGAAAATAATTCAGCAGAAAAAATCGAACAACCCCACACGGGCAAAGGAAGAAAAGAACCATATAAATAATCTGCAATCAAAGAAATTTACTCTGGTCCCAATTACAATCGACACTACTAAAAATATCATCAGAAGCCTCCGAGATAGCACTTCACTGAACGACATCATTCCGGCAAAACTGCTGAAGGAATGTACCGACATCTTATCACCCCCCATAACACACTTCAAAAACCAATCATTTAAAGAAGGTATTGTGCCAACTTCCCTGAAACAAGGAATAATCAAACCCCTCCTAAATAAACCCAACCTCGACCCGAAAGACCCAAATTTTAGAAGACCGGTAACAAGCCTGAATACCATCTCCAAGAACGTCGAGAAAGTAGTAACACAACAGCTACAACTTTATTTGGAAACCCACAAACTCCTGGACCCACTTCAATCAGGGTTCCACCCAGGCCATTGGACGGAAACAGCGCTTCTCAAAATATGGGACAACGCATTTGAAGCAGCAGATGACTGAGAATCGCGTCTCCTGGTGTTGCTGGACCTCAGCGCAGCCTTTGACACAGTAGATCACAAAATTCTGCTCACACGCCTCACCGAAGTAGCAGGAGTCGCAGACAAGGACCTACCATGGTTCGCATCCTTTTTAGAAAATCGATCCCAGACAGTGAAACTGGGAGCCTTCACCTCGGCACCACGCACAAATAAATGCGGAGTCCCTCAAGGATCACCCCTGTCACCGGTACTCTTCAACATCTACCTCCGGCCACTCTTTAAAATCATCAGTGAACAGGACCTGTGCTATCACTCCTATGCAGATGACACTCAACTTTACTTTTGCATCAACAACGAAAAAGATCAATATGACGGACTGGAAAAATGCCTTACACTAATCGACAATTGGATGACAGAGAGCTCCCTCAAGCTTTATGGATCCAAAACAGAACTGCTCATTTTCCATGCTAACCGAAAGAAAAACGCTAGGACCACATGGACGCCACCCACCATCCTTGGACAAAACATAACCCCAAGCAACAAAGTTAAAAGCCTGGGAGTCATCTTTGACTCAGACATGACTATGGACGCACAATAAGGATCAGTAGTCAGCAGATCTCACCACCTTCTCCGCCTGCTTTGAAGACTTATCCCCTTCATCTCGGAAAAAGACAGAGCAGTAGTAGTCGGAACCATCATCAATTCCCGGCTTGACTACGCTAACTCCCTTTACCTAGGACTACCCAAATACCAGATTGCACATCTACAAGTCATCCAAAACACAGCGGCCATACTGGTAATGGGGAAAAAACCTTGGGAATCAATCGCATCAACCCGGAGAAGCCTCCATTGGCTAGCCGTAAAGGATCGGGTCACATTCAAGACACTCTGCCTCACCGACAAATGCGCACAAGGAAACGCACCTCAATATTTATGCGAGAAAATAAAACACGACATCACTACAAGTGTCATAGAAATCCTGCCAGCTACAGGAGTCCTGGACTTACTGGTTTCCAACCGCGGGTACGTCCGCGCGCACGCCAGCGCGCTGCGGGGGCGCGCGCACGCTCCACAAAGCGCGCCAGAAGGGCTATTTAAACGTATCTGTGACAGACAGTCCCTGCTGTCTGCTCTACAGTGTGTAGTACCCAAAAGACCTGATTCTTAGATTACCTGCATCTGACCCGGCTTACCTTGACCCTTCCAGTTTCCTGCCTGCATCTGACCACCGGCTTGTGACCATTCTTCTGCCTGATCCTCCAGTACCTTGTCGCCAGTCAGTTTTACCGACCCGGCTTGTCTGACCAATCTCTCCGTTGCTGTGTTCCTGGTTCCAGTCCAGTCTGCTTCATCGGTTCCAGTCCAGTTGCTGTGTTCCTGGTTCCAGTCCAGTCTGCTTCATCGGTTCCAGTCCAGTTGCTGTGTTCCTGGTTCCAGTCCAGTCTGCTTCATCGGTTCCAGTCCAGTTGCTGTGTTCCTGGTTCCGGTCCAGTCTGCTTCATCGGTTCCAGTCCAGTTGCTGTGTTCCTGGTTCCGGTCCAGTCTGCTTCATCGGTTCCAGTCCAGTTGCTGTGTTCCTGGTTCCAGTCCAGTCTGCTTCATCGGTTCCAGTCCAGTTGCTGTGTTCCTGGTTCCGGTCCAGTCTGCTTCATCGGTTCCAGTCCAGTTGCTGTGTTCCTGGTTCCAGTCCAGTCTGCTTCATTGGTTCCAGTCCAGTTGCTGTGTTCCTGGTTCCAGTCCAGTCTGCTTCATCGGTTCCAGTCCAGTTGCTGTGTTCCTGGTTCCAGTCCAGTCTGCTTCATCGGTTCCAGCTCCAGTTGCTGTGTTCCTGATTCCAGTTTAGCCTGCCATACTTCCTGGGTGCCTGGATCCGTCCCAGTCTTCAGAATCTCCTCTACATTGATTCATCCTGCCAGGCACTCGTACCCCTTCTACCTCCGTGCCTCCTGTCTTCACTACCAGGGGCCGCTGGTGGAAGCCGTAAGAGAGGCCTCCCTCTGCAGATCCGGGCTCATCACCGTCAGGTACGTGACAGTAGCAGACAGCCATGTCTGAGCCCGGGCAGGGAGCCTCACCTATGGAGGAACTTTGTCGGCACCTGGCAGGTTTGTCTGAAGCAGTCAAGAGTCTTCAACAAGGCTACACCCACCTGGAAGAGCAAGTGCGGGCCATCTCCAATCCCTCTGCCGTCCAAGAGGGGCCCCATGCCTCTGCTTCCACAGCCGGGACAGGTTCCTCACCCACAGTGGTCATGCTTCCTCCCGAACCTAAGGTTCCTACACCCAAAAGATTTTCCGGGGATCGGAGCAAGTTTAGGGCCTTCCGGAATTCGTGCGAACTGTACTTTGCCCTACAGCCCAGCACCTTTTCTCTAGAGGCCACCAAAGTGGGCTTTGTGGTCTCTTTGCTCTCTGGAGACCCTCAGAGCTGGGCCCACCGTCTCTTGGAACAGAAGGATGTATCACTAAACAGTCTTGCTGCCTTTTTCGATGCCATGGCCCAGCTATACGAAGACCCGCAGCTCTCAGTAACCGCAGAAGCCGCCTTGCGTTCCCTTCAACAAGGACGCAGACCAGCAGAGGACTATGTGGCAGAATTCAGGCGGTGGAGTGCGGATACCAATTGGAATGATGCCGCCCTCCGCCATCAGTTTCGCTTAGGACTTTCTGATTCCTTGAAGGACGAGCTTGCTAGAGTCGGTGTACCACAGACACTCAACCTGTTGATTGACTTAACCATCCAGATTGACCGACGTCTGAGGGAACGGAGGGCTGAGAGGACCACTGGCTTCTCCCGCCCAACCTGGATGATTCCTCGGGCTCCTAGTCACCTGTACCCGGCTCCTGCTACACCTCCAACCCCCACATCTGACACGCCTGAACCAATGCAGCTCGGAGTCCTTCGTCCATCCCTCGCTCCGGAAGAACGCCAGCGCCGCCGAATGAATAATTTGTGCCTGTACTGCGGGGAACCCGGACATTTCGTTAGAACCTGTCCCCTGAAGCTTTGTAAGTTTCTTTCAGTTTCCTCTAACATGACTAACCTACAAGCCAAAACCACATCTCACCTTGCCCTCTCTGTCTCATTACAGCTCCCAGGAAGGACTCTGCAAGTACCCACCATTATTGATTCTGGAGCATGCAGCTGCTTTATGGACTCAACCTTTGCCATCAAACACCAAATTCCCCTTTGTACCAAGACCCACAGACTTCGTGTTCATCTGGCTGATGGTTCCGTTATTAAGTCTGGACCTGTGGTCCAGGAGACCACCCCTATACCCGTCACCATCTCTACCACCTCTGGAACCCACCAAGAATACTTATGTCTGGACATAATCTCTTCTCCGTTGTTTTCCTTGATCCTTGGTATGCCTTGGTTACAAGCCCACAATCCCACTATCAACTGGGCCACGGGAGTAGTTACCTTTCCTTCTTCCTATTGCCAGCAGTCCTGTGGCTCATACGAACCTCCTGGGCCGGCCTCTTTACTATGCATTGATACAGAAGATGGCACACGTCAATCCATCCCAGAAGTTTACCACGACTTTCTTGACGTATTTAGTACACAAAGGGCAGAGACTCTACCGCCCCATCGGGCCTATGATTGCCCCATCGACCTACTTCCTGGAGCAAAGATTCCGTTCGGTAGAATTTTCCCTTTAACGGAGGTAGAACAAGGGGCTTTAAAAAATTATGTTGATGAGAACTTGCAAAAGGGATTCATCCGCCCTTCCACATCCCCAGCAGGCGCAGGCATCTTTTTGTAGAGAAAAAGGACCATACCCTTCGACCTTGTGTGGATTACCGTGAACTGAATAAGATTACAGTAAAAAATCGTTACCCTCTCCCCCTGGTACCAGAGCTATTTCAGAGACTGGGGACTGCCACCATCTTTACCAAACTTGATCTCCGCGGAGCCTACAACTTGATCCGCATCAAAGAAGGGGACGAATGGAAGACCGCCTTCCGTACCCGGTATGGGCATTTTGAGTACTTGGTAATGCCATTCGGGTTGTGTAACGCCCCTGCCACTTTCCAGTACTTTATCAACGACGTTCTACGGGACTTCCTAGACCTCTTTGTCATTGTTTATCTCGATGATATACTAATCTTTTCTTCCTCCCTTGATTCTCATCGCAGACATGTCAAGAGTGTGTTGGGTCGGCTTCGCCAGCATGGCCTGTATGCGAAGGCCGAAAAATGTGAGTTCGAGCAGGAGAGTATATCATTTCTGGGATTAATCATTTCTAGCGAGGGTATCAAAATGGATCCTCAAAAGATTACCGCAATCCTGGATTGGCCAGAACCGGTGGACAAGAAGGGAATCCAACGTTTTGTTGGATTCGCCAACTTCTACCGCAAGTTCATCAGGGGGTTCTCGGCTATTATCGCACCCATCACTCAACTAACCAAACAAGAAACACATTTTCACTGGTCCCCTGAAGCCCAAAAAGCTTTTGAATGCCTGAAGGCCCTATTTACCTCTGCCTCTATCTTGAAACACCCGGACTCTTCACTGGCATTCGTACTTGAGGTAGACGCCTCCGGAATAGCGGTAGGAGCAATACTGTCCCAAAGACAGGGAATCAAGGCCTTGCTCCATCCAGTAGCTTTCTTCTCTCGCAAGCTATCTGCAGCGGAGAGGAACTACGACGTGGGGGATCGAGAGTTACTGGCGATCAAATCTGCATTGGAGGAATGGCGGTACCTGCTGGAGGGCGCGGCTCATCCGATTCTGATATTCACTGACCACAAGAACCTGGAGTACCTGAGGGCCGCGAGAAGATTGAATCCACGGCAAGCCAGGTGGGCACTCTTCTTCTCCCGGTTCTCTTTTCATGTTACTTATCGTCCTGGTGCCAAGAATATTAAACCTGACGCCCTGTCTCGGATGTTTCATAAGTCCAAGGAGACTTCTCCGCCTGACACCATCCTTGCCCCCGGAAATTTCCTTCTTCTACAGGAGAACCTGTTCACTCAGATCAAACAAGCTTCTACTGGGCAGAGACAGTTCTCCGAGCCGGAATTGCAGGTTAAGGATGGACTATTGTGGTACCAAGACAGGATCTACGTACCTGAGGGATTGAGAGTAACCGCATTAGAACTCTGCCACGACCACGCTCTGGCCGGACATTTTGGCGTTGCCAAGACCACTGACCTGGTACAGCGCACCTTCTGGTGGCCTCGAGTACGTGAAGACTGTAGGAGGTTTGTGGATTCTTGTGCAACTTGCACCCGAAACAAGGGTTCCAGATCCAAGGCCTGGGGACTACTAAAACCCTTACCCGTTCCAGATAGGCCCTGGAGAATGTTGTCCATCGATTTCATTGTCGAGTTACCCCCGGCTGAGAACCATACCACCATCTTCGTTATAGTGGACCGTCTGTCCAAGATGGCACACTTCATCCCTATGAAAGGGACTCCCTCAGCTCCTGAAACTGCACAGGTGTTCATCAGAGAAATCGTCAGACTCCACGGGGTACCAGCCAATATTGTTTCCGATCGGGGGGTACAATTTACCTCTCGATTCTGGAGATCCCTTTGCAAAACCTTGAAGATCGAATTATCGTTTTCCTCTGCTTACCACCCACAGACCAACGGAGAGGACGAATCAGACGCTCGAGCAGTACCTGCGATGCTTCTCCTCTTTTGCTCAAGACGACTGGATTTCCCTACTTCCGTTGGCCGAGTTTGCTTATAACAATTCCATTCACTCCGCTACCAGTCAGACTCCTTTCTTTGCAAACTATGGTTTTCACCCTACATTTCTACCTAATTCCCTTCCTGAGTGTCCTGTGCCTGCAGTCCAGGAAAAGTTTAATTTTTTCTCGGTCAATAACCAGCTTCTACAAGAGACCATGACCAAGACTCAAGAACGCAACAAGACAATCTATGACAAGAAGAGACGGGGTGAATTAGTGTTGGTACCCGGCGACCAAGTATGGCTATCTACCACAAACCTAAGAATGGCATGCCCTTCTAAAAAACTGGGCCCCAAATTTTTAGGTCCATTCCCTGTCAAGAGGAAGATTAATGAAGTAGCTTATGAGTTGGAACTTCCTGACTCTCTTAGAATCCATCCAGTCTTCCATGTCTCTCTCCTGAAACCCACAGTCCCCAATCCGTTCCCATATCGGAAGCCGGATCACCCTGATCCGATCATTATTGACGGTGAGCAGGAATTCGAAGTAGAAGCTATCATGGACTTCAGGAGAAGAAATAACCAGAACCAATTCCTAATTAAATGGAAGGGCTACGGACCCGTGGAAAACTCATGGGAACCCGAGGAGAATATCCATGCCAGGAGCTTGGTACAGGCTTTCAAGAGGACTCACCCTGGAAGGTTCATCCGGCTGGGCATCCGGAGGCTGCCCCTTGGGGGGGGCAATGTCATAGAAATCCTGCCAGCTACAGGAGTCCTGGACTTCCTGGTTTCCAACCGCGGGTACGTCCGCGCGCGCCAGCGCGCTGCGGGGGCGCGCGCACGCTCCGCAAAGCACGCCAGAATGGCTATTTAAACGTATCTGTGACAGACAGTCCCTGCTGTCTGCTCTACAGCGTGTAGTACCCAAAAGACCTGATTCTTAGATTACCTGCATCTGACCCGGTTTACCTTGACCCTTCCAGTTTCCTGCCTGCATCTGACCACCGGCTTGTTGTGACCATTCTTCTGCCTGATCCTCCAGTACCTTGTCGCCAGTCAGTTTTACCGACCTGGCTTGTCTGACCAATCTCTCCGTTGCTGTGTTCCTGGTTCCAGTCCAGTCTGCTTCATCGGTTCCAGTCCAGTTGCTGTGTTCCTGGTTCCAGTCCAGTCTGCTTCATCGGTTCCAGTCCAGTTGCTGTGTTCCTGGTTCCAGTCCAGTCTGCTTCATCGGTTCCAGTCCAGTTGCTGTGTTCCTGGTTCCAGTCCAGTCTGCTTCATCGGTTCCAGTCCAGTTGCTGTGTTCCTGGTTCCAGTCCAGTCTGCTTCATCGGTTCCAGTCCAGTTGCTGTGTTCCTGGTTCCAGTCCAGTCTGCTTCATCGGTTCCAGTCCAGTTGCTGTGTTCCTGGTTCCAGTCCAGTCTGCTTCATCGGTTCCAGTCCAGTTGCTGTGTTCCTGGTTCCAGTCCAGTCTGCTTCATTGGTTCCAGTTCCAGTTGCTGTGTTCCTGATTCCAGTTTAGCCTGCCATACTTCCTGGGTGCCTGGATCCGTCCCAGTCTTCAGAATCTCCTCTACATTGATTCATCCTGCCAGGCACTTGTACCCCTTCTACCTCCGTGCCTCCTGTCTTTACTACCAGGGGCTGCTGGTGGAAGCCGTAAGAGAGGCCTCCCTCTGCAGATCCGGGCTCGTCACCGTCAGGTACGTGACAACAAGGGAGAAAGAAGGTTTGCTGCCCAAGGACCAAGACTATGGAATGCGCTACCCACGAACATCTGCATGGAAGAAAACCATCGAGCCTTCCGAAAAGAACTAAAGACTCATCTCTTCTAAGGATCTCAATGACACTGGATGACAAGCGCCTTGAGGTGATTGAGTTCGCATTTGCAGCGCTATACAAGTTCTCACTCACTCACTCACTAAAAGGTGATTTCAACATCACAGTTAAAAAAAACAGAGCATATATGCC
The DNA here is from genome assembly GCA_029206835.1 of Rana muscosa. Classification (NCBI taxonomy): domain Eukaryota; kingdom Metazoa; phylum Chordata; class Amphibia; order Anura; family Ranidae; genus Rana; species Rana muscosa. Next base: position 23,554,808 of record CM055118.1, read on the forward strand.
GAAGCATGGGTGCAGGGGTGGAGGGGCAATTTGCTTCGGCATATATTTTTTAGGCACAGATTGCGTTAAAAAATGTTGTTGTTTTTTTACTATGTCTTACTGTTATACTGTAATGTTACTTTGTTTTATTGTTAACCAACATTTGCTTAGTAGGCACTGATTTATTTATCTTGACAGCAACAGCGCTTGCTCCCACGATAAGTAAATCAGCGACTCCAGCGCTGTAGAAGGTGATTTTACCAACACAGTTAAAAAAATGGTACTTATAACTAAAATGCAGCGCTAAAATGCCCCAGTTGAAGTACTTGTGTACGAAACGCATTGGGTTTGGTTCACCACTCCACTTATTGCCCTTTTTTATCTTTTGTACTGTGATCACTTTTAAAATTTTGTCGGTTTTCCAATAAACCCACATTTACCCGCACCATTGGAGCACCTCTTTATTTTCCCTTTCTTTCATGATTGTGGGTGATTGAGTTGCTGCTTGGAGTTTTTTTCCATCATACCATCCTTAAGTCCTGAAAAGGATTCCTAGATTGGAGGTCATTTTGTCATCACTTGAAGACCACAGGGATATCCAGTGAATCCAGAGTTTCTTCGACGTTGGGATTCCCTTGCAACGAACGACCATCTGCGATTCGTGTGGTACATCCAGAGTCTTCCTGTCAGCTGATGCGACTTGCCATTGGGATTTCATACGTTTTAACGATTTGCCTAATAAGTAGATCCATCAGTTCCGGTAAGAGTATTCTCCCTTACTCCTTTGTCTGAAGGTTTATGAGATGACCGATATTGTCACACGTCTGGTTCTGAACATCACATTCCACGGTCTTTGAACTGACTTTATGTGGACTTATTCAATTATTTTTTACACTGAGCACTTTATGACACCTTTCACTTGGTGTGATTCAGTTTTTAGTGCTGCATTTTAGTTATAAGTTGTATTTGAATTTTGGTCACATTTTGTGCAGCCGCTTTTGTTTTATTTCCACTTGTTGTTTTTCACCTTTGGTTTAGTCATAGGACTAGTGCAATATTCTTCTTATTTCCACAAAAAAAAAATGGTTCATGTATGCCCATCATTAGAAGTGGGTGGATGAAGGGTGGTATTCTAATGCCGCGTACACACGATCGATTTTTTCATCGAGAAAATCGACGTGAAAAACGAGGAACAGCATGTTCCCCCCACACACGGCCGTTTTAAATGACATTTTTTTTTTTGGTCGAAAAAAACCACCCTGTGTGGACTCCCCGGCAGTGTTTCCCTATGGGAAAACTGCAGCGGAAAAAAACTACGGGAATCACAACGAGAAAAATTAGAGCATGTTCTAATTTTTCTTGTCGTGATTAATGCCATTTTTCCCGTCAAGAAAAACGACAAAAAGCCCACAGACTATCGTTTTTCTCGTCCAAAGGAAAAAATTAAATTTTTCTCGACGGGAAAAATTATCGTGTGTACGCGACATAATGGTGGGCATACCCACCGATCAATCTCTTTTTTTCGTTCAGCCCACAGGCTGCATGAAAAAAAGAGCATTACAATGTATGCCCAACAAGGACCAGCAACGTACTGGTATGTTGCTGGACTTTGAGTGGTTATTCCAGAATGATGCCTGCGGGTTTAGGTATCATCTTGGTATCATTCTTTTCAGCCAGTGGTCGGCTTTCATGTAAAAGCAATCCTAGTGGTTAATTAGCCTTTAGACATGTTGTTTTTATTTCTATTCTTTCTATATGTCGTGACAAGGTGCTCCTCTTGCCTGATTGGACGCGTGACCAGAGCCCGAACAGATGACCACATCTTCCTTGATGAGACGCCCCGAAGCCGGACCCACGTACAAGACAGAGGATCACAGACCGATCTGCGATTACTACAGCTCACCATGTCATGTCCTCCTTTATAAGTCATGCTCCTAAAGAACAGAGTCTACATGTCAAGCCGTGTTTTCCTTTTTATGGACTCGTATGGACTGTAAGGACTGATTCATTTCCAGGTGTAAGAAGGCATCGAAAGACACGTGGGAGCATATGACAAAAAAGGGAGGACTGTTGTGGAAAATTTTATGAAGATGTATTTACTATTGTCATAGTGTCACCCAGGGTTAGTACTTCCGCAACCAGCTCTAAAGAGCTGACTGGGGCAGTCTGAGGCTGGTTGAATCCCGTCTGGTAGTGGAAAACGTCTTGAGGTTGGAGTATGACGTTTGCAGCGTGGGGATATGCCTGCCGACGAGGGGCCCTCTGTGCATTAGCACGGACGATTGTTGAGGAGGGGATATGCTCGCTCTGCAACGACATCATTGGTTATAGGCAGATGTGCGCTCTTGTCTTGGCGGTGTGTTGATCAGCATTGGTCGGGATTCGTAGCGCGCGCCTGCAGATAGCCTCCCATAAGCAATAATAGTATAATCTGAATATGCGTTATTCTATGGAATAGCGTATAATAAGGATTCCTATCAGCGGTAATATGAGAGCTTGTGAGTGTTGTTTAAAAGCATACAAGCTTTCCCTGCCCGGACACGCCCATAAGACTTTAGCCATCAGTGTATTCATGTATTGTATGTATTTAAATAACCCTGTTGGAAGGGATATCCTTGTATGGACATTTCCTGTGTGAAGAGGAGATCCTGTGATGACCACCCCCATGGAGGTCAGATCCTGTGTCCTCACTTCCTATGGAGGAGGTCACATGTTGTGACATCACTTCCTGCTGGGAGTTTAATAAAAAGAGCCTTTGAGGGCACCGGCGACCAGTCTTTGCTGGGAGGCCTTGATGATGAGACCAATCTGGTGATTCTTCTTGATTTGTATGAATGGGGATTGAATGGAAGGTGAGTGAATTTTAGCTTAAGATGCATTATATCATTGAGACGAAATGTGTTACGATTAGAGACACGATATCTGGCTGTGTGCTCTGCGTACAGCCTAATTTCGCTGACAGCATCGACCATCTCATCATGCGCTTTGACCACTTCAGTTATCTGTCTTTCTATATACTCAGTGAGGTCATCAATATTATCAATTCTTGTGGTAAGGTGGGATATGGAGGAACGCAGCTCATTTTGCAATCCTGTTTGAAGGGAGAGAAGCATGGCTTTCAGAGTGTTCTCAGAGGCAGGAGGATCTGAAGTAGGGAAAACTACTAGGTGAGCTTTATGTTCTGTCTGCAGCTCTGCGTGTGGGCCTGAGGCATCCCCCAAGTGCTGAGGCGTCACCCCAGTGAAGCTTTTTGGCTGAGGGGAGCTTGTGAGGGGAGTGTGCAGGGGAATTTGCAGCAGCTCTCTTACCCCAATTTGCTGGTGAGGTTGAGGAGGGCTGGGGAGGGGGTTCCTCCATGTCAGCGAGATTCTCTGGCTCCTCTTCTAACTGTGAGGGAGTCGGATGAGGTGAGCGTCTACTCTCCTCAGCGCCATCTTGCAAGGGTCCGCCCGCTGACAGCATGTAAAAGTCCGTGAGGCGGCGCGGTCCTGGTGTATTGTTTTTCTTAGCCTGTTCGCGTCCCTGTGTTATGGGGTGCCTTGTGGGGCAGTTGTGGGTGGCCGTGATGCTGTGTACCGCTGTGAAGAGCTGAGTATCAGCGGAGCTTCACAGCCGAGCGGCCATCTTCGGTATCGGCCAGGACATGCGCTTCAGTGCTTTTTTGTCTACAGCATTCCCGTGCATACCTGCAACCTGTTACTCTGCATCTGGCTACTGTGACCTACCCAGCTTGTCCGGACTACTCCTGAACTCCGCCTGCACTGACCATGGCTTGCCAATGACCTCACTTCTGTCTGTGCCCTTTGCTGCTACACTGATCTGTTACCAACTCTGCTTGTATCCTGACCTCGCTAGTGTCTACATATCTGCACCTAATCTGTCTGCCTGTGTATGAGCCGGTTCGTCTGGCTCTATCTCTGTCCCAATCGCTGCTGGACTGCCTGCTGTGCACCTCTGCCGATATTCCACTGGTGCCTGCCCGCTGCCCGTCTGCTACCAGCCTGTGCCTGTCTGCTGTGGCAATTGCCAGCTCACTCCTGCCTCCTGCATTGGTGTGCATCCGGCACTCCGTCTCTGCTGTGGTTCACTGACGGTATTCATTTGCTTGATCCAGAAATTCCATCCAGCCCTGCTGCTAGCAAGACCAATAGGTACCCATGCCACTCTATACTCCTGCTCCACCTGTCTGCTCTATCAGGGACCCTGACTCAGAGGTGTAAGAGAGGCATTCCTCATCATGTCATTCTCTTCTACCAGGTATGTGACATGGACAAAGCTCTTCAGGACACCAGCTTGACTCTCTAGCACCAGAGGGGTGGCGAAAGCACAAAGGCCCCTAAGATCTCTGAAAGCATCTGTACTTGCACAAGGCCGAAGGAAGAGATGGTTGCCTTCTTCCAACTTTCAATCGACACCTTACTCCGATAATACCAGACCAGATTTTCAGTGGACAGCCCTCCACAGTCAGCTCTCTCTAGCTCCAGGGTCTCAGCATCCAGGCCCTCAGGTCACCTGCCTGAGGCCTCATGACACAGACATAGCAGCATTGCCTAGAAGGGCATCATGCCCTCCAACCTGGATTAATCCTCTCCAGAAAAAGACCCTAAGCTCAGTGTACTCACAGAATATATACAGTCTCACAGCATGCTATCAGAGCCTGCCTTTCTGGGATAAGCCAGGGCTGTATCAATTATATTCATGCTGCCTTCTACGTAGCTCCACACCTATCATCCAGAAACTTCTCAGGTTCCCGGATACAGTGGAAGATATCAGACAGACTGGCAGCAGCTGAGCTCACTGAGTAGACCTAACTTATTGATCACAGCTACACCAAGTACAGTGAGCAATCTATGCTTTTACCTAACAAACAATTACAGCCACACTGACTACAGTGTGGCAACTAAATTTAATTTATCAAAACACAAACTAATTCTATGTATCTAAAAACTAGAACTAATTTAGCAGGGTGCTACAGTTTGATTTAGGAACTTAGAGGAGTGCTGCACTATTTTATTGATCTCTCAAACCTATGGTTTGAGGCCACAAATGTAGCAGCAAATTAAGTGTTTTTCTACATATTCTTTTTGCACTTTTCAGAAGAAATGCCCCATCATTGTTATAGCTTGCAGCAGGATAAGGAGCTGGGGCGCCGAAAAATGTCCTATTCCTGTGTGATGCTTTTCATTTGTGATAGAGTGTAAATGCAAGACTGTGAGACATGCACTTTGCAGTACAGGTAATCCTTCCTTTCATATTTCAGTAATTCATACTTATTTCTGTCACTTTGGACTTCAGGATGGGACCCTTCTGGGCTCTGAAGTATTGTGCTACATTATTTTTTGCTCACTGTTAAAGAACATATGCACGTTAGTGCACATTTTTCTGTATAGTGAACCTGGAGATAAGGTAAGAAGTTTAACTTTTTATAGCGTTCCTTTGTTTATACCAACTAGTCAAAAAAATTGTAGTCTCCAAGTCTCCTTTCTAAATTTTGTAATGGACCTTTGCCCTCCTCACCCAATTCCCAGCATTTCACGTCTAGCCCTCTCCTCTCTCATAGCTGGACATTATTCTTAAAACATTTTATGGAGGAAAAGCTTCCCACACTTCCTGGATTCTCATGTAGGCAAGAAGGATGTATGAGCTCCCCGCAGCCTCCTGGAATACTTACATCACACATTTCAGGCGGCCTTAGGGTACTCAAAAGTTCAAGTTACATGGCACATCAGGGGGCTGGCTGTCTGATCCTAGTTCTTGAAGTGGCCGCCTGAGGAGGTACCGTAGTCCAGGCACATCATCAGGAGGCTGGCTGCAAGAGCCTGAAAAATACAGTTGGTTCCCAATGACATCAGAGAAGAAGATAGCATTGCAAAACCAAGACCAGATCCCTACAGAACGACGCTGGAATCACTGAATATGTAAGTATGAAAGCAAGAGCGGGGAAGTGAAGTTTCACTTTAAAGTGGTTATAAACCTCAGTCATTAAATTTGAGCAAAGCACATATATCTGTAGTGTTTACTTATCTCGTTTCAAAGCTCTAAATGTTGTTTCTCTCTGGTGCTTCATTCCTCAGTAACTTCTGAGAATTTTTCCTGACACATGAGCTGGGCCGATCCGCCCTATACGCTTGCTACGCAAGCTGCGTAGGGCCCCAAGTAAGTACTCGGGGCCCCCGAATCTTCACCGCCGCTGCCACCGCCACTAGAGGTCCGAGGCCAGGCGGGAGACAATGTCTCCGCCGGCCGTCATTTTCTTGTAGACCAAGAGGAGGCCGGGTGGCTGCCAATAAGAATTGAGCTGTGGCACCGCCCACCTCCCGCCCCGCTGATGTCTGTCTGTGAAATGATGTGGGAAGGGGCGGGGGTGGGCGGCGTCGCAGCTCAATTCCTATTGGCAGCCACCCGGCCGGCTCCTCCACTGTCCACTCTGTACTATAATGGGGGTGGAGAGAGTCTCTGCTGCTGGGGCATCACACCTGATGTAAGGGGGACTCCGCTGGGAATGCCTGATGTAAGGGGGACTCCGCTGGGAATGCCTGATGTAAGGGGGGACTCCGCTGGGAATGCCTGATGTAAGGGGGACTCCACTGGGAATGCCTGATGTAAGGGGGACTCCACTGGGAATGCCTGATGTAAGGGGGACTCCACTGGGAATGCCTGATGTAAGGGGGACTCCGCTGGGAATGCCTGATGTAAGGGGGGACTCCGCTATGAATGCCTGATGTAAGGGGGGACTCCGCTGGGAATGCCTGGTGTAAGGCTGGACCCCACTGGGAATGCCTGGTGTAAGGGGGACTCTGCTGGGAATGCCTGGTGTAAGGGGGGACTCCATTGGGAATGCCTGGTGTAAGGAGGGACTCTACTGGGAATGCCTGGTGAAAGGAGGGACTCTACTGGGAATGCCTGGTGTAAGGAGGGACTCTACTGGGAATGCCTGATGTAAGGGGGACTCCGCTGGGAATGCCTGGTGTAAGGGGGACTCCACTGGGAATGCCTGGTGTAAGGGGGACTCCGCTGGGAATGCCTGATGTAAGGAGGGACTCTCCTGGGAATGTCTGGTGTAAGGAGGGACTCTACTGGGAATTCCTGATGTAAGCGGGGACTCTACTGGGAATGCCTGGTGTATGGAGGGACTCTATTGGGAATGCCTGGTGTAAGGGGGACTCCGCTGGGAATGCCTGGTGTAAGGGGGACTCTACTTGGAATGCCTGGTGTAAGGAGGGACTCTACTGGGAATGCCTGGTGTAAGGGGGACTCCGCTGGGAATGCCTGGTGTAAGGGGGACTCCGCTGGGAATGCCTGATGTAAGGGGGACTCCGCTGGGAATGCCTGATGTAAGGGGGGACTCCGCTGGGAATGCATGGTGTAAGGAAGGACTCTACTGGGAATGCCTGGTGTAAGGGGGGGCTCTGCTGGGAATACCTGATGTAAGGGGGGACTCCGCTGGGAATGCCTGGTGTAAGGCTGGACTCCGCTGGGAATGCCTGATGTAAGGGGGGACTCCTCTGGGAATGCCTGGTGTAAGGCTGGACTCCACTGGGAATGCCTGGTGTAAGGAGGGGCTCTACTAGGAATGCCTGGTGTAAGGAGGGACTCTACTGGGAATGACTGGCGTAAGATGGGACTCTACTGGGAATGCCTGGTGTAAGGAGGGACTCCGCTGGGAACTCCTGATGTAAGAGGGACTCCGCTGGGAATGCCTGATATAAGGAGGGACTCCGTTGGGAATGCCTGGTGTAAGGAGGGACTCTACTGGGAATTCCTGGTGTAAGGAGGGACTCAGGGCTTCCACCGATTCTGCATTATGGTGAGTTGAATAATTTCATTTTATATTACAATGTAATAATAGAAATAATGCGCTTCAATCATCCTGACACCATAACAACCATGGTGTCGGGATGATTGAAGCGCTAACACCAGGTGTTTGGTGTATCTTTATCTGCTGATTTGTTAAACTTTCTGGAATACACATATTTCTATTGTGGTGTAGAATCTGGGCCTGCTGTCTCTCCTCTTTCTTTCTTTCTCTCTTTCTTTCTCTCTTTCTTTCTCTCCCTCTTTCTTTCTCTCCCTCTTTCTTTCTCCCTCCATCCCTCATTCATCTCAGACTCTAACCACACCCCCTCCGAGCCACGCCCATGTAAGCTACGCCCACGTAAACCACACCCATTTTTTGCCACCGTAGAGGGCCCCTTAGCAGAATTTTGCTTAGGGCCCCAGGGAGGTCAGGATCTGCACTGCACATGAGATAACATTTGTTTCGGGGAGGGAGCTCAGCAAGCAGCTTGTCTATTCACAACACAGTTCTTCAGCTGTGTGAAGGGTGGTGTGTGCACTGTAACTGCAACCTCTCCAGCCCATCCTCTGTGCTCCTGACAGATGAAGAAGGATTTTAACACTTTTCTGCCCTTTTGAAGGGGTGTAGGGAAGAGAGGGCTGCAAATGAACAAGTAAAACATATGTAGGAGGATTTGTTTCATCTCTGTGTATCATCTGAGGCTGTTCACTTCACATAAGGGCTTACAACCACTTTAGGTTTACTTTGTGCCTAACTTGTCTAATTTTATGAAAAACATTTTATAAATGTTATTTTATTTATTTTCAGGTTTTTTGGCAACACTTACTTTAAAAAAAACACAAATAGTAAAAGTCACATGTTTCTTTCTTATGTGGGAAATATTAAAACTATTTTAGAATGCAGTATACTAAGCCCAATATTCAAGATAGTGCTAATAGCTGATTTTTTACTCTTATTTCTTTTCCATCCCCAAATAGAAACAGCTGCAATGAATTGTCATTTATTTACAGAATGCACATTCCAGCAACATCTGTTTACATTCGTAGACTAAATTCCCTGGTATTCCTATTCACATGACACTGGTGTCTATATAAAGGGTAAAAGAAACCTTAACTCCGAGAAAAACACACTACAATATGTATTTTTATATAAAAAAGGCAAGAAAGCTTCTATAGACTGGGTTGTCACTGGCTTGAGAAAGAATTCCAGGAACGTTTCAATATTAATGGGGCCAGAAAGATAGAAGTAGGGCTCATGCCCAAATTTTGCACAACTTTTAGACTAATGACAATGGGAAAATAGAGTTAACTGCTTTCCCTGTTGATGTAATCACCATTTGTTTACTATATGATTCTAATATGCTCCTTTCCACATATGCATGTGTGCATACAGGAAATATAAATGAATACAAAAAAAAAATCTATAACTCACATTTCCGCTTACAAAATTCTAAATGTAGCCAGGTGTCGGCTACTGCAAGCTGAATACAGAAGACATAATCCTTGGGACCACAGACCAACTAGTTCCCCTCTAGTGTTTGCACTTATTTAATTTCCTGACTATAGAGCAGGGGAGTTCCTCTTCCTGGACCAGATCAGAGGACCTTGGAACTTAGTCCTGCAGTCAACCATCCCTGTACTTCTGAATCCCTTCTAGACTACATTTCCCAGAAAGAACAGCCATTGAAAAGGACTATGGGAGAGGATATATTAAAAAAAGCTGTGACTGGTGGGCTCACTCTCTTGGCCTGGGACCCTCTGGAGCAGGGGTGCCCAATCTTTTGAGAAATGAGGGCCACTTTAGCGACTAGGTAACTGGTCGTGGGCCACAATGAGTGAAGGGGGAAGATGACAGGTCCACTCAGCATGTGTGGAGCAGACAAAGACACAGCCCACTCTATGGGGCTCTATGGGCCCTCAGATCCGATCTGCGAAGACAGAAGACAGAAATCCCCTTCTGTTTTTTGAAGTGGATCAGATTGGGTCCACCTAAAAAACAGACAGGCAGACAGGATTGGACTGATTTTGTAAAAGGGGCCTAAGGCTGCTTTCACACTGATTCATTGTGGTTTACCTGCACCTCAACTCACCTCAGTCCTCCCTTCTTCCTCAAAATTCCTGCAGGTATCGCTGGCTGATGCTGTCCTCCAGGTGGGTATGGCTGGTGGCTGCTGCTGGCTGTTCTCCAAGGCTGGTACTGCTGGTGGGTACTGCTGACTGGTACTGCTGGTGGGTACTGCTTCTGGGTTCTGCTGGTGGGTGCTGCTGACTGGTACTGTTGGTGGTTACTGCTGGTGGGTACTGTTGGTGGGTATTGCTGGCTGGTTCCCGACCCACCATCCACGAGCATCAGTGTGACAGGAGCCGGCGCTAGAGTAAGCATGCGGCTGCAGTACTGTTGGTGGGTACTGCTGGCTGGCACTGCTGGTGGGTACTGTTGGTGGGTACCGTTGGCTGGTACTGCTAGTGGGTACTGCTGGTGGGTACTGCTGGATTGTACTTTTGGTGGGATACTGTTAGTGGGTACTGCTGGCTGGTACTTCTGGCGGGTACTGTTGGCGGGTACTGCTGGCTGGTACTGCTAATGGGTACTTTTGAAAGGTACTGCTGGCTGGTACTGCTGACGGGTACGGCTGGCTGGTACTGATAGTGGGTACTGCTGGTGGGTACTGCTGAATGGTACGTCTGGTTGGTTCTGCTGTCTGGTACTGCTGGTGGGTAGTGCTGGCTGGTACTGCTAGTGGGTATTGCTGGTAGGTACTGTTGGTGGGTACTGCTGTCTGGTACTGCAGGTGGGTACTACTGGTTGGTACTGTTGGCTGGTACTGCTGGTTGGGAATGCTGGATGATACTTCTGGTGGGTTACTGCTATTTAGTACAGCTGGCTGGTACTGCTGGTGGGTACTGTTGGTGGGTACCGCTGGCTGGTACTGCTAGTTGGTACTGTTGGTGGGTACTGCTGGTGGGTAATGTTGGTGGGTATTGCTGGCTGGTTCCCAACCCACCATCAATGAGCATCAGTGTGACAGGAGCCAGTGCTAGAGTAAGCATGTGACTGCAGTAGAGAGCAGAGACGATGCTTCCTGTATCACTCCTGTCACAGGCAGAGTACATCTGTTATCACTCCGCCTGTGACAGGAGTCGGCGCTATACAGGAAGCATCGGCTATGCTTCTTCTAGCGCGGCTCCGTTCTTTACACCGATGCTCAGGAATTGCGGGTTGGGAACCCATGATCTGGGCTTGCCGACCGGCCATCCCAGGGGCCAGCTGTTAGGCTCCCCTGGTCTACAGAATGGTTGGAGCACTGATCTGCACACAGCCATGCTTCTGACAGCAGACATTACCTAAATTTTGATGCTAACAGAAAAATAGCTATAAGAACATTTGATCATGAGAGTTAAAATTTACCAATATAGAAAATAAACTAACACTATTGGCTAATTAGTTCTGCCATTCGCACAGGATTCTCCCTAGACAGTACACAGAGCAAAAGTCTCCCTCATAATATTTTCTCTGCTGGTCAAATGTTCCTAGCCTATAGTGTTAGACTGTTCTGTGTATTAGTGAATGTTAACTTTCATGGTTAGCTATTTTTCTCTTACGATTGAATGTTAAGAAACATTATATTCATCTGGTAAAAAGCAACAGGGAAACTATTACACACGTTACAAACATTAGGGGTATTATTTGTTATGCTTGTAAGAATTTTTTTTATAACTGGACCTCATACTGTTTAGTGGCTGCACAGTATGTAAGCAGCTTGGTTAGGTCATAATATAAGAGGGAGAGAAGAGGCAGTTTTATTTTAAAATAAGTGTGTATTGAAATTAGAGTTTATTATTTAAAAGACAATAGCTACAAATATGGTACAGTAACTGAAGAAGAGGGAGGAAGTTCATGTTCAGCTCAAATGTAAGTTTGATGGGAACCCAAGTCATTTGCAGTTCGGGAAACTGCAAACTAATAAAGTAATTTGCGCAGCAACCAGTTACCTATAAAGCACTTCCTGGCCTTTGAACTGTGGTAAGTGGCTTGAAAGGGCCAGTAATGGGGGTTCTATTAACCACCTCAATACTGGGCACTTAAACCCCCTTCCTTCCCAGACCAATTTTCAGCTTTCAGTGCTCTCGCACTTTGAAAGACAATTATTCAGTCATGCTACATGGAACCCAAATGAAATTTTTATCATTTTGTTCACACAAATAGAGCTTTCTTTTGGTGGTATTTATTCACAATTAAATTTTCAATTTTTTTGCGATATAAGCGAAAAAAGAGCGAATATTTTGAAAAAAAAAACAAATTTTCTATTTTCTGTTTTAAAAGAAATCCAAAAAAAATTTAATTTCTGCAAAAAATTAGGCCAAAATGTTTTCTGCTACATGTCTTTGGTAAAAAAAATCCTGATAAGTGTATGATAATTGGTTTGTGTGAAAGTTATAGAGTCTACAAACTAAGCTACGCATTATTGCAAATTGATCAATCCTAATGCACTGATGGCCTATCTCATTTCTTGAGGCCCTAAAATGTCAGGGCAGTACAAATACCCCCCAAATGACCCCTTTTTGGAAAGAAGACAGTCAGAGGTATTTAGTAAGAGGAATCGTTAATTTTTTGAAGTTGCAATTTTTTTTCCCACAATGCCTTGGAAAATTAAGAAATATATATATTTATTTTTTTTCTTCACAAAGTTGTCAATTTAGAAGATCTTTCTAACACATAGTATGTACATAGCAAAAATAACACCCCAAAATACATTCTGATACTCGTCTTGAGTATGGCGATACCCCGTGTGTGAGACTTTTCCACATCCTGGCCACATACGGAGGCCAAACATCCAAGTAGCACCATCAGGCGCTCTAAAGGCATAAATTACACATTTCATTTCCTGAGTACCTCTCACATTTTTGAAGGCCCTGGAGAACCAGGACCATGGAATTACCCACAAAATGACCCCATTTTGGAAAGAAAACAACCCAATGTATATTCTATGAGGCATAATAAATCTTTTGAACATGTAATTTCTTTCCAAAAGTTTTGGGAAAATGTGGAAAAAAATTAAAACATATTTTTTTTTTCACAAAGTTGTCAATATAGAAGATCTTTCTAACACATAGTATGTACATAGCAAAAATAACACCCCAAAATACATTATGCTACTCGTCCTGAGTATGGTGATACCCCATGTGTGAGACTGTTCCACAGCCTGGCCACATACAGAGGCCCAAAATGCAAGTAGCACCTTCAGTCTTCTAACACATAGCATGTACACACCAAGAATTACACCCCAAAATACATTCTGCTGAGCAAAAGGTAATAAAAAAAGGCTCACCTATGGTTTTAGCAGGCAGGAATACCGTTACAGAGCAGTCAAAGCATTGGTCCTGACAGCCAAAGGAAATGTCCAGGAATTGTCCAGGCAGCAGACAGAGATATAGAAACGTATGAACATGGTCCATGGTTTAGCAGGCAGTTCAGGTAACAGGCAGAGGCATGGCCAGTTCAGGTGGCAGGCAAAGGCATGGCCAGTTCAGGTGGCAGGTAGAGGCATGGCCAGTTCAGGTGGCAGCGCTATAACATTTAGGCCTTGGTCAGGTAAGACCTAAGGACAGGGGTAGAGGTTTCTTCCCACCCAAATCTCTACGAAGCCTCCGAGTCTCCAGACCCTAACTCGAGAAAACCAAAACCCAGAGAAAAACATTTTCTCCACTCGGAAACTCTTTTCTGGAGCCCCTCAAATATGTGAGACCCCTGTGCTGTACTCAAATGATCAGTTTAGGAGGCAGGCAAAAAGCATGGTCATTTAACTGGCCGAGGTCAATTCACGTTGAAGGCAGAAACATGGTTGGCAGAGGCATAGTCGAAAACAGTCCGGGTCATTCACAGAAATGGCAGATGGTGGAAACTGGAAAAAAAATCATCCTTACTTTACTAATAGTTTAGTAAAGTATGATAGCTCTGAAAGCACTTTCCAATACAAAGGCCTGGCTGGGAGGGACATTGGGAACAGTAGTATCGGGTGTCACGACGAATTCCTCTACTTGAACACACACAACACTTTTTTGCGGTTTGCGACCTGTTTGGGTAAGAGGGAGGATTTCGGAAAAGTGCCTTTCGTGGAGTCTGGCTACTGCATCTGAGCAAATTAGTTGAGGGGCTTGGCCATGGGGATAGAGAAGGGCTTCGATCACGTATTCTTGAAATTTTAGATAGGTTAGGGAACTTCGGGTGCACTTAGAAAAAATTATATAAGAATTGAACAGGGCTAGTTGCATCAAATAAATGGCAACTTTTTTGTACCAAAACAGTGATTTCCTGGTGGCCAAGTAGGGCTGCATCATCTGGTCGTTCATATCCACCCCCCCCCATATATAAAGATTATAGTCATGCACACATTTTGGCTTTTGGACGGGGCCTCTTCTTCTCTGCAGTTCCACCAAGGAGTCACCATGCATTGTGGAAAGGATGTAGACATCTCTTTTTTTATCTCTCCACTTCAATGCTAGGACCTCTTCAGTCCGCATACTGGCCATTTCCCCCTGTTTCAATTTCTTGGCAACCAATCTCTGTGGGAAGCCTTTACGGTTGGTCCGTGCTGTCCCAGAGGCCACAGTTTTCTTTTGGTACAGATGGCGAAAAAAGTGGGAGACTTGTATAGAAATTGTCTACGTATAGATGGTAACCTTTCCCAAGTAATGGTTCAATCAGCTGCCAGACAATTTTTCCACTTGTTCCCATGTAGGTAGGGCATCCAGGGGGGTTTAGCTGTCTGTCTTTTCCCTCATAAATTATAAAATCATATGTGTAACCCATGGCCCTGTCACATGCCTTATAAAATTTTACCCCACGTCTGGCTCTTTTACTGGGGAGGTATTGCTTTATTCCAAGTCTTCCTGTGAAGTGTACTAATGATTCATCTACACATATATTTACATCAGGGGTAAACATCTGCTTGAAGCTGGCGCAAAAAAAATTGATTAGGGGCCGAATTTTGAATAGTTTATCATAATTGGGATGATTTTGAGGGAGGCATTGGGCATTGTCGTTGAAGTGTAGAAACCTCATTATCATCTCGTAACGGGTTCTTTTCATAAAAGATGAATAGACTGGCATGTGGTAGATAGGTCGGGTAGACCAATAGGAATGGAGTTCATTTTTTTTGTCAGCCCCATGTTGAGGGTTAGGCCAAGGAAAATTTAAAATTCTTCCACAGTGAGGGGTTTCCAAACAAAAGGACGGGCATAGGAAGAATTTGGATTGTTGGCAATATGTTGACTGGCGTATAGATCACACTGCTCCACAATGTAGGTTAAAATATCATCAGTAAAAAATAAGTCAAAATAATAAATCGGGGTAGTATTTTCTGACTGTATCTGAGGGCCTGGCTGGGCTGTAAAAGGGGGAATGACAGGTTCTACTGACGTATCGGGCAGCCATGTTGGATACAGTAGAAGATCGGGGAGGCTAGTATGGGCCCTGCCTCGTTGTTGATGGGACGCCCCGTTGCTAGCATTTGGCCTATCCTCTAGGGAAGTTGCAGAACTGCTGGTGGATGCCTGCCTATCCTGGCGTGCTGCGCTGCTGGTGGATGCCTGCATATCATCATGGAGTCCTGCGCTGCTGGTGGATGCCTGCTGGTGGATGTCCTGGAGTGCTGCGCTGCTGGTGGATGTCTGCGCCTGCTCATAACTCCTGATCTCACTTGTTAGGATTCTATCCTCAGTTTCTATTTCAGAGCCACTACTTTCCTCTGGATAATATTCACTATCCGATTCTGACAGAGAGAGTTCCCCGCTACTCTCATCCGACATATCCTGTAGTATCTGGAGAGCCTCCTCGCTGCTATAGAATCGTTTAGCCATGTGGGCAGATGTGACAGATGTTGGCGGGCAGCTGTTGGCGGTCAGATGTTGGCGGGCAGCTGTGGCAGATGTTAACGGGCAGCTGTGGCAGATGTTGGCGGGCAGATGTGGCAGATGTTGGCGGGCAGATGTGGCAGCTGTTGGAGGGAAGATGTGGCAGCTGTTGGTGGGAAAATGTGGCAGCTGTTGGCGGGCAGATGTTTACTGCCAGATGTTGGGGGTCAGATGTGCCAGATGTTGGCAGGGCAGATGTTGGCGGGCAGATGTGCCAGCTGTTGGCGGTCAGATGCTGGCGGTCAGATGTTGGCGGGCAGATGTGCCAGATGTTGGCGGTCAGATGTTGACGCTCAGATGTGGCAGCTGTTGGCGGGCAGATGTGGCAGCTGTTGGCGGGTAGATGTGGCAGATGTGGCAGCTGTTGCCGGGCAGATGTTTACTGCCAGATGTTGGGGTTCAGATGTGCCAGATGTTGGCAGGCAGCTGTTGGCGGGCAGATGTGGCAGATGTGGCAGCTGTTGGCGGGCAGATGTTTACTGCCAGATGTTGGGGGTCAGATGTGCCAGATGTTGGCAGGGCAGATGTTGGCGGGCAGATGTGCCAGCTGTTGACGGGCAGACGTGCCAGCTGTTGGCGGGCAGCTGCTGGCGGTCAGATGCTGGCAGTCAGATGTTGGCGGGCAGATGTGCCAGATGTTGGCGGGCAGCTGCTGGCGGTCAGATGCTGGCAGTCAGATGTTGGCGGGCAGATGTGCCAGATGTTGGAGGGCAGATGTTGGCGGTGAGATGTTGGCGGGCAGATGTGCCAGATGTTGGCGGGCAGATGTTTACTGGTATGACTGGTGTTTTCACTGTTTTGGGGACACTGTGTTTTGGGGACACTAGCTGGGTGATCAGTGGGTAAACAGCAGACAAACAGCTAAAAACTCACTGATCTCCTGGCTGCAGCACAGATTGTCTCTTCCTCTCCTCACTGACAGGCTGTGTGAGGAGAGGAAGAGATGAGAGCAGTTACAACTGCTCTGTGTTTACATTACATGACGGCTGTGATTGGACAGCCGTCATGTCATCAGGAGGGCCAATCACATGGCCCTCCTGACGTGCACACCTTTTTGGTCTCTGGGGTGCACAGGCAGATCGGGATTGCGCCGCTGCGCGGGCACGTGGCGGCGCGATCCCCTTACAAATGCCAGCCCCCATCTCTTTGTTTACATCACGATGGCTGTGATTAGACACAGCCATCGTGCCGATCAGGAGGGCAAATCACAGTGCCCTCCTACTGTTTCGAGATGCGCCTGTCCGCGGGACACGCGCGCATCGGGATCGCGCGCATGCGCGCACGCGCCCCTCCGCGATCCCGCTCCTTCTGAGGGACGTTCGGGAATGTCCACTCAGAAGGAGAGAGCACCCACCCGGCCGTATATGTACAGTGGCCGGGTGGGAAGTGGTTAACCACTTCAATACCATGCACTTATGCACCTTCCCGCCCAGACCAATTTTCAGCTTTCAGTACTCTCACACTTTGACAATTACTTGGTCATGCTACACTGTATCCAAACAAAATTTTTATCATTTTCTTCTCACAAATAGAGCTTTCTTTTGGTGGTATTTAATCGCCACTGGGTTTTTTATTTTTTGTGATATAAGCAAAAAAACAGCAATTTTTTTTAAAAAAAAAAACTTTTTTTTAGTTTCTATTGTAAAATTTTGCAAATAAGTAATTTTTCTTCATAAATTTGTGCCAAAATGTATACTGCTACATATCTTTGGTAAAATGAACCCAAATTAGTGTATATTATTTGGTCTTTGTGAAAGTTATAGAGTCTACAAACTATGGTGGCAATCACTGAAAATTTATCACATCTGATCACGCCTGATGTACTGAAGGGATATCTCATTTCTTGAGACACTAACAAGCGAGGAAAGTACAAATACCCCAAAATTACCCCTTTTTGGAAAGTAGACAGTCCAAGGTATTTACTAAGAGGCGTGGTGAGTTTTTTGAAGTTGTATTTTTTTCCCACAATTCTTGGGAAAATTAATTTTTTTTTTTTTTTTTTACACAAACTGGTCATATTAACAGTTTTTTTCTCTCACACAGCATATGAATAATTGCAACTACACCCCAAAATACATTCTGCTACTCCTCCTGAGTGTAGCGATACCACATGTGTGAGACTTTTACACAGCCTGGCCATATACAGAGGCCCAACATTGAAGTAGCACTTTCAGGCGTTCTACAAGCATAAATCGCACATATCCTTTCTCAACCACCTATTACAATTTTGAAGGCCCTGGAGCACCAGGACAATAGAATTTTCCACAAAATGACCCCATTTTGGAAAGCACACACCCCAACGTATAATCTATGTAGCATTATGAGTCTTTTGAACGGTTCATTTTTTTCCAGAAGGTTTTGGAAAATGTGGAGAAAAAATGAAAATGCATTTTTTTTACACAAAGTTGTCCATTTATAAGATATTTCTAACGCATAGCATATACATAGCAAAATAACACCCCAAAATGCATTCTGCTACTCCTCCTGAGTATGGCGATACCACATGTTTGAGACTTTTACACAGCCTGGCCACATACAGAGGCCCAACATCCAAGTAGCACCTCCAGGCATTCTAGCAGCATTAATTGCACATATCATTTTCTGACTACCGATCACATTTTTGAAGGCCCTTCATATATCTAACACATAGCAGGTACATACCAAATAACAAAAGATTACCTGTGGTTTTAGAAGTGCAGTGGTCCACAGAGGAGAGCATCGGTCCAGGCAGCAGGCAGGGATGAGGTCAGCGACAGCAAAAGCAATCATCCAGGCAGCAGGTAGGAATACTGTCCATAGTTTGCACAGGCAGAGATACTGTCAGCACAGCCAGAGCACAGGTCCAGGTAGCAGGCAGAGGTGTCCCGGCAGAAATGCTGTCCAAAGTCAGTAGAGGCAGCAGGCAGATATATGGTCAACACAGCCAAAGTATTGGTCCAAGCAGCAGGAAGAAACATGGTCCATAATGTCATGGGTCATTACAGGCAGTAATATGGTCAGCACAGCCAAATTATTGGTCCAGGCAGCAGGAAGGACCATCAAGCTTAGGGCCAGGGGGACAGGGGTAGAGGCTTCTCCCACCCAAATCGCTTTGAAGCCTCCGGGCAACCAGACCCTGTTCTTGGAGCACAGAAAACGAAAAACTGGTTTTCTCTACTCAGAACGCTATTCTGAAGCCCCTCACATATGTGAGACCCCTGTGTACTAAAAGTAGATGGCCAAAAGATCAGTCCAAGTGGCAGGCAAAAACATGGTCGATTAACAGGCCAAGGTCGGTACACGTGGAAGTCAGAAACGTGGTTTAAATCGGCAGGCAGAGGCATCGTCGGTAAACAGGCCAGGGTCAGTTAATTAACATGGAAGGTAATTAGTAACATGGTAGCAGGCAAATAGGGAAATGGCAGTCTGTTAATAATAAGGGGAACTAATGGATGTATGATAATTTTTGAAGCAATTTCCGATGCACAGGCCAGGTTGGGAGGGACAATCGGGACAATAATAGCTGGTGTCTCTTCTTACTCCTCCTCTGCTGCATACACGGCATTTCTTTTGGCGTCTTCTTCCAGATTCTGTGGGGGGGATGCTAAAGGGATAGTGTCGCTCGTGAAGCCGACTCACACTATCAGAGCGAATGCTTCCTGGGGCGGGATCTTGTTGGTAAATGAGGGCATCGATGATATCTTCGATATATTGGAGGTAGTGGAGTCGGTGATTTTGAGTTGCTTTTTGGTAGCAGACAAACGAATTAAAAAGGGCCATGTGAAACAGGTGAAACGCAACTTTTTTGTGCCAATAATGGGACTTTCTGGTTGATAAGTAGGGCTGTAGCATCTGGTCGTTTAAATCCACCCCCCCCCCCATGTACAAATTGTAGTCGTGGACACATTCAGGCTTTACAATGGAGCCGCGTCTTCTTGGGATCTCCACCATGGTGTCATTGTGGATCGTAGAGAGGATGTGGACATCTTTCTTGTCCCTCCACTTCATGGCCAAAACCTCCTCGTTCCTCATGGATGCCGATTCTCCAGGTCGCAATTTTTTTGTCAATAAATTTTGTGGGAATCCCTTCCGGTTTTTTTTTAAGGTACCGCAGGCCGGGGTTTGTTTACTGTAAAGGTGGCGAAAAAGGGGCAGGCTGGTATAATAATTATCAACATATAAATGGTAACCTTTTCCGAACAGGGGGTATGCCAACTCCCAGACAATTTTCCCACTGGTTCCAATATATGTGGGGCAATCACGGGGCTGGAGCTGGGAGTCTTTGCCTTCGTAGATCCTGAATTTGCAGACGTATCCAGTGGCTCGATCACATAATTTATTTAATTTTAACCCATACCTGGCTCTCTTGCTTGGTATGTACTGCTTGAACTGCAGTCGGCCGGTGAAATGTACGAGGGACTCGTCCACACAAATTTTTTGGTCTGGGATGAAAACTTCTTCAAATCGCTGGGAAAAGGCATTGATTAGGGGGCGTATCTTGTACAATTTGTCGTAGTTGGGATCATCTCGGGGAGGGCACTGTGAATTGTCATTGAAGTGGAGAAAGCGCATAATCATGTCGTATCTTTTCCTGGACATGACAGCGGAATATATGGGCATGTGTTGGATGGGGCGTTTGGACCAATATGAATGGACTTCGTTCTTTTTTGTAAGCCCCATATTGAACATAAGGCCCAAAAATAATTTCAATTCCTCCAATGTTAGACGCCGCCACTGGAACATGCGGGCGTAGGAAGAATCGGGGTTGGCAGCAATAAATTGGGATGCATACAGATTCGTTTGATCCACTATATTCTGCAGCAAATCTTGTGGGAAAAATAAACAAAAATAATCAAATTTAGAAAAATTTGTAGTGTCGGGCTGCACACCTGGCTGTGCGGTGAAAGGGGGGATGATAGCGGATCCTGAGTTGGCAGGCAACCATAAGGGGTTTTCCAGGGCATCGGGAAGGTAGGATTGGGGCTGGATTCTTCGGGTTGGGCGTGCATTTCCATTGCTTGTACTGGGCTCCTCTTCCTGGGGTATGGCGCTGCTGGTGGTGGGCAGTTCTCCTGATCTTGGTGCTGATCTTGGTGCTGATCTTGGTGCCGATCGCATTCTTTTGGGAGGGACGGTTTCCTCCGGGGACTCGGACTCTGAGCCACTATCCTCCACTGGCTCGTATTCCGAACCAGAATCGGATAATGGGAGCTCCCCGCTGCTCTCATCATCCGACATGGCAAGAATGGCATATGCCTCCTCAGGTGTGTAAACCCTTTGGGACATTATGGTAGTGCTTATTGGTGGGCATGTGTAATGGTACTGCTGGTGGTAGTGGTGGCGGTCTGTGTGGTAGTACCGATGGAGGTATTAGTGGTGGGCCTGTGTGGTGGTACCGATGGCGGTATGGGTGGTGGTGGTACCAATGGCGGTACAGGTGGTGGTGGTGGTACCGATGGCGGTACGGGTGGTGGTGGTGGCGGCGGTACCGATGGCGGTACAGGTGGCGGTACGGGTGGTGGTGGTAGCGATGGCGGTATGGGTGGTGGTGGTACCGATGGCGGTACAGGTGGTGGTGGTACCGATGGCGGTACAGGTGGTGGTGGTACCAATGGCGGTACGGGTGGTGATGGTACCGATGGCGGTACAGGTGGTGGTACAGGTGGTGGTGGCACTACCGACGGTGGTACGGGTGGTGGTACTGGTGGTGGTACGGGTGGTGGTACCGATGGCGGCACTAGTGGTGATACTGGTAGCGGGCCTGTGTGGCAGTATAGATGCTGGGCTTGGTGGCGGTACTGGTGGTGGTACTGGTACCGATGGCGGTATTGGTAGCCTGTGTGGCGGTGCCAATGGCGGTACCGATGGAGGTGGGCCTGTGACAGATGATTGACAGATGGGCTGATTGATTGACAGATGGGCTGATTGATTGATTGACAGATGGGTTGATTGATTGACAGGTGGGGTGTTTGATTGACAGATCGGCTGATTGATTGACAGATGGGCTGATTGATTGACAGATGGGCTGATTGACAGATGGGCTGATTGACAGATGGGCTGATTGGCTGGGCTGATTGATGTGCTGGGCTGTGTGACAGGTCCTCTTTATGGGGGGGGGGCGTGTTGTGCACTGTAAACGTATGTAGACAAACTACACTGAGCTAACTTACTGATCTCTTCTCTCTCCTCACAGATCGGTGTGTGAGGAGAGAGCAGGGATCAGGTAGTAACTCCTGCAGTTTGTTTACATTTGTGACCGGCTGTGATTGGACACAGCCGGTCACGTGGTAAACAGCCAATTCATTGGCTGTTTACTCTGATCGGGGACGCGCTGTGTCCAAGGGACACTCGCCTTCCCCGCTCTGCAAGCCTGTGGCGGCGCGCACGGAGCGCGCCGCCGAGTTTGTTTTGACAGGTGATCGGCTGTGACTTTGACACAGCCGATCACATGGTAAACAGCCAATGAAATTGGCTGTTTACCGTGATCGGGGAAGCGCTGTGTCCGAGGGACACATGCCGTCCCCGATCACCGCGCTGCGCGCCCCCGCGGGCGCGCGCAAGGCAATATCCTGCAGGACGTCATATGACGTCCAGTATCGATATTGCAACCACTTCCCGGACGTCAATTCACTATTGACTGGGCGGGAAGTGGTTAAAGGATAAGTTCACCTTTTAGAAAAAAAAAATCAATGCAGATATTTTTTGCAGGAAATAAAGTGTGTTTATTATTTTTCAGAGGAGTCTGCACAATATTGCAGTGGATAGTGAGCGCAATGTCAGACTCCTGCAAACACTTCCTCCTTCCATATGGGCTTTCAGTTACAAAGCTGGAACAAGTGTGAATGAACTACGGGAGTGCTCATCAGTGACCAGTTCCCAGTTCATTGAGAACAAGCCATCTGCCAAGATCGAACACAGGACTTGTAGTTTCTTCATTCACAGATTCCTGTGAACGAATAACATGGCTTTGCAGGCAGAGCCCCACACAGCTGTTTCTGAATTCTGAAATCTGACAGCTTCTTCAATTAAGCATTGACAAAAAAAATTGGAAGCTTATTGGCTACCATGCAGGGCTGCCTCAGATTTTGCACTCTCCAGTTTTAGTAAATCACCCCCATTGTTGTATACAATGCTATATATAGTGCTGAATTCTGCAGCATTATGCCGTGTACACACGACCGCTTTTCATGTAAAGAAAAAAAACGTTGATTTTCTCGACGTTATTTTTCTTGTTTCCTCTCAAGCCTGCCTTGCCTACAGACGATCGTGAAAAAAACTGATCTAGCAAAGCGCGGTGACGTCCAACACGTACGACGGCACTATAAAGGGGAAGTTTCATTCTGTTCGCGCCACCCTTTTGGCTGCTTTTGCTGATTTTGTGTTACCGCGTGTTAGTAAAAGTTTGGGAAGAGACGATTCGCGCTTTTCAGTCTTCGTGCTTTAAAGATCGTTTTCGGGAGTTCAGTTTGTGCTTGTGGGTTTGTATCTGGCTTTCAGTGCGTGTAGTGAGTTCGTATCTGTTTTTGCAGTGCGTTCTTGTCCGCTCGTTACTGTTTTTCAGCTCGTTCTTAATAGGCCTTGCTGTTCTTCAGTGCGTTCTTTTAGTTCGTTCTGATTAGACGACCGTTTTGAAGCCATGTTGCGGGTACGTTCTTGTCGCCGAGATCGTGCTGTGCTTGCTGCTGGGCTTGTTGCTATGTCCCAGATCCGGTCCATGAGGAGGGTGAGGAGGAGTTCATGGACCAAGAATTGGTTGCTCCAGAGGGACCAATTATGTCATATGCCTCTGCTGCGGGAGATCCGGGAGAATAACCCTGATGATTTCAGGAATTTTCTTAGGATGTCTGACCCCGTTTTTCAGCAGCTCTTGGCTTTGGTGTCCCCCTATATCACCAGGCAGGACACCGTTATGCGGGAAGCCATTACTGCTGAGCAGAGGCTCATCGCCACGTTGCGATACCTTGCGACTGGGAGAAGCTTGCAGGACCTCAAGTTCTCGACAGGCATCTCCCCCCAGGCTCTGGGCGTCATTATCCCTGAGACCTGCTCTGCCATTATCCAGGTCCTTCATGAGGACTATCTTAAGGTAAGTTTTCTCCTTTATAAACATCACAATCTATGTTTTTTTATGCTTGCTAATGTATAGTATATTTTGAACTGTCTCTAATTACCATGATTTGTATATGCTGTGAACGTCCCCTTTGTCCCCCTGCATGTTGTAAGGTTTGAATATTCTATGTTTTTTGGCTACATGCATATTTGTTTTTAAACCAATCTCCAGCATTAGATCCTGGGCCCAAACACACCTAGCCTAGTCAATCCCCATTTTTGTTTTGGACGCTCCATTGTAGTGCTTAGATTGCCTGATTTCCCCCCCCCCCCCTAATTCTTTGATTTTTGTCTAATCTACACAAATAAATTACATAGTACTATAGATTTGAATTATGATGTCCCCAACTCATCTCAACCCCTCCACCCTCTAAAGAATTTCACAGGTCCATCAGAGTGGGTGATGTTTTTGTTGCTTATTTTTCTATCTTATTCAAGCGGACCTCCATCCAAAATTTTGGGGGTCCGGTCATCGTAACCCTCCCCCGGTGTCAAAATTGACACCTTTCAGGGGGGAGGGGGGTGAAGATACCTGTTTAAGCCAGGTATTTTCACCCACATCCGGGAGTCATCTCTGCGGCAAATCTGCCTGAGCCAAGTCACTTCCCGCAGAAGACCCGTAGTGTTCTTAGAAACACTTGTCTCACAGAACACAGGAGGACCAGTCTGAACTGCGCAGCGCTTCTCGTGCATGTGCGTTTGGGAACCGGGCAGTGAAGCCGCAAGGCTTCTCTTCCTGGTTCCCTCACCGAGGATGGCAGAGGGGGCAGCAGAGTGACGAGCAATTGTTCGTCCTCTGCTGCGGACGTTGCTGGACTCCAGGACAGGTAAGTGTACAATTAGCAAACCTCTGCAGCTGCTGTAGCTGGAGCTGCTGTGTTATTTTATAGTATTTTGGCTGCGTAGCTCCGCTCTAAAATCCTCCTTCCAAATTAATGCTATACTGATGTTTTTCCCAGAGTGTTTTGTGCTAACATGCTTGCAATGTATAGGTAGTAAAGTATATTAATTTTTTTGTTCCTTTGACTCCACAGTTACCATCGACGCCACAGGAATGGCAGAATGTGGCATCTGATTTTTCTCAGCGGTGGAACTTTCCCAACTGTGGAGGAGCCATTGATGGCAAGCACGTCCGCATCGTGCCACCAGCCCATTCTGGATCGTTTTTTTTTTAATTATAAAGGCTTCCACAGTATTGTGCTCATGGCGGTGGTGTCTGCCAACTATGAGTTTCTATTTGTTGATGTTGGGAAAAATGGGCGGATGTCTGATGGTGGTGTTTTCGCCCAGACCGAGTTTGCAGACCGGCTTCTTTCAGAGGACCTGGCATTGCCACCTGCTGAAGATAATGAACATGGCCTCCCGTTTGTGTTCCTGGCAGATGAGGCTTTTGCGCTTGGACCACATTTGATGAGGCCTTTTCCCCAAAGGTCCCTCACCCCTGAGAGGAGGGTCTTTAATTATCGTCTGGCCAGAGCGCGAAGGGTGGTCGAAAATGCCTTTGGCATCATGGCCAGTCGCTTCTGCCTTTTTCTGACTGCGATAAACATGGCGGAGTATAAATGGAACCATTTGGTCATGTGCTGTTGCATACTGCACAATTTTTTACTCAAAAACTCAAACAATTATCTAGCTACAGTTGACCTTCAGGGCACACAGTGTTTGGATGGACCATTGGCAGCCGAGTTAGCTGGCCCTACAGGCTTGGCCCCCCAAAGCGGCCGTGATGTGCGGCAACGCTATCTAGAATATTTTATGGGTAGGGGGGCCATTGCAATGCCTGATCATTTTTAAACCAATTTTGGTCATAATAAAAAATAATATACTGAAAACATCTTGTTTGCTTTTCTTTTGTTGTATTTGTTCTTTCTCCTAGGTCAGTGATGGTGAACCTTGCCACTCCAGATGTTTTGCAACTCCATTTCCCATGATGCTCAACTACACTGCAGAGTGCCTGAGTAACATTAGAAATGTAGTTCCAAACCATCTGGGTTGCCAATGTTCACCATCACTGTCCTCGGTTATACTAGTGCAGTTGTAGTCCCATGTTTTTTCCTAACAAGTAAATTACAATCATTTATAGAGTCTAAACACACACATTTTTTTAGGGGGGGGGGGGGCAACATTGATATAAGAAGCCACACATTGTTTAGTGATTAAATTTTTTTATAGGAGTTTAAAAATTTTCCCGTTTGTATCAAAATATACCCCAAATTTTTTGGGGAATTTGTTTTTTTTTCTCTTTTTACAACTCAGTACAAAAATGTACAACACAAACAATATACCTTTATAGAAATAAAAGATTTCCCCCCCAAAAAATAAAACAATATATTTTAGAATATATACAAGTTTTACACCCTCCCAAGAATATGCTCAAGTTTTTTCAGTCTTTTCTCAATGATTTTGTTGGTTTGGCACATCTGGAACAGGTTGTCTTTTATCTTTTCAACCTCCTGAGAGCAGACCCTCACTTGTTTCAGCAACATCTGGGCAGTGGCTCTGGTGAAGGTTGCTGGTGCCGCAGGCATTAAAGTCCCTTGAAGTAGTAAAAAGAAAACGTCTTACTAAATATACAGGCCAACATCTATTACCTGAGGCTGTGGTGTATGACACTGACCTGGTGAGTTGCCATTTCCCTCTTCTGCCACATCCTGCGGTTGTGGGTCTTGAGTTGGTGGTGCGGGGTTTGCAGCCTTGTGTCTCTTAGCTCTTTGAAGCCCTAGGAGATATAACCAAAAGGTAGACTTGTGTAACTAAATATATTTTGGCGTGAAAGAGGAATATTAATCATTCTTGGGAAGTGTGTTACAATTGTATTAGTGATAATTTTTTAGGAGATGAACACATGATTGTATCCATTTCCCAAGATGGTAGATTAATCTCTTTTGGTCATGTTTCACACATGGAAACACACCAGGTATCCAATGGATCACCTGTGTGTGACACCATCAAAAGGTTGTTCTTGTGGCCCACACTTGTGCTAATGAGTCCAGATGTGTAAGCAGCTGCTGAGCATACTCTTGTAAACGTACACTGAATCTAGTTACATTAGCCAAATCTAATTACCAACAACTACACAAACATGTTTATAATTACTTCTCACATAAACATTTCATGATGTCCTGTTTCATGTTCTTGGGCACAAGAATCCAACGTTGAAATCCTCGTTCAATACCACCCAAACGATGTTTTGGTGGAATACATTGCTAAAAACATTTGAACATGCCTATTATTTTAGGATTGATAAAATGTCGTTCGAACAATGAATCGGGCCAAAAGCTTGTGATTGAGTGAACGTTTGAACGACCATTTATACGATCGATTCGTGTGCCCAAAAACATGAAACATGACATTTTTAACTGTACTACATACATTATTTTAAAAGCACATGCAACACCACGTTATTACCAAAAATCACATTTAATGTAGATCTACTTACTTTTTTTGATGACTTTTTTAATCTTTTTATATTGATCCGGCTCACGCAACTTAATGTCCGACCATCGTTTCCGGATCTGTTCCCGCGACCTGCGAACACCAAATTTCTGCAATAGCGCTTTGACCACTTTATCCATGATCTTGGACTTCACTTGATTTGGCTTTTTGTAGGGCCCATGTTTGGCTTTATAATCATCCCGGAGCAATATGGTGACCATCTCCACCATCTCCTCAAAGCTCATGTTAGTGGCTTTATACCTTCTGGGACGGGGCCTGCTTTCTTCCCCACTTTCCACATCATGTTGGTGATTCGCCGACATGTTTACACTCTCCGTCATTAAGGAGTAGCGAGAAGGGGCGGGGAAAGTAGTGTAACGAACGTCAGGGGCGGGAAAGCGTGCGGAGCGTCACGCATGCGCACTGTATATAACTCCAAAAAACATCATTGAAAGCGACGTTCAGTGAGTGGAAGAAGGTCGGAGGAGACGAACGTGTAGATCGCGGGTACGTAACATTTTTCATACTTGATATGTCGAGGGTTGAGCGGCCCCGAACAGCAAATGTAGTGACCGTACAGACCTTTAAATTTGGCTGTGTCCAGGAGCATTAAACCTATAAACATTCATTCACTGTATGTTCGGGGCCGGGGTTGGGCAATATGCATGTAACTTGGCGCTTGCTTCCCGTGCTGTTAGTACTGGCCGTGCACAAAGTGTCATTTTTTAATTGTGAATAAACTTTGAAAAGTCAATCGCGGCTCTAAATGAATTCTTGCCTCCCGGCAAATGGCAAGACATTGAAAAGTGAGTTGTACCTGCAAAATTAAAACGTGGGGGTTCCCCCAAATTCGAGTTGCAGGCCCTTCAGGTCTGTCAAGGATTTTAAGGGGAACTCCACCCCCAAATCAGGAAAAAAAGGGCGTGGAGTCCCCCCCAAAATCCACAACAGACCCTTTATCCGAGCACGCAACCTGGCCGGCCGCAGGGGAAGAGGGGGGGATGAGAGAGCGGCCCCCCCTCCCTCCTGAACCGTACCAGGCCACATGCCGTCAACATGGGGAGGATGTCCCCATGTTGATGGGGACAAGGGCCTCATCCCCACAACCCTTGCCCGGTGGTTGTGGGGGTCTGCGGGCGGGGGACTTATCGGAATCTGGAAGACCCCTTTAACAAAGGGGACCCCCAGATCCCGGCCCCCCCTATGTGAATTGGTAAGGAGTACATTGTACCCCTACCATTTCACGAAGAAAGTGTACAAAATGTAAAAAATGACAGTAGTCAGTTTTTGACAATTCCTTTAATTTTTAGTTTGGCTTTCTTCCATCTTCTTCCTTCTTCTTCTTTTCTCGCTTCGTGTTTCTTCCTCCATCTTCCTCTTCCTCTTCATCTTCCTTCTACCTTCGGTGTTCTCGTCCGCATCTTGCTCCGGGTTCTTCTTTCTCCGGCCGCTCCGTTTGAATTGGAGGTTCCCGCTGTGGGACGCTCAGTTCATCAGTTCTCCTCTTGGTCCGGCGACCCCGCCCCCCTCTGACGCACAGAGATTTCACAGGTACTTTCCTCGTGCAGTCAGAGGGGGGCGGGTCCCCCGGCTCGCAGCGGACCTAGAGGAGAACTGCCTAACTTTGCGTCACACAGCGTGAAACTCCAATTCAAACGGAGCGGCGGGAGAACAAAGAAGAAGCCGAAGCAAGATGCGGACGAGAAGCCCGAAGCAAGAAGGAAGATGAAGAGGAAGATGGAGGAAGAAACTCGAATGCAGAAAAGAAGAAGGAAGAAGATGGTTGAAAAACAAAACCAATAATAAAGGAATTGTCAAAAACCGTGTAGTGTCATTTTTTAGATAATGCAATTTTTTAAGGTGAAATGGTAGGGGTACAATGTCCCCCATTACCATTTCACATAGGGGGGGCGGGATCTGGGGGTCCCCTTTGTTAAAGGGGTCTTCCAGATTCCGATAAGCCCCCCGCCCGCAGACCCCCACAACCACCGGGCAAGGGTTGTGGGGATGAGGCCCTTGTCCCCATCAACATGGGGACATCCTCCCCATGTTGAGGGCATGTGGCCTGGTACGGTTCAGGAGGGAGGGGGGCCGCTCTCTCGTCCCCCCCTCTTCCCCTGTGGCCGGCCAGGTTGCGTGCTCGGATAAGGGTCTGTTATGGATTTGGGGGGGGGACTCCACGCCATTTTTTCCCAAAATTTGGGGGGGAGTTCCCCTTAAAATCCTTGACAGACCTGAAGGGCCTGGTATGGATATTTGGGGGAACCACAATGCTTTCCCAATGTTTGTATCAATGACTTTCCTATGTATTGCAATTGACAGGAGACAACAATTAACTATACCCAGGAGTGAATTTAGTTTTAATTTTTTTAAAACAAAAATGACACTTGGTGCAGGGACAGTTCGAGGTACTCCTTTATTTTTGGGGAGTCCTTTTATTCCCACGATTTACAGGGCAACATTTACTTCAATGGGGTTTGGGTTCGGGGAAAGTCAGGTCACGAACTCTAGCTTTTTACAAAGTTAGCAAAAAAGAGTTCAACACAAACATCCAGGTGTCCACTCAACTCTATGATGACTGATCAATTGCTACGTTAGTGGCCTATATATGGTCAGAAAGATTTGGAGAAGTCCTGACTGACATTCCTTTTTTTGATTTGGGTTTTGAATTGCAGAGAAAATGAAGGTATTTAAGGACCCAGATTTTATGTTGGAATTCCTGCAAAGATGGAAGAATCTTCCAATTTTATGGCAGACTAAAAATAAACATAATAAAAATAAAGAAGCCAGGAAGAGAGCACTGGAGACCTTGCTGGAATTTGTGAAAACTCAGATCCCCACAGCAACACTACAGGATCTGAACACAAAAATTGGGACCATTAGGGGCACATACCGGGCTCAACGGAATAAAGTGCTAAAATCCCTGCGGTCAGGAGCAGGTGCAGAGGACCGATACATCCCAAATCTGTGGTACTATCAGCACCTGAGTTTCCTGGATGAACACCTGGAATCCAGGGAATCCCTTTCCAGCCTTCCACCCAGAACGACCTCCAGCCTTCCTTGCAGCCAACCCTCCAGCCAACCCTCCAGCCTTCCCTGCAGCCAACCCTCCAGCCTTCCCTGCAGCCAACCCTCCAGCCTTCCCTCCAGCCTTCCCTCCAGCATTCCCTGCAGCCAAGCCTCCAGCCAAGTTGAGGTCTCTTTGGAGGAACAACCTCAAGTCCTGGAGGAGCCTGATTTAAATATTTGGAGCCAGGTATAATATTTCACAAAATATTTAGAGTAATAAAAGTTGAATGTTGTAAAAGTTTGTAAAAAAGTGTGAAAAATGTTAAGAGTTATAAAAAAGTGTCTGACATATCAATAGAAAGCAGTGGCCAAAAATTAAGGGCACCAAAAAGAAATATACTGGTGTCAGAATGATTCACTTTAATATTTAGTAGCATTCAATTAACAAATGTCATGAGGTGACAAATGTGTGTGAAAGATGAAGGCAAAACTAACTCGATGTACCTTTTTTAAACAGGATGAGGAGACAGGCCCCAGTGGGACACACGAGGAGGCAGGTGCCACTGGAAGCCAGGAGGAGACAGGCCCCAGTGGGACACACGAGGAGGCAGGTGCCACTGGAAGCCAGGAGGAGGCAGGCCCCAGTGGGACCCAGGAAGAGGCAGGCCCCAGTGGGACCCAGGAAGAGGCAGGCCCCAGTGGGACCCAGCACAACACCAGGCCCCAGATCCCTCTGCTGCGGATTCCAGCAAAAAGATCAAGGAGGCTGCTTCAAATGGAGGAGGAGACCCAGGCCCTAATTAGGGAGGCTACTGCTGCACTCCGAGAGCCCCCCACCGCTGCAGAGGGATTTGCTGCCCTTATTGGGGAGAAACTGCCCCAAATGGGACTGGACCAGAGGCTGAAATGTGAAACCCTAATATTGAAGGTGGTCAATATGGGCCTGTTGAACAAACTGAAGGATTTCACAGACGTTGTGGACCTTTCATATTTTTATGCTCAAGTTCCTGCCCCACTCCATGCTCCTGCCCCACTCCATGCTCCTGTAACAGTCCCTGCTCCTGTAACAGTCCCTGCTCCTGTTCCAGACCCTGCTCCTGCTCCAGTCCCTCCTCCACGGACACAGCCTCCAAGGAAGGCTGCAGGGAAGGTCAAACAAAAAACCCGAAAATGAGCCCAGGATATGTGCCTCACATGGGCCCAATTTTTGTCTTCACATGCTTTGGTGTTTGCTGTGGTGATCTGGGTCTGCACTAATTTCAGCAGGGTCTCCAGTGCTGTCTTCCTGGCTTCTTGATTTGTACTTTACATATGGTTTTGTTTTGGCTTACCTTTTAATTTGTTATTAGGCCATAATAAATGGAGTTTTTTTTGTAAGATACAAAATGAACATGTGTTTTTCTGCTAAATAGCCAGTTTGCAAGTGAGTAGGCAGGGACAGTGGATAAAAAATTGTGAAATTAACAAGGGACACTAACCTCATTGAGGCCAAATTAGAATAAACAATAATGTTGTGGTAACTTGACACACTCCAAAATAGCAAATAATATGTAAAAACAGTCTAAAATCTAATACCACAAATTAAAACCTAAAAAAAAAATAAAAAAAATAATGTAAAAATGTTTGGGTATTTAGGGAGATCTGGCTCACCAAAATAGATATTAATCATGATAAAACAATAAATACTAAAGAACAAAGATTGTCCTAACTCTGGGAGAATATCAGCAGCAAGAGAATTGGAATATTGCAGCATTAGAACGAAGAAAAGAATGCGCTGCATTAAACGATGTAATAATTTCATGCATGACGAATGTGCCATCTCCATTCCGAACAGTAGTTTTACCAGAACGAGCGCTCCCTTCTCCTCACTTGCTTCTGATCATGCACGCTTTTTTCACGTCGTTAAAGCCTACACACGATAATTTTTCATGATGAAAAAAACGACGACGTGAAAAACGGCGAGAAAATTTAGAACATGTTCTAATTATTCTCATCGTTTTTAATGCCGTTTTTCTCGTTGAAAATAACGACATAAAGCCCACAGACGATCGGTTTTCTCGGCGGAAAAAAAAAATGCCGTTATTCTCGTCGAGAAAAGCGGTCGTGTGTACGCGGCATTACAGTGACTTGCAGTGTGGTGGGTGACAAGGTGTTTACCCCCATATTCACTGTGCTATATTTTTATACATTATTGTGAATTGTTTTGTGGTGGAGTAGACACAAGCTTCATTTTGTATGTGTCAGAAAGTTGCTGTTTGGTTGCTGAGCTGTGAGCCCCCCTTGCTGTTTTTTTGTGTTTTTTTTCTAATTTAATTTTTAATTTTTTTTTTTTTACTTTCAGTTAAGTGTTTTAGGGTTGTGCATTAGTGCTTTCTAAAGGAAAAGGCACACACAAACATGGGGAAATTGATATATATAACATAAACAAAAAATACTAACCAGTTATTCAAAAATCAGCACAAGGAGTGATTTAATACTCCAAGTGATTTAGTACTTCCAGTCACAACAAATCTTAGATTTGACATTATATAGTGTCTTCAATGTGTGCTATAGGCTGGCTTAATAGATTTATGACTTTTAGTACAAATGTATGGACATATACCTGTGCGATGTGGGAGTGATCAAACAGTGCTTGAATTTACTTCTACTATGATTGTGCATGCTAATGCATACCAGTTTCATCAACAGCATTTTACTAGTTTTGAGGACTTGTTTTTGATTGATAGCCTGTCTTTTATTTGGTTACTTTTATTATACATAATGATGGGATTTAGACAAGTACCATGCATTTTTTTGAATATTGATGCTTTTTGAAAAATTGCTTAGTACTTTGTTTCATCTGTTTATGTTATACAGAGATCAGTTTGTTTAATGTGCATTAACACAACTTAAGATAAGCGATGTTGTACCTGAAGAGCAATTAATGAGTGATTGTCTCATATACTTTATACATATGGGGCTCAGCATGGGTCACGTAATATATACAGTACATAGGGGGAGAGACTACTAAAATTTGGTTATTGAATATATATGTCTACTTCTTCCAAGAGATGTGGCTAATGGTATCAATAGTAATTTTAATGTTTTTTAATTATAGTGGGGGTTAAAACTCTGGTAGATAGTCAATTGAATATTTTTTAGGTAGTTGCTCTTGGATATCATAACGAGAAAGGAACATCTCATTAAGACTCCAATGGCATGTTTGGGACAGGCATTAGCCAGCATTAAGGCCCCTTTCACACTGGGGCGGGCAGGTGCGGTGGCCGTATAGCGGCGTGATTTTCAGCGCCCCTATACCGTCGTTATCACCGCGGTATGCGGCCGCTAGCGGGGTGAATTTAACCCCCGCTAGCGGCCGAAAAAGGGTTAATACCGCGGCTAATGCCGCGGTTTGTGGGCGGTATTACCGCGGTGTCCCATTGATTTCAATGGGCAGCCGCGGTAAAGGAGCGGTGAACACACCGCTCCTTCACCGCTGTAAAGATGCGGCTAGCAGGACTTTTGGAGCGGTCCTGCTAGCGCACCGCTTCAGTGTGAAAGCCTTCGGGCTTTCACATTGAAGAATACAGGGCACGATTTTTTCAGGCGGTATAACAGCATCTAATATTAGCGCTAAACCGCCTGAAAAACGTGCCAGTGTGAAAGAGGCCTTAGTCTACAACTATGGGAGAGTGGTCTGACCAAGTAATATCATCTATCTCAGAATAAATCAGCAATTGGAGTAATGAGGCAGAAATGAATAAATGATCTAATCTAGATTACATTCTATGGGCCGCAGAGAAATATATAAACCATTTTTTGCAGGGGGGTTGATTCTCCAGGAGTCAAACAAATGTAACCCCCTACTCAGTTTATAAAAGGCTTTAGATAATTTAAACAATAAATTCCCAGAAAAGGTCCGACGATCTTTAGAGGGAGATATTACTAAATTAAAATCTCTGCTTATGATTTGGCCAGAGATAGGGGCATAAACATTTAGTAAAGTAAGCTGTTTACACTATACACTTACACTATATTACCAAAAATATTGGGATGCCTGTCTTTACAAACGTCCCAGTCAAAGTCCGTAGGGTTCAATATTGAGTTGGCCCACCCTTTGCAGCTATAACAGCTTCAACTCTTCTGGGAAGGCTGTCCACAAGGTTTAGGAGTGTGTCTATGGGAATTGACCATTCTTCCAGAAGCGCATTTGTGAGGTCAGACACTGATGTGGACTAGAAGGCCTGGCTCACAGTCTCCGCTCTAATTCATCCTAAAGGTGATCTATTGGGTTGAGGTCAGGACTCTGTGCAGGCCAGTCAAGTTCCTCCACCCCAAACTCCCTTATCCATGTCTTTATGGACCTTGCTGGTCCAAATCATTTGTTGGAGGGGCGAATATGGTGTGGTGTTGTTTTTCGGGGGTTGGGCACTGGCCCCTTTAGTTTCAGTGAAGGGAACTCTTAAGGCATCAGTATACCAAGACATTTTGGACAATTTCATGCTCACAACTTTGTGAGAACAGTTTGGGGATGGCTCCTTCCTGTTCCAACATGGCTGCTAGGTATGAGCTTCGAGTTTGAGTCAAACCCATGTCCGACTCGAACATCTGCTGTTCGATCGTTCGCCGAATTTCGAACATTATGGACCATTTGCGCCAAATTCGAGTGGCGCATCACGGCCCATAATTCACTGCGGCATCGCAGTGCATTGCTGGCTGATGATTGGCCAAGCATGCACTATGACCCGCATGCTTTGGCCAATCACAGCACGCAAAAAACGGAGAGCCATACTTGGCCAAAGCCAGGGTGGCTTTGGCCAATTATGTCTTAGGGGGTGTAGCGGCCTCACTCTCCCTCTCTGCTTCATCGCTTACTTGGCTGGTGTCTAGGGGTACCTGGGAGAGGAGAGTGCAGGAACACTACGCCAAGCTCTCACCTCGTATGTGTATGAGGGTTGAGCAAAGTCACTTGAATTACCTTCGGGTCTGTTCTCTGCATACGAAGCCTCTGCTTGTTCCGTGGAGATGTGCCTGCCAGTAATAGAGCCCCACACCATTAAAAGTCCAACACTCCATTGCCAGGGTGAACATAATCAGTTGAACTTTAGTAACAGACAGACAGGGGTGTGGATACGAGTAGGCCCAGGCACAAATTAACTCTCCTATTCCTTTGCAAGCGAATAGGCTTGGCGCACGGTCTCTGCCACCGACCGTGAGATTGGTCGCTGCCACCGACCGGATGAACTGTTGAAGCCCCTGCCACAGGCCTAATAGCAGGTCTCTGCCACTGACCTGAGTTGACTAGTTGAACCGCTGCCACCGGTCATAGAACATGAACCAGATCTTCGGTTGAATCCCTCCTCCAGTCCCTTACGCCTCTGGATTCGGGTGCCCAACACCTAGGGCACCCTAGAACAATCCCTCCCTTGCGGGACCGAGTGGAAGGTACTGGGTCCCAGGCCTCCGGTTGAGTACCTCACCCCAGACTGAAGGTGTCTGGGATGGAACACGAACTCCAAGTGTCCAGGCCGAGGCCGCCTGGACACCGACCGCGGACAGCAGCCCTCAGGCTGAAGGTGCCTGGGACTCGGACCTCGTGGCGAAGATGTCAGCCCCTTTATACCCTCTCCCAGCAAGTACAGTGGGTTCCCCGCCCCGCCGTACAACTGCTGCAAAAGGTCACAAAGGTACGGCACTGCAGTGATGGTTCAACCCCGGCCCAAAGTGACAGCGCCACCTGCTGAGCCGCAGGGAACTAGACATCACTGATGTCTTCACCAGAATTTAACACTCTGAAAAGTACATACCCACTGCAGGGGTATAGTACACGCCTCACACTATATAAGGCCGCCTCCGTGGCGGCCTTGGGTACTGCATTGTGATGGTTAAAGACAGATAGAGAGAGAGAGAGACAGTGTCATTTATTTTGAGTTAGATAGAGCAGGCAGACGAGTCAGTTAGCTTCAGTTACAGTGTGTAGAGGATATATATGCATCCTAGGTGTTGTATATATATTTATACACTTTATTCAGTATAGCTAGATCCATTCCTGTTATTCTCTATACTGTGACAGGCAGGCAGGTGATTGTGCTAGCTGCAGTCAGTGTTTCACTTAGTGTACTGTGTGCTTTGCATAGCGTTCACCTAAAGCTGAAAACAATTGCTGGTGTTCTCATACAAATACAGGCAGTGAGGCAGGGACCTCCAGTATTTTGTTTTAGTGTTCTTTGCACAGTGTGCACCTAATTCTTACCGTAATACAATTGCTGGTGTTCTCATAAAAATACAGGCAGTGAGGCAGGGACCTCCAGTATTTTGTTTTAGTGTTCTTTGCACAGTGTGCACCTAAAGCTTACCTGAATACAAATACAAATAACCAAAGGGGCTGGTAATGGGCTGAGGGGGGGGGGTACCCATGCCATTTTTTCAATGATTTTCATCCATGTTGCCAGGACCAGACATGACATTAAAGTCGCAAGCAGTTTTAAATGTCTTTTTTTCCTTTAGAAATTTCATTTTTTGCAGGGACAGTTCTAAACACGGGAAACACATGCCACTTCACAGGCATACTTTAGACACCCCCCATGTACGATATTTAAAGGAATATTTCACTTATTTTTTTCACTTTATGCATCATTAAAATGACTGCTCCAGAAAACACGTCCGTTTTTAAAACTTCTTTTTGCATTGATACATGTCCCCTGGGGAAGAACCCGGGTCCCCAAACCCTTTTTAGGACAATAACATGCATATTAGTCATTATAATTAGCACTTTAGATTTCGAACGTTCGCGTCCATTGTATTTAATAGGGTTCTAACGTTCGCGCGAACTTTCGGTCTGTTCGAAGTTTCTGGTGCGAACCGAACCGGGGGGTGTTCGGCTCATCCCTACCGGTGGGTCTCTATAGTGGGAGGTAGCGCCAACACCCCATTCTTTTATATTATATCCTATTTGTTGTGGAAAAATGTATTAATGTATGTTGTCAGATGTCCCCCAATGTCAGTCTTGCTGTAATGCGCTCATCTGAGCGCATTTGCACATACAGACGTTGGTGGAAGATCGGTGGCGGGAAAATCTTCCTATGGAAACAGAGATGTTTGCTCCATTTAGAGATGTTGTTTTATGCCTCGTCAGGGGACTGGCCACTTCCTGACATTGGTATTAAATGACTCCGAGCGGACAGATCTGTGTCCACAAGAACAGTAGCATAGCTATACGACAATTGTGGTCCATTGAGGCATAATTGTTGTATAGTTCCCGTCATTGGAAGCAATGCATGTCACTGCTAGTCTATTTGAATGTATACATGTCTGTAATTGGTTCTTTTGTTTTATGCATGTATTGTATTATTATTGTATCCATGTATTTAAATAACCCTGTTGGAAGGGATGTCCTTGTATGGGCATTTGCTGTGTCCTCACTTCCTGTGTGGAGGGGACATCCTGTGATATCCCCTCCAATGGAGGAGGTGATTGGCTGCTGCAGCCATCACTTCCTGTTTGTGAGATCTTTTGGAGTTTAATAAAAGGCTTTGATGGGGCGTCGGCTTGACACTCTGCTCTGGGATGCCTTGATAATGAGACCTGTGGGGTGCTGCCCTTTCTTGGGATGCATGGGACGGATGAATGGTGAGTGAAACTTAGATTAACATGCATTATATCACTGAGACTAAATGTGTTACTATTAGAGACACGAACATGGGCCCCCTCTAGCATCGGTTGGAGACATGTCACGATGCGTGGGGGGGGCTCTGCTTTGTAAAAGAACAAATTTTTCGTCTTTTTGAAATAATGCTGTGTATATGTGTGTGTTTGTGTGTGTGTGTGAATGTATGAGAGGTGTGTGTGTGTGTGTGTGAATGTATGGAACAAGTAAATTGCATGAATTTTGTAGTGTGTAGAGAAGCTGAAAATGGCTGCTCCCATGAGGTTTAGCGGGGGGGGGGGGGCGGGCAGCATGGCCATCAGTGACCAGCTTGGTTGATAGTTCTGTGTATCTATTGACTTTCCAATTTTCAGAACAAAGTTGTGTGTAGTGTTTGTGCCTGTTTGAATGCAGATGGAAACTGTATATTGTGTATGAAATGAAGGTATAGCTGTGGTATTTAGTGCACTGAGCAGTTTGTAAGTAGATGATTGTTTGGCTGTGATGTGCTTTAGTGGGGAAGGGGCAGGCAGCATGGCCATCAGTTACAATGGTGAAAGTTGGTGACTCTCTGTAAATAGCATGGAGGAGTTTTGTGTTGGGGGAGGGCTACGCCCTGAGAGATGATCTGATGTTATACTGTATGTGTGTAGCGTTTGTGATTTCTATGAAAAATAGAAATGGATAGATTGTGATTTTTTACTTTGTATGGGAACAAGACACATGTCCTCCTAATTGTAAAAATATTTAAAGTAAAGGGTCTGTCTGGTTTTAAGTTGAAAGCAGCCTGCTGCAAGGCATTGTTGGAAGCCAGACAATAGTAGCTGTTTTGTTGAAAGGAATACGCCCTTTGAATGTTTGCGATGGCTTGTTATGGAAACTGATGCCACTGTGTGTGTGTGTGAACTTTACATAGAGAAAAGTGTTATTTTATGGTTGCATGTAACTTACATTATTGAATGCGCTGTTTAGTGGCCAAAGAGTTTTTTTTTAATGTTTTAGTGGTCATGTGACTCAAGACACACATTTTTCAGTGGATTTTGATGGTCATTTAGAAAAGTTTCAATGGTGTAGTCAGTCCTCGTGAAAAAAAACATTTTTGGTTTTCTAGTGAAGAGATGCTGGTTTTGGCGGGAAAAAGTAATGGCGCCATTCCTGGCTTTTGTTGTTGGCCATGTGGTTTGTCTGCCATCTTGAAGCGCAGTGTTTCCTTAGCCTGTGGGTGTCCTATGGGGGAACGCACAGCCACTTTTCCTTTTGGGTGTGATATCATGTGACCGTGCTGTGGCATTCGTCTGCTATTTTGCTGGTGGAATTTCTCAGTTTTTGATGATTGGTGCGAATTTAGTGCGGTCTTTTCTGTGTTGGAAACTGGTGGAGACAATTTTTGTTTTCCTTTGTGTGCGGGAACCCATGTGGTCTTGTCCATGAGGTGTGCGGTGGTCATCCACCATTTTGTTGTTCATGAGGTGTGCGGTGGTCATCCACCATTTTGTTGTCCTGGCTTGTCGGCCATCTTGAGAGATGTTTACAATTTGAGATAGGAAGTTCCGGGTTGGCAAACACAGCGCCTGGATGCTATATTAACATTTGTTGATTGGCGCAGTTTTTCGCCTGTTTTATGCGTTTACAGTTTGACCTGTACATTGCTGGGGAGAGTAGTGAGACACCAGGGTGACATACTGAGAGGCTGTTTTTGTTTAATGTTGAATTCACTGGTTTAAACTGTTTTAAACTGTTTTTGTAAGCATCACCTCTTGAGGTGAGTTGAGTGGTATCTTGATATAGCGCAGTCTTACCCCGAGGGGTCCCGACGCGCTTGTGGACACATGCACATGCTGGCGCCCATTTATGGATGGGATCTGGTTGATCTACCAGCATGTCTTTGGAGTGTAGGAGGAAGCCAACGCAGACACAGGGGGAACATGCAAACTCCATGCGGATGGTGTTAGGATAGGGATTTTTCTGTTTTCATTTAAGTGAATGTAAGCTATTGCAGGGTTAGCTGACTTTGCAGTATATGAGCGTTTTTGTATCGGATTTCGTTTTTAAGTGAAAGATCCACTTTACACTGAAGTTGATAGATTGTAAGACTAACAGAGTTTTTGTACACAGTGTGTGTGTTGTTTTTATGTTTAAATATTTGGGAGTTTCCCAGAAGGCAATTCATTTTTTGAAGCTTGTATTGTATAGCCTGTAGAGGAGGAGTGGGTTTGGTCGAAACTCCTAGAGCCATCTTTTTGCAGGAGTTTTGTATTTGAGTCTCAACTTGTGGTTTTACTTCTAGGGGATGTGGGGGTCGAGAGGGGAGATTCCCTCCCATTTGCAAAAGGGGGGTTTATTCCATCATTTCCTTGACAAAGGTTTTTTTAAATTGTTGAAATTTATATGATATTTAGCCATGGATTTTTTGGTGTCTTAATAGACACGGCAATGTGGCTGGGCTCCCCCCTCCCCCTCCCTCTTTCTGTACAAATGATATGTAAATAAACCAGTTTGTTTTTGTTTTTGAGAGCTGAGCATGTAACATGAGGTTCTTTTCAGCATTTTATATATCAACAGGAAGTTTGTGGGAGGAGCTTGGGGTTTTTAAAGGTGAGCCATGAGATTTGTGTTTGGAAGGAAAATGGAAAGCATTTTTCCATTTAAAAGTGTTTTATATTTTGTTCCATTTTTTTGTGAAGTTTTATACTGAAATACAGTTGTGGGTAGAGAGCAAACTGGGGGGCATCACCATTATTGTAACATCTGGATACAGAGAGAAGCCACATTGTTTTGCAGGTGGTAAACGGGCGTAAGTGTTCTGTGTGGTTTGGTCTGGCGACGCAGTGTATGGGTGTATAGCGGAAAATGCTTGTGTATGCATACACTGTGAGGGGTAGAGGCCTAATTCGGGGGTTGATCTGTGATTGTTGCTGTAGTTCCAAAAGTGTTGGGACAACAAGCCATAGAGTTGATGCCACGGTTAGGGTTTCTAGTTGAGCGACTGGACCAGATATAGTGGTTGTAGTTCTTCAATCCACCGTATAAGAAGACACCGGGCGGTGCTCTCCGAAATAGGTGCAACGGTTTAACCTGGACGCAGGTTTAAGACGATAAGCCGATTCGAATCGCCATGGACACAAGGAGGTCTGTGCAAAGGGAAGGAATGGAGGCTTCCCACAGTCAGACGGTCACACGGTGCACGAAGCCTAGTTTTGGGGCAAAGGCCTTTGAACCCCAAAAATATTAACATAGGTGGTCCAAGGATACTATTTTGGGTATCCCTCTGGAATGGATGTAGTTCAGCTGCGGCTTCAGAAATCTGTAACGATGAGTG
Organism: Rana muscosa; assembly: GCA_029206835.1. Taxonomy (NCBI): domain Eukaryota; kingdom Metazoa; phylum Chordata; class Amphibia; order Anura; family Ranidae; genus Rana; species Rana muscosa. The sequence continues at coordinate 23,595,973 of CM055118.1, forward strand.
TTGATGGAGGGGTAGTACACGTTTTTGTGATTCTCAGAGGAGGAACGGTGGTTAAATTCTCATGCCCGGAGGCATCGAATTAGCGGGTTGTCCCCATAAAATTTCCCTATTTGCCGATGATGTCCTTCTCACTTTGACCTCCCCCAGAATTTCTTTACCAAACTTGCAAACCCTTTTGGATACCTTTGCTTCTCTTTCGGGGCTCCGGGTTAATCCCTCAAAATCGAAAGCGTTGTTGGTTAACCTCTCTCCTGGCCTGATGAGGGATTTACAGTCGGCATTCTCCTTTCAGTGGGTCTCCTCGCTGCCCTATCTGGGAATCCACCTTACCCCCATGTACTCCGGATTGTACCAGGCCAACTTTCCACCATTGTTCAAGAGACTAACGGATATGCTGTTGTCTTGGTCTCATTTGCCTTTGTCTTGGTTCGGCAGAATAACGGCTGTTCGTATGTCCTATCTCCCGAAACTATTATATTTTTTCCGTGTCTTGCCTGTTCAGGTTTCTTCGCATATCCTCCGCATACATCAGCGAAGAATTATGCAATTTATATGGGGTTCGACCCGCCCTCGAATCGCCAAACAGGTCTTGTTTGCTAAGCGAGTCAATGGTGGTCTTTCGGTTCCTAATTTATGGGCCTATTACATAGCTGCTAACATAGCCCCACTTTCGTGCCTTCATGAAACCTATCAGCTCCCGCTCTGGGCTATGCTTGACCTGGTTGACATCGACCCTATTCCTATCTCCTCATTACCCTGGCTCCCACCTGTGCATCGTCCGGCGGTCATGGGGCCCTGCTTGGCCCACTCCTTGCGACTATGGGACTCGGTAAAGTACTCTGCAGGGCTGATCTCCCCTCATCTCCCACTCTTACGACTCTTACACTGCCCGCTGTTCCCTCCAGGTTGTGATAATCCCTCCCAATTTCTATGGTGGACCATGAACGGGTTCACAGATGTTCACTCACTGCTACGGCCTACCAGGATTTTGGCATTTGACGCTTTACGCTCTTCTCACGGTATTCCCTTGCGTGAGCACTATCGCTATTTACAAATTCGCCACTTTCTTCAGAGCCTTATTAGGTTTCAATCTACCCCTTATACCTTGACCCCCTTTGAGAGCCTTTGTAGAGCCAGGCCCCATTCTCCGGGTCTAATATCACTGATATACTCGGCGGTGATATCAATAAAGAGACCCTCATTGAGGCCTTACCACCTTCAATGGGAGAAAGAGTTGGGGAGGCAGTTGGACCCTGAGGACTGGCAGACGATGACACTAACTCTGTCCAAATGCTCACGTAATGTGTCAATTTTGGAAAATGCCTATAAAGTATTGTATAGGTGGTACTACACACCGGCAAGATTGGCTCGCTTTATCCCAAATTATTCTCCACTTTGTTATAGGGGGTGTTCCCAGGAAGGCACCATGGCACATATTTGGTGGTCATGCCCGCGGGCGTGCAGACTGTGGATTAGGGTATATACTCTCCTCCGCAACCTTTTTCAGATTAATATCAAAAGAGACCCTTATGTAGCTCTCCTTGGTAAGCCCATCGTGGAACTACTGCGTCCAGAACGGCAACTAGCCCAACATCTTTTTACTGCAACTAGATTGACAATTGCGAGAGCATGGAAAACCCCTACACTAAGCTTTGAGGCAGTCAAGAACCGCCTGAACGATATCATGGTCAACGAGAAACTAACAGCTATTCTTTCTGATACGCATGACAAGTTTCTCAGAGTCTGGCAACCTTGGATCACATATTACCACCCTTCTAGATTCGACGCTGCATTGCTGTCACTATAGGACCCCTCTTGCGCGCACCCCGTGGACCTCCTACTTCCCTCTTCTCTTTTTCCCTCTTCTCCTTCTCCTCTTCTTCTTGTCCTGCCTCCTTTTTTTCTTTTTTCTCTTTTCTCTTTCCCCCTCTTTCTCTCTCTTTTTCCAATTTTTTTATTTTTTTCTTCTTAGGCTCTTACTTGAGGTTTAACCGTTCTATCTTTTCTAGAGGATGCCAACTTTCAGGTTTTATTGTTGTGTATTATACACCCATTCTACAGGTTTACACCCATCCGGGCATGGCCCAGGTTCTGGACCATCGGGTCCTGAGGACTTTTTCATTTATTTTTTATTTTTATCTTGAATATAACATAAGATCACGGCTCATGCTTCCTTCCTGTTGGTGAGGGCTTTCGAGTCCAGATCTACTTTGTATACTGAATGCTATAACACTCTATTGCAAACCTGTACTGTTGATTTAAATGACAATAAACTTTTTTTTTTTGTAAAAAAAAAAAAAAAAAAATTCTCATGCCCGTTTGTTTAAACTTTGTATGGCTGGTCCATGCAAGGTTCTCGAGCTGCTCTCATGTTTGTCCCATTGTATTTTTTTCTATTGCTGAAAGAGTGAAGGGAGAATTCTGGCTGTTTTGTTTTTTTCATTTTTGGTTTTGGAAACTATGAAGTATCTCCCCCACATTTGTATCTGAGTGTTTGTATGTAGTAACGTGAATATGTTCAAACTTACCGCGGCGATCCTCCGATGCGCCGCGGCTGTTGTATTTTTGTAGGAACGGGAAAAGTAAGGGTTACAGAGGGTTTTCATTGAATCAGTTTTGAAAGAATGTCATTGACAATTTACCAATGTACAGGAATGTCATTATTGTTTACCATTCTTTGCAGGTTAAATATGAAGGATAGAGTAATGATTTTGCTTATAAGTATTTTTCAGGTCCAAGGAGTTTGTACACAGAGAACAGGTGTATGTAGACAGCTGTACATATGGATAAATATGAGTCTAAGGAGGTAAAAGTATCATAGGCTATTTCATTGTTTCTTCTTTTTTTCCTGCACCACACATTTCTTCCTTCAGTCTGTAATGAGGAAGAAAATGGGGGGAGAAGTGATAAATGTAAGAATGACAGTTTTTTTCAAACAAATAATGTTAACCTCTGTAATTCTAACCAAGTTTGTGCCAAGACTGTCTTTCTTTGATAGAATTTGAATCAGCAAGCAGCAGTCTGGTGAAGTAGGTTCCCATCCCAGATGCTAAGAACCTTTTGTCAATGGTTCCAGGTATTGTAAGCCACGCACAGGTTGTGCAGTGACCACAGTCCCGATGTCTGGGTTATTGTCATATGAGGGTTGTTTGGAGGTCAATCAAAACTAGAGTCGTTCTTTCCTCATTAGCTGTCACTTATATTCTCGGCTGATGGGGTGGGTGCGATCGTTGTAACATGAACTTCAAAATGTCCACCACAGGGTTCACGAGTCCCTCCTGGACCCTGACACAATAACCAGTTTACATTCTTTCCAACCAGGTGACTGGGTCGTTGTAAAGAAGCTTGAGGGATGAGACCACGCCAGCCACTGCAAGAAGCGGCTCAACCACACCAAAGAATGAGGAGTATCTTTGTTTATTTATATATTTTTGTTGTTTAGTAAATTTTAGCAAAGGGTAACGATGAAAAGCATCCCAAGTTATTATTTAAAGTGCATTTCCTGACTAGCTCAGAAAGCGTACAGGACCGATTGCTGGGTCTGTTCTGAGTCTCCACCAAGTTTTAGTACCCATCGATGACAGCAGTACATGCCATTTATGATGTTATTATGGGTATGAGGAGTTTTTTTGACAGACTGGTGAAGACACCAAACAGACACTTGTCAATGGAATCTAACGATGCATTTTTAGAGGGTAAAATTGGTTAGTTTTAATAGCTCTGCCTCTTGTCGGTTTGGGTATCTAGGCAGCCCACAAGTGTGTTTGAACTTTAGTTTGGTGTTTATGTGGATCTGCAGCTTATAAAGGTAATTCCCCCAAAGCAAGAGGTTCATGCGTGATGGTGAAGCTGTCCCAGCATCTTATGTCGCGGCCGATCGCGAGGATCTGATGGCGCGGGAATTTAAGACTGGCAGGGACGGCTAGAAGGGGATTGTTCACCAACCCCGACCAGGTCTGGGCATGGTGTTCTGCATGTACAAGGTGGGGGGGGCTCGAGCTTGGGATACGATTGAACAATTCTCATCCGTTAAGGATAGGGTTCTTCATGTAACTGTTGAAGCCAGAGCTGTCGCCAAGTGAAGGTTGGGAGTCCTTTTACGGGTCTGGGAATCTTTGGGGATCTAATTTTTATTTTACAGCGGATCATTGTTAAAGGAAGTGGGAATATATATACTCATGTAGTTTTATTTCTATTCTTTCTATGTTGTGACGAGGTGCTCCTGTTGCCTGATTGGACGCGTGACCAGAGTTTCCTTGATGAGAAGCCCCGAAGCCGGACCCACATACAAGACACAGAGGATCACAGATGGATCGGCGATTACTACAGCTCACCATGTCGTGTCCTCCTTTATAAGTCATGCCCCTGAAGAACAGAGTCTACATGTCAAGCGGTGTTTTCCTTTTTATGGACTGTAAGGACTGATTCATTTCCAGGTGTAAGAAGCAGATCAAGTTTCATCGATGGACATGGGGTGCATATGACAAAAAAGGGAGGACTGTTATGGAAAAATTTCTTAATGTATGTTGTCAGATGTCCCCCAATGTCAGTCTTGCTGTAATGCGCTCATCTGAGCGCATTTGCACATACAGACGTTGGTGGAAAATCGGTGGCGGGAAAATCTTCCTATGGAAACAGCGATGTTTGCTCCATTTAGAGATGTTGTTTTATGCCTCGTCAGGGGACTGGCCACTTCCTGACATTGGTATTAAATGACTCAGAGCGGACAGATCTGTGTCCACAAGAACAGTAGCATAGCTATACGACAATTGTGGTCCATTGAGGCATAATTGTCGTATAGTTCCCGTCATTGGAAGCAATGCATGTCACTGCTAGTCTATTTGAATGTATACATGTCTGTAATTGGTTCTTTTGTTGAATTCATGTACTGAATTGTATGGGACATCTTGTTGGAAGGATGTCCTTGTATGGTCATTTCCTATGGAGGGTGGGTCACATGTTGTGACATCACTTCCTGCTGGGAGTTTATTAAAACTGTTTATGGGCGTCGACTTGGCAGAGTTGGCTGGGACACCTTGATGATAAGACCTGTGTGATGATGCTTGCTTCTTGAAATGGATGGGACGTATGAACGGTGAGTGAATTGTAGCCTAAAGATAGCATTATTGCAAAAGGATGAAATCTAAAGTGTGTGCATATTTAGCACAGGAAATATAGGCTGCGTGCTCTGCATGGAACCTATATTTCCACAACATATTCTCCCTAGGGAGTTTTTAGGGGGGCTGCAACCTCTGTCTGGTGTTTTCCTGAGCGCAGATTCCCTACTTCTTTAATACTTCTTTAATAATAGTCTAATGTCCATAAAATTTCATAATCTACCCAATAGACCTCATGCACACAGGGTGTTTGCTTTGCTCCTCTAAACATCAGAACTCCTGGCAGGAGAAAAGCCCACTGCAGGCGCATCATGCGTTTTATCGTAAATGTATCCTATTGGCCAAAATATTTATTTGTTCTGGCCATTTAAATGCATTACCTCTCAAATGCGCTTAAATGCGTCTAGCGTTTCAGTGTGTTTTAGCTTTTTTCTGCGCTTCACCTCCTCTCCTAAACGTGCTTTCCATGGGTTTTTTTTTTTCAGACTGTAATTGCTCTGCTTCTAATATGTCTGTAAATGCCTGGGTGCACATGGACACTTAAGCTAACATACAGGTGCTTTTACAGGCTGAGGAAAAATGTCAAATGCCAGTATTTTTTAAGCTTTAATCGGAGCCCTTTGTAATCTCATGTAGCCATATTCCTAAGCAATCATCACAAGTCTCTGTGCTTGATATACCATCAGTCCGATTCATGCTTCAGAGTAAGTTTAAGGGCCTGTTCAGGCTAGATTCACACTTGTGCAGAGAGGCTCTCAGCAGGGGTCCGGTGCGTCCCTGTTCTCCATTTCAGGGATGAATCGGGCCCGAGTTTTTGCCTGCATTTGGACCTAAAACAAAGCATATTTCCAGGTTGTAAGTTGGCAAATGTCATTGCAGATCCCTACTTGTTGTTGCTTGTATTGAAAGTTACATAACACAGTTGGTGTTCTGTACATTGACCGTGTACAAAACACCACCCTACATGTACACCATGTTTAAACATTTGCCAGTTTTATGAGTCATAGCGGGCAACAAATGAAACTACATAGGTAATTGCAATTGTAAAAATACAAAATGTAGTGTAGTACTTACATTTTTTTCTTATCAAAAGCGAAATTACCTTTTAAATGCAACCCCTGTCATCTAACGTTTAATGTTGTAGAGAGGCTATGCAATGGGTTAATAAAGTCATAACTTAAAATGCAAGTTTAAACCATTTTCTAGTCTGTGATCTCCAGATATCGTCTGGGTTTTAAAACAAATTGAAGCTTCGTCGGTGTATAATGTGCAGCCTGGTATATAATGCGCAGAGCCCTGTGTATAATGTGCAGCCTGATATATGATGTGTAGGGATGAGCTCTGGCGTGTTTGCATACTCCACGTGCAGAGCCCGCCAGGAAGTCGGCACGGCGCTCCGCTCAGCTAATCACAGGCAGGGAGACATTGTCCAGATGCTCGGCTGCAAAGAACAGGAAATATCTCCCTGCCTGTGATTAGCACAGCGCTGTACCGACTTCCTGGTGGGCTCTGCACGTGGAGTATGCGAACGCTCCAGAACTCATCCTTAATGATGTGCAGAGCCCTGTGTATAATGTGCAGCCTGGTATATGATGTGCAGAGCCCGGTGTATAATGTACAGCCTGGTATATGATGTGCAGAGCCCTGTGTATAATGTGAAGCCTGGTATATGATGTGCAGAGCCCTGTGTATATTGTGCAGCCTGGTATATGATGTGCAGAACCCTGTGTATAATGTACAGCCTGGTATATGATGTGCAGAGCCCTGTGTATAATATGCAGCCTGGTATATGATGTGTAGAGCCCTGTGTATAATGTACAGCCTGGTAAATGATGTGCAGAACCCTGTGTATAATGTGCAGCCTTGTATATGATGTGCAGAGCCCTGTGTATAATGTGCAACCTGGTATATTATGTGCAGAGCCCTGTGTATAATGTGCAGCCTGGTATATGATGTGCAGAGCCCGGTGTATAATGTACAGCCTGGTATATGATGTGCAAAGCCCTGTGTATAATGTGAAGCCTCGTATATGATGTGCAGATCCCTGTGTATATTGCGCAGCCTGGTATATGATGTGCAGAGCCCTGTGTATAATGTACAGCCTGGTATATGATGTGCAGAGCCCTGTGTATAATATGCAGCCTGGTATATGATGTGTAGAGCACTGTGTATAATGTACAGCCTGGTAAATGATGTGCAGAACCCTGTGTATAATGTGCGGCCTTGTATATGATGTGCAGAGCCCTGTGTATAATGTGCAGCCTGGTATATGATGTGCAGAGCCCTGTGTATTATGTGCAGCCTGGTATATGATGTGCAGAGCCCTGTGTATAATGTGCAGCCTGGTATATGATGTGCAGAACCCTGTGTATGATGTGCAGCCTGGTATATGATGCGCAGAGCCCTGTGTATAATGTGCAGCCTGGTATATGATGTGCAGACACCTGTGTATAATGTGCAGCCTGGTATATGATGTGCAGAGCCCTGTGTATAATGTACAGCCTGGTATATGATGTGCAGAACCCTGTGTATAATGTACAGCCTGGTATATGATGTGCAGAACCCTGTGTATAATGTGCAGCTTGGTATATTATGTGCAGAGCCCTGTTTATAATATACAGCCTGGTATATGATGTGCAGAGCCCTGTGTATAATGTGCAGCCTGGTATATGATGTGCAGAGCCTGGTGTATAATGCTGACACTATGAGTGGAATACAGGGGACGGAGTGGGTGGATTCTATAAGTGGCTTATGAGAAGTTGGAGGGGCCAACCGTGGAGGGGCGGGGTCTTGCGCCCCCCCATCCTAAAACTTCACCAGCCGCCACTGGTCAAACTCATGTTCGACTCGAACATTGCCTGTTCGCATGTTCGCCAAACAGCGAACAATTTGGGGTATTTGCGGCAAATTTGAAAAGCCGCGGAACACGCTGTAAAAGTCTAGGGGAGAAATCTAAAGTGATAATTTTAAAGGCTTATATGCAAGTTATTGTCCCAGGGGACATGTATCAATGGAAAAAAAAAGTTTTAAAAACTAACATTTTTTTGGGAGCAGTGATTTTAATAATGCTTAAAGTGAAACAATAAAAGTGAAATATTCCTTTAAATTTCGTACCTGAGGGGGGGTGTATAGTATGCCTGTAAAGCAGCGCTTGTTTCCCTTGCTTAGAACTGTCCCTGCACAAAATAGAATTTCTGAAGGAAAAAAAGTCATTTAAAAGCACTCGCGGATATAATGAATTGTCGGCTCCTGGCAATACAGAGAAAAGTCATTGATAAAAAAAATTTAAAAATGCGTGGGGGTCCCCCCAAATTCAATTACCAGGCCCTTTAGGTCTGGTATGGATATTAAGGGGAACCCTGCGTCAATTTTTTTTTAAAAAATGGCGTGGAGTTCCCCCAAAAATCCATACCAGACCCTTTATCCGAGCACGCAACCTGGCAGGCCGCAGGAAAAGAGGGGGAGACAAGAGAGCACCCCCCCTGAACCGTACCAGGCCACATGCCCTCAAAATGGGGAGGATGTCCCTATGTTGATGGGGACAAGGGCCTCATCCTCACAACCCCCAGATCCCGGCCCCCCCCTATGTGAATTGGTAAGGGGTACATTGTACCCCTACCACTTCACGAAGAAAGTGTAAAAAAAAATGTAAAAAAAAACACACAGACACCTTGGAAAAGTCCTTTATTACCACTTAACGACCGCTCACTGTATATATACACGTCGGCAGAATGGCACGGACAGGCACAATCACATACCTGAATGTGCCTGCCTTCGTATAGTTGGGGGGTCCCATCGGACCCTCCTTCTATACAGTGAGCAGTGGTTCTCGGTGCGGTAGCGATCCGTGATGAGGGGACAGCCATTCGTTTTTGACCACCCCCTCGCGATCGCTCCCGGCGAATGAGAATCTTCCTCTGCCTGTGTAATGTAAACACAAGCAGAGGAAGTGATGTCATCTCTCCATGCGGCGGTCTTTTCGTCCAGAGCGCCGTGGAGAGAAGACATCAGGTTAGTGCACCAACACTACACTAACACGTAGGTACACATAGGCACACATTTCACCCCCCCAGATCACCCCCAGATCACCCCCCAAGTCATCCCCTGCACCCCCAGTCACAGTGTCACTGATTGCAGTGATCATTTATTTACTGATCACTGCATTTAGTGTCATTTGTGACTGTAAAAAGTGTCAGGGCAGTTAGGTTTAGGCCCCTTTAGGTCCAGGGTAGCCCCCTAACCCCCCCTAATAAAGGTTTAACCCCTTGATCGCCCCCCAGGTAACCCTTTCACCCCCTAACGCCAGCGTCACTAAGCGATCGTATTTCCGATCGCTGTATTTAGTGCCGGTGGTGCCCTAGATAGCCAGTTATTTATTTTTAGGTTCGCCTCAGGGTTTTATAGTGTCAGGTACCCCCATATATTATTTTAACCCCCTGATTGCCCCTAGAGTTAACCCTTTCACCAGTGATCACTGTATAAGTTTTACTGGTGACACTGGTTAGCCAGTTAGTTATTTCGTTATTTAGGTTACCCGTCGGGTTTTTATATAGCGTCAGGTACCCCCATATATAACCTAATAAAGGTTTTAACCCCCTGATTGCCCCTAGTTAACCCTTTCACCAGTGATCACCATATACGTTTTACGGGTGACGCTGGTTGGTTAGTTTGCTTTTTATAGCATCAGGGTACCCGCCGTATATAACCCAATAAAGGTTTAACCCCCTGATCGCCCGGCGGCTGATATCAATTAGGTTTTAGCGCCAGAGAGGGTCTGCGTCGCCCCAGGCAGCGTCAGGTTAGTGCCAGTAACGCTAACACCCACGCGCAAAGCATACACCTCCCTTAGTGGTATAGTAACTGAACAGATCAATATCTGATCTGATCAGATCTATACTAGTGTCCCCAGCGGTTTAGGGTTCCCAAAAACACAGTGTTAGCGGGATCAGCCCAGATACCTGCTAGCACCTGCGTTTAGCCCCTCCGCCCAGCCCAGCCCAGCCCACCCAAGTGCAGTATCGATCGATCACTGTCACTTACCAAACACAACACACATAACTGCAGCGTTCGCAGAGACAGTCCTGATCCCTGCGATCGCTAACAGTTTTTTTTTAAACGTTTAATACATTTGCTGACAGTCAGGTGCTTTTTTTACCTGTGAATCTTACTAGTGTACCCCTAAATTTAGAGCCCAAAATGGCAAATCGAAGGTACACTAGTAAAGAGGCCTACGAGATTCTGAGCATGACAGATAGTGAAGAGGAGGTCAGATTCAGGCTCAGAATATCTTCCCGTAGAAGACAGTGAAGTCAGCGGCTCCATGTCAGATAGCTCTGACGACAAAGATGAGGTCCCTGCTAAGGTCAGGCGTACCCGATCCCGATCTTCTGAGATTGTTGAGGAGCAAGAACCGCAGGGCTCTCGTATCATGGAGCAGAGTAGTACTAGCGCCGCTATTCCTTCTGGTGAATTGGCAAGCACCAGCGGCCTAGTACAGCCTGGGCGTACATCCAGCACTACAGTATCACGTGGTGACGTGGCGAGTCCCATAAGTGCAGTTCAAGCTGGCGAGGTGGCAAACACAAGTAGTGTCCCGCTGCCACCAAGAAGAAGACAAAGGCAGGCCCGTCGTGCCCATAGTGCCCTTCCTACAGAATTCGCCTATCCTGATTGGGTCTCCACCACTTCTGCAGAACCCGTACTTCCCCCATTCACTGCCCAACCCGGTATTCAGGTGGAAACAGCTGATTTTATGCCAATTGATTTTTACTCGCTGTTTTTCACGGAAGATCTCTATAGATCTTTTGTGGACCAGAGTAATTTATATGCTGGTCAATTCATCGCCGCTAGTCCCCAGTTGCCTTCCATTGCCAAAGATTGGAAACCAATTACAGTTTCCGAATTTAAGACCTTTCTGGGCCTTTCCCTCAACATGGGCACACAAATTCCCGTCATTGCGTGCTTATTGGTCCACGCACCCAATTGACCACATGCCCGTGTTCTCTGCCTCCATGCCCAGGAAACGATACGAGCAGATCTTGTGGTTCATGCATTTCAACGACAATGAACTTTGTCGTCCACGTGGAGACCCTGAATACGACCGGCTCTACAAAATTCGGCCCCTCATAAACCACTTCAACAAACGTTTTGAAGCCTTGTTTATTCCCGATCAAGTTGTCTGCGTTGATGAGTCCCCGATTAAATTTTCTGGCCGCTTGTCTTTCAAGCAGTACCTTCCCAGCAAGCGTGCCAGATACGGGGTCAAGCTCTATAAGTTCTGTGACAGGGCAACAGGCTATGTATGGAGCTTTATGGTTTATGAGGAAAAAGATAGTCAGGTTGAGCCAGTCAACTGCCCAGATTACATAGGGAGCGCTGGCAAGATAGTGTGGAACTTGGTGTCACCCTTATTCGGAAAGGGGTAAAACTTGTATGTGGACAATTATTACACGAGCGTGCCACTGTTTAGTCACTTGTTTGATCATCAGATTCTAGCATGTGGCACCGTGCGACCTAATCGCCGGGGCTTTCCCCAGAGGCTTGTAGATTCCCGTCTTAGGCTGGGTGAGAGAGCCTGCTTGAAGTGTAATAACTTGCTCGCTATGAAGTGGAGGGATAATAAGAATGTTTTCCTTCTTACCTCCTCCCTTCATGCAGACACGACAGTCCAAATTCGTACGGCGACTGGTGTTGTGGAGAAACCCCTCTGTGTCCACGAATATAACCAAAATATGGGAGGGGTGGACCTCAACGACCAGTTGTTGGCGCCGTATCTAATTGACCGTAAGGCGAGACGCTGGTACAAAAAAGTGTCTCTATCCTTATTCCAATTGGCTTTGCTGAACGCTCATGTGCTATACAGAGCTTCAGGCGGGACATTATCTCTCCTAAAATTCCAGGATGAGATAGTCACAGAACTCCTGTTTCCAGGCGGTTCTGCACCTCACCATCCCCAACCAAATGTAGTAAGCCGGCTGCATGAGAGGCATTACGCGTATGTCCTCGAGAGTACCCCTACCCAACGAGCCCCCCAAAAAAGATGTTGTGTCTGTAGCAAGCGCGGATTTAGGCGTGACACCCGTTATTTTTGTTCACGCTGTCCTGACAATCCTGGTCTTTGCATTGGTAAATGTTTTGAACGCTTCCACTCAAAAGTGAAGTTTTAGCGTAGGGTACAGCATTGCACAGAACAGGACACACTTTGTCATGGATATGCAGTAGTGTTTGTCTGTCAGCTTACCTTCCTTCCCATGTGTTCATCTTAGAGGCCTGAACCCTTTCACCTGGCTTCCTTTATAATCTCCTCCCAGCCTGACTCCACCCCAGGCCCTATCACAGAACACTATATTAACCTGTGCACTGCAAGCCTGCTTTGCTGATCAACGTGTTTGTTAGGCATTGTGTGTTTGGGTTCCTGCCTGCCGTGTGCTACGTCTGTCTCTCTGTTACATATTTGGCTTGTCCCCGACTATCCCTGTCTGCTCGTGACCCTTGACCTTCGGCTTGTTCTTTCGTTATCCTTGTCTGCTTGTGGCCCCTGACCTTCAGCTTGTTATTCGTTTCTCTCATATCTTGTGCTGCTGCTTCCCCTCTTTTCCCCTTATCCTACGGGGCGTGAGCTAGGAAACTCCAGGGGCCGCGACCTGGTCCCAGCCTGCAGCATAACATCCTCTCCAATAGATGCTCTGGAGAAGACCTGCTGGGTCTTAGACTCCGCGCCCTGGGGAATCTTGGCTCTAGCTTCCGTTAGGATCCTGGTTGTGCTCCTCTGGTCCCGCTTTCCACAACCACCCAGTTTCCTATCCGCAGCAGTCAGCCATAGGGTTCACTACCTTGCGGTGCACTCCTGTCCCCCTACGGTGTGCATCTGTCACCTGGCCACAGGTGACCTGACAGTTTGATCAGCCATGAACCCGGCTGACATCCCGCTACCCGCGGATGATCCATTGCAGGGCATAGTTTGCAGACTTGAAACCCAGGAATCGAATCAGACTCAGGTGATGCGATTCCTCCAGGATCTGGCTTCTCGCTTCGAGCAGCTTCAGGCCTCCTTGGGAACCCTGAATCCGCAACCTCAAATACAACCAGCGGCTGCACCTATTGCACCAGTCGCAGCCACACACTCACTACAACTGCCAGCTCTGTCCCATTTCTCTGGGGACTCCAAGGCTTGCAGGGGGTTCCTTAGCCAATGCACGATTCATTTTGAGCTCCAGCCCCAAAACTTCCTGTCTGATCGGGCTAAGGTAGCCTATATCATTTCCCTCCTCTCTGGTGAAGCTTTAGCCTGGGCAGCCCCTCTGTGGGAACTGAATGATCCAGTGGTTTCTAGCCTGTCTGGCTTCTTGAAACTTTTTCGGAATATCTTCGAAGAACCGGCTCGTGTCTCTTCAGGGGCCAGCGCCCTTTTACGTCTCCGCCAAGAGTCTGCTTCTGTGGGACAGTATGCCCTTCATTTCTGCATACTGTCGGCTGAGTTGAGCTGGAACAATGAGGCCTTAGTCGCAACCTTTTTGCATGGCCTGTCTGATAGAGTGAAGGATGAATTAGCAGGAAGAACCATTCCCACTGATCTGGCCGGCGTTATCTCCTTGTGTAACCAGATCGATATTCGATTTCAGGAGAGGACCTTAGAAAAGCAACGCCAGCACTCCTTGGTTCTTAGTCAGCCTGAGCTCCCCTCTCTTCGACCCGTAGAGCATCTCCTACCAGCTGAGGAACCCATGCAGCTGGGTCGGACCAGGCTATACCCCGAGGAACGTGCTAGGCGCAGAACTCTTGGTCTGTGTCTTTACTGTGGGGGCAAAGGTCATTTTCGTGACACTTGCTCTCTTTGTCCAGAAAAACGTTCGGGTCCACTTCATCTGGAAAGTGGAGTATTGGACCCAGAAATATCACCTTCCCCTTCTCGTCTTCTGCTTTCTGTGTTCCTTCATGTTGGTGCTTCTTCTCATTTGGTCTCAGCATATCTGGATTCCGGAGCCGCTGGTAATTTCATGGACTGGGAAATCGCATCGTCCATGAGACTTACTCTTTTGCCCCCTCACCACGCCATTGGTGGTCTTGGCAATTGATGGTACTGTTCTCCCAGGGGGACCTATCCGCTTCCAGACCCTCCCTGTTAAGATGTCGGTAGGGACACTCCACCAGGAGTGGATATCCTTCCTTATCTTACCCAAGGCCTCAACGCCTATAATTTTGGGTCTCCCATGGTTACAGCTCCATTCTCCTCTTGTGGACTGGACTACTGGACAGATCCTGGCTTGGGGTCCCTCCTGTTCCTCGTCCTGCCTACCCACGGTTGCCCCCTGTGAACCTGAGCCGGTCATTCATTCCAGGTTGCATAACCATTTACATTTCTCTGTCCCTAACCACCCTTGGACGCACAGCCAGGCTAGCTTGTGTACAAGTCCTGCAGTCGCTACGTCTTGCGATGCGATTCAGGTAGTCGCTACACCTGACTCAGCTATTCACTCTGCCTCTGTACTAGTTATGCCAGTCCAGCCCATGCCCAGTGAGCCTCCTACTTTTTCTTGTTCAGGACATTCTGCTTGTCCTTCAGCTATTCAGCTTGACTCCGGCGACATGTCACCTTCTAACCAACCTGACTTTAGGGTTCCACTGACATCTGCCCAGTCTGATGGTCCTGTGCAAGATGACCAGTCCCCCTTTAAGGGTCTAGGGGACCCTCCTCAGATTCCTGTTGATCCTCTCATGCCCTTGCTTATTCCTAGAGAGCCTTTGGTCCTCAATAGATCTTCTTGTCATCTCCCTACCTCATTTTCGGTCTCTGAGGATAATCTTAAGTACGAGGTTAGACAAGTTCTGGATTCTCGGCTCTGCAGAGGCATTCTTCAGTACCTTGTGCATTGGAGAGGTTTTGGTCCTGAGGAGGTGTCTTGGATTGCTGCATCTGATGTCGCTGCACCTCATCTGTTGAGGAGGTTTCATCATAGATTTCCCTTTAAGCCTGGGCCCAGGCGGGGGAGGGCCCATAAGAGGGAGGGTACTGTCATGGATATGCAGTAGTGTTTGTCTGTCAGCTTACCTTCCTTCCCATGTGTTCATCTTAGAGGCCTGAACCCTTTCACCTGGCTTCCTTTATAATCTCCTCCCAGCCTGACTCCACCCCAGGCCCTATCACAGAACACTATATTAACCTGTGCACTGCAAGCCTGCTTTGCTGATCAACGTGTTTGTTAGGCATTGTGTGTTTGGGTTCCTGCCTGCCGTGTGCTATGTCTGTCTCTCTGTTACATATTTGGCTTGTCCCCGACTATCCCTGTCTGCTCGTGACCCTTGACCTTCGGCTCGTTCTTTCGTTATCCTTGTCTGCTTGTGGCCCCTGACCTTCAGCTTGTTATTCGTTTCTCTCATATCTTGTGCTGCTGCTTCCCCTCTTTTCCCCTTATCCTATGGGGCGTGAGCTAGGAAACTCCAGGGGCCCCGACCTGGTCCCAGCCTGCAGCATAACATCCTCTCCAATAGATGCTCTGGAGAAGACCTGCTGGGTCTTAGACTCCGCGCCCTGGGGAATCTTGGCTCTAGCTTCCGTTAGGATCCTGGTTGTGCTCCTCTGGTCCCGCTTTCCACAACCACCCAGTTTCCTATCCGCAGCAGTCAGCCATAGGGTTCACTACCTTGCAGTGCACTCCTGTCCCCCTACGGTGTGCATCTGTCACCTGGCCACAGGTGACCTGACACACTTACACAGGGTCTCCCAAGATGCCATCGCATTTTGAGAGACCCAAACCATTACAGTTGTTAAAGTTACAAAAAAAAGAGTAAAAAAAAAAAAATAAAACGTAAAAACACAAAAAAATATAAAAAAAAAAAAAAAATAGTTGTCGTTTTATTGTTCTCTCTCTCTCTCTCTCTCTATTTTCTCTCTATTGTTCTGCTCTTTTTTACTGTATTCTATTCTGCAATGTTTTATCATGCTTGCTTTTCAGGTATGTAATTTTTTTTTTCAGGTGCGCCATTCAGCTGCAGCGCGGAATTATTTATCTTGACAGCAACCGCGTTTGCTCCCACGATACATAAAGCCGTGACTCCAGTGCTGTAGGAGGTGATTTTACCTCCACAGGTAAAAAAAAGAGCATATATGCCGAAGCATAGGGGCGGAGGAGCGATTTTGCTCCTAATGCCGCGTACATACGGTCGAAATTCCGACGGAGGCTTGCCCGTGGAAAAGTCAGACCGTGTGTACGCGGCATAACTTTTTTGTGGGAGGATGCCCCCATGCTTCGGCATATATATATTTTAGGCACAAGTTGCGTTAAAAAAAATGTTTTCTTTTTTACTAGGTTTTTTTGTTGGTATTTGCTTTGCAGGTATGGTATGGTAAGGTCTTACTGTTATACTGTAATGTTACTTTGTTTTAATGTTAACCATCATTTGCTTAGCAGGTACGCCATTTAGTTGCAGCGTGGATCTATTTATCTTGACAGCAACAGCGTTTGCTCCCACGATACATAAAGCCGTGACTCCAACGCTGTAGGAGGTGATTTCACCACCACAGTTAAAAAAAAGAGCATATATGCCGAAGCATGGGGGCAGCAGGGGCGGAGGAGCGATTTTGCTCCTATTGCCGCGTACATATGGTCGAAATTCCGACGGAGGCTTACCCGTGGAAAAGTCTGACCGTGTGTACGTGGCATAACTTTTTGCGGGAGGATGCCCCCATGCTTCGGCATATATAAATGGTGCATGTATGCCCATCATTAGAAGTAGGTGGATGAAGGGAGGTATTCTAATGGTGGGCATACCCACCGATCAATCTCTTTTTTTCGTTCAGCCAACAGGCTGCATGAAAAAAAAGATTACAATACATGTCCAACAAGGACCAGCAACGTACTGGTATGTTGCTGGACTTTGAATGGTTATACCAGAATGATGCCTGCGGGTTTAGGTATCATCTTGGTATCATTCTTTTCAGCCAGCGTCCGGCTTTCATGTAAAAGTAATCCTAGTAGATAATGAGCCTCTAGACTGCTTTTACAAGCAGTGGGAGGGAATGTCCCCCCCCCCGGATATAAACAGCGCCATTGGGAAATTGGGAAAGCATTTTATCACACCGATCTTGGTGTGGTCAGATGCTTTGAGGGCAGATCTAGGGTCTAACCCCCCAATTTTTTTCAAAAAAAGAGTACCTGTCACTACCTATTGCTATCATAGGGGATATTTACATTCCCTGAGATAACAATAAAAATGGTAAAAAAAATAAAATATGGAAGGAACAGTTTAAAAATAAAATAAAAAAGCAAAATAAATAATAAATAATAAAAAATAAAAAAAAGCACCCCTGTCCCCCCCTGCTCTTGCGCAAAGGCGAACGCAAGCGTCGGTCTAGCGTCATATGTAAACAGAAATTGCACCATGCATGTGAGGTATCACCGTGAAGGTCAGATCGAGGGCAGTAATTTTAGCAGTAGACCTCCTCTGTAAATCTAATGTGGTAACCTGTAAAGGCTTTTAAAGGCTTTTAAAAATGTATGTAGTTTGTCGCCGCTGCGCGTTTGTGTGCAATTTTAAAGCATGTCGTGTTTGGTATCCATGTACTCGGCCTAAGATCCTCTTTTTTATTTCATCAAACATTTGGGCAATATAGTGTGTTTTAATGCATTAAAAATAAAAGAAGTGTGTTTTTTCTCCAAAAAATGCGTTTGAAAAATCGCTGCGAAAATACTGTGTGGAAAAAAGAAATGCAACACCCACTATTTTAATCTGTAGGGCATTTGCTTTTAAAAAAAATATATAATGTTTGGGGGTTCAATTTTCTTGCAAAAAAATATATGTTTTCATGTAAACAAAAAGTGTCAGAAAGGGCTTTGTCTTCAAGTGGTTAGAAGAGTGGATGATGCGTGACATAAGCTTCCTAATGTTGTGCATAAAATGCCAGGACAGTTCAAAACCCCCCCAAATGACCCCATTTTGGAAAGTAGACACCCCAAGCACCCCATTTGCTGAGAGGCATGTTGAGCCCATTGAATATTTTTTTTTGTCCCAAGTGATTGAATAATGACAAAAAGAAAAAAAAATGTACAAAAAGTTGTCACTAAATGATATATTGCTCAAACATGCCATGGTTATATGTGGAATTGCACCCCAAAATACATTTTGTTGCTTCTCCTGAGGACGGGGATACCATGTCGACTTCAGGATTTCTAAGGGTGTAAATTTTTGATTTCACTCCTCACTGCCTATCACAGTTTCGGAGGCCATGGAATGCCCAGATGGCACAAAACCCCCTCAAATTACCCCATTTTTGGAAAGTAGACACCCCAAGCTATTTGCTGAGAGGTATGTTGAGTATTTTGCAGATCTCGCTTTTTGTCACAAAGTTTTGAAAATTGAAAAAATAAAAATAAAAATTCTTTCTTCATTTTCAAAAACAAACGAGAGCTGTAAAATACTCACTATGCCTCTCAGCAAATAGCTTGGGGTCTACTTTCCAAAATGGGGTCATTTGTGGGGGTTTTGTGCTATCTTGTCATTTTATGGCCTTCAAAACTGTGATAGGTAGTGAGGAGTGAAATCAAAAATTTACGCCCTTAGAAATCCTGAAGGCGGTGCTTGGTTTTCGGGGCCCCGTACGCGGCTAGGCTCTCAAAAAGTCCCACACATGTGGTATCCCCATACTCAGGAGAAGCAGCAGAATGTATTTTGGGGTGTAATTTCACATATGCCTATGGCATGTGTGAGCAATATATCATTTAGTGACAACTTTGTGCAAAAAAAAAAAGGTTTGTCATATTCCCGCAACTTGTGTCAAAATATAAAATATTCCATGGACTCAACATGCCTCTCAGCAAATAGCTTGGGGTGTCTACTTTTCAAAATGGGGTCATTTGGGGGGGTTTTGTGCTATTTTGGCATTTTATGGCCTTCGAAACTGTGATAGGTAGTGAGGAGTGAAATCAAAAATTTCCACCCTTAGAAATCCTGAAGGCGGTGCTTGGTTTTCGGGGGCCCGTACGTGGCTAGGCTCCTAAAAAGTCCCACACATGTGGTATCCCCATACTCAGGAGAAGCAGCAAAATGTATTTTGGGGTGCAATTCCACATATAACAATGGCATGTGTGAGCAATATATAATTTAGTGACAACTTTTTGTAATTTTTTTTTTTTTTAGTCATTATTCAATCACTTGGGACAAAAAAAAAAAAATTCAATGGGCTCAACATGCCTCTCAGCAATTTCCTTGGG
Source organism: Rana muscosa (assembly GCA_029206835.1). Classification (NCBI taxonomy): domain Eukaryota; kingdom Metazoa; phylum Chordata; class Amphibia; order Anura; family Ranidae; genus Rana; species Rana muscosa. Next base: position 23,615,297 of record CM055118.1, read on the forward strand.
GTGTCTACTTTCCAAAATGGGGTCATTTGGGGGGGGGGGGTTTGTACTGCCCTGCCATTTTAGCACCTCAAGAAATGAGATAGGCAGTCATAAATTAAAAGCTGTGTAAATTCCAGAAAATGTTCCCTAGTTTGTAGACGCTATAACTTTTGCGCAAATCAATAAATATACGCTTATTGACATTTTTTTTACTAAAGACATGTGGCTGAATACATTTTGGCCTTCTTATAACAAAAAGTAGAATATCATTTTTTTTCAAAATTTTCAGTCTTTTTCTGTTTATATCGCAAAAAAAAAAATCGCAGAGGCAATCAAATACCATTAAAAGAAAGCTCTATTTGTGGGAAGAAAAGGATGCAAATTTCATTTGGGTACAACATTGCATGTCCGCACAATTTCCAGTTAAAGCAGCGCAGTGCCAAATTCTGAAAGCACCTCTGGTCTTTAAGCTGCATAATGGTCCGGGGCTTAAGTGGTTAAAAATAAAAAAATAAAATAAAAACCCATTCCAGCGATGTAATCCAATGTCCCGCGGCGATCCGATGTCCAGCGCTGCAGTCTCCACTCGAAACGTCATTGGCTGAGCGGACCTACACTGCAGAGGAAGTTCTCCATCAGGTCCGCTCAGCCAATGATGTAGGTCATTGACTAAGCGGACCTGATGGGGAACTTCCTCTTCAGTGTAAAAAAATGAATAGACCCGCCCCTTCTCACGTTCCCCATCAGGAGTGGACCTGATGGGGAACGTGAGAAGGGGCGAGTCTATTCATTTTTTTACACTGAAGAGGAAGTTCCCCATCAGGTCCACTCAGCCAAGACGTAGGCGGGGTCTGAGATACAAGGGCGCCCCCACCCCCTCGTACCTCAGACCCGCCTACATCATTGGCTGAGCGGACCTGATGGGGAACTTCCTCCGCAGTGTAGGTCCGCTGAGCCAATGACGTTTCGAGTGGAGACTGCAGCGCTGGACATCGGATCGCCACGGGACATTGGATTACATCGCTGGAATGTGTTTTTTATTTTTATTTTTTGTTTTTTAATAAAGGACTTTTCCAAGGTGTCTGTGTGTTTTTTTTACATTTTTTTTTACACTTTCTTCGTGAAATGGTAGGGGTACAATGTACCCCTTACCAATTCACATAGGGGGGGGGCCGGGATCTGGGGGTCCCCTTTGTTAAAGGGGTCTTCCAGATTCCGATAAGCCCCCTGCCCGCAGACCCCCACAACCACCGGGCAAGGGTTGTGGGGATGAGGTCCTTGTCCCCATCAACATGGGGACATCCTCCCCATGTTTAGGGCATGTGGCCTGGTACGGTTCAGGAGGGGGGGTTCTCTCTCGTCTCCCCCTCTTTTCCTGCGGCCTGCCAGGTTGCGTGCTCGGATAAAGGGTCTGGTATGGATTTTTGGGGGAACTCCATGCCATTTTTTTTATTTGACTTAATATCCATACCAGACCAGAAGGGCCTGGTAATTGAATTTGGGGGGGGGGACCTTTCTCTGTATTGCCGGGACCCGACAATTCATTATAGCCGCGAGTGCTTTTCAATGACTTTTTTTCCCTCAGAAATGACATTTTGTGCAGGGACAGTTCTAAGCAAGGGAAACAAGCGCTGTTTTACAGGCATACTATACACCCCCCCCATGTACGAAATTTTTCACTTTATGTATTATTAAAATCACTGCTCCCGAAAAAACAAAAGTTTTTAAAACTTTTTTTTGCATTGATACATGTCCCCTGGGGCAGGACCCGGGTCCCCAGACCCTTTTTAGGACAATAACTTGCATATTAGCCTAAGCCTTTATAATTAGCATTTTTGATTTCGAACGTTCGAGTCCATTGTATTTAATTGGGTTCTAAAGTTCACGCAAACTTTAGGTCTGTTCGCAGGTTCTGGTGCGAACCAAACAGGGGGGTGTTCGGCTCATCCCTAGTCATTAACAATGATTTAAAAATATTTAGTCGCATGTTGGCGGATCGCCTAGCATCCATCATCACAACATTAATCTCTCCTGATCAAACAGGTTTTATCCCCACAAGACAAATAACAGATAACATACGCCTCGCATCAAATATTATACAAGATGTGGATTTACATTCGCGCAGGGTTTTGATGCTGAGTTTGGACATTAACAAGGCCTTTGATAGTGTGCTCTGGCCATATCTAGACACTATCTTATCCAAATTCGGGATCCAGGGAGAATTTGTAAGCGGCTTTCGAGCTCTGTATCGCCAACCTCGAACCAGAATTAAACTTCCCGGATGTTCATCTGAATACTTTTCCCTGGGAAGGGGTACTAGACAGGGCTGCCCTCTCTCCCCTCTTTTATTCGCCCTCGCGATTGAACCCCTGGCTCGAAATATCAATAGCAACCCCAACATTAAAGGATACTGCAGTAACAATCAGGAATATAAATTGAGTCTATATGCAGACGATGTCCTTCTATTCCTAACTGACCCCTTGATCTCTTTGCCTAATCTTTTCACAGCATTAAACACCTTTAACAGTGTTTCGAGACTGGGAGTTAACCCCTCTAAATTTACCGCACTTCCTGTTATCATCCCTGAAGGGCAGTTTTCACTTCTCCTGGAACATGGAATCTTTACAATACCTGGGTATACGACTGGCACCAAGTCTTAAACAAATTAATGCCCACAATTATCCTCAGGCCTTCTCTAATATTAAAAGGTTACTCTCTCAGTGGTCCCTATACCACATCTCCTTTTTAGGCCGAATACAGGCTGTCAATATGTCGATCCTCCCCAAATTATTGTTCTATTTTAGGGCCCTACCACTGTATGTATCCAGATATACCATATAAGCCATACAAACTGATCTACTAAAATGTATCTGGCAGGGTAAACATCCACGCATGGGCAGGGCACTGATGTATAGGTCCCGAGATTGGGGGGGCCTAGGTTGTCCGGACTTATGGAAGTATTACTTGGTGGCTAGATTATTACAACTAGCCCAATGGCACACATCCCCTTCTCACATACCATATAACAAAAATGTCACTGCCCTCATCTATGACTGGTCTTCACAGCAAGGAGCACTGGATGGGCGGACGCATGTCAATAAAAAACACACAGAATATCCAAGCTCAACTTACCAACCAATCAGCAACAAAACGAATTCACCTGTCTAACAGTGCGTTTAAAAACAGGGGTTTAGTTGCACGCATTTGCAAATACATGTGTAAGCTGCAGGCCGCGTCAAGGCTCCCTGTATGCTGCAGTCCTAACTCTAAAATTTAAGGTCTCCTCAATGGAAGCACATGTATGCTGATGGATAGATATAGGGCAGGTGACTGGGGGGAGCCCACCCTCCATTAAAGGGGCAGGAGCACACTAAACACCCAACACATGGAAGCAAAGGTGTTAGTGCGTTGCCTGACCACAATGACAACAATACATATAACAAAAATGTCACTGCCCTCATCTATGACTGGTCTTCACAGCAAGGAGCACTGGATGGGCGGACGCATGTCAATAAAAAACACACAGAATATCCAAGCTCAACTTACCAACCAATCAGCAACAAAACGAATTCACCTGTCTAACAGTGCGTTTAAAAACAGGGGTTTAGTTGCACGCATTTGCAAATACATGTGTAAGCTGCAGGCCGCGTCAAGGCTCCCTGTATGCTGCAGTCCTAACTCTAAAATGTAAGGTCTCCTCAATGGAAGCACATGTATGCTGATGGATAGATATAGGGCAGGTGACTGGGGGGAGCCCACCCTCCATTAAAGGGGCAGGAGCACACTAAACACCCAGCACATGGAAGCAAAGGTGTTAGTGCGTTGCCTGACCACAATGACAACAATACATATAACAAAAATGTCACTGCCCTCATCTATGACTGGTCTTCACAGCAAGGAGCACTGGATGGGCGGACGCATGTCAATAAAAAACACACAGAATATCCAAGCTCAACTTACCAACCAATCAGCAACAAAACGAATTCACCTGTCTAACAGTGCGTTTAAAAACAGGGGTTTAGTTGCACGCATTTGCAAATACATGTGTAAGCTGCAGGCCGCGTCAAGGCTCCCTGTATGCTGCAGTCCTAGCTCTAAAATGTAAGGTCTCCTCAATGGAAGCACATGTATGCTGATGGATAGATATAGGGCAGGTGACTGGGGGGAGCCCACCCTCCATTAAAGGGGCAGGAGCACACTAAACACCCAGCACATGGAAGCAAAGGTGTTAGTGCGTTGCCTGACCACAATGACAACAATACATATAACAAAAATGTCACTGCCCTCATCTATGACTGGTCTTCACAGCAAGGAGCACTGGATGGGCGGACGCATGTCAATAAAAAACACACAGAATATCCAAGCTCAACTTACCAACCAATCAGCAACAAAACGAATTCACCTGTCTAACAGTGCGTTTAAAAACAGGGGTTTAGTTGCACGCATTTGCAAATACATGTGTAAGCTGCAGGCCGCGTCAAGGCTCCCTGTATGCTGCAGTCCTAACTCTAAAATTTAAGGTCTCCTCAATGGAAGCACATGTATGCTGATGGATAGATATAGGGCAGGTGACTGGGGGGAGCCCACCCTCCATTAAAGGGGCAGGAGCACACTAAACACCCAGCACATGGAAGCCACATAACATGGCTGCAGTTTGAGAGGGCTTCCATTAAACCATATTTTCTCCCAGGCCTTCTATGGACCAATGCAGTAAATCACAGAATTGTTTCCCAACTCAATGGAATAGTTGGACAGTCCCTATATCTCTGGACCCTATACAAAGAAAGGTTTGAGCTCTTCTCTAAACCCTCTTTATCAACATCTTTTTTGGGTGACCCTAACTTCCCTGTTGCTTTTCATGCAGACAGAGACTTTGCACACTGGTCCTCGCAAGGACTGGAGACGCTGCATTCATTGCTACAGGGCACCACGTTCTGTTCTTTTGAACATTTGCACCAAACCTACGACATACCTAACTCAGATCTTTACAAATACCTACAGATCCGTCACTTCTTCCAAAAGGCTATATTCCAAATAAGGGATGTTGCTAGAACACCCTTTTAAAATTTGTGCCATGAAGTGTCCAGGGACAGGTGTACGATCTCCACACTATATATGCACCTTAACAATCACCGCACAGAGGCTAAATCCCAAGCAATGCTGGGTTGGGAATCTGAGGTGGGTCAGGAGTTTTCAGCAGAAGACTGGCGGGATATGGTCACTAATATGCATAAATGTACCTGCTCAGTTGTCATTAAGGAAACTGTGGTGAAACTGCACACTAGATGGTATTATACACCAGTTAGAATTCATAGAATGTTCCCAACCATCACGGCCAGATGTTCAGAGACTGTGGAGAGAGAGGCACTCTTCTCCATACTTTCCGGAGCTGTAAGGTACTAGGCTCTCTCTGGCAGCAGATGGCTACGAAAGTACTCCAAATAACAGGATCAAATATTACCTTGACTTACCAAATGTGTATTTTGTTTGCAGACCTCCCAGAAGTCATACCCCCTGAGCAGAAATTAGTCCACACGCTGTTTAGTGCTGTACAGTGGGCTATAGCCCTGAACTGGTGCAAACCCTCGGTCCCATGGTCCCTGGTGCTTCTCTGCATGGAGTCCATAAAACTGATGAAACGCATCCACCACACCCTTATGGATTCTATGCGAATCTTTGAACAAAAATGGGGCCCTTGGCCTGCTCCTTAGCTTGCTTGGGGGATGATTTTGCCTCAAGGGCACCAGAAAGCACTTTTGATTCTCACAGCGGGACTTGGTATGGGCTTGCTTATTTTGAAAACCAACACCGGTAGTTCCTTGACTATATGTGAACCTATGCAGATGGACAAGAATTGATAGATATGCAGTGAGTTTATTATACATGTTGTACTACTAGTAGCATTTTTTTTTTTTTTGTGTGTTTAAAAAATTGTTAATCAATGACATTTCATAAAATGGAGCACTGTGAGTGATACCTATACGTCTCTTGGATATCAGCACTTTAAACAGATAACTGTTTGTATTTTCACAGATTCTAGCTCTGTACAACACTGCCAATGCTGATTAATGTACATGTTATATTTTCTCCATGTAAACTGTCTGACTTGCCTTAATAAAAACGTTTATAAACAAAAACAAAAAAAAATTAGCACCTTTGATTTCTCCAATAGACTTTTAAAGTGTGATCCGCGGCTTTTGAATTTGCTGCGAACACCCCAAATTGTTCGCTATTCGGCGAATGGGCGAACAGCCAATGTTTGTGTCGAACTCATGCCCGACCCGAACTTAAAGCTCATCCCTAATTGCTAACAAGCCTTAACTGATCAACAAGATGTATCATAAAAACTGCATACTTTATTACAGAAGATAAACACATATGAATATAACTAATCCAAATATGCAAATTACTGTCAACATTATAAAAATCTATTTTATTAAATTTAAATTAAAGTAAAAAGGGAAAAGTAAAAAAATATAATGAAATATAAGAAGAAAAAAGGAGAAAAAATAAAAAAAGGGGCCAAAAAGTCTGGAGCCGTGTACATATGCAACAGCTGGACTGTGCATATAGGAGGGGGCATCAACTGTTATTGATAAAACAGTTGATGTCCAACTCCACATTCAAGCCCCTAGGCACATGAGACCCCAATTTATGTATCCAATTGGTCTTGGCCCAAGAGATATTTTTCTTGCCATTGCTCCCACGTCAATGGGGTACATATTTTTCAAGGGCGACAAAAGTCCCGATTGTGTTTTAGGTCATAGTGCTTAGAAACATTGTGCTTATCAAAGCCATTACAGATGTTAGTTATATGTTCCCCTAATCTAATATGCTGCATTCGAATGGTGGGCCCCACATATTCAAGGCCGCAAGGACACCTGAGGAGGTAGAAGACACATTTATTTGTTCATGTAATGAACGTTTTTATAGGGTAAGTAAACCCTGTGTCAACTGAGGTAAATTCAGTAATCCTCCTACCCCGATGGGTGTTTATTTTGCAGGCCCGACACTTCCCGCACAAATAATACCCCTACAGGTCACCAAAAAAGTGGGTTTATTGGGCGGGTCAGGGACATTTGGTACATATTGTTTTCCTTAGATTAGAGGCACCCCTTCTATTGGATGATTGATCCAACAAGCGTTTTGTGACCCCCCTGAATAAGGGTGGTCGCTGGCCTTCTGGTAAGCCTTCTACCTCACTGTGGTGACGGGTATCAGGTGGTCAAGCATTTGATCCAGGCTCTACCTTTCACATGGGATTTTTTCTTTCAACTCCAGCCATTTAATGAACTTTTCACTATATGATTAATTTTTTTGACACTTTATATGCTATTGCACTTTACTATTCACTATTGCACTTTATAATTTCACTGTAAAATACAATGTATGTTGTTTCCTCTGTATTGTGATGGTCACATGCATAATCTGTATTTCACAGTAATTGCAATAAATTTTGCACATTTGCACTTTATTGATATTATATGCCATATTTACATATGCATTATCCTTGATTCACATTTGTCAGAAACATGGTGATTATAGATAAGATCCCAGAAACGATTACGGAATGCATCCTAATAGACAAACTCCTAGAGGGAACCATGTTCCCCTTCAAAATAGATTCATATCATCAGGATGATAATTATGAAGCTGAATCTGTCATCTCAAGACGTCCCAGTCAATATATTGATCACTCAATTAGATAGAGACAAGAACAACTTCAAACTTCGGAAGAACGGAACAATCGTGTTTTTTTCCTATGGGCAACATCAGACCCAAAAGGGGACAAGAAGAAAGAGAAGCACTAGAGGGCGAGGCAGATCAGGTCCAAAGAAAAGAAAACAATAAATATCAGTGGTGTTTTCAATCTAAGCTCGGTTCAACCGTCACAAGGTGTACAAGGAGTGCTTAGTCAGGGTTTTAACCACTTAAGCCCCGGACCATTTGGTAGCTAAAGGACCAGAGGTGAATTCAGAATTTTGCACTGCGCTGCTTTAACTGTAAATTGTGCGGACATGCAATGTTGTACCCAAACGAAATTTGCGTCCTTTTCTTCCCACAAATAGAGCTTTCTTTTAATGTTATTTGATTGCCTCTGCGATTTTAATTTTTTGCGAAAAAGACCAAAAATTTTGAAAAAAAATGATATTTTCTACTTTTTGTTATAAGAAAAATCGAATAAACTCAATTTTAGTCATACATTTAGGCCAAAATGTATTCAGCCACATGTCTTTAGTAAAAAAAAATCCAATAAGCGTACATTTATCGGTTTGCGCAAAAGTTATATCGTTTACAAACTAGGGTACATTTTCTGGAATTTACACAGCTTTAAATTTATGACTGCCTATCTCATTTCTTGAGGTGCTAAAATGGCAGGGCAGTACAAAACCCCCCCAAATGACCCCATTTTAGAAAGTAGACACCCCAAGGAAATTGCTGGGAGGCATGTTGAGCCCATTGAATATTTTTTTTTGTCCCAAGTGATTGAATAATGACAAAAAATAAATAAAAAATTACAAAAAGTTGTCACTAAATGATATATTGCTCACACATGCCATGGTTATATGTGGAATTGCACCCCAAAATACATTCTGCTGCTTCTCCTGAGTACGGGGATACCACATGTGTGGGACTTTTTAGGAGCCTAGCCACGTACGGGACCCCGGAAACCAAGCACCGCCTTCAGGATTTCTAAGGGTGTAAATTTTTGATTTCACTCCTCACTACCTATCACAGTTTTGAAGGCCATAAAATGCCAAAATAGCACAAACCCCCCCCCCCCCCCAAATGACCCCATTTTAGAAAGTAGACACCCCAAGGAAATTGCTGAGAGGCCTGTTGAGCCCATTGAATTTTTATTTTTTTTGTCCCAAGTGATTGAATAATGACAAAAAAAAAATAAAAATTACAAAAAGTTGTCACTAAATGATATATTGCTCACACATGCCATGGTTATATGTGGAATTGCACCCCAAAATAAATTTTGCTGCTTCTCCTGAGTACGGGGATACCACATGTGTGGGACTTTTTAGGAGCCTAGCCGCGTACGGGACCCCGAAAACCAATCACCGCCTTCAGGATTTCTAGGCACAAATTTTTGATTTGACTCCTCACTACCTATCACAGTTTCGAAGGCCATAAAATGCCAAAATAGCACAAAACCCCCCAAATGACCCCATTTTGGAAAGTAGACACCCCAAGCTGTTTGCTGAGAGGCATGGTGAGTATTTTACAGCTCTCATTTGTTTTTGAAAATGAAGAAAGAACTTTTTTTTTTTCTTTTTTTTTTTCAATTTTCAAAACTTTGTGACAAAAAGCGAGATCTGCAAAATACTCACAATACCTCTCAGCAAATAGCTTGGGGTGTCTACTTTCCAAAATGGGGTCATTTGGGGGGGTTTTGTGCCATCTGAGCATTCCATGGCCTCCGAAACTGTGATAGGCAGTGAGAAGTGAAATCAAAAATTTACACCCTTAGAAAGCCTGAAGGCGGTGATTGGTTTTTGGGGTCCCGTACGCGGCCAGGCTCCCAAAAAGTCTCACACATGTGGTATCCCCGTACTCAAGAGAAGCCACAGAATGTATTTTGGGGTGTAATTCCACATATGCCCATGGCATGTTTGAGCAATATATCATTTAGTGACAACTTTGTGCAAAAAAAAAAAAAATTCTTGTTTCCGCAACTTGTGTCAACATATAAAATATTCCATGGACTCGACATGCCTCTCAGTATATAGCTTGGGGTGTCTACTTTCCAAAATGGGGTCATTTGGGGGGGTTTTGAACTGTTCTGGCATTTTATACACAACATTAGGAAGCTTACATCCACTCTTCTAACCACTTGAAGACAAAGCCCTTTTTGACACTTTTTGTTTACATGAAAACATATTTTTTTTTGCAAGAAAATTATGTTGAACCCCCAAACATTATATATATTTTTAAAGAAAAGGCCCTACAGAATAAAATGGTGGGTGTTGCATTTTTTTTTCTACACAGTATTTGCGCAGCGATTTTTCAAACGCATTTTTTGGGGAAAAAATACACTTTTTTTAATTTTAATGCACTAAAACACACTATATTGCCCAAATGTTTGATGAAATAAAAAAGATGATCTTAGGCCGAGTACATAGATACCAAACACGACATGCTTTAAAATTTCGCACAAACGCGCATTGGCGACAAACTACATACATTTTTAAAAGCCTTTAAAAGCCTTTACAGGTTACCCCGTTAGATTTACAGAGGAGGTCTACTGCTAAAATTACTGCCCTTGATCTGACCTTCGCGGTGATACCTCACATGCATGGTGCAATTGCTGTTTACATATGACGACAGACCGACGCTTGCGTTCGCCATTGGGCAAGAGCAGGGCAGGACAGGGGTGCTTTTTTTTTTTTTTTTTTTTTTATTATTAATTTCGCTTTTTTATTTTATTTTTAAACTGTTGCTTCCATATTTATTTATTTTTTTATCATTTTTATTGTTATCTCAGGGAATGTAAATATCCCCTATGATAGCTATAGGTAATGACAGGTACTCTTTTTTGAAAAAAACTGGGGTCTATTGGACCCTAGATCTTTCCTCTGCCCTCAAAGCATCTGACCACACCAAGATCGGTGTGATAAAATGCTTTCCCAATTTCCCAATGGCGCTTTTTATATCCGGGGGGTGTCATTCCCTCCCACTGCTTGTAAAAGCAGTCCAGAGGCTAATTAGCCACTAGGATTGCTTTTACATGAAAGCCGGCCGCTGGCTGAAAAGAATGATACCAAGATGATACCTAAACCCGCAGGCATCATTCTGGTATAAACATTCAAAGTCCAGCAACATACCAGTACGTTGCTGGTCCTTGTTGGACATGTATTGTAATCTTTTTTTTCATGCAGCCTGTTGGCTGAACGAAAAAAAAGATTGATCGGTGGGTATGCCCACCATTAGAATACCGCCCTTCATCCACCCACTTCTAATGATGGGCATACATGCACCATTTATATATGCCGAAGCATGGGGGCATCTTCCCGCAAAAGTTATGCCGCGTACACATGGTCAGACTTTTCCACGGGCAAGCCTCCGTCGGAATTTCGACTGTATGTACGCGGCATTAGGAGCAAAATCGCTCCTCCGCCCCTGCTGCCCCAATGCTTTGGCATATATGCTTTTTTTTTTTAACTGTGGTGGCGAAATCACCTCCTACAGCACTGGAGTCGCAGGGATCAGGCCTGTCTCTGCGAACGCTGCAGTTATGTGTGTTGTGTTTTGTAAGTGACAGTGATCGATCGATACTGCACTTGGGTGGCCTGGGCTGGACAGAGGGGCAAAACGCAGGTGCTAGCAGGTATCTGGGCTGATTCCGCTAACACTGCGTTTTTGGGAACCCTAAACTGCTGGGGACGCTAGTATAGATCTGATCAGATCAGATATTGATCTGTTCAGATACTATACCACTAAGGGGGGTGTATGCTTCACGCGTGGGTGTTAGCGTTACTGGCACTAACCTGACGCTGCCTGGGGTGTGACGCAGACCCTCTCTGACGCTAAAACCTAATTGATATCACCCGCCGGGCGATCAGGGGGTTAAACCTTTATTGGGTTATATACGGTGGGTGCCCTGACACTATAAAAAGCAAACTAACTAACCAGCGTCACCCGTAACACTTATATGGTGATTACTGGTGAAAGGGTTAACTAGGGGCAATTAGGGGGTTAAAACCTTTATTAGGTAATATATGGGGGTACCTGACGCTATATAAAAACCTGACGGCGAACCTAAAAAAAAAATACTGGCTACCGATCTGAATCACCGACACTAAGACAACGATCATTAAAACGATCGCTTAGCGACAGTGGTGATAGGGGGTGAAAGGGTTACCTGGGGGGCGATCAGGGGGTTAAACCTTTATTAGATAATATATGGGGGTACCTGACGCTATAAAAACCTGCGGCGAACCTAAAAAAAATTACTGGCTACCGATCTGCATCACCGACGCTAAGACATCGATCAGAAAAATGATCGCTTAGCGACAGTGGTGATAGGGGGTAAAAGGGTTACCTGGGGGGCGATCAAGGGGGTTAAACCTTTATTAGGTAATATATTGGGGTACCTGACGCTATAAAAACCTGCGGCGAACCTAAAAAAAATTACTGGCTACCGATCTGCATCACCGACGCTAAGACAGCGATCAGAAAAATTATCGCTTAGTGACAGTGGTGAAAGGGTTACCTGGGGGGCGATCAAGGGGGTTAAACCTTTATTAGGTAATATATGGGGGTACCCGACGCTATAAAAACCTGCGGTGAACCTAAAAAAAATTACTGGCTACCGATCAGCATCACCGACGCTAAGACATCGATCAGAAAAATGATCGCTTAGTGACGGCGGTGCTAGGGGGTGAAAGGGTTACCTGGGGGGTGATCAAGGGGGTTAAACCTTTATTAGGTAATATATGGGGGTACCCGACGCTATAAAAACCTGCGGCGAACCTAAAAAAAATTACTGGCTACCGATCAGCATCGCCGACGCTAAAACATCGATCAGAAAAATTATCGCTTAGTGACCGTGGTGATAGGGGGTGAAAGGGTTACCTGGGGGGCGATCAAGGGGGTTAAACCTTTATTAGGTAATATATGGGGGTACCCGACGCTATAAAAACCTGCGGCGAACCTAAAAAAAATTACTGGCTACCGATCAGCATCACCGACGCTAAGACATCGATCAGAAAAATGATCGCTTAGCGACGGCGGTACTAGGGGGTGAAAGGGTTATCTGGGGGGTGATCAGGGGGTTAAACCTTTATTAGGGGGGGTTAGGGGGCTACACTGGACCTAAAACTAAATGTACTGACACTTTTACAGTCACAAATGTCACTGATTGCAGTGATCACTAAATAAATGGTCACTGCAATCAGTGACACTGTGACTGGGGGCTGGGGGGTGATCTGGGGGGTGATCTGGGGGGTGATCTGGGGGTGTCTGGGGGGGGCCTGGGGGGGGCGATTTATGTACCTATGTGTCCTGGTGTCAGTGTAGTGTTGTGTGCACTAACCTGCATCTTCTCCTGTACGGCGCTCGGTATATGTGAGCGCCGCAGGAGAGATGACATCACTTCCTCCAGCCTGTGTAAACAAGTACACAGGCAGGGGAAGCTCTCATTCGCCGGGAGCGATCGAGAGGGGGTGGCCGGAATCGAACGGCCGTCCCCTCATGCCGGATCGCTCCCGACGGTAAAACGACCGCTCACTGTAAAGAAGGGGGGTCCGATCGGACCCCCCAACTATACAAAGGCAATCACGTACATATACGTGATTCTGCCTGTCGGTGCCATTCTGCCGACGTATATTTACAGTGGGCGGTCGTTAAGTGGTTACATTTTCTCCCCTTTGTAGACTCAATAAATTTGAGACATTTATTGACGCTCATAAATTCATCCGCAAGATGAACATTAAAAGGCATTTTCTTCTTAACCCAACAGGCAACGGGAGCCAATTGGCTTCTACCAATAGGCCCCGGGCCATTAGGGCTAATATGGCACCCGCTAAATCCTCAAACTCCAACCTTGGAGCTGTTCCTCCATCTCTGACTAGGAGTGGAGCAGCTAATGTAGTCCCAATTCGATACACTAATTTTTCGAATGCTTCTTTATTCAACCCTCTGTACAGATCTTTAAAGAGATGATACTTAAGGATATAGTGGCTCTCAAGACTCCTAGGTTTAGAAGCAACAATGAATTTCAAATCAATCTGTAGCAGATCTGTGCACGAAATTACATAGTCATACGTCCCGCAGATAAGGGGCGGTGGCGTCGTCATTTTCAATAAGATTGATTATTTGACAGAGATGAATAGGCTTTTATCCATTAATGTAACTTATACACAATTGGCATCAAAGCCCACTGTTAAATACAATAGGGAACTCACATCTTTAATCGATTTTAAATTTTAAACAAAAAAGAAAAGGCATATCTTGTGCCCTCTGTACCGAGGGTACCAGTTATATGCTATCTGCCTAAAATTCATAAAAGTCTGTCCAAACCACCAGGCCGCCCCATCATCAGCGGCATTGATTCAGTAACGGCATGAATAGGCAGATATGTTGATGAATTTTTACAGCCCTTGGTTACAATAATAGGATTTTTATAACAGCTTACCTGTAAAATCCTTTTCTTGTAGTACATCACGGGACACAGAGCGACATAGTCATTACTAATGGGTTATATAGTTACCGTCAGGTGCTGGCACTGGCAACTTCCAAAACCGGAAGTACCCTCCCCTATATAAGCCCCTCCCATCCGGGAGCACCTCAGTTTTGTAGCAAAGCAATAAGTGTCCCCAAAGAGGGGCGGGAGCTCTGTGTCCCGTGATGTACTCCAAGAAAAGGATTTTACAGGTAAGCTGTTATAAAAATCCTATTTTCTTTCTCGTACATCACGGGACACAGAGCGACATAGTCATTACTAATGGGATGTCCTAAAGCAATGCCAAATGAGGGGGGGGATACACCATATATAAGCTGAGCGCTATCAGACATGAGGATCTTTTGCGGCCTGCAACACACTGCGCCCAAAGGCGACATCCTCCTGACTTCTAACGTCCACCTGTTAGAACCTAGTAAACGTGTGTACTGAAGACCATGTTGCGGCCTTACAGACTTGAGCCAGGGAGGCCTGGTGATGCACTGCCCATGAAGTTCCAACTGCTCTCGTGGAGTGCGCCCTAACTTTGAACGGAGGCGGTCTACTTCTCAAGCTATAGGCTTGTATTATGACCTGTCGAATCCACTTGGCTAAAGTAGATTTTGACGCTGCCTGACCCTTTCTGGGGCCTTCCGGCAGAATAAACAAAGTATCCGTTCTGCGAATCTGAGCAGTGGCTTTTAGATAAGCTTTAACTGCTCTTACTACATCCAAAGAATGCAATAACTTTTCCTCTACCGAAGTAGGCTTGGGGAAAAAAGAAGGAAGAACCACATCTTGGTTCAAATGAAAACTCGATACCACCTTAGGAAGAAAGGCTGGATGAGGACGTAACACTACTCTGTCCTTATGGATAACCAGATATGGCTCCTTACAGGACATAGCTGCTAATTCCGATACTCTTTTAGCCGAACAAATGGCTACTAGAAAAATCAATTTCCTGGTGAGAAGCACTAAGGAAATATGCTGTAATGGTTCAAATGGTTGTTTCTGTAGAACCGACAGAACCAAGTTTAGATCCCATGGACATATGGGAATATTAACCGGAGGACTAATACGCATCACTCCTTGTATAAAGGCTTTGACTAGTGAATGCGAAGCCAAGGGCCTTTGAAAAAATATTGACAAGGCCGAAATCTGACCTTTGATAGTACTCAAGGCAAGCTTCCTATCTACAGCCCATTGTAGGAAGTCCAGAATTCTACCTATTACGTATTTACGTGGATGCCATTTCCTGGCCTCACACCAGGCGATGTACGCCTTCCAGATTCTATAGTAGATCTGCCTGGATACCGGTTTCCTGGCATTGATCATGGTAGACACCACAGCATTAGAGAGCCCTCTCCTTTTTAGAATGTGGGCTTCAATAGCCAGGCCGTCAAACCTAGGGCTGGTAAGGAAGGGTGGTATATCGGTCCCTGCGAAAGCAGGTCCGGACGATGTGGGAGGGTCCAAGGACTCCCCACAGACATTTTTAAAATCTCCGCGTACCATGCTCTTCGGGGCCACGCTGGAGCCACCAGAATCACTGGTTTCTTTTCTACCCTGATTCTGCGGAGTAATCGAGGTAACAATTGTGGCGGTGGGAATGCATATATCAGCTTGAACTGATCCCAAGGGAACACTAGGGCATCCGAGCCGCACGCTAGGGGATCCCTTGTCCAAGAGACAAACCTGTCCACTTTCGTGTTGAACCTGGATGCTAGCAGATCTACATCCGGTGTTCCCCACCGCTGACATATTGTCCGGAAAACCTCGGGATGAAGGGACCATTCCCCTGGGCATAATTGTTGGCGACTTAGAAAGTCCGCCTTCCAATTCTCCACCCCTGGAATGAATACCGCAGATATGGCTGGGACATATCTTTCTGCCCATCTCAGGATGTAATTTACTTCCCTTTGGGCTGCACGACTCCTGGTGCCCCCCTGACGATTGATATATGCCACTGCTGTGGCATTGTCTGACTGAACTCTGACAGGGGACCCTTGGAGTTTGGATGTCCATGCTACTAGGGCATACCGGGCTGCTCGTATCTCTAAGAGATTCCGCATCCGACCATCTGCCCTGGAGAGACCATTGCTCCAGTACTGCTCCCCAGCCTAAAAGGCTGGCATCTGTAGTGACCACCTTCCAAAAAATCGGACTGAAGGATTTCCCTCTTTCCAGATTCCGGGGAACCAACCACCAACGGAGGCTTCTGCGAACGGAAGGGGACAAGGACATTGGTACGTCCAGAGCCTGAACTTTTTTGTTCCAGGCTGACAGTATGGCCCTTTGCAACTTCCTTGAATGGAATTGACCGTAGGGTACTGCTTCGAATGATGCCACCATTTTTCCCAGCAGCCTCATGCACAGGCGTATGGATGGCTGTCTTTTTGAACCCACTAAGTGGATCAAATCTCTCAAAGACGACCCCTTTTCTCGAGGCAAGAAAATTTTTCTCTGGTCTGAATCCAGCCTTAGCCCCAAGTATTCCAGACTTTTGACTGGTTTTAGGGCTGACTTGTCTCGGTTGATAATCCAACCGTGATATTCCAGATACTTGATTGTCTCGTGAACAACCACTTCTAGTTTTTCCACTGAGTGGTCTATCAGCAACAAGTCGTCTAGATATGCCATTATCGTTACACCTCGTGTTCTTAGATTGGCCAATAATGGGGCCAGAATTTTTGTGAACACTCTTGGTGCTGTGGCCAGACCGAAGGGTAAGGCTCTGAACTGAAAATGGCGCCCTTCTATCGCAAAGCGTAGAAATTTTTGGTGGGCTGGAAAGATGGGGATGTGCAAATACGCATCTTTGATGTCGATCGAGGCTAACCATTCCTCCCCTTGTAGGGCAGTGGCTACCGATCGGATCGACTCCATCCGGAAAGTCCTGATATGTAGGAATTTGTTTAGCCCTTTTAGATTTAATATGGGCCTCACGTCCCCGTTTGGCTTCGGAACTGTAAAGAGGTTTGAGTAAAACCCGAACCCCCATTCTTCCAGGGGGACCTCTATAATTACTGCTTGAAGCAATAATTGTTCCAGTGCCAACAGGAGGGATCCTCTCTTCTGGGGATCCCTTGGCACGTTCGACCTTATAAAGCGGGAAGGAGGGGAGTTTTTTAACTCCAATTTGTATCCCAGATTTACTGCGGAGAGCACCCATCTGTCTCGGATCGTGTCCCGCCAGGTTTCTGTGAACAACTGAAGTCTTCCCCCCACCCGATTGGGTGGGGGCAACCCTTCATGCATTTGACTTTGGGGGAGGTTTTGTACCTCTCCTGCTCCAGGGCTTCTTGTTACCCTGCAACTGTCCCTGATTTTTACCTCCGGGATTTGACCGGGGAGGCCGTCGGAACTGTTTCACAGCCGATGTCCTAGGGACTGGAGAAGCCGGCCTCTTAAAAGAGGGACCTCTAACTCTATTTTTGACCGGCAAGAGTGTACTTTTACCGCTGGAAATTCTCTGGATATACTTGTCCAGGTCTTCCCCGAATAAGCGCTCCCCATGAAATGGGAAGCTGACCAGCAATTTTTTACAGGGAGCTTCAGCAGACCAGTTTTTGAGCCATAGAAGCCTGTGCATATGTACTACAGACAGCGTAAGGCGGGAGGCCTGATGGATTGAATCCTTTATAGCGTCCACCGCAAAGCATAAGGCTCTAGGTAGATCAGCTAGAGCAAGAGCCTGCTGATCTGGCACGTCCCTTAAGACCTGTTTCAACTGATCCTTCACTGCTTGGCAGACCCCTATAGCTGCCACTGCTGGTTGTGTCACCAATCCTGCTGTAGAAAAAGCAGATTTCAATAAGGACTCCAATTTTTTATCTATTGGGTCCTTGAACATTTGGACATTTTCCACCGGACATGTCAGTGATTTATTCACACAAGAGATGGCTGCGTCCACTGTAGGGACCTTCCATTTTCTGACGAACTTATCCTCCATAGGATAGACCACCGGAAATCTCTTGGGGGGAGTAAATATTTTGTCAGGATGCTCCCAATCCTGGTAAATGAGCCCCTCCAGTAAAGGATGGATCGGAAAAGAACAAACAGTCTGGGGAGCTTTTAGCGACCCCAACGAGGAGACAGAAGAGGAGGATGGCTCCGCAAGTGGCATTTTAAATGCTGATCGGACCATATTAGTCAGGGACTGCACCCATAACCTCTCAGCATGTGATGCTGAGAACGGCTCCTCCACTGTTGATTCCTCTACAACTGAATCAACCTCATCCTGATCCCCCTCAGGTAGGTCGTTCTCTGTATGGGACTGTTGCTCTGTTAACAGGCACTCTGAGGGAGGAGACGGAGATCGAGCGCTTTTGTCCTGTGACAGGGAAGCAGCAATTAGTGCTGACAATCTCTCTTCCAGCCCTCCCAGAGCTGAGGAAAAAACCTCCTCTGTTACATACACAGGAGCAGGTGAACTGGGGACAGCCACAGTACCAGGTACTCCTGGGGGTGCCCTACGGTCACTAACCTCTGATTCTTCAGGGGAGACTGGTGCAGCCAAAGCATGCCCAAGATCCTCAGAGCCCGATGGAGACCCCCTATTCCTCCTGGAATTTCTAGTCCCGGAGTTTTTAGACGGCATATTCCTAAGCCACAAAGCTGAGGTATTCCAGCCGAAAATACACCAGTTACTGATAATAGTCTAGCATAAATGCTGCTATAATAAACAGTTGGTGTCTACTAATGTGCCTTTCTAGGGGATGCCTGTATCAACCGCTTGCTGTATGCCTTTAAATGTTGCCAGCTCTGTCTCTGTACTTCATAGCCAGCTTACTGCAATAATGTGGCTTTTTAAAAACCTGCTGGGACGCCCGCACATGCGCAGAAGCGCTGCGGCGCGCACAGAGCGTCATCCCCCAGGCCCCGCCCCTTTTTCCGGCCACCTCTATATATAGAGGCGCGTGCACGCGCACGCGCGCGGCCACGTGCGCCTCGGCGCTAATTTTCAAACATGGAAACCAGGGACAGGAGCCAGGGCCCCCTTTGCCGCAGGCCGGGGGATAGACGAACACTGCAACATGGCAGAGGAAACAGTTTCCTGTAGGAGAACTCACCAGCTGCCTGGACTTTGCTCTCTGAGAAGAAACTAGTCCATATGACAAGAAAAACATTCCACAGCGGCCTCTAGTGGACAAACACAGGTACCGCAGTTTAATATACTAAACATATATAAAAAAACATTCTTTTTTTTTTTTTTTTTTTTTCTTGACCACCATTAAAAATTATTACATTTTTTTTTTTAGTAGTTACAGGCATGCACAGATATTAGCGGGAATACCGTTAGGTAACAGACAGAAAGACAAATTAGGCTTGGGGGTCCCCCAATAGAACCAAGTTCCTGGGGGCCCCCACTTACCTGTTCCCCGCCGCAGGACTTTGTTTGGTCCACAAAAGCCCAAACTTCACCTATCACGGCAGGCATTGTAATCAAACCTTCAGGGACCGGGTTCCCAAGGATTCCACTCCCCTGGACCTGTATAGCACCCTGCACAGAAAACATCTTGGTCGTGGGTATGACCAGAGCTCTGGATCCCAGGGTCCAGCTCTCCTAAGAGAAGCATTACAGGCAGAACCTTGCTCTTCTCTGCAAGGCCCGGGTACCGACTGTTTAGCTATGAAGCTTTTTTGGTCGGATCCGGAATAGCTTACTGAGGCCCAAAAGAACCTGTACGCAAGCTCAGTGAAAAACACATGTTTCTTCTTGGCCAACACCTTAGACACTGGCAAAAAACTGAGGTGCTCCCGGATGGGAGGGGCTTATATAGGGGAGGGTACTTCCGGTTTTGGAAGTTGCCAGTGCCAGCACCTGACGGTAACTATATAACCCATTAGTAATGACTATGTCGCTCTGTGTCCCGTGATGTACGAGAAAGAAAACTCCTTCATATTTGAGGGACACAACCCAAGTTATCAATCTATTGGCTGACTGTGGTTGGAGAGAGGGGTTCATCTTGTTGCCTCTTTCTACACCATTATATAACATGAACAAGGTTTGGAGGCGGTGAAATTCTATCTTGAACAAGATCACACTTTATCAGTGATACAGAAGGATTTTATCATTAATCTTTTGATTTTTGCATCCAGTCTTAATTATTTTTGGTTTGGGGGAAATTTCTTTTTACAGACCTGCGGCGTGGCTATGGGTGCAAAATTTGCCCCTAGCCTAGCCAATTTGTTCATGGACTATTGGGAAAGGGAGGTTATTGATATTAACCCTTCGAGGGAGCTACGTCTTGGAAAAGGTACATCGATGATGTCCTTCTCTTGTGGGAGGGTGACCTACCCTCACTTGAGGCCTTTTTTTCTAGACTAAACTCCTACAATAGAGGTATCTCCTTACAGTATGAGGCTAGCCAATCTCAAATTAATTTCCTTGACCTTAACATTTCAGTTAGGGAGGGATGTTTGACTACCACCACATATTTTAAGAAGACTGATCATAATGCCTTCATTCCATTAACAAGCTGTCATCACAAATCTTGGCTCAATGCAGTCCCTAAGGGCCAATTCCAACGTATCAGGAGGAATTGTACTACCCTTTTGGACTATCAACAGCAAGCTCAGGTTTTAAAATTCAGATTTTTGGAAAAGAGATATATTGAGAAAGAGTTTGATGAAACTATCAAGAATGTTGGAGAAATGGATAGAAACATTATGCTAAATGGATTAAGAAGGGCTAATCAAGTACCAGATAACTGTTTTGGATGTTCCATGATTACTGGTTATTCAAATCAACATTTTTCTTGTCAAGAAGATTTTCAATAAGCATTGGAATATCCTTAAAAATGACAAGATTCTGGGTCCAGTAATCCCTGATCGACCAGTGATCATTTTTAGAGGGGCTCCATCTTTACGTCATAGCTTGGCCCCCAATGTTATCGACCCCCTCAAAACTATACAAATTTTTCAATCAATTAAGGGCTTTTATCCCTGTCGAAAATGCAATTTTTGCCAAATTAATTCGTTTAGAGGGTGTAAATGTGAAACCTTTCAGTCTACACAGACGAATATATCTTATAGCATTGATTATTTTATCACATGCTCCACTGAGTGTGTGGTTTATTTGATTCAATGTCCGTGCTCAAAACAATATATTGGACTCACTCAAAGAGCTTTACGTGTACGTCTAGCTGAGCATGTGGGAAACAACAAATGCGGGTTTACTAAACATTACTTATCCAGGCATTATGCCAAATACCATGATCAAAAGCTCAAAGGTACCCTCTTTATACCTATCGACAAACTTCGTCCACATTGGAGAGGAACCAACAAAATTCGGTCGATCTCAAAGCTCGAAACCAAATTAATTTTCCACATGAGATCTTATGTGCCTCGTGGCTTAAACGTTGACTGGGACATAAATTGTTTCATAAATAATGCCTAGTTCTCATCTCTGTTTCAAATATTCCAGATTTAAAAAAAAAAATATTTATACATGTTTTTATTCGTTTTTATTTTTCTTGTGTATTAAGATTTATATGGTCATTTATATGGTCTTTCAATTTTTATATTATTATTTCTATTTAACTCTATACATAGATTTTTAACGTTATCTTGTACATTGTTATGTAACATCTCTATGGAGAATATGATTGTACATGCGGTGTTCACCCGGCCTCCTTTTGCCTGTTGCTTTGCTGTGGCCTTAGTGTTTATTATTATTTTTCTTACAATATCCTTTTTCGCCACTAGATGGCGGAGGTAATATACTTAGGCTTCTGTTAGTATTATTATATATGGTGTCCAGCAGTTAAGATGGTGGCGCCCATCTGCTCCTTATACCATTTCCCACTTAGCCCATAGTTAAGATGGAGCCGCGGGACTATTTAGAGACATGCGTGATGACGCGGACACAGCAGCCAATCCCCAGATGACGTCCTATTGTGACTAAACGCATAGGGTATGGCCTGTGTTACTGACGTTATCACGCTTTTTCTCTGCGGAGATCGATGGTCATAGCGAGCAGCAAGTACAGGAAGCCCGTGGAGATGCCGCAATCGTATCCATTATTATTATTGCCTGGTGAGACCATCATTATAGCGGTCACCTGCTTTTGGTAAGGAGACTGCATACTCACTTCCGGGTGCTTATCCAGTGGATGAAGGTTCTGTCATCACAAGTCTTTTTTCTCTGCACGTTTATGGAATTGTATTGTTAACTCTTCAACACATGGATATATTTTGGGACATTTCTTTCAGCTTTTCAAATTTAAGTTTGGGACTCTGAATATTATTATTATCCTTTTCCAATTTTTTTTATTTTTTGATGTTTTTCACTTATTGTTATTCATTTACCTTTTATTTTTCATTAAGAGGTTTTTGAAATTACTATTTCACTTTGGAATATCTTAATTTTATTTGTTTCACAGATATATTAGCATTAACATTGCCATATTTATCTTTTGAGTGTTTTTTGCATAATAGCTGCACCTCTTTCACTTATTGTATTTCCCTTTTCATTAATAGGGAAATGGTCATGGTTTAGCGCCGTACCTAATTTTACCATATGTTTTGAGTTTTGTATTAAGCTTTTGGCGCAGGCATATTTTTCACGTTTTAATTGTTTAGTTTACTAAATTAATATTTTTTTTCAATCGCAGCGTTGACCTTTGGTTTTTATAATAACTGTTAAAATAAACCTACCATTAACCACCAGATTTAGCTGGTCAATGACCAGGTCATTTTTTGTGATACAGCACTGCGTCGATTTAACTGACAATTGTGTGATAGTAAAACGCTGTACCCAAACAAAATTGACGTCCTTTTTTTCCTAGATGAAGTGGATTAGAATAGTAATTGATAGAAAAAGAGCAGCTAGCATTAATAGTTCAATACAGAAAAAACTATAATAAAATAAAAAATCCAGAGAATGCAGCGCTGAAACATGAGAATATGGGGCTAAATAGAATGATCTGGCCCAAAAGTAGATAAACAATGTGATATATGTATACCAAAATAACACAACATAAGCGATGTGAAATAAAACTAACAAATATGTCAAACCAAGAACAAAACCAAGTGAAGGGAATCGTTCTAAAACCAAAAAATTGGCATATGTGACATACCATAGAACGTGAATACAAAGTGACACTTTTAATCAAAGAACCAAAGTGACAAAAAATATGAATAAAAATCCGTGAGATAAAGTCTAATGCCAATAAATGAAACTGGAACATCCAGACAAAAGCCAAGAGGGATTCCAAAGAGAGTGATGAAAAGTGAAACTTCTTCCCAAGAAAACTGTGGCAGGTTTCAGGTGTGACACCCAAGTGAGTAGTAATCCTGCTTACCATATGGCCGTGACTGTATAGAAACAGTCTCACCCAGCATAGGGAATAAGGCTTCCCCGCAGCCTATGGATCTCCTTATCACTGGCTCATCATCCAACATATATTCAAAATAGAAGAGATACAAACCTCCATGGTGTAGTATGTAAGACCAAAAATGTATTTAAAAGGTAAGGGTTGCACTTACAGAATCATAGAAGTTGGTCAGCAGAAAGCAGCAATGAACCGCACAGCGGTATAGCAGTAAAAACAATCCGGCGTCTTTCCAAACCTTTCCTCGGTTCCTGTGTTCCGTAGCACTACCTCTCGTGTAGTAGAAGCGTGATGACGTCACCGGCCCCCTACGTGTTTCGTCACTACTAGACATCAACCTTTCCTCGGTTCCTGTGTTCCGTAGCACTACCTCTTGTGTAGTAGAAGCGTGATGACGTCACCGGCTCCCTACGTGTTTCGTCACTACTGGACATCAACTGAGTTGATGTCCAGTAGTGACGAAACACGTAGGGGGCCGGTGACATCATCACGCTTCTACTACACGAGAGGTAGTGCCACGGAACACAGGAACCGAGGAAAGGTTTGGAAAGATGCCGGATTGTTTTTACCGATATACCGCTGTGCGGTTCATTGCTGCTTTCTGCTGACCAACTTCTATGATTCTGTAAGTGCAACCCTTACCTTTTAAATACATTTTTGGTCTTACATACTACACCACGGAGGTTTTTATCTCTTCTATTTTGAATATATGTCGGATGATGAGCCAGTGATAAGGAGATCCATAGGTTGCGGGGAAGCCTTATTCCCTATGCTGTGTGAGACTGTTTCTATACAGTCACGGCCATCTGGTAAGCAGGATTACTACTCACTTGGGTGTCACACCTGAAAGCTGCCACAGTTTTCTTGGGAAGAAGTTTCACTTTTCATCACTCTCTTTGGAATCCCTTTTGGCTTATGTCTGGATGTTCCAGTTTCATTTATTGGCATTAGACTTTATCTCACGGATTTTTATTAATATTTTTTGTCACTTTGGTTCTTTGATTAGAAGTGTCACTTTGTATTCACGTTCTATGGTATGTCACATATGCCAATTTTTTTGTTTTAGAACGATTCCCTTCACTTGGTTTTGTTCTTGGTTTGACATATTTGTTAGCTTTATTTCACATCGCTTATGTTGTGTTATTTTGGTATACATATATCACATTGTTTATCCACTTTTGGGCCAGATCATTCTATTTAGCCCCATATTCTCATGTTTCAGCGCTGCATTCTCTGGATTTTTTTTTGGACAATTATACAGCGATCAGTGCTATAAAAATGCACTGATTACTGTATAAATGTCACTGGCAGGGAAGGAGTTAACACTAGGAGGCGATCAAGGGGTTAACTGTGTTCCCTAGGTGGTGTTCTAACTGTGGGGGGATGGGACTGACTAGAAGGAGAGAGAGATCGGTGTTCATACTTAGTATGAACACACAATCTGTCTC
The DNA here is from genome assembly GCA_029206835.1 of Rana muscosa. Taxonomy (NCBI): domain Eukaryota; kingdom Metazoa; phylum Chordata; class Amphibia; order Anura; family Ranidae; genus Rana; species Rana muscosa. Next base: position 23,640,231 of record CM055118.1, read on the forward strand.
CTCTCCCCTGAGAGAACCGGGATCTGTGTGTTTACACACACAGATCTCGGTTCTCGCTCTGTCACGAGCGATCGCTAGTGCACTCGCATCGGCTGTGGCAGCGAGCCGCGGGCGCACGAAAGTCCCCTAGGGGTCAAAAGACAAAACAACGTAAGGTAACATCGTTTCGCCCAGGGGAACCAACCTGCCACAGTAAAACTGTGGCGGCGGGTCGGGAAGGGATTAACAACTTCAGCCCCGGACCATTTGGCTGCCTAAAGACCAGAGGACTTTTTACAATTTGGCACTGCTCTGCTTTAACTGGTAATTGCGCGGTCATGCAATGTTGTACCCAAACAAAATTTTGCGTCCTTTTTTCCAACAAATAGAGATTTATTTTTATGGTATTTGATTGCCTCTGGGATTTTTATTTTTTGCGATATTAACGGAAAAAGACCAAAAATTTTGAAAAAAAAATATATTTTCTACTTTTTGTTATAAGAAAATTCCAATAAACCCAATTTTAGTCATACATTTAGGCCAAAATGTATTCAGCCACATGTCTTTGGTAAAAAAAATGTCAATAAGCGTATATTTATTGGTTTACGCAAAAGTTATAGCGTCTACAAACTAGGTTACATTTTCTGGAATTTACACAGCTTTTAGTTTATGACTCATTTCTTGAGGTGCTAAAATGGCAGGGCAGTACAAACCACCCCCAAATGACCCCATTTTGGAAAGTAGACACCCCAAGGAAATTGCTGAGAGGCATGTTGAGCCCATTGAATATTAAATGTTTTTGTCCCAAGTGATTGAAAAATGACAAGTTGTCACTAATTGATATATTGCTCACACATGCCATGGTTATATGTGGAATTATACCCCAAAATACATTCTGCTGCTTCTCCTGAGTACGGGATACTACATGTGTGAGACTTTTTGGGAGCCTAGCCGCTTACGGGACCCCGAAAACCAAGCACGGCCTTCAGGATTTCTAATGTCGTGTACACGGTCGGATTTTCCACCAGCAAAAGTCCGATGTGAGCTTTTCGTCTGAGATTCCGACCATGTGTATGCTCCATCGGACTTTTGCTGTTGGAATTTCCACCAGAAAAAGTTTGAGAGCAGGTTCTCTATTTTTCTGACGGAAAAAATTCCGATCGGAAATTACGATCGTCTGTAGCAATTCCGAGTCGCAAAATTCTGATGCTTTCTGGGACAGTCTAGTCCCTAAATGACCTATAGGCCAGACAGACCTACAGTTTCTCATAAGTGGATTGTCTTAAAGGTTGTTGGCCGGACTGTCAGAGGGATGGTACCCGCTATTATCCTGTTAACGAGTAACCACTCTGGCTTTGCTCCAAGAACCGGGAGGCTCCACTTTTATAGCCTCTCTGTTCGATCAATTTCAAACTCCGCCGGGGGGATGCCCGGGATCTCCGGGAGGGATCTATACACATCCACAGAGAGATCCCATTGGGGTGGTGTGTGTGGAACCTCTCGGATCGTCAGACGGCCTCCCCCCAGTGATCAGATGTTATTCTAAATGTTGACTACCTACTTATTAACCCTTTGACGGTACCGACCTGGTTTGTTACTTACACCAAAGAAGGCTAATCTCTATTCTTTACGTGCTCACTCCTACAGCCGCCTGAACCTCTTCACTTCACCTCAGGTGATCGTGGATATTCTGCTCATGTCCTGTCTGAATTCATCATATAAACAAAGACACAAAAAGACAGACAAAACCCAAGCTCAACTTACCAACCAATCAGCAACCAACCAAAATCACCTGTCTAATAGTGCGTTTAAAAACAGGGGTTTAGGGTGGGGCGTGGCTAGCAGCCGGAGCGGATGGCAGCATACTGAATCAGCTCCTCATCATCCTGGGCTCGTAGGGGATTTAAAGCGACTAACAGCCTCGTTTCTCACCGCAAACCGGCCAGAGTCTAAGCGGACACCCTCCTAGATGCCTTCCCGCAAAAGGAAGGAATATCCTAAGCTGGGGAAGATGTCAGACTTCTTCGTGCAGCCGCGCCGACATACCAGCCAAAATGGCGCCGGCTCCTCCACAGGGACAACACGAGGCCCGACACAGCAACGCGGTCTTTATACCGGCGGCACTTATAAGCAGGGTCACTCGCACTACTCTCCCCCTCCATCAGCTACCTCCAGCCTGGCCAAGAGCAAACAGAGAACATCGGTTACATCGCCATCAGCGGAGGAGGTAAGCGGCTTAAGCTCTACCTTAGATGACACCAGGGAGTTGCAGGACTCCATTACTGACTTCCCCACACTAAACCAACCGATCATGGACACTACCCTGAAGGATATGCTGGTATCCCTACGCTCTACGTTACATGCTGACATGATGAGTATCACCCAGCAGTTTAAATCAGAGGTGGCGGAGGTGTCTAATAGAGTGTCCCACATAGAATCTAAAATGGGGGAGTTTGCGGCCACGTTTAATGATTTGGTGGATGCTCACACTGACAGGGATGTCGAGCTGCTGAAAATCAACACCAAATTAGCAAATTTGGAGGACAGATCCAGACGTAACAATGTCAAGATCCGCGGAATCCCCGAATCTGTCAAACCCCCAGACTTAAAAGCACACTTTCTAAACATCATGAAAATGGCGCTGCCTGAAACACCGCTGGAAGATCTTGTAATTGATCGTATACACCGGCTGCCAAGACCAAAAAATATTCCGGCACATCTTCCCAGAGACACTATAGTCCGGATTCACTTTTACCATATAATGGACCGGTTTATGATGTCTGTGAGGCGCCGAGATGAACTACCACAAGACCTACAGGAGCTCTCCTTCTTTGCAGACCTCTCTGCGCTTACCATGCAGCAACGCAGACAACTTGCCACGATTACCAAACCGTTGAATAACCATCATATTCCATACAGGTGGCTATACCCTGCCAAGCTGATGATTACAAAAGATGGCACAACTCACACCATAGCCACCATAAAGGAAGGCCTGAGGCTTATGAGAAATTGGCAAATCTTAGATCCTACTGCACATGAGGGAAGTGGCACACACTCTCCTTCTTCCTCCCGAGCAAATTCAGATGAGGAAACAAGCTGAAATATACCCAGATCTTCTCAATTCATCACAATCCCCCTGGAAGCCCAGGAGAATGCCACAGAGTTGTTTTCTCAATACCCCCCATCTATAGCGGTACTTAATCCGCACAGATTCCTTGAGGAATCGCACGTTTTTTACGCTTTTTGATAATTCTTTTCCCCTTGAGTACTGTTTTGTTCCCTTTGTTCTCCTTGTTTTCCTCTTTCTCCCCTCTCCCCGTAATTTTTCATTTTACCGGTACAGGACTCCCAACGCAAGGACCCAATCTCCACCAAGAGAGAACCCGAGGGAAATTCCCATACCAACTCTACGTCCAAACCTGCTTGTAAACCATCTCCAACTGTCTTCGTGCAAGGTAACGCATGGTCCACACTGCTTAGCATCTACACATTTTAGGACTCCCTACTACTCCTTCTGTTACAATGCCCTTTACGATCTCTTCATTTAATGTGAAAGGCCTGAACAGCCCACACAAACGTCAAATGGCATGGAAAGAAGCGACACGACTAAAAAGTGACATTATTTGTTTTCAAGAGACCCATTTCAATACTCACAGCCCCCCATCATTTACTCACCGTAAGTTCCCACATGTCTATATGGCAAATGGCCCGAAAAAAAAAGGTGGAGTAGCAATTGCAGTCAGAGACTCTACCCCGTTCGTACATCTGGATTCCCATCTAGATGTTTCTGGCAGATTTATCATACTTATCTGCGAAATCTCAACGATAAAATTCACGTTGGTAAACCTATATCTACCTAACATGAACCAACTTCGTTTTTTGAAAAAGATATGGAAAAAAGTTGATTCCCTAAAACAGGGACATGTCATTATGTGTGGGGATTTCAATGCGATCCCAGCTAAGGATTTAGACTACTCGGGCGCTTCCCCCAACAGCATACGGAGGGCTACACTAGCCCAATTTATAGCGTCCACTGGGCTTTTGATGTGTGGAGATGTCAACACTCCACAGAGAGAGACTTTACTTTTTTTTCAAATGTCCACCATACCTACTCACGCATAGACTTGTTCCTTGTAGATAAATTTATGCTGCAAAAAATTGTCAAATCTGAAATACATGTGATAACCTGGTCCGATCATGCACCAACTTCCATTGTGGTGGGGGATCGTGAAGCCGAAACCAGAGCTAACAGGTGGCGGAACGACATATATTCCTTGTCATGCCCCGAAAACTCAAAACAAATTAGAAAGGCACTAAAAGAGTTCTTTAATATCAATGCTCCTTCGGTCAACAATCCCTTCACACTCTGGAATACACATAAGGTATATATCCGTGGCCTACTTATACAACTTAGCTCTAGACTCAAGAGGCAACGGTCGAAACAACTAGATGATCTGCTAACCAAAATACAGAACCTAGAATCCCTCAATAAACAACATACTACACAAGCTTTGCGAGAATCTCTATTCTACGCCAGACAGGAATTAAGAGCGCTTTTGATTTCCCAGCAAAATAACCGCCTACGTACGTTAAGAGCAAATACCTACAGATGTGGCAATAAGGCGGGGAAATTGCTGGCGAACCAACTAAAAGATCGTGTGGTTAAACAAAGGATTCCGCACATCTTGAACCCTAAAACAGGACTTAAAGTCTCTAATCCCAAAGATATCGCAGAAGCCTTCTGTGACTACTATGAATCACTCTATAATTTAAAAGACGACCCAAACACCCCCCAACCATCAGACACATTGATCAGAGAATTCCTGGCATCGGTTAAAATTCCTACACTGTCCAACACAGACCTTGACTTACTGAACCATCCCTTTACAATACCTGAAATAGAAAAACAAATTAGAAAATTACCGCACAACAAAGCACCAGGTCCCGATGGTTACTCCTCTGAGTACTACCAATTGTTAAGTGCAAAACTTTCACCTTTTATGAATCAGATGTTTGATGCTGCAATAAACCAGGCTTCATTCCCACAAGAAATGCTCACTGCTACTATCATCACCTTGCCCAAACCAGGTAAGGAACCAACTACCCCACAAAACTTTAGACCCATTTCACTTTTAAATGTGGACATTAAAGTCTATGCCAAACTAATTGCAAACAGAATTTCAGGCCTACTTCCACAACTCATTGACCAGGACCAGGTGGGCTTTGTTCTGGGCCGCCAGGCCACAGAAGCGACCAGGAGGATGATTAATCTGATTCACCTGGCTGAAAAAAATAAAAGGCCTTCTCTGCTTCTCACTTTGGATGCAGAGAAGGCCTTTGACAGAGTGCACTGGGGCTATTTGACCAGTGTCTTGGAGAAATTCGGTCTGACTAGCCCAATCCAAAGAGCAATTTTGGCGTTGTATTCAACCCCATCTGCCTTCGTCTATACGGAGGGAATGTTCTCCAGGAACTTTCGAATATCGAATGGGACTAGGCAGGGATGTCCCCTGTCCCCATTGATATTCGCCCTGGTGATGGAGCCACTAGCGGAAAAAATCAGGGCTCACCCGCTAATCCAGGGCATCACCTCACAAAACACCCACCACAAAATATCTCTTTTCGCAGATGATGTCATATTGACATTATCTGATCCTGGTGTATCCCTTCCGGCTGCACATGGCACCCTTACCCTATTTAGTAAGGTAGCTTATTATAAAGTAAATGCCTCCAAGTCTAGCATACTGGGTATAGCACTTGACAAAGAGCTTAAAAAAGCCCTCCGGAGGGACCTACCATACCCATGGTCTTCAGATTCAATAACCTACCTGGGTACCAAGTTGGCCTCCCCGGTCTCAAACCTTTATGAGCTTAACTTTGTACCCTTAATAGCAGACTTACAAAAATAAATGTCTAGACTCCAAAAACACTACATTTCGTGGTCAGGCCGCATAGCGGCATATAAGATGTTACTTTTACCAAAACTAACCTATCTCTTTAGAGCACTCCCGATTCCCATTCCAAGATCTTTCTTTACCATAGCACAAAAACAACTATCAACCTTCATTTGGGCGGGCAAAAAGGCGAGAGTTCCCCAAATTATGCAGAAGAAACACAAATCAGTTGGCGGCCTGGGTGTACCTATTTTGAAAGATTACTATATAGCGTCAATATTAGACCAGCTTAAAGGTTGGTATGCACAAGATAAGAGTACACCCTGGAGCCAATTAGAACAAGCATGGATATACCCCAGATCGCTGGTTTCCCTTATCCAGGCACAAACTCTGACACCCCCCAAGATTTTAATAGCACACCCCACAATACAGGCAACATTGCAAGCTTGGACTTACCTAGCGGAGGTATCACATTCAACCCTACCTCATACTGTGGTTCCTATCCTTATGGAAACCCTCAACTGGTTGATTCCCAATATCTCCCTGACTCAGTGGGTACAGAAAGGAATTAAAAATCTTGAGGATATTGTAGTGAATAGCAAATTGATCCCGTTCTCTGACATACAATCCAAATATGGAATACCCCCATCTGCATTTCTGACTTACCAACAAATTTCTTCCTATTATCAAATGTTCAACAACACAAACATCCTCTTCCCCACACTAGTATGGAAATACTTGAATTCATCCGACCCAAAGGCAAAAGGCATATCTCTTATGTATAGTATACTCAATTCCAAAAAAGTTTTCTGTAAATTCAACCCATTACTGAAGTGGGAAAAAGAGTTGCACAAGGTTTTTTCTGAACAACAGTGGCTCCTAGCGATTAAAAACACACATCAATTCTCACGTTGCTCAAATTATGAGGAATTAGCTCAAAAACTTTGGATAAGATGGCACTACACTCCATATATAATGGCCAAGTTCTCTGAGGCGCAGTCTAATCTATGTTGGAGGGGGTGTGGACAGCTGGGGACGTTGTCGCACATGGTGTGGGCATGCCTCCACCTCCGCAGCTTCTGGTCTGAAATGTTCAAACTCGTATCGAAAATAACTGGAGTATTTGTACAACCTACCATTGAAAAAGCTATACTGAGCATTGACATGTCTGAATACCCACTATCAGTTAGGTCCATAGCCATGCACATTCTGTTTGCAGCAAGGTCTCTGGTAATGTGTAAGTGGAAAACAAATGAAATTCCCAGTAAAGGAGAGGTGATCGCAAAAGTCAATGCTATAGCAGAATACAAAAAAATATTAGCATACAGGGACGGTTGCATCTCAAGATATGAATCTCACTGGAAGATATGGAGGTCCAATTTCAAATCCCACGGGCAGTGATGCCTAGTACCATACCTCTATTTTCTATACCATTTCCTACCCTCTTTCATATTTAACTTTCTCACTGCACTCCTTTTCATCTATCTCCCCTTTCCCCCACCCTGAGTTCAGTTATAACCAATGTCACATCCTCCATAGCTGGTATGGAGGGCTTAAAGTTCGTATTATACTACATGACTCAAATTGTAAAGATGTTCCTAGATGTAACACTGTTCTACGTTTTTACTCAAAAAAATTTAAGTTGATTCTAGCAACAGATATAGGAGTGTAATGCCACACAGTTGTAGAAGTTTATGTATAACCATCACATTTGTCAATATTATTTGTAATGTACAGCAATTTACAGCTTATCACATTCCATTCCTTGTATCTATGACTATATATTTTTAATAAAAATTATTTGAATTAAAAACAGGGGTTTAGTTGCACGCATTTGCAAATACATGTGTAAGCTGCAGGCCTCGTCAAGTGACATTTTGTTTGTTGTAATGTTGGCATTTTTTGTCATTGTGGTCAGGCAATTCACTGGCACCTCTGCTTCTATGCGCTCGGTGCCTAGTGTGCTCCTGCCCCTTTAAAGGAGGGTGGGCCCCTTCCAGTTATCTGCCCTTTATCTATCCATCAGCATACATGTGCTTCCACTGAGAAGACTTAAAATTTTAGAGTTAGATCTGCAGTAAACAGGGAGCCTTGACGAGGCCTGCAGCTTACACATGTGTTTGCAAATGCGTGCAACTAAACCCCTGTTTTTAAACGCACTATTAGACAGGTGATTTTGGTTGGTTGCTGATTGGTTGGTAAGTTGAGCTTGGGTTTTGTCTGTCTTTTTGTGTCTTTGTTTATATGCGATTCGCCCACCCCAGTGCTCCTTGCTGTGAAGACCAGTCATAGATAAAGGCAGTGACATTTTGTTTGCTGTCCGAATTCATCATACCTTGTTATATGCTATGTTTCATAATATGTATGTATAATATTTTTCAATAAAAAAAATAATTCCGACGCATGCTCAGAAACAATGCTCGAAAAGCATTGAACTTCATTTTATCGGCTCGTCGTAGTGTTGTACGTCACCGCGTTCATGACGGTCGAAAGTTCAGAGAACTTTTGTGTGACCGTGTGTATGCAAGCGTAATTCCGTCGGAAAAACCATCCAAGGTTTCTCCGACAGAAAATCCGATCGTGTGTGTGCGGCATAAGGGCGTACATTTTTGATTTCACTCCTCACTACCTATCACTACCTATCACAGTTTTGAAGGCCATGAAATGCCCAGATAGCACAACCCCCCCCCCCCCCAAATGACCCCATTTTGGAAAGTAGACACCCCAAGCTATTTGCTGAGAGGCATGTTGAGTCCATGGAATATTTAAATATTTTGCCAAAAGTTGTGGGAAAATTACAAACTTTTTTTTTGCACAAAGTTGTCACTAAATTATATATTGCTCAAACATGCCATGGGCATATGTGGAATTACACCCCAAAATACATTCTGCTGATTTTCCTGAGTACGGGGATACCACATGTGTGAGACCCTGTCATCGGGAGCAGTGATCTCTGTCATGTTGTAGTGAGATCATCTCCCCTACAGTTAGAACACATCCCTAGGACACACTTAACCCCTTGATCGCCCCCTTGTGTTTAACACCTTCCCTGCCAGTGTCATTTATACAGTAATCAGTGGCTATTTGGAGCTCTGATCGCTGTATAAATGACAAAGGTCCCAAAATATTGTCAAAAGTGTCCGATGTGTCTGCCATAATGTCGCAGTCCCGACAAAAATCGCAGATCTCCGCCATTACTAGTAAAAAAAAATAATAAAAATGCCATATATCTATCCCCAGGGCCAGATTAAGAACATCATGGGCCTGGTGCTGAGGATTTTGGTGGGCCTTTTATAAATAAATAAATATGCAAACAATTTTTTGCTATAACAAATTAAATTAAAGAGAGAGAGGGAGGATGAGAAAGAGAGAGAGAGAGAGAGAGAGAGAGAGAGAGAGGATGAGAGAGGGGTGAGGGGTAAGGGAGGGAGGATGAGAGAGAAAGGGGGGATGAGAGAGAGGATGCGCATGAGCATGCGTGGGAATGACATCAACGCAGCCCAGCCAAGGCAAGTGACCGAAGGCACAGAGCCCAGAAGGAAGACCGGGTGAAAATGGAAACGCCGGGACCCGCCGGATTGATCACAGCACAGCACTGGAGGGCTCAGTCTGACAATTTAAGTGTACCCTAACGTGCTAATATGCTGTACATATTTGTACACTATGGCATAACCTACCTCAGGGCCTCTAAAAAGTAGTAATGTTAGTGAAGTTTACTACCGCTTTATTATCACAGGATTCCAGGAGCCTCTCATGGGGCCCCCCACTGACCCGGTGGCCCTTGGTCAGTGCCTAAGTGCATAGTTGCCAACATTTCAAAAATATTTTTAAGGGGCACTTTTTTCACCAGTGCTATATTTAGAGTAGCTGAGATCCCCTATGTTCCTCTATACATCACAGTAGTAATCACAATATGAAATGAGTACTAATAATGGGGCAGAACAAATATGAGGACTGAGAAGATTTCCTTTAGTTGAACTAACAAAATTGTGCCCATTCTAGAGCTGGTAACATTGCGGATATTCAGTATACAGTAAACCCCCGTTATATCGTGGTTCAGTTTTTGCGGTCCCGGTATATTGCGTTTTTTTCTGTAAGACCTATTAACATTATTTTATTGATAAAATCATTGTTAATTAAATATTTTTGTGTTTTCCATTGCTCTTCCTATATCTCTCAGTATCTTTTATGTGTTTAAATGTGTTTCTATTGTTTTAAAAGTGTGTTTAAAGACCTTAAAATGCTTTTAAAAGTATAGTGAAAGTTATAAAAACATGCCTAGTGTGTATTTAGATAGGGTTTCTATTTCGCGGATTTTCACTTTTCGCGGGTGGGTCCGGACGTAACCCCCGCGATGGAGGGGGGTTTACTGTAATTTTAAAGAACTGTTTTTGTGGGTAAGAGGCACAGGGGAGGAGTATGGAGGGTATAAAACTGGGAAGTATGTGCAGGTAATGGAGAGGAATGTGGAGGGTCTAACAGTGGGCACTATGTACAGGAGAGGAGTGTGGAGGGTATGGCAGATGGCACTATGTACAGGAGAGGAGTTTGAGGGGTATGACAGTGGGCAGCATGCACAGCAGAGGAGTGTGGAGGATATGACAGAGGGTGGTATGTACCGGAGAGGAGTGTGGAGGGTATGAAAGTGGGCAGTATGTACAGAGGAGGAGTGTGGAGAGTATGACAGTGGGCAGTATGCACAGGAAAGAAATGTGGAGGGTATGATGGGGGCAGTATGTACCGGAGAGGAGTGTGGAGGATATGACAGAGGGTGGTATGTACCGGAGAGGAGTGTGGAGGGTATGAAAGTGGGCAGTATGTACAGAGGAGGAGTGTGGAGAGTATAACAGTGGGCAGTATGCACAGGAAAGGAATGTGGAGGGTATGATGGGGGCAGTATGTACAGGAGAGGAATGTGGAGAGAAAGATAGTTGGCAGTATGTACAGGAGAGGAGTGTGGAGGGTAAGGTTGGGTTACAGTATGTACAGGAGAGGAGTGTGGATGGTATGATAGCGGGCAGTATGTACAGGAGAGGGGTGTGGAGGGTATAATGGGGGCAGTATGTACAGGAGAGGAGTGTGGAGGGTATGATAGTGGGCAGTATGCACAGGAGAGGAGTGTGGAGGGTATGACAGTTGGCAGTGGCACTATGTACAATAGAGTCATTTATGAATGTGGGCAGTATGTACAGGAGAGGAGTGTAGACGGTATGATACTGAGCAGTATGTACATTAAATGAGTGTGGAGGGTAAGACAGAGAGCAGTATGTACAGGAGAGGAGTGGGGAGGGTATGACAATAGGCAGTATGTACAGGAAAGGAATGTGGAGGGTATGAGAGCGAGCAGTATGTAAAGTAGAGGAGTGTGGAGGGTATGACAGCCGGCACTATGTACAATAGAGGAGTTTATGAAAGTGGGCAGTATGTACAGGAGAGGAGTGTGGACGGTATGATACTGAGCAGTATGCACATGAGAGGAGTGTGGACGGTATGATACTGAGCAGTATGTACATGAGATGAGCGTGGAGGGTAAGACAGTGAGCAGTATGTACATAAGAGAAGTGTAGAGGGTATGACAGTGGGCACTATGTATAGGAGAAAAGTGTGGAGGGTATGACAGTGAACAGTATGTACAGGAGAGGAGTGTGAAGGGTATGATGGTGGGCACTATGTATAGGAGAGAAGTGTGGAGGGTATGACAGTGGCCACTGTGTATAGAAGAGAAGTGTAGAGGGTATGACAGTGGGCACTATGTATAGGAGAGAAGTGTGGAGGGTATGACAGTGAACAGTATGTACAGGAGAGGAGTGTGGAGGGTATGATGGTGGGCACTATGTATAGGAGAGAAGTGTGGAGGGTATGACAGTGGGCACTATGTATAGAAAAGAAGTGAAGAGGGTATGACAGTGAGCAGTATGCACAGGGGAGGGGTGTGGAGGGTATGACGGTGGGCACTATGTATAGGAGAGAAGTGTGGAGGGTATGACAGTGGGCACTATGTATAGAAGAGAAGTGTAGAGGGTATGACAGTGAGCAGTATGCACAGGAGAGGGGTGTGGAGGGTATGACGGTGGGCACTATGTATAGGAGAGAAGTGTGGAGGGTATGACAGTGGGCACTATGTATAGAAGAGAAGTGTAGAGGGTATGACAGTCAGCAGTATGCACAGGAGAGGGGTGTGGAGGGTATGACGGTGGGCACTATGTATAGGAGAGAAGTGTGGAGGGTATGACAGTGAGCAGTATGTACAGGAGAGGAGTGTGGAGAGTACGACAGCGGGCACTATGTTCAGGAGAGAAGTGTATGACAGTGGGCACTATGTACAGGAGAGGAGTGTGTAGGGTATGACAGCGGGCACTATGTATAGGAGAGAAGTGTGGAGGGTATGACAGTGAGCAGTATGTAAAGGAGAGTAGTGTGGAGAGTATGTACAGGTGAGGAGGATGAAGGGAATCTGGGAAGGAAAAATTTAAAGGTTTGTGGAAGGATGCGTAGTGGTTAAGCGAGCCATACATGGATTGAAATTACGCCAATTAAGCAGAGACCAGCCATAGTCGATCTATGTATGGGCTAGCTGGTTTTAAGTCAATCTATTATCTGACTTGAGTACAACCAGCCTGTCAGGTTTTTCCCAAAACAATCAGTGCTGCCAGCTATAGTTAGCAACACTGATCATTGTATTCACAGGCAGAACACAATAACACTGCAGGAGTGATTCCCCCATCCACAGTTCAGCAGGTGAGAGGGTGTGTGGGGATAGGCTGGGGAGAGATACTTGTCAGTGGCTGGGTAGGCACGGGCCAGTATCAGAGCCAGATACACACAGGTTACATACGCCACGATCGTTGGAGAGAGAGCAGTAATTCTAGCACTAGACCTCCTCTGTAACTCTAAACATGTAAACTGTAAAAAAATAAATAAAGCATCGCTTAGTATACAAAAAAAAATCGTGCTAACTTTAGTGTTTTTTCTTTCCAAAAAAAACACGTTTGAAAAATTGCTGCGCAAATACTGTGTAACATAAAAAGTTGCAAAGACCACCATTTTATTCCATAGGGTGTCTGCTAAAACAATATATAATGTTTGGGGGTTCTGAGTAATTTTCTAGCAAAAAACAAATGATGATTTTTACATGTAGGAGAGAAGTTTCAGAATTGGCCTGGGTGGCGAGGGGTTAATTACTATGACCCCTTTCACACTGAGGGCGTTTTGCAGGCGCTATAGCGTTAAAAATAGCGCCTGCAATCCACCCTTAAACAGCTGCTCTATTCACACTGGAGGGGTGCGCTGGCAGGGCGTCAGAAAAAGTCCTGCCAGCAACTTCTTTGGAGCGCATTAGGAGCGGTAAACTCACCGCTCCTAATGCGATCCTGCCCATTGGAATCAATGGGCAGCACCGCCGTACCGCCGGCAGTATGCCGCTGTAGCGACGCATCTCGGGTGGTTTTTACCCTTTCTTGGTCGCTAGCGGGGGTTAAAAGCGCCCCGCTAGCGGCCGAAATGTTCCGCAAATCCGACGGTAAAATAGCAGCATTTTACCGCTATTCTACCGCCAACGCTCGGGGCGGCATTGTGTGAAAGCAGTCTTAGTAATATACAAATAATTATTATAAGCACTGTGAGCTCATCCTCTCTGCTGCAGAGTGTGTCAGCTTGTATTTAAACTGGCCGTTCTGTATATAGCTTCTGACAGGCTGCGCAAGCATCCTCGTATCTTCGGAACCATAAATGGAGCTACAATCCTCGAAGTCGATCTTTTTTTTTAGATTTTTTTTTTTGATTTTTTTTTTTTGATTTTTTTTGGGCAGATGGGCCTATCTTGAGGAAGGGGCCTGGAGCTGCAGCTCCAATAGCCCCTATGTTAATCCAGCCCTGTCTATCCCCTATTTTGTAGATGCTATAACTTTTGTGCACACCAATAAATATACACTTATTGAGATTTTTTTACCAAAAATATGTAGAAGAATACATATTGGCCTAAACTGTGGAAGTATTTCATTATTTTTTATATAATTTTTGGGGATATTTATTATATCAAAAAGTAAAAAATATAGCTTTTTTTTCAAAATTGTCATTCTCATTTTGTTTATAGCGCAAAAAATAAAAACCACAGAGGTAATCAAATACCACCAAAAGAAAGCTCTATTTATGGGAAAAAAAGGACGTCAATTTTGTTTAGGTACAACGGCGCACGACCGCGAATTGTCAGCTGGTCAGGAAGGGTGTAAATCATTCCAGGGCTGAAGTGGTTAAGTGATTTTAAAACTGTAGGAAGGAATATTAGAGAACAGAGTTAAAAGTAGAGTTCTTTTTAAAAGACCCTTTGGCATCTTGCTTATTGATTGCAAATGAGGTGCCTTTCAGGGTCCTGCAGGAGCTTCCAGAAGCAGCTGCAGTCATATGTTACTCCACTTGGCAACATTCATTTTCCTTTCTTTCACCCATGATGTAGAAACACATCCTGATATGCTTTTCTTTTTTTTTTCACACTACATGTTACAGCACTGCGAAATGAACACTGTCTTGACTTTTTCAGAATGGGTATTGTCTTGATCTGAATATATGATTAAAAAGAGTGCTATGTGTGGGCAATAAAAATTAGAAGTTCGTCATACTCCTGCTGAACATTTTAAAATGCCTTTGAGAATATTAGGACAAAGAAATCTATTTAGCAGAAAATTTTGTTAGATATTCATGAGCCTCAAGAGATTGTTAGATATCATCATGTAAGTTCAGCATGTTCTTAACTGTCCTGCACCCCTTCCCCCTCCTTCATATGCCTCGAGGTCAGGAACTTTATTGACACAGGACATTCATAGCATACAGAAGCCTAATCTGCTACATAACCATTAGCCAAAATAAGAAAACAAAAATATAACTGTATAAAGTATTAAACTATTCATTATGGAAATATGAAAAGTGAAATAATCCTTTATGTAAGCCTGTAATAATAAAAAAAAAAAAAACACTAAACCTGCCGATAATGGGGATAGAAGACACATTCCCCAGCCTGCAGATTACTCTAACTAATCTAATAACTGTAAGTGCCTCTTTTACATCCATGGAGTACCTGAATCTTTATTGGCAGATTCCATGCATCCCACAATGCATAGTAGGTATCTTTGGGGCCTAAAAGACTCACCCACTTTGCATTAGGGAATACAAGGAAAAGGCCCTATTCTGTCATAAATTTTAATTTAGAAAAGTCAAAATCTAGTAATGCTCAGGGGCCATAGTTTAAAGGAGCACCTTGCTATTATAGGCAACACCATTTTTAGATAGAATATGGAAGAGTTACAATCCCTGTTGGGTTTTACTTTTATCCAGGACTTCATTTGAAAAAAAGAAATGTCACTTCCTGTTCCAACAGTTTCACCAGACAGGATGGTGGGATAAATATCCAATGGCAGACATTTTTTAAGTGAGTCTGGGAAGGCTAGCAGACTAGCCAGCCTCTGCACTGTCAGTGTGTGTTGGAGCAGTTTAACCACTTGCCGACCTGCCGCCGTCATTAAACGGCGGCAGGTCGGCACGATCTCGCGAACCATTGTAGCTGTATGTCGGTCCCTTTAAGCAGGATAGCGGGGGCGCGCACGCACCCGCTGCACTGCGGGGGTGCCGATGCTCGTGACCGGCGGTCTCGATTACCGCCAGCCATGAGCGAGCATGGGCACAAGAGGCAGAACAAGGACTTGTGTGTAAACACACACATCCCTGTTCTGTGAGGAGAGGAGATACAGATTGTGAGTTCCTACTAGCTGGGAACCACGATCTGTCATCTCCTATATTGAGTCCGATCCCCCCAGAGTTAGAACACACACTAGGGAACACAGTTAACCCCTTGATCACCCCCTAGTTTTAACCCCTTCCCTGACATCTACACAGTAATAAGTGCATTTTTATAGCACTAATCGCTGTATAAATGCCAATAGTCCCAAAAATTTGTCAAAAGTGTATGATGTGACCACCATAATGTTGCAGTACCAATAAAAATCGCAGATCGCCGCCATTACTAGTAAAAAAATTATAATAATAAAATTGCCATAAATGTATCCCCTATTTTGTATACGCTATAAATTTTGCGCAAAACAATCAATATACGCTTATTGCGATTTTTATTACCAAAAATATGTATAAGAATACATATCGGCCTAAACTGAGGAAAAAATTAGCTTTTTTTAAAAAAAAATTGGGGATATTTATTATAGCAAAAAGTACAAAATATTTCAAAATAGTCGCTCTTTTTTTATTTATAGCGCTAAAAACAAAAACTGCAGAGGTGATCAAACATCACCAAAAGAAAGCTCTATTTGTGGGGAAAAAAGGACGTCAATTTTGTTTGGGTACAACATAGCACGACCGCGCAATTGTCAGTTAAAGAGACGTAGTACCGTATTGCAAAAAATGGTCTGGTCATTGAGCAGCCAAAACTTCCGGGGCTGGTTAAGGAGAGCAAACAGTCTACGTAGGAAGAGTTAGTTGTTATAAGGTGCTACACTGTGCAAATTTACAGTGGATTGCTGTGTTGTGGGCTGCATATGCTTGTGTACCTCCATGTTCTCAGTTCAGAGACCCAGCAATCGTTTTTAGAACTACCTTTCTAATGCCGCGTATACACGATCAATTTTTTCGACGGTGAAAACACAGTCGAGACAATCGACGTGAAAAACGAGGAACAGCTTGTTCCCCCCACACACGGCCGTTTTAAATTACATTTTTTTTTTGGTCGAAAAAAAACGACCGTGTGTGGGCTCCGCGGCAGTGTTTCCCTATGGGAAAACTGCAGCGGAAAAAAACGACGGGAATCACGTCGAGAAAAATTAGAGCATGTTCTAATTTTTCTCGTCGTGATTAATGTTGTTTTTCCTGTCGAGAAAAACGACAAAAAGCCCACAGACGATCGTTTTTCTCGTCCAAAGGAAAAAATTTAATTTTTCTCGACGGGAAAAACGGTCGTGTGTACGTGGCATAAAAGTGTCAGAAACAACTGTAGTTGCTGTTGATCTGCTGTGACCCCCCGCCCCCAACCTTGCACTATTTTTGTTGTTTTATTGGGGCTTTTATTGCATGCTTATCCATATTGTTTTTAATTTATGCTGGGTTTATTAAAAAAAAAAGGGTTTATTTTTGCTGGGTATATATTTTTTATTTTGTTCCCTTTTTTGTATTTAAAAGTGTGCACTTGTTGCAAAGCTGTCTGTTGTATGCAAAACTTTATTGCATACTCGTGCAGTAAAGTACTGCAAACCAAAGCACCACATGTTTATCCCCCTACTGCCATAGTTTTCATTAAATGTAGTGTAGCGATACCTCCAACTAAGAAGGCCGCAGATTTAGTTTGGGCCCTGATGGCAGCTCCGCCAACCCCCGGCAATAGGCTCTACCCCCTACTGGCACAGCTAGTATTGACAGTAAATTGTATATCTTATACTTTATGAATAACTGAGCATTGAGACAATACTAAATTTAAATAAGTATAAGGTTTTACTTAAGCTCTTGGTAAGAAAGATATAACAGTAATCACAGTTTACAGAATAATCATTGGTAATGCAGAGCCCTGCAACGCTAACACACTAAAGAGCTGACATACAACAAGTGCGCCACACGGGCGACCGTTAATTAAGTGCCCTATGGCGCAGTAACCCAAAACACATTAGAAACCGCACCAGGCCTGGTTCTGAGATCTATAACTTAGTCCTTTTTTCTTCACCGGCAGATCTTTAACGGTGGTGCACATTAACAGAGTACAAACTTTGTAATCCGATGGGGTAGGTAAAGATGGGTGGGAACTTGGCTATACGAACTGTAAGTTCAGCTATGGTACGGCTCTTCAATAAGGGTATCAGGAACAACTGGTGGGCCACGACAGTCTATAGGCCTATATGTAGTAACAGTATATCGTTTGGGCGTATGCCCTCTCACCCGCCCGGACTACGGTCTCAGTCCGGGAAACTTCCACTGACTGTGTCACACACACACTCCGTCTCTCCAGCGATCGGGTCCACGATCCAACAAGGCTGTAGCTGAGCAAAGTCAGATGCCACCCAGGCTCGCAGAGGGGGGTGGAAGGCTCTTTGGTGCTGAGCAAGGCCTCAGGCTTCAGGCCTTGCACTCCGACACATCCGCACAGGAGGATCAGTCTGTGTAGTCTCGTGTCCCAAAGAGGCCGAGCCCAGCCTCGCCTCCTCCTTTTATATCCCCTCCCATGAGTCTCTGCGGCGGAACATTGCCGGATGGGGTTCTGGGTAATGTAGTCTCTCTGCATTAAAGGGGAACACCCCGCTACACACTTCCCCCACTTGAACTCTTTGGTCCCCAAAGATAAACCTTAACAAAGACTATGTACAACTCTAGACAATTCTACAAACGATGTTGGCATAGGGAATTCCCACCAAAACTGAGGAGTAGAATTCCCTTGCCCACAGGTCACATTATCATGGGTGGCCTGCCTAGCTGTGCCAGAGAGTGAGCTGGGGTTGCCCTCCACTAAATGGACAGTGGAGGGATCTGGATTTTCAGCATTCCTCCTAGCAGTAACTACAGAATCCTCTGAGCTATTCCCCATTTGTGGGTAGGTCAGCTTCTTAGGAGGCCGGATGACTCTTCGAGCCCTTTGTTCTCTTGGGATTTCTGGCTCTGGTGCCACAGGCTCTTCTTCCTCTGAGTAACCATCATGGGCATCTTCCCAGTAATCTGCTGAAGGACTAGAGGGGATGAACTCTGTGGCTTCTGGGTTCAGTGTTTCATCTGTGGTGTCCTCAGTGGTTGGAAGGTCTATGGTAGAAGTTCCTGGAGTTGGGGAAGGCCACAGCCAATTAAGTTCTCCATCCACATTTTCACTAAGTTGAGAGGCCTCTCCATCTTCATTTCAGGAAGCCTGCGACCGAGTGTTCGGCCTAGGAGTATCCAGGATAGAGGCCGGTTCAGGAGAATCTCCCACGGGGGTATTCTAACTGCCTCAGCAAGAGGGAGCAGGTGGTTTCAATGCCACGTCTTCAGAGGGCCCACCTTTCCTTCCGGCTTCAACTTGTAGACAGGCAGGCCCGGCAACTTCCTACAGATGACATAAGGTTCAGATCTCCATCTATCTGCAAGTTTGTGCTTTCCAGGGACCCCCAGATTGCGTAACAGTACTCGGTCCCCGGGCTGTAGGTCTTGCACCCGGACCTTCAAGTCGAAGTTTCTTTTGTTTTGAGCTCCCCTTTGATCTGAGGCCGCTTGAGCTTGTTCATAGGCTACTTTCAGGCTGTGTCTGAGCCTGTCCACATATCCTTTGTGGGATGTGGCTGAGGAATGGTCCAGAGAGGTGCCAAAGGCCAAGTCCACAGGTAGTCTCGCTTCTCTCCCAAACATGAGTCGATATGGGGAGTAGCCTGTAGCATCACTGATGGTGCAGTTGTAAGCATGTACTAGGGCTGCTATGTGTTTGCTCCAATGTTGCTTTTTCTCACTTTCCAGAGTCCCCAACATGTTGAGCAAGGTTCGGTTAAACCTTTCCGTCTGAGCATCCCCTTGTGGGTGGTAAGGTGTAGTTCGAGTCTTCTTGATTCCCAACGAATCCAGGAGTTTCCTGATCAGTTTACTCTCAAAGTCCCTTCCTTGATCGGAATGAGGCCGCTGTGGCAGCCCATAATGGACAAAGTACTTCTACATAAGTACCTTGGCTACGGTGGAGGCCTTCTGATCTTTGGTTGGGAAAGCTTGGGCATACCGGGTGAAATGGTCGGTTATCACCAGAACATTTCCTAGTCCACTCAGGTCAGGTTCAAGGCAGAGAAAGTCAATGCATACCAGATCCATTGGGCCTTGGCTTTGTAGATGGCCCATTGGGGCAGCTTGATGGGGTAAAGTCTTCCTCTGGATGCATCGTGCACATGAGTGGCAGTACTCTTCTACCTCTGCCCTCATGCAGGGCCAATAGAACCGACTTCTGACAAGTTGAAAGGTCCTTTCAGCCCCTAGATGGCCATGATTGTCATGCAGGGCAATCAGAACAGTCTCTCGATGTTTCTCTGGGAGGAACAGTTGCCACTTATCTTCTGAGTCATCAGAGGGGCCCCTTCGGTAGACCACTCCCTGATGTACCTGCAACCTGTCCCATTCTTTCCTTAACAGGCGAGCTTCCTTTGAGGGATGACACAGGAGTTTGTTTGGATCCTGATTCTCCAGGGCCTCCAGGACCAATCTCCCCATGGGGTCTTCCAATTGGTCACTCCTCAAATCCTTCTTGGACAATCTCGGCAGGTTGTCTTCGTCCAATTGAGTCACTCCACAGTAGTGTTTTGGGACTCCCACCATGGTAACTCCTATTTCTTCTGCTCTGGAGCCTCCTCTGGCCTGGTATTTAGCTCCTTGACAGAGGGCCCGCACCCCGTCCGGTGCCACTTGGATCCAATCTTCTATATCACTGGTGGGGGCATGAGATCTCCTGGACAGAGCGTCTGCGTCTCTATTCCCAGCCCCTGGCCTATACTTTAGGCTGAAGTTTAATCCAGACAGTGCGGCCAGCCACCTGTGTCCAGTGGCATCCAGCTTGGCCGTGGTGAAAAGGTAGGTAAGGGGGTTGTTGTCGGTCTTCACAGTGAACTCCGCCCCATACAGGTAGTCTTTGAGCTTGTCTACTACCGCCCACTTGAGGGCCAGGAACTCCAGCTTGTAAATGGGGTAGTTCTTTTCAGAGGGGGTCAGGCTCCTGCTCACATAGGCAACAGGCCATTGTTGCCCTTCGTGTTCTTGATAAAGTACTCCTCCCAGACCGTCATGACTAGCATCTACGTGTAGTTCATAGGGCTTGGTTGGGTCTGCGTAGGCCAAGACTGGGGCAGTGGTTAGGCTCTCCTTTAATGCCTGGAAGGCCTCTTCACACTTCTGGTTCCACTGATTTCTGACTGACTCTCCCGGCTTCCTGGGCCCTGAGTCGTCCTCTTCCCCCTCAGTCTTGAGCAGTTCATTCAATGGTCTAGCAATTCGGGCGAATCCCTCCACAAACCTCCTATAGTAGGAGCAGAAACCCAAGAAGGATCTGAGTTCTGTTACTGTGGTGGGTCGTGGCCAGGAGGTAACTGCCTCCAATTTCTCGGGGTCTGTGGCCACCCCTTTTTCGGACACTATGTGCCCCAGATAGTTCACAGAAGACTGGTAGAACCGACACTTTTCAGGCGAAAGTTTGAGTCCCTCCTCACTGAGTCTCCTCAATACTTTTTTAGCCTCTCCTCATGTTCCTCCAGGGTTCTTCCAAAGACTATGACATCATCCAGGTACACAAGGACTTCAATAAGGTTCATGTCTCCTACAGTCTTCTCCATAAGACGCTGGAAAGTAGCTGGGGCTCCAGACAGACCTTGAGGCATCCGGTCGAATTCAAAGAACCCTACTGGGGTTATGAAAGCTGTCTTCTCCTTGACTTCTGGGTGCATGGGGATCTGATAGTACCCGCTCTTGAGATCCATAACACTGAACCACTTGGCTCCAGACAAACTCTGTAGGGCATCCTCTATCCTTGGAGTAATATACTGGTCGGGTATGGTTCTCCTGTTGAGAGTCCTGTAGTCGATACAGAGCCTCAATGACCCATTTTTCTTCCTGACCACCACTATCGGGGATGCATAGGGGCTTCTAGATTCCTGTATCACTCCAGTCCTTTTGAGTTCTGAGAGTTGTTCCCTTAGATCCTCCAGATCTGCTAGGGGGACCCGCCTGACTCTCTCTCTGAAGGGCTTATCTTCCTGGAGACGGGTCCGATGGGTGGCACTCCTTGCACACCCCACATCAAACTCATCTTTAGAGAAGATCTTCTCCCATCTGTTCAGCTGGGCCTTGGCTCTCTCTTTCCAAGCCCTGGGCAGATTCGGGTTTTCCATGGATATCTTCTCCCAAGCATCTCCTCCTTCGCCCACCTCTGACAGGTTTACAGGGGCAGGAGGGCTCACCTGGCCTAGCAGCATCCTGGCTGGGACCTCCATGGGGCCATCCGTATTGTTCCTAACACTCACTGGGACTCTACAATGGGCCTTCTTTGGGGCCTTCAGCGGAATCACTTCTGGTATCACTTCCAGACCGTGGGACCCTTCTCTTGGATCAGATTCCAACATGACAAAGGGTCCAGGCTGCTCCCAAGTAAGCTTCACAGTGGCTCTGAGACAGGTTACTTCACCGGGCTGCAGCACTATCCCTCCTCTTCCAAGTCTCCACACCTTCCCTATCCCCTCTCCTGGGGTCTTCTGCTCTAAGACCAGCCTTTGGTAAGCTGTCTTCAGCATGGGGTGGATCTTGGTGACCACTGCCCCTTTCTCTTTCACTAGAGGGGTCAGAAGTCTTCGGACCAGGTCCGTGTTTGTCCCTATTATCAGGGAGCTCTTGTTGGCTCCTGGTAGCCGAGGGCACACAACTGCCAGGGTGTCAAACACTTCGGCTTTTCCAGCCACAGATGGGTCAAAGGTCATCCTGACAGGCAGATAGCCATCGTAGGGGAAGTTCTGGGTTCCAATCCCACATATCTCTAGTCCCTCTATTTTCCGGATGGGTAGGTGACTCAAGTACTTATCGTAAAAGTCTCTGTATAGCAGGGTTACTTGCGCCCCAGTATCCAAGATTGCTCTGGTGTAGACTCCCTCCACTTGAATGGACACTATAGGAGATGGGCCTACCAGCTTCTCCGGGTAAGGCCCGGCAGGGGTCGCTTCCTTCAGACTTTTTTTCTTTGAACCTCCTCTCGTCCAATCCCCTTTGGACTTCAGTCTTTCTTGAGCCTGGTATGCATTGACTCCCCCCACTTTACTGGGTGTAGGGACCCGCTGAGGGATACTATTGTTTTTCTCAGGTGTGCACCCCCTCTGGGGAGTGCTGTGCCTCTTCTGAGGGGTCTTACCCCCTTTCTCTGGGGTGTATCTCTGTTTAGGAATGTTGTGTTTCCCCCGAGGCATTTTATCTCCTGTTATTTTCTGCTTTGCTTTCAGTTTGGAGCTCACTGAAGGTGATGGGCACCCGGTTGACTCCTTCACCGGGGCCCTCTGAAGTTTCCCGCCGGCTTGCGGTTGTCTATTTTCTTCTTTTTGGGACTGGAGCATGTAGCCGCAATATGTCCAATTCCTCCACAGTTAAAGCAGACGATATCTCCCCATTCTTGTAAAGATGCGGGTGCTGAGGCAACTGGGAATAATTCCTTCCTTGGTACTTCTCTCTTGGGACCCTCTGTGTCTTTTTCCATCAGAGAGGTCAACATCTTTAACACCTTGGACATTTGAGCTTTCAGGGTGTCTATCTCCGAATCTCTTTCAGGGGTCATTACTGGATTGACTAGCACCTGTGCGGGTACAACACTTGTCCTAATCAACTGCTGGTCCTGTTGCAGTGCCTCCTCATCTCTGATTTTTATCAAGTCAGCATAAGTCAGCAATGTTCCTCCTCCTGAGGTTTTCAGGTGCAACCAGACTGGATCCGAGCGCAGCGCTCCCTTTAAGACTTGCTTCATTCTTGCCGCATCTGTGTCTTGGGGCCTCATCCCCTTCTTCAACACAATCTTACACAACAACCTGTTCAGTCTTCTAACATACTCGGAAAGTTTCTCCTCCGGTTGTTGGAAAGTGTGTTCAAACTGGTAGACCATCTCAGTCACCTTTTCCAATTGACCAAACTCTTCTTGCAGCATGGCTAGACAGTCTTGAGCCGTGCAATCTGCGTTCCCAAACCGAAAGCTTTTCACTGCTTCTGCTGCTGCGCCTTTAAGGCTTTCCATCACTTGTTGCCTCTTCTGCACTTCAGGCACCTCCCATGCCTCTACTGCCTGCAATGCCTGCTCCACCCAGGTGTCAAAGTCTTCTTCCCCTGCGGGGACAGGGAGCTTCCCTGAGAATGTCTTTAGTCTCCGGTAGCTAGTCTCTACATGCACCGTGTTTGCCTTCTGACACTTGGTTAGCAGATCCCCTATCGCACCTATCAGTTCTGGTGATATAACAGTGGCAGGTGCAGGCGCCACCGGGGGCGTCGCCCTGTCCCTTTCTCCCGGTGGGGTACGGGCCGCAGCCTGCGGTGATCCCGTTGGTGATGGTTCCTTTCTTTCAGTTACTGTGTGCGCCAACCTATAAGTTCTGTTGTCTAGCGTCCGCACACACTTGCGCTTACAGGCCTCTGGCATCCCGTTCCAGTACTCCACTAATGCATACTGATATGAGGTGTCTGGGTCTGACTTTATCTCCGTCACCCACGGTGTGTGATTTGGGGACACTGACTTCATCAATTCCTCTACCGTTTCAGTCGACCATGTCTCCCCAGGGAGGCTGATGACTATCGACTGGTTTGGCTCTGCGTTAGAGGCTTTGCACCATTCTTCTACCGCTCGTGGATCCATGGGGTCCATGCCGGCACCTCTGGCGTTCACTTGCTGCATCAGGATCCCGGACGAGAACCCCCACGTGTAGCGATACCTCCAACTAAGAAGGCCACAGATTTAGTTTGGGCCCTGATGGCAGCTCCGCCAACCCCTGGCAATAGGCTCTACCCCCTACTGGCACAGCTAGTATTGACAGTAAATTGTATATCTTATACTTTATGAATAACTGAGCATTGAGACAATACTAAATTTAAATAAGTATAAGGTTTTACTTAAGCTCTTGGTAAGAAAGATATAACAGTAATCACAGTTTACAGAATAATCATTGGTAATGCAGAGCCCTGCAACGCTAACACACTAAAGAGCTGACATGCAACAAGTGCGCCACACGGGCGACCGTTAATTAAGTGCCCTATGGCGCAGTAACCCAAAACACATTAGAAACCCCACCAGGCCTGGTTCTGAGATCTATAACTTGGTCCTTTTTTCTTCACCGGCAGATCTTTAACGGTGGTGCACATTAACAGAGTACAAACTTTGTAATCCAATGGGGTAGGTAAAGATGGGTGGGAACTTGGCTATACGAACTGTAAGTTCAGCTATGGTACGGCTCTTCAATAAGGGTATCAGGAACAACTGGTGGGCCACGACAGTCTATAGGCCTATATGTAGTAACAGTATATCATTTGGGCGTATGCCCTCTCACCCGCCCGGACTACGGTCTCAGTCCGGGAAACTTCCACCGACTGTGTCACACACACACTCCGTCTCTCCAGCGATCGGGTCCCCGATCCAACAAGGCTGTAGCTGAGCAAAGTCAGATGCCACCCAGGCTCGCAGAGGGGGGTGGAAGGCTCTTTGGTGCTGAGCAAGGCCTCAGGCTTCAGGCCTTGCACTCCGACACATCCGCACAGGAGGATCAGTCTGTGTAGTCTCGTGTCCCAAAGAGGCCGAGCCCAGCCTCGCCTCCTCCTTTTATATCCCCTCCCATGAGTCTCTGCGGCGGAACATTGCCGGATGGGGTTCTAGGTAATGTAGTCTCTCTGCATTAAAGGGGAACACCCCGCTACAGTAGGTAATCCCATAAAATAAAATAAACATATCAGGTAGGCCTAAAGTGAGAGGCAGAAGGCCTGCACACAAAAAGCAGTGTTTGTGATAGAAAAGGCAGATATGCCTTGCTTCCAGATGGTATGGCTCAGAGTGGCCTTGCTATACAGCAACAGCACATGCAGGAGATAGTTGAGCGGCTAACAAAATCTTCTTCTTTCTGTTTCAAGGAGCAGAGCAGCCAGTTGTCTGCAACTGCTGCTAATGTAACCTCTTCCTTCCCCTACTTTTCCCTTTTCTGATAATCCCACCATAGCCCCACAAATTGGCTATGAGGTGTCAGCAGAATTATTTGATTAAATATAACACAATCACTGACTTGCAGCAGGAGAATGATCTTGGTTATGCACAAGTATTCCTCCTTTAAGATACTGGGTAAGGAAGATAGTTTCAAGACTTATGCCGCGTACACACGATCGATTTTCTCGACGGTGAAAACACAGTTGAGAAAATCGATGGGAAAAACGAGGAACGGCTTGTTCCCCTACACACGGACGTTTTTCCCGTCATTTTTCTCTTGGTCGAGAAAATGGACCGTGTGTAGGCTCCTCGGCAGTGTTTCCCTATGGGAAAACTGCCGCGGAAAAAAATGCCGTGAATCACAACGAGAAAAATTAGAGCATGTTCTAATTTTTCTCGTCGTAATTAATGCTGTTTTTCTCGTCTGGAAAAATGACCAAAAGCCCACACACGGTCGTTTTTCTCATCAAAGAGAAAAAATTTCATTTTTCCCAGCGAGAAAAATGGTCGCGTGTACGCGGCATAAGAGCAGTGGTTCTCAACCTGGGGGTCGACTGATAATTTGCCAGGGGTCACCAAATTCTGGGCTGTTCCTGAAGCAGGCACCGCTCTCCCAGCCGTTCACGGCGTGGCTGGGGGGCAGAGACTAAAGGTCAGCTGACTGGTGAGGAATGTGAAGTGGGAGGGGCTGGAGGAGACCCTATCTCCTGTTGTCGGCATAGGTGTCACTGCTACAAGACACCACAAAGCTGGAGACACAGTCAGTAACACTACCTGTGATTATAGTTGCCTTTAAAAGCCCCCACTTCAGTTCTCACATCAGCAGATGACCTTGATCAAGAGCAGCTAAGTTGGCTGATCAGAACTCCCCCCAGCATTGACACTCATCCCAACTCCCCGCCAGCACTGCTACTAATCCCATTCCCCCCACCCCCAACCAAGGAGTAAGAGAAGAAAAATAAAAAAAGAGAATACATGGAAGGGAGGGGGAGGAACAAAGAAAAAGGGAGAGAAAGAATCAGAGAAAGAACAAGAAAGATGGCTAGAGAGAGGGATGGGGGAAAAAAACAAGAAATTAGGATAGAGAGATAAAGGGGAAAGAAATGAGAACAAAGAGAAAGAGTGGTATGCCCTAAAATGTACCATAAGGGGTTTTAATACTGTACGAGTGGAAGGGACTTAGGGAGCGATAAATGTCCGTGGGTTAGTGACGCAAATTACTTGTCTTGCCTTGGGTGCTGACCACCCACGCCAGTGGCGGCTGGTGCTCAAAAATTTTGGGGGGGCGCAAACAAACTGAAAAAAACCCCTGTGCCCATCTGTAGCTGGCCAGCTAAGACTAGGTTGCTAATGTGGCTTACATGCACATATATAGCTAGACCTGCTAATAATGTTAATACAGTGCATATGCTCATTTGTGAGAAATAACAGCAGAGTTATTTACCGTGACTTTATATATGGATGTCATATAACAGTTGTATATTGTGTTCACAGAAGCAAAAGAAAAAATATGCCTTTAAGAATATTATATACAGAAAGGTAAGCTTAATGACAGAGCAGAATTGCAACCAGAAAGTTAAGCTTTTGTGACTCATCAGGAGTTTTAGCCAATCACAACCAATCTCACTGAGCAAGAGTCTCTGGCCAATCATAGCCAGCCTTTCATTCATGTTCTGTCTAGGAAATCTCCTAGCACATTGCTAGAATTTCATTTTACATCAGAGTGTGGAGATGAACAGTTCAGATCCATCAGAGTCCAGTTTTATGGAAGCAAGTGGCCAAAATAGGTATTTAATACAGTTATATAAGTTTATATTGTTAATAATGTGATTAGAACTGTATACTGAAACTAGTTATGTGTTCACTTGTAGTTCCACCAAACCAGGTTTCAAACCAGGTTTCAAACCAACAAAACAGCAAACAAACCAAGTTACAAACCAAACATCAGAGCAAACTGCAATAGCAAACAGCAATATAGAGCAAGTCCCAGAGAGATCATAAAGTGTCTAAAGTATTTAAAGTGAAAGTACAGATACCGAAGAGAGAAATATATCTACCATTTTATGTAGAATTACAAGATTGAACAGTTGACCCGACATTTGTTATACTTTATTCAACACGTGTTTGTACATGGGCTTCCTGCTGCTAAATTGTCTGTGTTATATATGAAGAAAAGCTGAAGTGAATAAAAAAGTTATCTTAAAAGTTTGGTGTGATCTTTAAACCTACTGCTTCCATAGAACGGCGCTAGAGGAATTATAAAGTAACAGATAATCTTGTTTGGACTAAAAGATCAGAGAAATCAAATTCTTCTAATGCCACAGCGCATAAAGGCACTTCATAGTGCTGCGCCTGCCACCGTGGAACTATTAGCCCATTGAGGGTGAAGCGATAGTGCTCCTCAACTTGCACAGTAAAGAGCGCATTTGAGCAGCGGAGCTACCATAGAGGCCATAGAACGTGTGTTTTAGTCAAACTGCCGCCGACTCTTAAAGTGGCAGAACGACAAAGGCAAGATAGTCACAGAGAGAGCGCCAACCCTCCCGCGATCCCTAGAGAGAGAAAAAGACGCATGGTGGGAGGCCAAAGTCCAGAGTTAGAGTGCCTGCACCGCTACCCACAAAGAGGCCATGTACTGCAGCCAGCTATTTCCCCGCCACTAGGCCCAAAGCCTGCAGCACAAAGCATCGCAAGTCAGCGCAGAGCATCGCAAGACAGCACAGAGCATCGCACGTCAGTGCAAAGCATTGCAAAACAGCACAGAGCATCGCACGTCAGTGCAGAGCATCGCACGTCAGCGCAAAGCATTGCAAGTCAGCACAAAGCATCGCAAGACAGCACAGAGCATCGCACGTCAGTGCAGAGCATCGCACGTCAGCGCAAAGCATCGCAAGACAGCACAGAGCATCGCACGTCAGCGCAAAGCATTGCAAGTCAGCGCAAAGCATCGCAAGACAGCACAGAGCATCGCACGTCAGCGCAAAGCATCGCACGTAAGCACAGAGCATCGCACGTAAGCACAGAGCATCGCACGTCAGCGCAAAGCATCGCACGTCAGCGCAAAGCATCGCATGTCAGTGCAAAGCATCGCAAGTCAGAGTAGAGCATCAGATCAAGAAAGACAAGTCTCCTTTAAGACTGATATTTGTTCCAGCAACCTACAGATCACAGGATCCTGCTCTTCAGAATAAGGTCAGAACTTTCCCTTATTACTATCATTGCACATAGGCTTGACAAGAAAGAGACATTTTCGTGTTCAGGAGTAAAAGGACTGTAAGTAAAGAACAAGGGACAGTTGTAGTACACGGACTCTAAAGTATTTTAAAGTGAAAGTAATTTTTACTGCCTGCACCTATTGCTACTGCATTTAAAGTGAAAGTCTTCTTAATAGTCGTATTGATTGTTATAGCACTTAAAGTAATATGTCTCATGGCTCGTACACACGAACGAGTTTCTCGGCAAGAAGCGACAAGAAAATTGCCAAGATAGCTTTCTTGTCGAGAAATTCGTTTGTGTGTAGAGTTGAGCGGACACCTGGATGTTCGGGTTCGACGGGTTCGGCCGAACTTCGAAAAAAAGTTCGGGTTCGGGACCGAACTTTAACCCGAACCCGGACCCGAACCCGAACCCCATTGAAGTCAATGGGGACCCGGACTTCTAAGGACTAAAAAGGCTCTAAAAAGGTAATGGAAAGGGCTAGAGGGCTGCAAATGGCAGCAAAATGTTGTTAAGAGCATGGCAAGTGCTCTGCAAACAAATGTGGATAGGGAAATAACTTAAAATAACATAAAAAAAATAAAAATAAAAAATAATAATCATGACCTAGGAGGACGAGGTCCATATGGAGTAGGAGGTTGAGGTGGCGGTGGATGTGGCTGTGTAGGTGGAAGCGGCGGTGGAGGAGGACGAGGTAGCCAACACTGATTTAAAAATACAACAATGGCTGTGTAATGCCAGTGATGTGTCGAATTCTGTCCCCCGTCAAATAGTGTCCACCCTGTACTGCGCTTGCTCAGTATGTAGGACAAGGGGATTTCTAAAATCTCCCAAGATGAACAACGCCTGCGTGGTGAGTTCAGGTGAAGGCTACACCATCCGTGGTTCAAGCTGAGCCAAGTGAGGCCGTGCCCGAAGCGTGGCGATCGAACCGAGCCCGTGAGGGGCCCTGTTACTATGTGCTACCGTATGTCCACTTGGATGGTGGGGCTTGAACCTGCACTCACAGCGCAGGCACCGTTCATCTTCGGAGATTTTGTGAATCTCCTTGTCCTCTGTACTGCGCAAGCGCTGCGCCTTCGCAGTATGGGCCGGACACAATCCGATGGCCGGACAGTTTTTGTCACAACACCGGTATACATGTCTATTCTGCATAAGGTACGGACAAGTCCTGCGGGATCCATGCCTGGTTCATTTTAATGAACGTGAGCTTGTCCACATTGGCTCTGGACAGGCGGCTGCGCTTGTCTGTGATAACGCCCCCTGCCGTGCTAAATACACGTTCAGGTAATACACTGGCTGCAGGGCAGGCCAGCACCTCCAAGGCATAAAGGGCAAGCTCAGGCCATGTGCCCAATTTGGAGACCCAGAAGTTAAAGGGGGCAGACCCGTCATCCAGTACGTGTAGGCCTGTGGACACATACTGCTCAACCATGTTGGTGAAATGCTGCCTCCTGCTAAGACGTTCCATCTCAGCTGGTGGTGCTGGTTGTTGTGGCGTGCTGACAAAGCTTTTCCACATTTCAGCCATGCTAACCCTGCCTTCTGAGGTGCTGCCGGTGCCCCGGCTGCGTTGGCGACCTCTTCCTCCTCCTCTGCCTTCGCCTTGTGCTTCCACCGTACGCCCGCTGTCAGGTGGGAATGCCACCAGCAGCGCGTCTACCAGCGTGCGCTTGTACTCGCGCATCTTACGATCCCGCTCCAGTGAGGGAATTAAGGACGGTACGTTGTCCTTGTAACGGGGATCCAGCAGGGTGGCCACCCAGTAATCAGCACCAGATAAAATGTGGGCAACTCGGCGGTCATTGCGGAAACACTGCAGCATGTAATCGCTCATGTGTGCCAGGCTGCCCAGAGGCAAAGAAAAGCTGTCCTCTGTGGGAGGTGTATCGTCTGTGTCCTCTGTATCCCCCCAGCCACGCACCAGTGATGGCCACGAGCTGGTCTGGGTGCCACCCTGCTGTGAAAATGCCTCCTCCTCCTCCTCCTCCTCCATCTCCTCCTCCACCTCGTCATCCTCCAGAACTGTGCCCTTTCTGCCGGACAATTGTGTACCTGGCGTTTGTTGGTGCAGGAACCCACCCTCGTAGCCACTTGTGAAAGACTGCCCTGAAAGCCTTTGAAATGATCCCGCTTCCTCCTCCTCCTCCTCATCCTCCTGTGCCACATCCTCTTCCATCATCGCCCGAAGCGTTTTTTAAAGGAGGCATAGAACTGGGATAGTAACGCTAAGAACGGCGTCATTGGCACTGGACATGTTGGTGGAGTACTCGAAACAGCGCAACAAGGCACACAGGTCTCGCATGGAGGCCCAGTTATTGGTGGTGAAGTGGTGCTGTTCCGCAGAGCGACTCACGCGTGATTGCTGCAGCTGAAACTCCACTATCGCCTGCTGCTGCTCACACAGTCTGGCCAGCATGTGCAAGGTGGAGTTCCACCTTGTGGGCACGTCACATATGAGGCGGTGAGCGGGAAGGCCGAAGTTACGCTGCAGCGCTGACATGCGAGCAGCAGCAGGGTGAGAACGCCGAAAGTGCGCACACACAGCCCGCACTTTCTGCAGCAGCTCTGGCATATTGGGGTAATTTTTAAGGAACCTCTGGACCACCAAGTTCAGCACATGCGCCAGGCAAGGGATGTGCGTCAAACCGGCTAGGCCCAGAGCTGCTACGAGATTTCGCCCATTATCGCACACCACCAGGCCGGGCTTGAGGCTCACTGACAGCAACCACTCATTGGTCTGTTGTTCCATGTCCCTCCACAACTCCTGCGTGGTGTGGGGTTTTTCCCCCAAACAGGAAAGTTTTAAAACTGCCTGCTGTCGTTTACCCCTGGCTGTGCTGAAGTTGGTGGTGAAGGTGTTACGCTGACCGGATGAGGAGGCGGTAGAGGATGAGGAAGCGGAGTAGGAGGAGTTAGCAACAGGAGGCATACTGAAGCGCCCTGCAATCCTCGGTGGTGGAAGGACATGCGCCAAACTGCTATCTGCCTCAGGCCCAGCCGCCACTGCATTTACCCAGTGTGCTGTTAGGGAGATATAACGTCCCTGACCGTGCTTACTGGTCCACGCATCCATAGTTAGGTGGACCTTGCCACAGATGGCGTTGCGCAGTGCACACCTGATTTTGTCCCCCACTTGGTTGTGCAGGGAAGGGATGGCTCGCCTGGAAAAATAGTGGCGGCTGGGCACGACGTACTGTGGGACAGCCAATGCCATCAGGCTTTTAAAACTCTGCGTCTCCACCAGACGGAATGACAGCATTTCAAAGGCCAGGAGTTTTGAAATGCTGGCATTCAGGGCCAGGGATCGCGGGTGGCTAGGGGGGTACTTCCTCTTGCGCTCCAATGTTTGGGAGATAGAGAGCTGAACGCTTCCATGGGACATTGTGGAGATGGTTGGTGACCCAGGTGGTAGTGTTGCTGGCAGATCCTCTGTTTGCGGGGTGGCAGGTGCCACTGTCACTACAGAGGTGGATGAAGAGGCCGAGACTGCAGCAGAAGAGGAAGCAGGAGGAGCCAGAGACCTTTCTTGGTTTTTGAGGTGTCTACTCCACTGCAGCTCGTGCTTTGCACTTAGATGCCTGGTCATGCAGGTTGTGCTCAGGTTGAGAACGTTTATGCCTCGCTTCAGGCTCTGATTGCATAGCGTGCAAACCACTCGTGTCTTGTCATCAGCACATTGTGTGAAGAACTGCCACGCTGGGGAACTCCTTGGACCTGGCTTTGGTGTGCTCGGTCCCTTGCTGCGTTGGGCAGTAGCAGACATACTGTCTAGCTGACAGACGCTCCGCTTTTGCACCCTGCTCCCTCTTCTGCTATGCTGGTGGCTCTGTGCGACCACCGCCTCTTCCTCCAAACTACACTGGTCACCTGCATAACGTTGATTCCATGTGGGGTCGAGGATCTCATCGTCCTCCACATCATCTTCCACCCAGTCTTCACCCCTGCCCTCCTTGTCTGTCTGCACAATTGCGAAAGCAGCAGCAGTTGGCACCTGTGTTTCGTCATCATCCGAGACGTACTGCTATGGTCCTCCCATGTACTCATCATGAAACATAAGTGGTTGGGCATCGGTGCACTCAATCTCTTCCACTTCTGGGGCAGGGCTAGGTGGATGGCCCTGGGAAACCCTGCTAACAGAGTCATCGAAAAGCAGAAGAGACTGCTGCATGATTTGGGGCTCAGACTGCTTGGCTGATTTGCAAGGGGGTGAGGTGAAAGACTGATGGACATGGGTTTTTCAGGTGCCAACTCTGTTCTTTCATCAGAAGAGTGGGTGGGAGACAATGTGAAGGAACCCGAGGCACTGTCAGCAACCCAATCTACTATCGCCTGTACTTGTCCTGGCCTAAACATTCGTACAGCCTCATTAGGCGCGACAAAATACCGCCGCAGGCTCGGTCGCCTACTCGCACCTGAGGGAGGTGTTTCACTTGTGCGTGTATCTGGCACAGATCCACCACGTCCTCTCCCTGCAACAGGAGCTCCACCAGCAGCACCACGACCGGGGCCACCACGTCCCTTTGACCTTCTCCTCATATTTTCAAAATGTAGGATCTTGCCCTAAATGGGTGTTTTTGGAAGCGCAGAACACAATCAAAGTACGTAACCGGTGAATCGCACAGCTACAGAACTGCAGAAAATGCTATTCAAAAAAAATGTTGTTTTTTTAGTATAGCACAGTAGGAGAAAACTATATAGAAATTGTTTATTTCACACACCTCAAAATATGTATAACACACTGCAAACTTTTTTTTGTGCCCCTAAACGGCGTTTTTTGCAAGCGTACATTAAAGTGCAAATTTTTTTTTTTTTTTTTTGCCCTAAACGGGTCTTTTTTTGCACGAGCAAAATAAAATGCTTTTTTTTTTTTTTTTTTTTTTTTGCCCTATGGGTCTTTTGGAAAAGAGAACAATAAAGTGCTTTTTTTTTTCCCCTAAAAGTTAGATTTTCTCTGAGGCCTCGTACACACGGCCGAGATTCTCGTTGAGAAAAACATGTCGTTTTTTTCGACGAGATTCTTGGACAAGAAACTTGTCCCGGCCGAGTGTACACATGCTCGTTTCAAAGAACCCGCGGTTCTTTGAAAGGAGTGTACGCGGTGACGTCATCGACTACGTCGAGCATGCGCTCGTCACATTCGATGCCGTCGCCGCCATCTTGGTACACCCTACGTATGCCTAGGAAGCTACCGCGCATGCGTCAAATTCATTTCGAACATGCGCGGGCTTCCGGGCGGACAGGTAAGTGTACACACACTCACTTTTCTCGTCAAGAAACACGCCGAGGAGAATCTCGACGAGAAAATAGAGAGCAGGTTCTCTATTTTCTCGTCGAGGTTTCTTGTCGGTTTTCTCGACGAGAAACACGCTAGCAGCGTACACACGACCGATTTACTCGGCAAGACCTCTCTGCCAGCAAGTTTCTTGCTGGTTCTTGCCGAGAAAATCGGTCGTGTGTACGAGGCCTCACACTGGGCTCATGGCAGTGTAAAAAGACTACACTGCAACACAAATAGGTAGACCTATGCAGATCGCTGATTTTAATCTCTGAATCTGGACTCCTATATAATATTCTCTCTCCCTGAAAGCACCAACACAGGAACCTGGCCCTACACTACACTATCTCTCTATCTTTTCCCTCAGATTGTAGAATCAGGACTACCTCATCTATCTTTCTATCTCTCCCTAAAAGCAGCAGCAGCAGACTAGATCCTCTCCCTATCTATTCTGAAGCAAAGTGACATGTGTGCTGTGTGCCTCCAGCTTATATAGAAGCCCCTGAAGCATTTCTAAATGCGTTATTAGATTGCCGAACCCGAACCCGAACTTTTGGGCAAAGTCCGGGTTCGGGTTCGGGAAAAAGCTAAAGTTCGGTACGGTTTCTCGTCGAGAAAACCGACAAGAATCTCGACGAGAAATAAAGAGAACCTGCTCTCTATTTTCTCGTCGAGATTCTCATCAGCCTGTTTCTCGACGAGAAAATTGTGTGTGTACACTTACCTGTTCGCCGGGAAGCCCGCGCATGCTCGAAATGACTTAGCTTCCTAGGCATAGATAGGGTGTAGCAAGATGGCGGCGACGGCATCGAATGTGTCGATGACGTCACCGCGTTCGCTCCATTCAAAGAACCGCGGGTTCTTTGAATCGAGTGTGTGTACACTCGGCCGGGACAAGTTTCTTGTCCAAGAATCTCGTCAAGAAAAACAACGTGTTTTTCCTTGACGAGATTTTCGGCCGTGTGTACGAGGCTTAAGCCTAGTATTTCTATGCCACTTTTTGAGGATACAAAGATAGATAAGATAGAAGGTGAAGAGCAAGTGAACCTGTCTGAGGTAGAAGAGTCTGATGCAGCATTAGTCTTGCCCCAAACAAATATATCCCAAACAGATTAACTAAGACGCTCAGAACGTATCAGAAAACCGACCCTAAAGATGCAGGAAAATTTGTAGCAAGAAGCAGCATTGAAAGGAAAAAAGTTCACCAGAATGTATGATAAGTGGAAATCCTACATTAAAGATGTTCGTAGTAAGCTAAAGCAAGAAAGTATAAAAGGAAACTTGAGTGATATGATAGAGACGATAGAAGAATCTGAAGCAGAGCTTATGGCAGCATATGTTAACCTGCGGTCATCTACGACACCTCCCCAGGATATTGTAAGGAACATGGACACATGTACTGCAGTCACTAAAGGTTTAGTAAAGCTCATGAGAGAACTATCATCTGAAGCTAACTATGATGAAGTTAAGGCAAGAAAGAGAATGAACAAGCTTTTTATGAGAGACTATGCTAGGTCCTTAGGAGGAACCACAATCACAAGTAGGACTTCTTCCACTAGCAGAAGTGCCAGTAACATACAGTAGGTGCCGCCGATATTGTGTCAATCTCGCCTCTTCTAGCGGCGAGATTGACACCCTACGAGCCCCGTCGCGAGAGCCATCGCATAACCGTCTCGTCATCGGGAAAGGAAAAATGTTGTTTTTCCTTTCACAATGAGCGACACGCATTGCCGGAGATCCGACGTGGATTCCCGCCAATACCAGGCACTGTGTTTGGTATGAATCCTGAGCGGGAACTCCACGCCAATTTTTAAAGAAAAAAACGTCATGGGTTCCCCTTCCAGGAGCATACCAGGCCCTTCGGTCTGGTATGGATTTGAAGGGGACTCCCCTATGCCGAAAAATCGGCGTGGGGGTCCCCCTCAAAATCCAAACCAGACCCTTATCCGAGCACGCAACCTGGCAGGCTGCAGGGGAAGAGGGGGGACGAGAGAGCGCCCCCCCTCCCTCCTGAACCGTACCAGGCCGTATGCCCTCAACATGGGGCGGTTTGGTTCTCTGGGGCAGGGGGGAGACCTGCGGCCCCCCACCCCAAAGCACCCTGCCCCCATGTTGATGGGGACAAGGGCCATTTCCCGACAACCCTGGCCGTTGGTTTCGGGGTCTGCGGGCGGGGGCTGATTGCAATCCAGGAGCCCCCTTTAATAAGGGGGCCCCCAGATGCCGGCCCCCCACCCTATGTGAATGAGTATGGGGTACATCTTACCCCTACCCATTCACCTGGTGGAAAAAAATGGCAATAAAAAAAACAACACAGCTTTTTAAAGTAATTTATTGCACAGCTCCGGGGGTCTTCTTCCGACTTCAGGGGGTCTCCGGTGTCGTCGTAGCGCTCTCCGGTTCTTTCTTCCTTCTGCCGGGCCACCGCTATCTTCTTCCAGCTCTTTTGCTAGCGGGGCCGGTCTTCTCCGTCGCCTTCTTCCCTCTTCTCCTCTCCGGTTCTTTCTTTCTTCTGCCGGGCCTCCGCTATCTTCTTCCAGCTCTTTTGCTAGCGGAGAGGCCCGGTCTTCCCCGTCGTCTCGTCCGGCTCTCCATTGTCCTTCTGCCGGCCCCTCCACTATCTTCTTTCGTCTCTTTTGCTAGTGGAGGGGCCGGTCTTCTCCGTCGCCTTCTTCCCTCTCCTTCTCTCGCTCTCCGGTTCTTTCTTCCTTCTGCCGGGCCTCCGCTATCTTCTTCCAGCTCTTTTGCTAGCGGAGAGGCCCGGTCTTCCCCGTCGTCTCGTCCGGCTCTTCGTTGTCCTTCTGCCGGCCCCTCCACTATCTTCTTCCATCTCTTTTGCTAGTGGAGGGGCCGGTCTTCCCGTCGGCATCTTCTTCTCTCTTCTCCTCCTCGATGTTGACTCGTCGCTTCCTTCCGCTGTAATGCTGGGTTTTGCGGTGCGCTCGGTTTATATAGGCTTCTCATGACGTCACAGTCACATGTTCCAGGTGGCCCCGGAGCATGTGACTGTGACGTCATGGGAACATGTGACTGTGACGTCATGAGAAGCCTATATAAACCGAGCGCACCGCAAAACCCAGCATTACAGCGGAAGGAAGCGACGAGTCCACATCGAGGAGGAGAAGAGAGAAGAAGACGCCGATGGGAAGACCGGCCCCTCCACTAGCAAAAGAGCTGGAAGAATATAGTGGAGGGGCCGGCAGAAGGACAACGGAGAACCGGACGAGACGACGGGGAAGACCGGGCCTCCACTAGCAAAAGAGCTGGAAGAAGATAGCGGAGGCCCGGCAGAAGAAAGAAAATACCGGAGAGGAGAAGAGGGAAGAAGGCAACGGAGAAGACTGGGCCCCACTAGCAAAAGAGCTGGAAGAAGATAGCGGTGGCCCGGCAGAAGGAAGAAAGAACCGGAGAGCGTGGCGACGACACCGAAGACCCCCCGAAGTCGGAAGAAGACCCCCGGAGCTGTGCAATAAATTACTTTAAAAAGCTGTGTTGTGTTTTTTTATTGCCATTTTTTTCCACCAGGTGAATGGGTAGGGGTACGATATACCCCATACTCATTCACATAGGGTGGGGGGCCGGCATCTGGGGGCCCCCTTATTAAAGGGGGCTCCCGGATTCCGATCAGCCCCCGCCCGCAGCCCCAGACAACCAACGGCCAGGGTTG
Organism: Rana muscosa; assembly: GCA_029206835.1. Lineage (NCBI taxonomy): Eukaryota > Metazoa > Chordata > Amphibia > Anura > Ranidae > Rana > Rana muscosa. The sequence goes on from CM055118.1 coordinate 23,677,943, forward strand.
TCGGGAAGAGGCCCTTGTCCCCATCAACAAGAGGGCAGGGTGCTTTGGGGTGGGGGGGCCGCAGGTCGCCCCCCTGCCCCAGAGCAACAAACCCCCCATGTTGAGGGCATGCAGCCTGGTACGGTTCAGAAGGGAGGGGGGGCGCTCTCTCGTCACCCCCTCTTCCCCTGCGGCCTGCCAGGTTGCGTGCTCGGATAAGGGTCTGGTTTGGATTTTGAGGGGGACCCACACGCCGATTTTTTGGCTTTGGGGAGTCCCCTTCAAATCCATACCAGACCGAAGGGCCTGGTATGCTCCTGGAGGGGGAACCCATGCCGTTTTTTTCTTTAAAAATTGGCGTGGAGTTCCCGCTCAGGATTCATACCAAACACAGTGCCTGGTATTGGCGGGAATCCACGTCGGATCCCGTTCAATACAGTGCCGCGTCTCCTCGCTATTGCAGCGAGCGCGAGATGTGTCGCCACCCTGTCGCCGAGATGTCGGCACCCCTGTCGCCGAGAATCTCTGTGATAGGATCGCGATGAATATACAATGTCGGCGGCACCTACTGTATCAGAGCCCTCAAGTACTTTAATAGCCAAAAGAAAGGAACTTGTCGAACAACCTGCTGTCAAGAGAGCAGAAATTGAGATGGAATCTGCAATCAAGGCGCAGCGTCTACGAGTAGCAGAAATGGAAAGGCTGAAGGAAGTCAAGATTATAGAAGCCAGACTAAGAGTGCACGAAGAGGACATGAATAGTAATCAAAGTGAAGATGCAGACTCCTACTTCCTTTCATACGCCCAGGAGAATGGAAGGAAATCTCCAGTGTGTAATGAAGAAAAAAGTCATTGCCCTTCCATCCCTGCTCAGAAAGACGAAGAGAGAGACTCACCCAATTCAGAACTAAGTGAAAAAATAAAACAGGATAATTCTGTTCCTAGATGTCACTGCAATGATCAGGAGAATGTTGCGACTACAGTCCCAGCAAGACGACAGAGAACAGTCCCAGCAAGACTTCCAGTTCCAGAACCTACTGTATTTTCAGTAGACATACTGAAGTTCATAGAGTCGAAGGCAAGTTTTGAAATGATCATTGAGCATCATTGCTCCAGGCCAGTTGACAAATTATTCTACCTTCAGAAATATGTTGGTGGAGAAGCGAAGAAAGCTCTTGAAGGTAACTTCTATAGAACAGATGAAGAAGCCTACAAGCAAGCTTGGGAAAAGTTAAACGCAAGATATGGTCATCCTTTCTTAGTACAAAGAGCCTTTAGGGAGAAATTAAATAACTGGCCTAAAATAGGTCCTAAAGAACATTTCAAACTCCAAGAGTATGGTGAATTCCTGCAAGCATGCAGCAATGCCATCCCACATGTACAAGGACTAGAAGTACTGAACGACTATCTAGAAAACCACAGGATGCTAGCTAAGCAACCTGAAGAAGTGGCTTCTAGATGGAATCGCTATGTGACTGAACAGTTAGATCTAAGTAAGGACTTCCCAAGTTTTGAAAAGTTCTCTGAGTTTGTTAATAAGGAAGCATGAATAGTACGTAATCCAGTAACAGGATCTTACGCCTTAAAGTCCTTAGAAGAAAGGCCTGCAAGAGATATAAGAAGTGCAAGAGCAACTAGCTTTGCAACCGACACAACAGAGAAAGGTCTAGATATCTACGAGAGCAAGTTCAAAGGTACTACTGGGATCAGTAGAGAGACAGAACCGACAAATCCTCAGACTACCTTTAAGTGTATGTTCTGTGGAGAGAACCACTCTATACACAAGTGCCAACAATTGAAGGAGAAATCCCCAAATGAAAAGAAAAAGTTTGTACTTGTTAACCAACTGTGTTTTGGGTGCCTAAGGAAAGGCCATATTACTAAGGAGTGTAAGAAAAGGGCTACATGCAGCGTTTGCAAAGGACGCCATCCTACACCACTACATGAAGAACGTCCAAAGAAGGATAAATCCTCCATACCTAAAGATGCTGAGGAAGAAAAGAAAGCATCGGTATTCTCTTGCAGAGTGAAGGAAAGCAACGGCACATCAATGGTTGTACCAGTGTGCATTTCAAATCCTAAAAGGAAGAATAAGAAGGTATATGCCTATGCACTACTGAATGCCCAAAGCGATGTCACCTTCATTGATCAAGAAATCTGCAAGAAATTACAGGTGGCTACAGAACCAGTGAAGCTCAAACTCACCACAATGACAGGTAGAGACACATTAGTGAACAGTCAAAGGGTCAAAGGATTGAGAGTTAGAGGACTTCATTCAAACCTCACATTGGATCTACCTCCAGCTTTTACGAAAGACGATATACCTCTAGATCGAGACCGCATACCTACCTGTGAAACAGACAATAAATGGGAGCACCTATCTGTCATATCTCATGAAATGTCCCCGCTGAAGGAGTTTGGTGTTGGACTGTTGATAGGTTATGATTGTCCCGAAGCTTTGGTACCACGAAGGGTAATCACAGGAGGAAAGGGTGAACCCTACACTGATCTAGGATGGGGCGTTGTTGGAGGAAAACAACAGATTGCAAATGCAAGACAGGTGACAGGATTGTGTCATCGAATATCTGTCCAAGAGTTACCAGCTGTAAGTTCAGTGGCAGTAATCAAGATCCTTGAATCTGACTTTGCAGATCATGCTTCAAGAGGCCTGAATGTAACAGAATTGAAAAATTCAAACTGGTTCACCGGTCCAAAGCTCTTTTGGGAAAAGGAAATCATACCCAGTGAAGGTTACACAGAATTGTCTATGGGTGATCCAGAAGTAAAAGTTGTACAAACATTGAGCACTGCTGCCAAGTGTCAAGATGACATGCTTGAAAGACTAGCCAGATGTTCAAAATGGAATACAGTCATAAACGTAATAGCTCAAATTCAACGTTTGGCAAGGGGAATCAGAAAGAAGGAATCATTGAATGTAGCGGAAAGAATGAAAGCTGAAGAAACAGTCATAAGACTCATTCAACAGAGATTCTATAGTGAAGAGTTGAAGAGACTTAAGCCTCGTACACACGACCGAGTTTCTCGGCAAGAACCAGCAAGAAACTTGCTGGCAGAGCTTTCTTGCCGAGTAAATCGGTCGTGTGTACGCGGCTATCATGTTTCTCGTCAAGAAAACCGACAAGAATCTCGACGAGAAAAATAGAGAACCTGCTCTCTATTTTCTCGTCGAGATTCTTGTCAGCATGTTTCTCGACAAGAAAAGTGTGTGTGTGTACACTTACCTGTCCTCCGGGAAGCCCGCGCATGCTCTAAATGACTTTGACGCATGCACGGTAGCTTCCTAGGCATAGGTAGGGTGTAGCAAGATGGCGGCGACGGCATCGAATGTGACGAGCGCACGCTCGTCGTAGTCGTTTACGTCACCGCGTTCGCTCTATTCAAAGAACCGCGGGTTCTTTGAAAGGAGCGTGTGTACACTCGGCCGGGACAAGTTTCTTGTCCAAGAATCTCGTCAAGAAAAACAACGTGTTTTTTCTTGACGAGATTCTCGGCCGTGTGTACGAGGCTTGAGTCAAGAACCTAAAAGGCTTCCCAACAACCACCCATTGTACAAGCTTAATCTTGTTCTACAGGATGGTATACTGAAGGTGGGAGGAAGACTGGAAAATGCATCGTTACCCAGCAGAGTGAAGCATCCAGCAATTCTACCCAAAAATTCTACCTTCACAAGATTGATTATCGATCACTACCACAACAAATCCTTGCATCAAGGAAGAAGCTTTACCCAGAACTGTTTGAGAGAAGGTGGTTACTGGATAGTAAAAGGAAGCAAAGTTATAGCAAAGTATATAAGTAAATGCGTAACCTGTAGAAAGGCACGTAGACCTACCGAAGAACAAAGAATGGCAGATTTACCGGCAGATCGTGTAAACCCATCACCACCATTTCTTTGTAGTGGAATGGATTGTTTCGGCCCATTCATCACCAAGCAAAACCGCAAGGAGTACAAGAGATATGGACTAATATTTACATGTCTAAGCTCCAGAGCAATTCATCTGGAAATGTTAGAAGATATGTCAACTGACGCATTCATTAATGCCTTGAGATGTTTCATAGCCATTAGAGGTACTGTTAGAGAGCTTAGATCCGACCAAGGATCTAATTTTGTCGGAGCAAAGAATGAATTGAAGAAAGCTCTAAAAGAGATCGATAAAGAAAAAGTAACTCAGTATTTGTCAAAGAATCAATGTGATTCTCATATGAATGCTCCACATGCAAGCCACACAGGAGGAGTTTGGGAAAGACAAATCAGAACTGTAAGAAATGTGTTAAGTTCAGTGTTGAGAAAGAGAGCTCCGGAAGAATAGATGATGCTTCACTTAGGACCCTATTCTATGAGGTAATGTCTATTGTTAACAGTCGTCCACTTACAGTTGACAACATCAATGATCCAACAAGTTTGGAACCTTTAACCCCCAACCATCTACTTCACCTTAAGTCTGATTACGTACAACCACCACCTGGCAAGTTTACCAAAGAGGATTTATATGCCAGAAAGAGATGGTGAAGAGTCCAATATCTATCAGAACAGTTTTGGAATAGATGGAAGAAAGAGTACTTTGCCATTTACTTCTTAACGTAAGATTGGCTAACACCCAGAAGAAATGTACAAGTTGGTGACATAGTATTAGTGAAAGAAGAAGATTTACCTAGAAGTCAATGGAAATTGGCCAAAGTTCTAGAAGTTCAAAAGGATAAAGACAGACTAGTAAGAAGAGCAATGTTACAAATAGGAGACTCAAAACTTGACAAAAAGGGAAAACGTCTCACTATTCCATTCAGGTTGGAACGTCCTATACAGAAGTTAGTTGTTCTACTTGAGAGTGATAAAAGACACTTGGAAGTTGAGAACCTGATGGAAAATTCCCAAAATTCATGTTCAAATCCTACTATAGAGAACATAGAATTATAGGTCATTTGGTGGGAGTGTAGCTGGCCAGCTAAGACCTGTCCTAGGTTGCTAATGTGGCTTACATGCACATATATAGCTAGACCTGCTAATAATGTTAATACAGTGCATATGCTCATTTGTGAGAAATAACAGCAGAGTTATTTACTGTGACTTTATATATGGATGTCATATAACAGTTGTATATTGTGTTCACAGAAGCAAAAGAAAAAATATGCCTTTAAGATTATTATATACAGAAAGGTAAGCTTAATGACAGAGCAGAATTGTAACCAGAAAGCATAGAGTTAAGCTTTTGTGACTCATCAGGAGTTTTAGCCAATCACAACCAATCTCACTGTGCAAGAGTCTCTGGCCAATCATAGCCAGCCTTTCATTCATGTTCTGTCTAGGAAATCTCCTAGCACATTGCTAGAATTTCATTTTACATCAGAGTGTGGAGATGAACAGTTCGGATCCATCAGAGTCCAGTTTTATGGAAGCAAGTGGACAAAATAGGTATTTAATACAGTTATATAAGTTTATATTGTTAATAATGTGATTAGAACTGTATACTGAAACTAGTTATGTGTTCACTTGTAGTTCCACCAAACCAGGTTTCAAACCAGGTTTCAAACCAACAAAACAGCAAACAAACCAAGTTGCAAACCAAGTTACAAACCAAACATCAGAGCAAACTGCAATAGCAAACAGCAATATAGAGCAAGTCCCAGAGAGATCATAAAGTGTCTAAAGTATTTAAAGTGAAAGTACAGATACTGACGAGAGAAATATATCTACCATTTTATGTAGAATTACAAGATTGAACAGTTGAACCGACATTTGTTATACTTTATTCAACACGTGTTTGTACATGGACTTCCTGCTGCTAAATTGTCTGTGTTATATATGAAGAAAAGCTGAAGTGAATAAAGAAGTTATCTTAAAAGTTTGGTGTGCTCTTTAAACCTACTGCTTCCATAGAACGGCGCTAGAGGTATTATAAAGTAACAGATAGTCTTGTTTGGACTAAGAGATCAGAGAAATCAAATTCTTCTACTGCCACAGCGCATAAAGGCACTTCATAGTGCTGCGCCTGCCACACCATCAAACACAGCTACTGTGCCATCAAATGCAGCCACTATGCCCATCAAATGCAGCTACTGTGCCCATCAAATGCAGCCACTGTGCCCATCAATTGCCACCACTGTGCCATCAAATGCAGCCACTGTGCCATTAAATGCAGCCACTGTGCCCATCAAATGCAGCCACTGTGCCCATCAAACGCAGCCACTGTGCCCATCAAACACAGACACTGTACCATCAAACGCAGCTACTGTACCCATGAATTGCTGCCACTGCCCTTCAATTGCAGCTACTGTGCCCATCAATTTTTGCCAGTGTGCTCATCAATTGCTGCTACTGTGCCCATCAACTGCCGCAACTGTGTCCATCAACTGCTGGCAGTGTGCCCATAAACTGCCGCTACTGTGCCCATCAACTGCTGCCAGTATGCCCATCAATTGCCGCTACTGTGCCCATCAAATACTGCCAGCGTGAATCCCCCCCTCGCCCGGCACTTACCTTGTCTCGGTGGGGCAGTGGGTCACGGCGGCAAGCGGTGTCCGGTGTCCTCCACGCTCCTCGAACTCTACTCCCGCCCTCTCTTCCCATCCTCTGATATGATTGAATGCCTGATAGGCGGCGTCCAATCACAGCGCCTGTCGTTTCAGCCAATCAGGTGACAGGTAACAGACCCGAGCACCTGATTGGCTGAGAGGCGGTTCAGTGTTAGGAATGCGATTGGCTTTCCTAACACAATGCTGACTGAACAGCGAATGCACAGCATGGTGCCCGCTGTTCACTGTTTTGGACGCCTATTAGAGCCTACGGCTCTAATCAGGTGCTTCCAAAAAACACCCCACCGCTGTAATTCAGGTGCCCGGCGCCCAACAAGGGGCCGGACACCTGAATAGGAGGTGGCAGCAACGACCATAGATAGATTCATGCAATGCATGAATCTATCTATTGGTGATAGAGCGGTGCCCCTTATGGACGCCCCACCACTGACCCATGCTATGTAAATAATTTTACTGTTAGGGGTCCCTACAACTTGGGAAATTTTATCAAGGGGTCACGGCACTAGCAAGGTTGAGAACCATTGCCTTAAAGGGAGAGAAGGGTTCAGCCAGCATTTCAGAGACATAAGTCAGGAAGCAGCAAGGGACGGTGGTGTTCCAGCAGCTGGAGTTTCATGTAGCTTTTAGATCTGTTGTGGCCCTGGGTTCAGTTCAGCAGGGGTTCACTGAATGTCAAAGATGTTTGGATGCCGAACCCCAATGAAATCAAAGGGAGCCGAATTTGTCAAATTAAAATGCCCATTTTCTGCGCTAATTGGCAGGGGGTGTCAAAACATAGCATGGGGTGGGCACTACCCTGGGAAACATGTACCAATGCAAAACAAAACTAAAATGAGGGCAGGAGCAGTGCTTTTTTTTTTAATGCCTTGTACACACGGTCAAATTTTTCGTCTGAATAAACTCCGATGGGTTTTTCTGACCAAATTCCGCTCATGCTGTCTTGCATACACATGGTCACACCAAATTCCGCCCGTCAAGAACGCGGTGACGTACAACACTACGACGAGCCGAGAAAAATTAAGTTAAATGATTCCGAGCATGCGTCAAATTGATTCCGAGCATGCGTGGTTTTTAGTTCGTCGGAATTGCATACAGACGAACGGAATTTCCGATAGGATTTTTTTTTTCGGAAAAAAAGAGAACATGTTCTCTATCTAAGTCCGTCAGAATTTCTGAGGGAAAAAATTCCAATGGGGCATACACACGGTCGGACTATCCAATGAAAAAATCCTTTCTGACTTTTTCCATCGGAAATTCCGACCGTGTGTACGCGGCATTACACAGACATTTACAAAGGAAAAATTTGTTTCAATTGTCAGCAAATTACATCTTCCTCCTGCTCCTTTTTTTTTTTTTAGGAAAAAAGGACACACAGACCCCAAAGGTCCCCCAAAATACATAGCCAACCCCTAAGGGTCTGTTATTTTTTAAATTTGACAATGCAGTTTTTTTTCTTTGCAAGCTATTTAAAGCGATTGCAAATTAAAAAAAAAAGACAAACATCTCTATACTTACCTGCAGAGCGGCCACTAACCTCTTCCTCTCAGGTCCCCCGCCGGCGCTTCTGGGCCTTCTTCTCTGTACAGTGCCTCCATGGGAAGCCACTTCCCATGGGGCACTCGTGCACGCTCGCTTCCGAGGCCCACTGCTGCGTCCATTGACATAGACAGGCTCCCTCGTCACTGCCTTTGATTGACAGCACTGGGAGCCAATGGCTTCTGGTGCCCCAGCAAAGCCAGCGAGACCCGAAAATGAGGGGAAAGAAGATCTGGATGGTGGCTCATGTAAGTAAAAGGGGGGGGGGGGTGAGGGGGGATTCTGATGCCTAAACATTTCTACCTTAATGTAAAGAATGCATTAAGGTAAAAAATGTTTAGGCTTTAGAACCACTTTAACAACGTTTGCCATTTTTTTCTTTGTAAATGTAATTTTTGCTGTAGCATGTGCTACAGCAAGAATGAAAAATAAATGTGTAAAGTCCCCCAAAATGCATACCAGACCCTATGAATCTGGTATGGATTTTAAGGGGTACCTGACTGGCCAAGAAAGGCACCCCTTGTTAACCATACCAGGTCACATGTCCTCAACATGGAATCCTTCTGGCAAATAACCTTGTTCTGATGTTAATGTTGTTCAATAAGCAAGGGCTTATTGTAATCTGGGAACCATCTCCCCTTCCCAATAAGGGGGCCCCTAGATACTGTTTCCCCTAACATAAATGTGTATGGAATAGTAAGTGGCGAAGCTAGACATTCTTTCACCCGGGGCAAAGACTCAGGTCGGCGCCCCCACCCCACATGCCATGGTGAACAGTGGGTGTGGCCAAATTGCTTTAACATTGAGAGGGGCTTAGATAAAACAAAATAATTTTTGGACAATGTAAGTAGAGCAGTGGACGGTGTCAGGAGGACAGAGGGTGGTGTCAGGAGGGCAGAGGATGGTGTCAGTTAATAGAGCAGTGGAGGGTGTTTGGAGGGCAGAGGATGGTGTCAGTCCGTAGAGCAGTGGATGGTGTGATGAGGCCAGAGGATGGTGTCAGTCCCTAGAGCAGTGGACGTTGTCAGGAGGGCAGAGGATGGTGCCAGGCAATAGAGCAATGGACGGTGTCAGTAGGGTAGTGGACGGTGTCAGGAGGGTAGTGGATGGTGTCAGGAGGGCAGAGGATGGTGTCAGGAGGGCAGAGGACGTGTCAGTCAGTAGAGCAGTGAATGGTTGTCACAGATCAGCTGCGGAGATGATCTGTGTCTTACCTTTTACTGCTGTATGTCAGCTGGCACCTGTGGTTCCACAAGCTTGTGTTCAGCTCTTGCTGCACTTAGCAGTTATGGGTGTCGCCGGCTTCACCTGATGCTTAATATATCTTTCCTTCCTGCTACTTCCTGTCCAGCCTCAAATGTGCCTCTCTATTTAAATTCCACTCAGACCAGTTTCTGGTTGCTTGAGTGTCATGGATATGCAGTAGTGTTTGTCTGTCAGCTTACCTTCCTTCCCATGTGTTCATCTTAGAGGCCTGAGCCCTTTCACCTGGCTTCCTTATAATCTCCTCCCAGCCAGACTCCACCCCAGGCCCTATCACAGAACACTATATTAACCTGTGCACTGCAAGCCTGCTTTGCTGATCAACGTGTTTGTTAGGCATTGTGTGTTTGGGTTCCTGCCTGCCGTGTGCTACGTCTGTCTCTCTGTTACGTTATTGGCTTGTCCCCGACTATCCCTGTCTGCTCGTGACCCTTGACCTTCGGCTCGTTCTTCGTTATCCTTGTCTGCTTGTGGCCCCTGACCTTCAGCTTGTTATTCGGTTCTCTCTTATCGTGTGCTGCTGCTTCCCCTCTTTTCCCCTTATCCTACGGGGCGTGAGCTAGGAAACTCCAGGGGCCGCGACCTGGTCCCAGCCTGCAGCGTAACATCCTCACCACTAGAGGCCCTGCAGAAGACCAGCTGGGTCTTAGACTCCGCGCCCTGGGGAATCTTGGCTCTCGCTTCCGTTGGGATCCCGGTTGTGCTCCTCTGGTCCCGCTTTCCACAACCACCCAGTTCCCTATCCGCAGAAGCCAGCCATAGGGTTCACTACCTCGCGGTGCACTCCTGTCCCCCTACGGTGTGCATCTGTCACCTGGCCACAGGTGACCCTGACATTGAGCAACACTTGTTCCTGAGCGCCTTTCATGCAAACCTTCCTAACCTGACTTCTCGTGAACTGATCTCTTGTGTACCGACTCGGCTAGTTCTCCTGATTACGTTGTCTGCTGCCCGCCCTGACCTTTGCTCTTTATCCGGCTCCATCCATCCATCCATGTCTGACAGTGTCTTCTGGTATTCTCCTCGCGAGCAGGGAGAACCTGGGGGTCATGACCTGGGTTCAGCACGCAGCTAAGTCCAAAATCTCGTGAGGGAGTCCCTGGCAGAATATCGGCTGGTCCTTAGATTCCACTCCCTGGGGGATCCTGTGTCACCTGCTCGCCTGTGGGCTTACACCAGTAGCACCATGACAATGGTGTCAGCAGGGCAGAGGTTGGTGTCAGACAGCAGAGCAGTGGACGGTGTCAGTAGGGCAGAGGTTGGTGTCAGAAGGGCAGTGGATGTTGCCAGTCAGCAGGGCAGAGGACAGTGTCAGCAGAGCAGTGGATGGTGTCAATGGGGCAGAGGACAGTTTCAGTGGGGCATTGGATGGTGTCAGCGGGGCAGTGGATGGTGTCAGTTTTTTATTTTTCAGGGCACGAGCACCAAAATTAAGTGGAACCTAGAGAGGAGGGAAGCAGGGGGAGAATTTACTAGAACGATTTGCTGTATTTTTCTCCTGCCAATGCTGAATGTAGAAAGGGGGAGTAAATGTTTCCCCCCACTGCCCCTCCTTTCCAGGTGTCAGTAGGGCAGTGCAATGAAGAATGGCAGCTTTTAAAGTGACAACTTTGGGGGTGCTGACGACTGCTAAAAACTTAAAATTAGTGAATCTGCTGAAAAAAAAACTTCTGTGTGCAGCAGCCCCCCTAGTATTTACCTGAGCCCCATCTTGATCCAGCAATGTTGCACGAGAGACTCGGCTGTCCAGGACTCTCCCTTCTCATTGGCTGAGACAGCAGCGAAGTGCCATTGGCTCCCGCTGCTGTCAATCAAAGTCAATGAAGAGAGAGAGAGGGTTGGGCCCGGGCCGTGGCTCCGTGTCTGAATGTTCTTTGAACTTCAACACTCAGAGACACTGTGATGGAGAAGAGGAGGGGATGTAACTTTCCTGGGCTGAAGAAAGGAAGGAGAGACATCCTGCAAAGAAAACAAGAGAACCTGCATGAGGACCGCTGCACCTGAGTGAAAGAGGGACACAGTAGCAGCCATTCTAGAGCATCAGAGGATGCCCAGGATACTGGTTGAGCCTACTGCCTGATATAGGAACCAGACACTGACCGGGACACACTTTGCCAGTCAGCAGAAGACACAGAGTGATGAGAGGCCACTGGCCAACATTGCCTTACACCTTACTAAAAGAGTGACAGTTGTCTGTATGGAATAGCAATCCACCATAATGGTTGGGCCCCAATGAGCTGGCCAGCAGAAGAAATGCTACTAAAACTGCTGAACTGGTATTGTGGTATATACATATATCTCCCCTCCCCCTCCCAGTTAAGCCTGCCCGTACAAGGTTCAGTAGGGAATGTGTTTTATAACAATTATTGCTGTTGCATCATGTTGCTCTCATTGCTTATTTATTTTAGTATATTTCTCTTACTGTTTAACCATTGCTGTATAATTATATTATCATTTATTCATTACCGTATATTCTTTGTTTACCCTGTTGCAATTTACTTTTTTGCTGATACTTAACTAGTTGCTGTGTCTTTCCTGTCTTTGCTCCTTGGGTTGTATATACAAATATATGCAGTAAACATTCCCGGCTCAGCCAAGCATATCTTTGTGTATGGAGCTGTTCGTAGAGTCATGGGCACATGAACAAGAGACCTAACACATCAAGCAGCTCCTTTACGCAAGCAAGGTTGCTTGCAGCAAACCTAATTAATATATTTCAAAGACCAAATTGTAATGAGGTTGAAAATGCTTTGGTGATAGTGGTTTATGTTGGTTGCACAGATTGAGGAGACACAGATACACTTTTTGTGGAGAAGCAATGGTTTTTGTATGGTGTGGATTGTTCCCTTTCACTCTGTGGATTTTTCTGCCATATTTTTACATTAATTGGAATTGGTTTTAAAACTCTATTTACAAAGGATGATTGTATAATGGACTTTTAATTTTAGTTTTAGTTTTGTACTGCAAGCACTAATAAATTTTCAATTGCTAGTTAGTGTAAGCCAGCTTCACACAGGTCCTTCACCCCATCATCCTCTATAGGCATGCTGTCTGTTCTATAAATCTGCATTAGAAGCATGTAAACCAGGCATCACTAAATGGCAGACCACGGTTCTGTTCTGACTGCCACGGTCACGTCATTTAGGTGCCTGTGTGTCCTCTGTTCATCCCACTGCTGCTGCTGTCATCTTCACAGCAGGGCATAGAGCAGGAGGTACGATCAGTCTGCATGGAGAGTTGGAGCTGCTCCACATTTTAAGTTAACAAGTGGCCGTTTGGTTGCTATGACATGGGGCGGCCCTAGCAACCAATCACCTAATTGTTAACAGGAAAAGTTGGGAAGTTCAAGTCATCCATCCAGACCGAAAGGCAGGACAAGAAGGGGAGGGACCAGAACACTGATGTAAAGGAAGGGGAGCTGTGCTGTTAAGGCAGGCAGCTATGTAAACAGTGGACCGCTATGTAAAGGGGGGCACTAAGATGTAACAGGGGTGCTGTCATGTAAAGATGGAGTGCTATGATATAAAAGGGGGGCTGTACTTTAAAAGGGGTGCTATAATGTAAAGGGGTAACTTTTGTGTGAAGGGACTGTAATCTAAAGGAGTGGGGGGGTTGTGATGTAAAGATGGGGACTATGATGCAAAATGCAAAGGGGGAGACTGCAATGTAAAGCTGGGGGACTGAGATGTAAAAATGGGAAACTTTGCTGCAAAGATTGGAAACTGCTGCAAAGATGGGAGTCTGTGATACAAAGGGGGAGAACTGTGATGTAAAGATGTGGGACTGTGATGTAAAAGGGGGGAACTGTGATGCAAACATGGAGGACTGTGTGGGAAAGGGCCGGAACTGTGATGCAAAAATGGGAGACTGTTATGCAAAGTGGGGACTGCAATGTTAAGATGGAGATCTGTGATGTAAAGATGGGGGACTGATATGTAAAGATGGGAGACTATGATGTGAAGATGGGGGACTGTGATGTAAGGATGGGGGACTGTGTTGCAAAGGGGAAACTGTGATGTAAAGGTATGGGACTGTGATGTAAAGGGGAGGGAACTGTGATGCACAAATGAAGGACTGTGTGGGTGTCAGAGCTGGGCTCTCAGCCCATCCTTCTCTGTGCTCAGGTTGCTTAGCTGTCGGTTAATTGCCAGAAATCATTGTTCCACAGTGGCTTACCTGTTGATCATCTCCTGCTCATCAGTCAAGCCCACAGCCATCCCCTCCTGGCTATTTAAACTGCCTGGTTCATTTAATCAATTGCCTTGCCTTGGTCAAACATATCTAGAGACTTTCTGCTGTGTTCCTGTTGGAGACTTGCCTGGCTGACGTCCCTTCTGGTTCCTGATCCTGTCTGCTGCCTCTGTCTGCTGCCTCTGATCTCTGGTTCCCCGATTTCCTAGCTTGTTCTGACTACCTGATTTGACTACTGAACCCTGGCTATGTTTTGACTACGTTTAGCAGTTGTACCATTTTTACCATTTTATTAAAAGGTGTGATTTTTACTGCATTTTCTGTCTCCGTCTGTTTCATGGTTCCTAACAGTAGACGAAGGACATGAATTCAGAGGATGCAGGCAATCCACCTAGTGTTAATATTTTTTCCAGGTTGGATGAGCAGGATCACTGCATGGATCAGTTTGCCATAGTGTTACAGACGCTCCTGATTCGAACTGCTCACCTTGATCCTCCCACTGTGGCTATTACGGTCCAACCTGTGTTGCAGGCCTTCCTTAATGCTGCACCAGTCTCTTTGCAAGCACCCGCCTCAAATATTACTTCTGTAAGAGGTATGTCTGGTTCCACCCCGCTTCCCCAGGGATTTTGGAATGATCCAGTTCAATGCAGAGGGTTTCTGAACCAGGTTGGGATATACTTTGAGATGCTGCCTCAGGCGTTCCCCACGGATAGAAGCAAAGTAGGCTTCATAATTTATTTGCTTTCTGATAGAGCCTTGGCCTGGGCAAACCCTCTATGGGAGACACAAAAACCCATTGTCCTGAGTTACCCAGAGTGTGTTGTTTCCTTTAAAAAGGTATTTGATATTTGACATTCCCGCACACTCCACTTCTGCAAGCCCTTTGGGCACAGTTTGGAATTGATCTTTCCTTCTTTTCTGCATATCACCTGCAGTCTAATGGAGCCGCAGAACGAGCCAACCGAACCTTGGAGCAGTTTCTACACTGCTATATTTCTGACCACCATAAAAACTGGTCAGACCTTGGGTCGAGTTTTCTCACAATAGTGCCATCAATACTGCTTTCCGATTGTCTCTGTTTATGGCAAATTATGGTTTCCAACCATCCATGTTGCCTGACTAATTTGTTCCTCAAAGAATTCCTGCATTAGAGGAGCATCTCCGCAACTTGGGTCCAGGTCCATTAGTCCTTGCAACAGACTCCATGCTGACTGCCGATGCCTACCTGTGCTTTCCTACCAGGTTGGGGAGAGGGTCTGGCTGTCATCTCGCAACATCTGACTCCGTGTTCCCTCACTGAAACTGGCACCACAATTTATTGGGCCTTTTTGTATTCTACGTAGGATCAAGCCAGTGGCTTATGCATTAGACCTTCCTTCTAACATGCATATTTCAAAAGTTTTTCATGTCTCCTTATTGAAACCTTTGGTGGGCAACCATTTCACCACCTTGGTACCACTTCCTCGACCCGGTGCAGGTCGAGAACCATGAGGTGTAATGATCCACTGGGTTACTGGGTCATGAGAATAGACCACTGGCCAAAACTTGTCCAGTATGCAATTGAGCTGCTGGGCTGACCTGCATCCAACATGCTTTCTGAACGGTCATTCAGTGCTACCGGAGGTTGTGACAGATAAAAGACTGTGTCTGTGTCCACAGACTCCATTGATCAGCTGACATTTATCAAAATGAATCATTCCTGGATTAGCAGCAGCTACAGTATATATATATATATATATATATATATATATATATATATATATATATATATATATATACACAGTGTAAGCAGCTACAGTATATATATATGTATATATATATGTAGCAAGGTGTCACTTTTGCACGTAGCTTATAGACTACAGTTTGTGCCTAATAAGAACTTAGCTCCTTTTGTTGTCTGTTTGTATCATACTGCTGCAATTTGTTTGGTTCAGCTATGACAAGAACAATGCATGACGGACCTTGTGGTGCGGAGAGACAGAGACTATATTGCTGTGGGTCAGAAGTAGACTACAAGGCCCACAACGCCACTGTGCTGCCAGGGTGTGTGGCGCCACGCACGGCCTGCTGGGAGAACTTATTTAAGACAAGGCGGGGCTTGTGTTCCGTCTCTTGGGACACCATCTTGCAACAGGCAAGAGGCCTGCAGCGAGGGTGCTTAGGCCGGAGAAGCCTGGGCCTAAAGTGACGGAGACCGGATCGCCTGTCAGAGGGATTCCTGCTACAGCCCTGCTGATCGGACCAGGGAGAGGGACCGCTCTACACACCCCAGCATCCAGAGTCACCTATCCACCGACACTTTGTGAGTGGCTAAGCGGAGGACCAGGGACCACGACCCCTCCAGAGGCTGAGAACCAAGAGGGCCCAAACAGAGCACCCCGGCGAGGCAAGGCCTCATGTGGTGAGAGGGCACCTGCCCACCAACATAACTGTGTCGCAGGAAGGTGACTTCCATAGTTTTACTTATACTTGCTGGCAACTGCAGTGCCTTAAGCGGAGACACACTACTTTTAGGAGAGATTTAGCGGTTTGGGAAGGATCAGCATTCCCCTTGCCCTTACACCACACATGTTAAGTGTTCAATCTTTCTTCACCCTTTTTGATGGATTACAAATACTCAAGTGCACCAACAAAAGCTAGCCGAAGATTACTGGAAACTTTTAGGAACAATCATCAGTTCAGCTCACTGACTAGGTTGATACAGCGGGACACGCACCAGAAAAGCTGCCCACCAGGAGGAGCCAGATAGCTTGTTGAACTTGCACTTGTAAATCAACTGTTTGCATTTATTTTATTGTCATTGTGCTGTTTCAGTGAGCTGGGTTGGACTTGGTGGAGAAGTGTCCCACTGCAGATATCATTACAGTGGGAGATTCCTCCACCATGCACTTCCTCAGGTCAGACCCTAAGTTGAGTAAATTTGGGTCTCTTAGTTTATAGGTGAAACCCTGGAACTGTTGTGTATATGTATGTCAGTTGACTCTCACAGGGATCTGTTTGAGTCAAATGTTACCGTATTTTCCGGCGTATAAGACGACTTTTTAACCCATTAAAATTTTCTCAAAAGTCGGAGGTCGTCTTATACGCCGGTACCTGACATGTAGAATCTCAGTCAGACCGCGGCCATCCATTTTTCAAAAGCCGCGCCTCCTCCTCGTGCTGTTCCATGATAGGGGGAACACTCAGCTTCCCAGCAGAGCCTCTGTTCAGTGTTCCGCCTATCACGGATGCCCTCTCGTCCTCAGCCTCGAATGAGAGGACATCTGTGAACACTGAACACAGTGTCTGCTGGGAAGCTGAGTGTTCCACCTATCACAGAACAGCACGAGGAGGAGGTGCGGCTTTTAAAAAATGGATGGCCGCGGTCTGACTGAGATTCTACATGTCAGGGATAAGGTATGTGATCGTCGAGGGGCACAGTGAGGCATGTAGGGGCACAGTGAGGCATGTAGGGGCACAGTGAGGTATGCAGTGGAACAGTGAGGCATGTAGGGGCACAGTGAGGCATGTAGGGGCACAGTGAAGCATGTAGGGGCACAGTGAGGTATGCAATGGCACAGTGAGGTATGCAATGGCAAAGTGAGGTATGCAATGGCACAGTGAGGTATGGTGAGGCATAGCTAGTCGGAAGGGGGTCGTCTTATATGGCGAGTATATCCCAAAACCAAAATTTTAGCTGGAAAATTAGGGGGTCGTCTTATACGCCCAGTCACCTTATACGCCGGCAAATACAGTAAATGTGTAAACTCTATTTCTCTACCAAGTAAACATATTACCTCTTGGTTGAACTACTTCTTGTGTGGGACTCTGTCTCTTGCAGCTGTGTGGCAGGAAACCCACAACAAGGTAACAATATTTAAATACATTTACTGTTCTGTGATATCATTGTGGTCCTCTATAGCCTTTAGGGGCCCACAATCACATTATTGTTATTATTGTTCAGTTGTGCCAAAGGGGAATCAAGCCAAATTACAAGGGTTGACAGGCAGAGTACAGGCCCAAAACTTAAACCAGCAGCTCCTACGGGGGTAGTGCTACACGTGGGTGCTCGTCCGGGATTCCTGTGACTCTGCAATCTAAATCCCCTCCCTAGACAGAACCTCTACCGGCACAAAAAAATGGATTCTGCTGCTGCTATAGAGTGGTGCAAGGAAGAAAATGCCCGCTCAGAGCTCAGCGTGGTTCTGGAAATTCCAGGAGAGTCCTGGGGTGAAGAACAGTTAAGTCAAGCCATGAAGACACTGTCCCCAGACAAGAAAGCATGGGTGATTGCTGTAAAAACAGACACAGGGACACCACATACATATGCATTGATTGAGTGGAAACAGGAAATCCCTGAACACTTCAAAGGTCCAAGTGTGAAGTTCGCTAACAAGGGAGAACTTAATGTGATACACCCAGAGGCACCCAAAGAAGGTCCTACCTCATCCAGTCAAGCTGACTAGCAAACCACAAGTTCCTGCCAAGTCACCTCTGGCCACCAATGGGTCCGAACTCTGTGCTGTCCTTGGGGAATTTGTCAAAAAGTGCCAAAAGGACCCCCACGCATACTCGGCTGCTGGCTACAGGAAGCTCAGAATCTTTTTGGGAAGGCAACCGGTACCTTTAGCGGAAGACAGTTTTGAGGAATGGCTGGACCAAGCTACCCAAGCTTTGGATGAATGGGACCAGAGTCTCATAAGAAACAGAGGATCACGGAGAGTCTGAAGGGACCTGCCCTAGAAGCCATTCGCAACCTGAAGCTCAGTAAGAAAGACTGCACTGCCCAAGACTACCTGAGCATTTTACAGGATGTATTCGGTCGCACTGAGAAAGCCGCCGAACTCATCTACCAGATGGAACACTCTTATCAGAGAGATGGAGAGAAATTGTCATAGTACATGAGGCGCCTGGACAAGATCATACATCAGATCCTGTTGAAAAAGGGGTTAGACCCTCGGGATGTGGACAAGATCCGAGCAAAGCAAATTTTGAAAGGGGCCCAACCTTTAGACCCCATTACCCTCCTGTTGAGGACTCGGCAAGATGGTGGTATTTTTAAATATCCAGACTTGATCCGGATTGTCAGGGAGGAAGAAGTCACATTGGACAGCAAGAAGAAGAGTCAGAAACCTGAATCTGCTGCCGGAGTCAGTGATAAATGCTGATGATGGTGACCCTCAGGTTGAGCTTCTAAAGACTCAAGTATCCTAACTAATAGAGATGATGTCCATACTGACCAACCAGCCAACTGGTCTGCCCAGTTGAAACACTCCAGAGGAGCCCAAGAAGTCTCTCTGCTCTAATGTTGCCTAAGTGCAGAAACCAAGGAAACTGATGATCTGCTTCAACTGTGGAGGAGTCGGACATTATCGGGAAGTATGTCCAAGGCCAGAGAAAGCTGCAGCCCAGTACCGCAAGCCGGCGGAAAACTCCAGAGGGCCCCGGGGAAGGAGTCAACCGGGTGCCCACCAGTTTCAGCTAACTCCATGAAATCTAATGACGCGAGGAGACAACATCGGGAGTCCCGACCCTCGCCTAGGGATCCAGTTGTTGCCTCTGAGCGAGATAATGTCTCCCACTCCTTAACCCAACCTGCCCGGCTGTGGAGAGTCAGTGCACACCAGACCCAACAGGGGTCGAAATCCAGCCAAAGTTCCAGAAAAAAAGAAGTAAGGGTACAAACCACTGAACCGGCCAAGCGGGCCCTTCTCCGAAAGTTTCCTGTCAAGTTAGTGGGGCCCTCCCCAGTAGTCTCAATCCAGGTTACACCAAGGTCCTCCTGGATACTGGGGCTCAAGTGACTCTCCTGTACAGAGACTTCTATGACAAGCACCTTAAACACTTGCCTTTGCAGAAGTTGGAAGAATTGGAGATATGGGGCATTGGAACTCAAAACTTCCCCTATGAAGGTTATTTATCAATCAAACTAACCTTTGACCCCCTCGGTGGCTGGAGAAACAGAGACTTTTGACACCTTGGCAGTGGTCTGCCCTCGCCCGCCAGGGGCTAGTAAAAGTTCCCTCATTATAGGGACCAACACTGACCTAGTTAGGAGACTACTAACACCTCTCGCCCAGGAGCGGAGTGCTTCAACTGCAGGAGTGCACCCCATGCTGAAACAGGCGTACCAGCGCCTAGTACTAGAACAGAAGGCTCAAGCAGAAGGAGTACGCAAGATCTGGCATTTGGATAGAGGAGAGAGAGTGCTGCAGCCCGGGGAGGTAACTTGCCTGAGAGTGTCTGTCAAGCTTACTTGGAAGCAACCAGGCCCCTTTATTGTTCTTGAAACGGACCAACGGAAGGAAGGAAAGGGGATAGAAATAGTCCCTGAACTTGTTCCATTGAAGGCCCTGTGGAGGAATCATGGAAAGGTCTCAGTAAGTGTTCGCAACACAACCACCTCACCTGTGAAGGTACCGGCCAGAATGCTGTTGGGCAAAGTAAGCACCGCCACCCCAGTCTCGCCATCTGACTTGAAGAAGGAGGAGAAGGGTGAGATCCCATTGGAGAAGTTCTACCCAAAAGACACCACCCTTCCACCAGAATGGAGAGAAAGGGTTAGGGCCCAGCTCGCCCGATGGCAGACTGCATTCTCCAAGAACGAATTCGATGTAGGGTGTGCAAAGAGTACCACCCACAAGATCCGTCTGCAGGAAGTCAAACCGTTCAGAGAAAGGGTCCGACGGGTTCCTCTGGGGGACTTGGAGGACCTACGTGAACAACTGGCAGAACTCAAAAGAGCAGGGATAATCAGAGAATCCAGGAGCCCCTACGCTTCTCCAATAGTGGTGGTACGAAAAAAAAATGGTTCATTGAGGCTGTGCATTGACTTTCTTTGCCTGGAGCCGGATCTGAGTGGACAGGGAAACATTCTGGTGGTGACTGATCACTTTACTAGATATGCCCAAGCTTTCCCAACGAAGAATCAGCAAGCATCAACAGTGGCCAAGGTCTTAGTAGAGAAGTTCTTTGTTCACTATGGTTTGCCCCAGTGTATCCATTCGGATCAAGGAAGAGACTTTGAAAATAGCCTTATTAAAGACTTTTAGATCTATTAGGCATCAAAAAGTCCAGAACCACTCCTTACCACCCCTAAGGGGACGCTCAACCCGAAAGGTTTAACCGAACTCTTCTTAACATGCTTGCCACTTTAAGCTCAGAGAATAAGCAACACTGGAGCAATCATGTAGCTGTCATTGTTCATGCCTATAACAATACTACAAATGATGCTACAGAATACTCTCCCTATCGTTTAATGTTCGGACGAGAGGCTTGATTACCAGTAGACCTGGCCTTTGGCATATCTTTGGATCACACCTCAGCAACCTCTCACAGAGGATATGTTGATCGGCTGCGGAAAAGTCTAAAGGCCGCCTATGACAAGGCCCAAGCTACCTCGAACAGGAGGGGACTGAGGATTGAACAAAAAGAACTTTGATCTTAAAGTCTGAGTGCAGGACCTGCAGCCAGGTGTAGGAGTACTGTTGAGAAATCTGGGTGTCCCTGGCAAACACAAATTGGCTGATCGCTGGAAGTCACAGCCTTATGTCATCTGCAAGCAACTACCAGGGCTCCCAGTATATCAGATCAGGCCAGAAGGGACTGTAGGCCCACTAAAGACTTTGCATCGAAATCACCTGCTGCCCCTCTCAGAGGCAGTTCACCTGCCACCAATGTCAGATTCACAGGCGACTCCCTCAACCTCTCAAGGGTCTCAGCCAGTCACTAGGTCACAGTCTGTACCTTAAGATGTGGAGGATGAAGACACTGAAAATGAGGAGGCGGAATCAGACTGGTTGTGGTCATCTCAACTATTAGGACCCACAACCTCTCCATTGTCCCCACCTGAAGTGATTGACATTGGGACTCTCAAACCAGAGGCTCCCGAGTTTGTGCCTCAAAGTATGCTTTCTGAGGAGCTGGAGGATGATCAGATCTCCCTGAGACTGGAAGACCATGAAGAGGTTCCACCCCTTAAGCCTCGTACACACGGCCGAGTTTCTCGTCCAAAACCGGCAAGAAAAGTGCAGCGAGAGCTTTATTGTCAAGAAAACCGTTCGTGTGTATGGTTTTACGACGAGAAAACTGCTGTGAATCTCGACGAGAAAATAGAGAACCTGCTCTCTATTTTCTCGTCAGGATTCAAGATTTCCTCGTCGGCCTGTTCTGTGACGAGAAAATGGTTTGTGTGTATGCTTTTACGACTCTTCCAAAAGCGCGCATGCTCAGAATCAAGTATGAGACGGGAGCGCATCTTCTGCTAAATCAAGCCTTCGTAATGGAGATAGCACATTCGTCACGCTGTAAATTATTGCATCGTTTAAATGTTGTGCATTGAAATCTTCTTTAGAATGTTACATTAATCTAAACTAATGAACTTGTTTTGCTGCTGATATTCACACAGAGTTATGACTATCTTTTTTAAAGCTTTTTCATGCTGCTCTTAATTAAATTTAGGTGTATTATATCGTGCAAGATCTTCTGAATATTTTAATGTTTTATATTTTTGAAACAGATGTTAATTGTAATTTGTCAATGTTTTAATAGTGATCTCCCATTGTATATTTGAATATTTTTTGTGTCAAGTTTACACCCTATATTTTTTAAAGAAATTATTTAATTTTTTTTGGGGTTGTTATCTGTCCCTTTTTTTTTTGGTATCAAATGTATCTGCTTACTCCAAAGCTAAATTAAAAATTTGAAAAAATAAACATAGTCAAGTATGAACTTAAACAAAAAAAACATTTATTCATGTTTTTACCAAAATAAAGAGAAGGCAGCGCTGGAGAACCTGCTGCCATTTGTGCATCCCAGGGACCCCAGAGCACACATCAACCCTGTGTGGACACTAAAATTGGGAGCTTGAGAAGGCCAACAGTTCTGAGCACAATCTGATGCTGGCCTCCCAGAAGTCAAGAACAGCAGCAGGTGATATATATATCCCAAGTGTGTGGTACTACAACAGGCTGCCTTCTGTCAGACCACAATGAAGCAAGGCCATCACTTCCTCGTCTTCTTAGCAACCTTCCCTGCAACCTTCCCTTTAGCCTCCTCTGCAGCCTTCCTTCCTCGTGTGGCTGGAGGCTGGGCCACTGGAGGGGTACTCCTGTCAGGAGGAGGAGGAGAAGGGGGTGGCGCAGAAGAAGAAGTTGGAGGCGAATGGGGTGGGGCAGAAGAAGAAGGTGGAGGAGGAGGTGGAGGAGAAGGGGGTGGGGCAGAAGAAGAAGGTGGAGGTGGAGGAGGAGGTTGAGGTTGTGATAGCTGTGCCACCTCACATATGGCCGTATTGGGGGTAATTCTCTCCATCACCCCCTTGTTCAGCAAGGTGATGAGCAGGGGCTCGCATAGGAGGCGTTGCTCCATGCTCATCACCTTGAACTTTTCCTCAACTAGGCCGGCAATGGCCTCTTCAGGGGATGTGGGCTCCTGGGGGGTGGCATGTGCCTCTCTAATAAGGGCCATTGCTGCCTCACTAGTGGTCCTGTCCCTCCTGCTTCTTTTTGGAAGGTGGATGGGAGGCACCTGAGATCTAGTGCTTCTCCTCGGGCCGGCCACCTCCTGTCTGCCACTGGGCCCTGCCACCTCCTGGCTGCCACTGGGCCCTGCCACCTCCTGGCTGCCACTGGGCCCTGCCACCTCCTGGCTGCCACTGGGCCCTGCCTCCTCCTGCCTGACAGTTTCCAGACCCTCCTCCTGGCTGATTTCATCCTGTGTATGAAAAAGGGACATAGTTTAATATTTTGGTTTATTATTTTCATACAACTTTCAGATCATGAATGTAGCAATTTGAATGTAAATCAAGAAAAAAAGTAAATTTTTTTAGGACTACATCAGATTGACTATTTAGCACCCAATTTAGGGCAGACTAATGTCTCGAGATCTTGATTTCACTTTTGGAACCCAAAATAGTTTATGATTTTCATCTTGACTTTTTTTTCCATCATTAAGTTTATCCCAATACATTTGCATTAAATACTATACCTGGCTCCAGATGGCCAAATCAGGTTCATCCAGGATGGCTGCCTCCTCTTGCTCCAGAGAAGGCTCAGGTTGGCTGCAGGGAAGTCTGGGGGGAAGAGTGGACAGTGATGGCCTTGCCTCAATGTGGTCATCCAGAAAGGACATCCTGCTGTAGTACCACAAATTCGGGACATACACATCATCTCCTGCTGCTCCTGACCTCTGAGAAGCCAGGACCTTAGAGCGTTCAGTCCTGTATGTGCCTCTCAAGCTCCCAATTTTAGTGTCCACCTGTTTTGCTGTGGCTGTGGGCACCTTGGTATGCACAAATGGGAGCAGGGTCTCCAGCGCTGCTTTTCGTACCCCTTTTTTTTATGGATGGGGTTTTTTGTTTCCCACAGAGCGGGCAGCTCCCTTACCCGGTCTATAAATTCCGCAAGGAATTCCTTGTCACTTATAAAGACATTCATTTTGGGTCTGCAAGTCAAAAAAAAAATTAAATAAATAATGTGAGGCACACAGTCTAACCTCCTTAAAATCTTATTCACCATATATATCCTCCAACATTCTCAAGACAGTATAGGCCACCAATTTATCAAAGTCACAAAATCACATACCTTCATTCGCACGTCCGTCACTTGAACTCCTCTCTCCGCACACCGAACGTAGTATAGTCACATGTGTGTTTGCTATATATACACCACGCATGCGTAAAACTACGCACACGTCGCTCCGCACACGTCGCCCGCCCATGACGTTCTAACTAACATCTTTTCCCCGCCCCTTCTCTTTCGGCGCGCAGACAGATATGGCGGATTCACAGCAGGTGTCTGATAATTCCTCAAATAACGAGGAGGAGACAAGCTCGGAGACTGAGGAAACGTCACGGCCAGGGAGGAGATTCAAGGCATCTAATATGTCTTATACGGAGATGGCAGAGATGGTGGACATATTGCTAAAGTCGGATTATGACGCAAAGCATGGGCCGTATAGCAAACCTAATAGAAGGAAGGCCAAAATCATGAAGAAAGTCGTGAAGAGTCTGAAGAAGAATTTCGGGGTGAAACGATCAAATGAGCAGCTCAGAAAGAGGTGGTCTGACCTCAAACTGAGGGAGCTGGAGCAGTTAAGGAGCATTAAGAGAATGCTAGGAAAAAGTACTTTTTCCACATTTTTCCTATTATTGTATTTCACAACTTACATGTTGCTCCATGTTATTGCATTTTTCTATTGTACTACCTTACAAAATGTCATAGTTTGAACTTGGTTGGGCACAGTAATCGTTCGTTACAGACACATCGTTCGCCCACTATCCTCGTTTTTTTGAGATTTTACAGGGTTAAATTAAATTAGACATCTGCCTGTTTTGATTCAATTGTTGTTCTTACATTGTTGGCTAGATGATGTGTTTGTAAAGAGAATGAAATGCAAACTTTAATCAGTGTAAAGGAGAGGACACTCAGCAGCTGGTTCCACATCTGTACTTTTGAGCACTATAGTGTGGGCCAACAGAACCGCCTTTTTTGGGTGTCCCACACAGGTGCATCAGTGAATTTTTGTGGTGCCTCCATGTCTCAAAATTAACAGCCAAAGGTGAATACTAAACATATTTTTGGGAAGAAATAATGTCTTCATGTGGAAATTCTGCACAAACAGACACTTGTACCCCACTTCCAAGCAATTTAGCCTGTTTTTAGTTTTCATAGAGAATTTCAGTGTGATAAATAGACCTTTTGTTTGATTCTCATAGGGGAGA
This sequence comes from Rana muscosa, assembly GCA_029206835.1. NCBI lineage: Eukaryota > Metazoa > Chordata > Amphibia > Anura > Ranidae > Rana > Rana muscosa. Next base: position 23,703,161 of record CM055118.1, read on the forward strand.
GAAGACTGGGAGGAGAACACTCCAGGGAGCACAGGAACCCCACAGCTTCGAAACAACCCCAACCTCACAAAGACCCACAACCTAAGGATGTTGAGGAAGTTGAAGAGGTGGAGGAAGGAGAAGTGCAGGAAGGAGAAGTGGATGACGTGGTGGAACTGGTCACCACAACAGGTCAGTATCTGTCACCACAGCTTCAGGTAAGAGATGTAGGCCTGCAGAGTTATAATACCTTTTTATTTTGTTTTTAGGGGATGTAAATGTTGTGTTGAAAGAAAGTACATGTTTCTCTGCTGACAGTGCCCTACAAATCATACAGCAAGTGATGGAATGTAGCACAGAACTGGACAGAATTAAGCAAAGAATTCATGTAATGGATCAAACCTTTAAAGACATCCTAGATGTTTTGGGTAGAATTGAATAAGGCATCAAAACCCTCATTTTTGTTTACAGATTGTTCTTCCCCCTTTTATTCTCTTTTAGACAATCAAACCAGCCAAAAATTGAATATGCACACAGTGTGTCAACATGTGCCATCTGCCATCAGGGGATATCCATGTACGGCTTTTGGGGGTGCAACCCCTTCCTCGTATCTCAAGTAGGTGAACTGAAGAAGGGGTTGCACCCACAAAACACGTCCATTGATCACCCCTGATGGCAGATAGCACATGTTGACAATAAGGATCAGGAGTCTAAAATCCCTATTGGAAATTACTTCATATTGTGTGCATATTCAATTTTTGGCTTGGCCAGGGGTGCCAAGACCCCATATTAGGACGGCCAGATAGAGACATATTTTGTGTAAGTGAATGTCTCATATTGCCCAGAGGTATCCAATGTTGTACTTTTTGGAATGCAACTGATGGTTTTGTATTTTCATTAAAAAAAATTTGCCGGTTTGTGGCCAGCCAAAAAAAAAAAAGAAGTATTTACCATGTGTGTGAATGTGCACAGAGTAAAATTTTTGAACACAAACAAAGTGTAGCTTCTTTTTCAAATACGCTCTAACCTTATTTGTGTATATTTTTGTGGTTCGTAGTGAAATGGTTGTTATTTACTAAAGGAAAAAAACACTTGTCACTACAAATGCACTAAGACAAACTAGGAGACAGGAAACAAACAAAGTTACAAGATAAAAAATGTTTTTTAATGATTTCTTTATGCACAAATCTTTACTCATGGCCTGGCATAGGAATTGCCCCCCTACCCGTGAAAAATTCCATATATTTATCCCGAACCTCACGGGCATTTTGGGGGGGCAAGCCAGGACGGGCAGATTCGAGGCCCGGCACGGGATTGGCACAGGAAAGTCCTGCCTCAGGCAATACTGAGGCCATATAATTACTTGATTTTCGGCAGAGAAAATTATGGAGCACACAGCAGCATAAAACAACATAGTTTATCTTGTATTCCGCCAAGTGGATTGGAGTCATAAAAAGGCGGAACCGGCTGGCCATTATCCCGAAGGCATTTTCAACGACTCTTCGGCCCCTGGCCAGCCGGTAATTGAACACCCTCTTCTCTGGGGTCAGGGTCCTCTGTGGAAATGGCCTCATGAGGTGCGGTCCGAGTCCGAAGGCTTCATCAGCCAAAAAAACAAAGGGGAGTCCTTCAACATTCCCTGCATCCGGTGGCAATGCAAGGTCGTCACTCTGGAGACGGAGGGCAAACTCCGTCTGGATGAAGGATCCCTCATCGGACATCCGGCCATTCTTCCCTACATCCACATAGAGGAATTCATACCGTGCTGACACCACCGCCATCAGCACAATGCTATGAAACCCCTTGTAATTGTAGTAGTAGGACCCAGAATGGGGTGGCGGCACGATGCGGACGTGCTTCCCGTCAATGGCACCACCGCAGTTGGGGAAGTCCCACCGCGTGGCAAACACCGATGCCACAGTCTGCCATTCCTGTGGCGTGGAAGGAAGCTGGGGAGTCAAACAAGATGAAAAAAAATTAGAAATTTAAAACATAACATTGCAAGCAGATTATAAGAAAATACATTCGAGGCCAACATCAATCAAAATCTCAGTTTAAGGTGTTTTGACTAAGTATAATGGAAGGCTCAAGTTTCATATTCATCATCCCTCTGATGGTCCATTCTAAACAAATTTGGGGGGGGGGAGATGTGTTTGGCCACAGGATAGCATTGCAGTGGCGGTGCGTCCAGAGTGGGCGCTGGAGCACTGCCCCCTCTATTCTGCGCCCGTCACTCAGAACAATACATAGGTTCATGCCTTGCATTAACCTATGTATTGTCAATGCCGCCCACTATTCAGGTGGATGGCCCCCTGTTGAGCGACGGCCATATGAATAACTGCGGCATTTATGGGGTGAAAATTGCATATTAGAAACAGGGGGGCAAATAGGCTTGGCAATTACAGCCTGAGGGATGTAATTGGCTTGCTAAAAAAGGGATTTTTATAACAGCTTACCTGTAAAATCCTTTTCTTGGAGTACATCACGGGACACAGAGCGACTTAGTCATTACTAATGGGTTATATAGATTACCTTCAGGTGTTGGCACTGGCCAATTCCAAACCGGAAGTACCCTCCCCTATATAAGCCCCTCCCATCCGGGAGCACCTCAGTTTTGTAGCCAAGCAATAAGTGTCCCAAAAAGAGGGGTGGGAGCTCTGTGTCCCGTGATGTACTCCAAGAAAAGGATTTTACAGGTAAGCTGTTATAAAAATCCCTTTTTCTTTTTCGTACATCACGGGACACAGAGCGACTTAGTCATTACTAATGGGACGTCCCAAAGCAATGCCAAATGAGGGGAGGGATACATAAGCTGGGTGCCATCAGGCATGAGGATCTTTTGCAGCCTGCAACACACTGCGCCCAAAGGCGACATCCTCCTGACTTCTAACGTCTACCTGGTAGAATCTAGTAAACGTGTGTACCGAAGACCATGTTGCGGCCTTACATACTTGAGCCAGGGAGGCCTGGTGATGCACTGCCCATGAAGTTCCAACTGCTCTTGTGGAGTGCGCCCTAACTTTGAACGGAGGCGGTCTCTTTCTCAAGCCATAGGCTTGTATTATGACCTGTCGAATCCACTTGGCTAAAGTGGATTTTGATGCTGCCTGACCCTTTTTAGGGCCTTCCGGCAGAACAAACAAAGTATCCGTTCTACGAATCTGAGCAGTGGCTTTTAGATAAGCTTTAACTGCTCTTACTACATCCAAGGAATGTAATAACTTTTCCTCTACCGAGCTAGGTTTGGGGAAAAAAGAAGGAAGAACCACATCTTGGTTCAAATGAAACCTCGATACCACCTTCGGAAGAAAGGCTGGATGAGGACGTAATACTACTCTGTCCTTATGGACAACCAGATATGGCTCCTTACAGGACAAGGCGGCTAATTCCGATACTCTTTTAGCCGAACAAACGGCTACTAAGAAAATCAATTTCCTGGTGAGAAGAACCAAGGAAATGTGTTGCAATGGTTCAAACGGTTGTTTCTGTAGAACTGACAGAACCAGGTTTAAGTCCCAAGGACATATGGGAATACTAACCGGAGGGCTAATACGCATCACTCCTTGTATGAAAGCTTTGACTAGTGAATGCGAAGCCAAGGGCCTTTGAAAAAATATTGACAAGGCCGAAATCTGACCCTTGATAGTACTCAAGGCCAGCTTCCTATCTACAGCCCACTGTAGGAAGTCCAAAATCCTCCCTATCACGTACTTACGTGGATGCCATTTTTTGGCCTCACACCACTTAATGTACGCTTTCCAGATCCTATAATAGATCTGCCTGGATACCGGCTTCCTGGCATTGATCATGGTAGATACCACAGAATTAGAGAGCCCTCTCTTTTTCAGAATGTGGGCTTCAATAGCCAGGCCGTCAAACCTAGGGCTGGTAAGGAAGGGTGGTATATCGGTCCCTGCGACAGCAGGTCCGGACGATGTGGGAGGGTCCAAGGACTCCTCACTGACATTTTTACAATCTCCGCGTACCATGCCCTTCGGGGCCACGCTGGAGCCACCAGAATCACTGGTTTCTTTTCTACCCTGATTCTGCGGAGTAATCGCGGTAACAATTGTGGCGGTGGGAATGCATATATCAGCTTGAACTGATCCCAAGGGAACACTAGGGCATCCGAGCCGCAAGCTAGAGGATCCCTTGTGCGAGACACAAATCTGTCCACCTTTGCGTTGAATCTGGATGCTAGCAGATCTACATCCGGTGTTCCCCACCGCTGGCATATTGCCTGGAAAACCTCGGGGTGAAGAGACCATTCCCCCGGGCATAATTGTTGGCGACTTAAAAAGTCCGCTCTCCAATTTTCCACTCCTGGGATGAAAACCGCGGATATGGCTGGGACATATTTTTCTGCCCACTCCAGGATGCAATTTGCTTCCCTCTGGGCTGCACGACTCCTGGTGCCACCCTGGTGATTGATATATGCCACTGCTGTGGCATTGTCTGATTGAATTCTGACAGGGGACCCTTGGAGTTTGGATGTCCATGCTACTAGGGCATACCGGGCTGCTCGTATCTCTAAGAGATTGATGGGCAGGGCCTTTTCTGCTTCTGACCACTTGCCCTGGAGAGACCATTGCTCCAGTACTGCCCCCCAGCCTATGAGGCTGGCATCTGTAGTGACTACCTTCCAAGAAACCGGACTGAAGGGTTTCCCTTTTTCCAGATTCTGGGGCACCAACCACCAATGGAGGCTCTTGCGAACGGAAGGGGACAGGGACATTGGTAAGTCTAAAGCCTGAACTTTTTTGTTCCAGGCTGACAGTATGGCCCTTTGCAAATTCCTTGAATGGAATTGACCGTAGGGTACCGATTCGAATGAAGCCACCATTTTTCCCAGCAGCCTCATGCAGAGGCGTATGGATGGTTTTCTTTTTGTACCCACTAAGTGGGTCAAATCTTTTAAAGACGACACCTTCTCTGGAGGTAAGAAAATCTTTCTCTGATTTGAATCCAGCCTTAGCCCTAAGTATTCCAGACTTTTGACTGGTCTTAGAGCTGACTTGTCCCGGTTGATAATCCAACCGTGATATTCCAGATACTTGATTGTCTTGTGAATAGCTACTTCCAGCTTTTCCACTGAGTGGTCTATTAGTAGCAGGTCGTCTAGATATGCCATTATCGTTACACCCTGTGTTCTTAGATTGGCCAATAATGGGGCCAGAATTTTTGTGAACACTCGTGGTGCTGTGGCCAGACCGAAAGGTAAGGCTCTGAACTGAAAATGGCGCCCTTCTACTGCAAAGCGTAGAAATTTCTGGTGGGCCGGAAAGATGGGAATATGCAGATAAGCATCCTTTATGTCGATCGAGGCTAACCATTCCTGCCCTTGTAGGGCGGTGGCCACCGATCGGATCGACTCCATCCGAAAAGTCCTGATATTTAGGAACTTGTTTAGCCCTTTTAGATGTAATATGGGCCTCACGTCCCCATTTGGTTTGGGGACTGTGAAAAGGTTCGAGTAAAACCCGAATCCGCTTTCTTCCAGGGGAACCTTCATGATTACACCTTGGAGCAATAGTTGTTCTAGTGCCAGAAGGAGGGATCCTCTCTTCTGGGGATCTCTTGGCACGTTTGACCTCATAAATTGGGCAGGAGGAGTGCCTTTTAACTCCAGCTTGTATCCCAGACTTACTGCGGAGAGCACCCATCTGTCTCTGATGGTGTCCCGCCAGGTCTCTGTGAACAACTGAAGTCTTCCCCCCACCCGATTGAGTGGGGGCAACGCTTCATGCCTTGGGGGGAGGTTTTGTACCTCTCTTGATCCAGGGCTTCTTGTTACCCTGTGATTGTCCCTGATTTCTGCCCCCTGAATTTGACCGCGGAGGCCGTCGGAACTGCTTCACAGCCGATGTGCCCGGGACTGGAGAAGTAGGCCTCTTAAAAGAAGGACTTCTACCCTTGTTCTTAACCGGTAAGAGTGAACTTTTACCGGCAGAAATTTTCTGGATATATTTGTCCAGATCTTCTCCAAATAAGCGTTCTCCATGAAATGGGAAGCTAACCAGCAGTTTTTTACAGGGAGCTTCAGCAGACCAGTTTTTGAGCCACAGAAGCCTACGCATATGTACTATTGACAGCGTAAAGCGGGAGGCCTGTTGGATTGTATCCTTTATGGCGTCCACCGCAAAACACAAGGCTCTAGGTAGGTCAGCTAGGGCAAGAGCCTGCTGATCTGGTAAGTCCCTTAAGACTTGTTTCAACTGATCTTTCACTGCTTGGCAGACTCCAATCGCTGCTACCGCAGGTTGTGTCACCATGCTTGCTGTAGGGAAAGCAGATTTTAGTAAAGACTCCAATTTTTTGTCTATTGGGTCTTTGAACATTGGAACATTATCTACTGGACATGTCAGTGATTTGTTAACAGAAGAGATGGCTGCGTCCACTGTAGGGACCCTCCATTTTTTTATGAACTTATCCTCCATGGGATAGATCACCGGAAATCTCTTGGGGGGAGCAAATATTTTATCAGGATGCTCCCAATCCTGGTAAATAAGCCCTTCTAATAAAGGGTGGATTGGGAAGGAACAGACAGCCTGGGGAGCTTTCAGCGACCCCAGCGAGGAAACCGTAGTGGATGGTGGTTCCGCCAGAGGCATTTTAAATGCCGATCGGACCATGTTAGTCAGAGACTGAACCCATAATCTTTCAGCCTGAGATGCTGAGAAAGGTTCTTCCACTGTTGATTCCTCCATAACTGAATCAACCTCATCCTGATCCCCTTCAGGTAGGTCGATCTCTGTGTGGGGCTGTTCCTCCACTAACAGGCACTCTGAAGGAGGAGACGGAGATCGGACGCGCTTTTCCTGTGACAGGGAAGCAGCGATCAATGCTGTTAATCTCTCTTCCAATCCTCCCAGAGTTGAGGATAAAACCTCCTCTGTTATATATACAGGAGCAGGTGGACTGGGGACAGCCGCAGCACCAGGCATTCCTGCGGGGTTTCTACGGCTACTGACCTCTGAATTCTCAGGGGAGATTGGTGCAGTACAAGCATGGCCAATATCCTCAGAGCCCGATGGAGACCCCTTTGGCTTCCTGGAAGATCTATTTCCGGAGCGTCTGGACGACATATCCTTTAAGCACAAAGCTGAGGTATTCCCGTCGTCATACACCAATTTTTGCTGGTAATAGTCTAACACAGTTGCTGCTATATACCAGCTGGTGTCCACTAAAGTGCCTTTCTATGGGGATGCCTGCATCAACCGCCTCTGTGTGCCACTGTTTGTTGCTAGCTCTGTTTGCATCCAGCTGACACTTGTACTGTGTCTTTTAACCATGCTGGGACGCCTGCACATGCGCAGAAGCGCCGCGGCGCGCATCGAGCGTCATCCACCCGCCCCGCCCCTTTTTTTTCATAGGAGGCGCGTGCACGCGCCCGCGCGCTCGCCCGTGCGCCATTGGCGCCCTTTTCGAAACCAAACAGGGACTAGGAGCCAGGGCCCTTTTTGCCGGAGGGCCTGTGCGGTGGATGAGCGCAGCAACAGGGCAGAGGAAGTGGATTCCCACAGAGAAACTTACCAACTGCCTGGATCTTTTGACTTGAGAAAACCAAAGATCCCCATGACAAGAAAAATGGACTACAGCGGCCTCTAGTGGTTTAACACAGGTACCGCGGTCCCCTTTTTTTTTTTTTTTCTTGACTACTATTAAAATTTTACATTTTCAGTAGTTACAGGCAAACACAGATATTTAGCGGGAATACCGTTAGGTAACAGACAGAAAGACAAATTAGGCTTGGGGGTCCCCCAATAGAACCAAGTTCCTGGGGGCCCCCACTTACCTGATCCCCGCCGCAGGACTTTGTTTGGTCCACAGAAGTCCAAACTTCACCTATCACGGCAGGCATTGTAATTAAACCTTCAGGGACCGGGTTCCCAAGGATTCCACTCCCCTGGACCTGTATAGCACCCTGCACAGACAACATCTTGGTCGTGGGTATGACCAGAGCTCTGGATCCCAGGGTCCAGCCCTCCTAAGAGAAGCATTACAGGCAAAACCTTGCTCTTCTGCTGCAAGGCCCGGGTACCGACCGTTTAGCTATGAAGCTTTTTTGGTGGGATCCGGAACAGCTTACTAAGGCCCAAAAGAACCTGTACGCAAGCCCAGTGAAAACACATGTTACTCTTTGGCCAACACCTTAGACACTGGCAAAAAACTGAGGTGCTCCCGGATGGGAGGGGCTTATATAGGGGAGGGTACTTCCGGTTTGGAATTGGCCAGTGCCAACACCTGAAGGTAATCTATATAACCCATTAGTAATGACTAAGTCGCTCTGTGTCCCGTGATGTACGAAAAAGAAAGTTAAATAGGGGAAGCAGGGGGGGGCATTCCTTGGGTAAACACTGACAGGCTGCTCTGCCAATCATGTTCACCAAGTCTGTTTAACGGTAACATGATTGGCTGATGCAACATCGAGGGCAGGAAAAGACATCAAGGACAGAAGAAGGATGGCGCGGACCAGAAGAAGGTAAGTGCAGGGCTGGGGGGAACTGGCTGCATTGGAGGGGGCAAAATGGCTGCATTGGAGGGGACAAAATGGCTGCATTGGAAGGGGCAAAATGGCTGCATTGGAAGGGGCAAAATGGCTGCATTAGAAGGGGAAAAATGGCTGCATTGGAAGGGACAAAATGGCTGCATTGGAAGGGGCAAAATGGCTGCATTGGAAGGGGCAAAATGGCTGCATTGGAAGGGACAAAATGGCTGCATTAATAGGCACAGTCGCAAAAAAGGAGGAAGTTTATATATATAATTTGGGGGTGGCCCCCCAAACATTTGGAGCAGCAGTCACCACTGATGGAGAGGTTAGTGAAGGGAAATATGCATGGAGGAGAAAAAAGGGGCATTTAAAAGCTTCCAGCATGCATGAGGACAAAGGGGACATTCTCAGCATATTACAATCATTGTAATTAGGGAAGGATGAAAGAAATACAATACATTAGCATACATGAAATACATAAAATGTGATGTTAATGGAAAAAACTTACCCTAATATAGTCCTCCTGCAGGACTTGTATAATGGCAGAACAGGTGTCTGGGATTATGAGGGCCAGAGCCTGGGGGGAGTTGCCTGTCGTGAACTTCAAGTCCTGAAGACTTCTCCCTGTCGCCAGGTAACGTAACGTGGCAATGAGCCTCTGCTCAGCACTGATGGCTTCCCGCATAACGGTGTCCTGCCTGGTAATATAGGTGGACACCAAAGCCAACAGTTGCTGAAAAACGGGGTCAGACATCCGCAGAAAATTCCTGTAGTCTTCAGGATTATTCTCGACGATCTCCCGCAGCAGAGGCATATGGCAAAATTGGTCCCGCTGGAGCAACCAATTCTTGGTCCATGAACTCCTCCTCACCCCGTTCATGGACTGGTCTTGGTCCAAAACAAGCAGACCAACACCAAGCACCCGCACAGCACGAACTCGACGACGAGAACGTACCCGCGGCATGGCTAGGAAACGGTTGTCTGATCAGAACGTACAGAACAGAACGCACTTTAGAACAGCAAGGCCTATGAAGAACGAACTGCAAATCAGAAACGAACGGGCAAGAACGCACTGTAAAACAGATACGACCTGCCTACACGCCCTGAAAGACAAGATACGAACCCACAAGCACAAACTGAACCACAGAAAACGAACTGAAAAGCACGAAGACTGAAAAGCGCGAATCGTCTCTTCCCAAACTTTTACTTCACACGCGGTAACACAAGATCAGCAAAAACAGGCCAAGGGGTGGCGCCAGGGAAATCGATCTTCCCCTTTATACTGCCGTCGTACATGCTGGACGTGACCGCGCTGAACAACGAGGAAATTTGGAATTGTCAGTGTGTACGCATGGAAAGCTTGACGAGAAACTCGTCAAGGTTAACAAGAATCTCGTCGAAAAAAACGACGTGTTTTTAACGACGAGAAACTCGGCCGTGTGTACGAGGCTTGACAGAATGAGCACTGGAAGATGTGGAAGAGACAGTGTCAAATGTGTCTGAGCAAGGAGAAGAAGTCGTGGAGGGACAAGAGTCCAGTGTACCTGAGACCTTAGCACCTAAGGAGCAGAGAGAGAGAAGAGTCATTCACCCACCCAAGAGACTGACTTACAATCAATTGGATGAATGCTCTGAAGAGGCTGTGCTCACCTCAAAGAGAACAACTGAGATGCCTGGTCCCTCCACTACACATTTGGTGGGGGACAATCCCAGCTCACCCCCTGGCACATCTGTTTGGGCTATTCCTCTTAAGGTGGCCTCTAAGCAGAACAACCTCCTTTCCAAAGCATGGTGGGGGGTTCCTCTGCCTAGTTCTTATGAAAATGTGAATTGCCTTATTTCTTGCATACACTAACTGGTCCTTTTTCTCCTCGTGTATCTGAACAAAGCATGTAACAGGTTACAAACTGCTGCTGTCTTTGGGGACCAAAGATTTCAAGTGGGGAAGTGTGTAGCAAGGTGTCACTTTTGCACGTAGCTTATGGACTACAGTTTGTGCCTAATAAGAACTTAGCTCCTTTTGTTGTCTGTTTGTATCATACTGCTGCAATTTGTTTGGTTCAGCTATGACAAAAACAATGCATGACGGACCTTGTGGTGCGGAGAGACAGAGACTCTGTTGCTGTGGGTCAAAAGTAGACTACAAGGCCCACAAAGCCACTATCCTGCCAGGGTGCGTGGCTCCACGCACGGCCTGCTGGGAGAACTTATTTAAGACAAGGCGGGGCTTGTGTTCCATCTCTTGGGACGCCATCTTGCAACAGGCAAGAGGCCTGCAGTGAAGCCTGGGCCTAAAGTAACGGAGACCGGATTGTCTGTCGGAGGGATTCCTGCTACAGCCCTGCTGATCGGACCAGGGAGAGGGACCGCTCTACAGTCCCCAGTATCCAGAGTCACCTATCCACCGACGCCTTGTGAGCGGCTAAGCGGAGGACCAGGGACCACGACCTGTCCAGAGGCTGAGAACCAAGAGGGCCCAAACAGAGCACCCATGCGAGGCGAGGCCTCATGTGGTGAGAGGGCACCTGCCCACCAACATAACTAACTGTGTCGCAGGAAGGTGACTTCCATAGTTTTACTTATACTTGCTGGCAACTGCAGTGCCTTAAGCGGAGACACGCTACATTCAGGAGTGATTTAGCGCTTTGGGAAGGATCAGCATTCCACTTGCCCTTAAACCACACATGTTAAGTGTTCAATCTTTCTTCACCCTTTTTGTTGGATTACAAATACTCAAGTGCACCAACAAAAGCTAGCCAAAGATTACTGGAAACTTTTAGGAACAATCATCAGTTCAGCTCACTGACTAGGTTGATACAGCGGGACACGCACCAGTAAAGCTGCCCACCAGGGGGAGCCAGATAGCTTGTTGAACTTGCACGTGTAAATCAACTGTTTGCATTTATTTTATTGTCATTGTGCTGTTTCAGTGAGCTGGGTTGGACTTGGTGGAGAAGTATCCCACTGTGGATATAATTACAGTGGGAGATTCCTCCACAGTGCACTTCATCGGGTCAGACCCTAAGTTGAGTAAACTTGGGTCTCTTAGTTTATAGGTGAAACCCTCGAACTGTTGTGTATATGTATGTCAGTTGACTCTCACAGGGATCTGTTTGAGTCAAATATGACATGTGTAATCTCTATTTCTCTACCAAGTAAACATATTACCTCTTGGTTGAACTACTTCTTGTGTGGGACTCTGTCTTTTGCAGCTCTGTGGCAGGAAAACCACAACAATCTAACAATATTTAAATACATCTATTGCTGTGTGTTGTCATTGTGGCCCTCTATAGCCTTTAGGGGCCCACAATCACATTATTGTTATTATTGTCCATTTGTGCCAAGGGGGAATCAAGCCAAATTACAGGGGTTGATAGGCAGAGTACAGGCCCAAAACTTAAACCAGCAACTCCTACGGGGGTAATGCTACATATATATATATATATATATATATATATATATATATATATATATATATATATATATATATATATATACTAAACTGCCTGTATGCCACTAACTAACCTGCCTAATCTAGCTCAAGTTCTCTCAATCTCCACATTATCATACTACATACGGCCACCGTGTAAGCAGCCTCATATAGTGTGAAGCATAGACTTAGCCCCTGAGCAATGATTGGCCAATCATGGCTCTCACAGAAGATTGTGTTGTAATTAACCAAAGCATGCAGGTCAGGTGCATGTTTTGGCCAATCAGCAGCTGTCAATGCACAGTTTTTTTTGTATATTATCTTTTTGTTTATCCATTTTCAGTTTATCAAGTTATACAATAGGTGTCTCCACCTTTCATTTTCTTATCAAAATAATTCAAAGCAAATACAGTCTTTTTAAGGTGCATGCGCGGAGCGGCCAGCAATGGACATGTCCCGCTAAAGCTTCGTCCTCTTCACGGCTCCCACAGACAATGGCAGGGCAACTACAAATAACTCACACCATACCCTTCCCTAACGCCCGGGGAACAAAATATTATGGTTTCGGGAGCTACCCGTGGAAAAGCCAAAGCTAAAACCCTCAGAGAAAAGCTGCTCAAGGGGTCCATGAAAATGGCACTGTCTAATTCTCCTCAGGCAGCCAAAACCCGCGCTGACAAGAAACAGCAGCATTTATTACAAGATTCCTGTGACACAGACAATGAACACAGCGCCACATACCAGTCACAAAAAGCTGACACATTACAACCTAATATATTGAAACAAATAGAGAAAATGTTACAAAAAGCTTTAACATTTACCTCAGATCAAATCACTGAGACTCTGACTAAAGAAATCAGAGACTTAGGCCTACGCACTGAGGACCTTAAATACAAAATGGATGACATTGAAACCAGCATAGCAACCCATGACAAAGAATTTGAGGTACTTAAAGAAGAAAATGTAGCAATGCAAACCCGTTTGGAGGACTTTGAGAACAGGGCTCGCCGATCAAATCTCCGTATAAGAGGTATACCGGAGTCAATCATTGATCTTCAATCGTCCATGACAGCACTCTTTCAGGAACTAACACCATCAATCCCAATAGAAAGATTGGAAATGGACAGGATCCACAGAGCTTTGGCACCACGCAAAGCTGATGGCCCCCCTTGCGACATAATTGCTAAGTTCCATTTCTTCCGCACTAAAGATCAAATTATGGCTGCAGCCAGACAAACAGAATCTCTTACTTTCCAAGGACATTCGTACCAAATATTTGCAGATTTATCTCCAATAACAGTAGCTAAACTACGTGAGATGAAACCTTTACTCCTAAATCTCCAACTCCACCACATCCCGTATTAATGGGGATTTCCATTTTCAATTAGGTTCACCTATCAAGGAACTAAATACTCCAGTAGATCCACTAAAGAACTAAAGAACACTCTACAATAAGCCATCTGCAAGTCCTCGACGCCGCACTCTTTCCAATTCTACTCCAAATTCATCATACCCTGAATCTCATGGAAACAGACAAGCTACTTCAAAGAGAGGCCATTTCAACTCTCCAGTTTCTGACCAGCAGGACACAATGGACAGATTTGACTATGTAACTCACTATGCATCTTCTCCAAATCTCATGGTTAATCTAGCCATGCCTTAATTCCCTTAAAATTTTCATATCTACAAAGGATAAGTATCTGAACAATTAAAATCACCCTACTAAATTTCCCTTATTTCCCTCTTTAAGTCTCTCTTCATCACAACATCCTATCTTTTCCCATTCATCCTAAAACCACCCTTATTGCCTCCCTCCCCACCCCCCCCCCCCCCACCACTCTCCATTCTTTCCCTTTGTACACCAAACAGAGACAGATATTACACCTCCAAAGCTTTGCGTATTTAAATTAATAATCTTGTTATTAACCCTAAAGCCCTGTACACACGATCAGATTTCCTATGGATTCTAATCCGATGGATTTTTCCATCGGAAATCCGATGAAGCTGACTTCTATCAGTCTTGCCTACACACCATCAGTCAAAAATCCGACCGTCTCAAATGCCGTGACGTAAAACACTCCGACAAGCCGAGAAAAATTAAATTCAATGCTTCTGAGCATGCGTCGACTTGATTCTGAGCATGCGTGGGTTTTTTGTCCGATGGAGTTCCACACAGACGATCGGAATTTGTTATCGTTTTTTTTCCCATCGGATAAATTTAAAACATGTTCTATTTTTTCTTACCGATGGACAGAAGACCGATGGGGCCCATACACGATCGGTTTGTCCGATGAGAAAAGTCCATCGGACTGTTTTCATCGGTAAAACCGATTGTGTGTACACGGCATAAAAGAATACCTGCAAAATAATAAATCCTCAGATATATCCCCACAAACATTATGGAAAGCACATACGCCTGTCCTTAGAGGGTATTGCTTACGTCAAGCATCATATCAAAAGAAACAAAAGAAAAAACTTGAAACTGAATTTAATAATTGCCATAATAATTTCCAATCTAACCCTACACCTCAGAATAAAACACAACTTGAGAAAGCTAGGTTAAGTCTAGACCTATTTTTATCAGAATCAGTGGACAAAACTCTTCGTAAATCCAAACAAAAATATTACTTCCATGCCAATAAACCTGGCACCATCCTTGCATGTGCACTAAAAAAATGAAACAACCCATTTTTAAGCCTATTCGAATGAAAACCTCTCACGACAAATATACTAGTAATCCAGTTAAGATTATTCATACCTCACCTCCTTATATAAAAAAAGAAGGCTCTTTTGACCAGTCTTCAGCAGAAACATTCTTTTCACAAATAAAACTCCCTACCCTATCCCAGAATCAATATGAAAGCCTTGAAAGCCCCATCACTCCCTTTGAAATTGAGCAAGCAATTAAATCCCTCAAACCTAACAAGCGTCCGGGACCTGATGGGTTTTCAGCCCTTTACTATAAAAAATTCTCTCATTTATTAACCCCCATGCTGATAGAAGCATTCAATTCCATCATCAACAACCAATCATTCAGATCTGAAACTCTTACGCCAATTATAGCAATGATTCCTAAACCACAGTCTGATGACTCATCCTGTGCTAATTTTAGACCTATATCGCTTTTAAATCTAGATATAAAATTACTAGCGAAAGTGATAGTGACTCGTTTGAATAACATAATAGGTTCCTTAATAAGTAATGATCAGGTTGGTTTTATCCCTTTGCGCCAAGCAACAGATAATGTTCGTAGGGCCATGTTGGTGATTCAAGCAGCCAAAAAAAGAAGAATTCCTATGTGTCTTCTGTCACTAGACATCAAAAAAGCTTTTGAGGCAGTAACATGGCCCTACCTAAACTTCACTTTACAAAAATGGGGCTTTGGCCCACATTTCCTTAGCTGGGTCACATCTTTATATAATAAACCAAAGGCATACATTAAATATGCAGGATATAAATCAGCCATGTTCGATATCAACAGAGGCACTCACCAGGGATGTCCCCTTTCCCCACTTTTATTTGCCTTACTCATTGAACCCCTTGCTCAAGCTATTAGAACAGATCCATCAATTAACCACTTAACGACCGCCCACCGCCGATTTACGTCGGCAGAATGGCACGGACAGGCAGAATCACGTAGATCTACGTGATCGCCTTTGTGCAGTTGGGGGGTCCATCCGGACCCCCCTTCACTGCAGTGAGCGGCCGTTAAGTGTTCGGGAGCGATCAGGCCAATGAAAATGCTTCCTCCGCCATGTGATGTAAACACAGGCTGGAGGAAGTGATGTCATCTCCCTCGGCGCGGTCTTTTCGTTCCCGGCGCCGAGGAGAGAAGACAGAGGTTAGTGCTCCAACAGTCCACTGACACGTAGGTACACATAGGCACACAAATCACCCCCCAGTCACCCCCAGATCACCCCCCAGGTCACCCCAAAGCCCCCAATCACAGTGTCACTGATTGCAGTGATCATTTATTTTACTGATCACTGCATTTAGTGTCATCTGTGATTGTAAAAAGTTGCAGGGCAGTTAGGATTAGGCCCCTTTAGGTCCAGGGTAGCCCCCTAACCCCCCCCTAATAAAGGTTTAACCCCTTGATCACCCCCCAGGTAACCCTTTCACCCCCTAACTTCAGCGTCACTAAGCGATTGTTTTTCCGATCGCTGTATTCGTGTCGCTGGTGTTTTAGATAGGCAGTTATTTTTTTTTAGGTTCGCCGCAGGTTTTTATTAGTGTCAGGTACCCCCATATATTATTTTAACCCCCTGATTGCCCCTAGAGTTAACCCTGTCACTGGTGTCACTGGTTAGCCAGTAAGTTATCTAGTTATTTAGGTAACCCGTCAGGTTTTTATATAGCGTCGGGTACCCCCATATTTAACCTAATAAAGTTTTTAACCCCCTGATTGCCCCTAGTTAACCCTTTCACCAGTGATCACCATATAAAGGTTACAGGTGACGCTGGTTGATTAGTTTGCTTTTTATAGCATCAGGGCACCCGCCGTATATAACCCAATAAAGGTTTAACCCCCCTGATCGCCCGGCGGGTGAGATCAATTAGGTTTTAGCGCCAGAGAGGGTCTGCGTCGCCCCAGGCAGTGTTAGGTTAGTGCCAGTAACGCTAACACCCACGCGCAAAGCATACACCCCCCTTAGTGGTATAGTATCTGATCAGATCTATACTAGCATCCCCAGCGGTTTAGGGTTCCCAAAAACGCAGTGTTAGCGGGATCAGCCCAGATACCTGCTAGCGCCTGCGTTTAGCCCCTCCGCCCAGCCCAGCCCAGCCCAGCCCACCCAAGTGCAGTATCGATCGATCACTGTCACTTACCAAACACAACACACATAACTGCAGCGTTCGCAGAGACAGGCCTGATCCCTGCGATCGCTAACAGTTTTTTTGTAGCGTTTGATATATTTGCTGACGACAGTCAGGTGCTTTTTTTCCTGTGAATCTTACTAGTGTACCCCTAAATTTAGAGCCCAAAATGGCAAGACGAAGGTACACTAGTAAAGAGGCCTACGAGATTCTGAGCATGACAGATAGTGAAGAGGAGGTCACGTATCTGTCAGATTCAGGCTCAGAATATCTTCCCGTAGAAGACAGTGACGTCAGCGGCCCCACGTCAGATAGCTCTGACGACGAAGTTGAGGTCCCTGCTAAGGTCAGGTGTACCCGATCCCGATCTTCTGAGGTTGTTGAGGAGCAAGAACCGCAGGTCTCTCGTATCATGGAGCAGAGTAGTACTAGCGCCGCTATTCCTTCTGGTGAACTGGCAAGCACCAGCGGCCTAGTACAGCCTGGACGTACATCCAGCACTGCAGTAACACTTGGTGACGTGGCGAGTCCCATAAGTGCAGTTCAAGCTGGCGAGGTGGCAAGCACAAGTAGTGTCCCGCTGCCACCAAGAAGACAAAGGCAGGCCCGTCGTGCCCATACTGCCCTTCCTGCAGAATTCGCCTATCCTGATTGGGTCCCCACCACTTCTGCAGAACCCGTACTTCCCCCATTCACTGCCCAACCCGGTATTCAGGTGGAAACAGCTGATTTTATTCCAATTGATTTTTATTCGCTGTTTTTCACGGAAGATCTCTATAGATCTATTGTGGACCAGAGTAATTTATATGCTGGTCAATTTATCGCCGCTAACCCCCAGTTGCCTAAAATTGCCAGAAATTGGAAACCAATTACGGTTTCCGAATTTAAGACCTTTCTGGGCCTTTCCCTCAACATGGGCACACATAAATTTCCGTCATTGCGTGCTTATTGGTCCACGCACCCAATTGACCACATGCCCGTGTTCTCTGCCTCCATGTCCAGGGCACGATACGAGCAGATTTTGCGGTTCATGCACTTCAACGACAATGAACTTTGTCGTCCACGTGGGGACCCTGAATACGACCGGCTCTATAAAATTCGGCCCCTCATAAACCACTTCAACGAACGTTTTGCAGCCTTGTTTACTCCCGATCAAGTTGTCTGCGTTGATGAGTCCCTGATTAAATTTTCTGGCCGCTTGTCTTTCAAGCAGTACCTTCCCAGCAAGCGTGCCAGATACGGGGTCAAGCTCTACAAGTTCTGTGACAGGGCAACAGGCTATGTAGTGAACTTTACGGTTTATGAGGGAAAAGACAGTCAGATTGAGTCGGTCAACTGCCCGGATTACATAGGGAGCGCTGGCAAGATAGTGTGGAACTTGGTGTCACCCTTATTCGGAAAGGGGTACCACTTGTATGTGGACAATTATTACACGAGCGTGCCACTGTTTAGTCACTTGTTTGATCATCAGATTGGAGCATGTGGCACCGTGCGACCTAATCGCCGGGGCTTTCCCCAGCGGCTTGTAGATGCCCGTCTTAGGCTGGGGGAGAGAGCCTGCTTGAAGTGTAATAACTTGCTCACTATGAAGTGGAGGGACAATAAGAATGTTTTCCTTCTTACCTCCCTTCATGCAGACACGACAGTCCAAATTCGTACGGCGACTGGTGTTGTGGAGAAAACCCTCTGTGTCCACGAATATAACCAAAATATGGGAGGGGTGGACCTCAACGACCAGTTGATGGCGCCGTATCTAATTGACCGTAAGGCGAGACGCTGGTACAAAAAAGTGTCTCTATCATTATTCCAATTGGCTTTGCTGAACGCTCATGTGCTATACAGAGCTTCAGGCGGGACATTATCTCTTCTAAAATTCCAGAATGAGATAGTCACAGAACTCCTGTATCCAGGCGGTTCTGCACCTCACCATCCCCAACCAAATGCAGTAAGCCGGCTGCATGAGAGGCATTATTCGTATGTCCTCCCGAGTACCCCTACCCAAAGCCACCCCCAAAAAAGATGTCGTGTCTGTAGCAAGCGCGGATTTAGGCGTGACACCCGTAGTTTTTGTCCACTCTGTCCTGACAAGCCTGGTCTTTGCCAAGGTGAATGTTTTGAACGCTACCACTCAAAAGTGAAGTTTTAGCGTAGGGTACAGCATTTCACAGACAAGGACACACTTACACAGGGTCTCCCAAGATGCCATTACATTTTGAGAGACCCGAACCATTACAGTTGTAAAGTTACAAAAAAAAGTGTAAAAAAGAAAAAAAAAAACGTAAAAAACAAAACACAAAAAAAATATAAAATAAAAAAAACAAAAATAGTTGTCGTTTTATTGTTCTCTCTCTCTCTATTTTCTCTCTATTGTTCTGCTCTTTTTTACTGTATTCTATTCTGCAATGTTTTATCATGCTTGCTTTTCAGGTATGTAATTTTTTGTTTTCAGGTGCGCCATTCAACTGCAGCGCGGAATTATTTATCTTGACAGCAACAGCGTTTGCTCCCACGATACATAAAGCCGTGACTCCAGTGCTGTAGGAGGTGATTTCACCACCACAGTTAAAAAAAGAGCATATATGCCGAAGCATGGGGGCAGCAGGGGCGGAGGAGCGATTTTGCTCCTAATGCCACGTACATACGGTTGAAATTCCGACGGAGGCCTGCCCGTGGAAAATTCCGACCGTGTGTACGCGGCATAACTTTTTGCGGGAGGATGCCCCCATGCTTCGGCATATATATATTTTAGGCACAGGTTGCGTTAAAACATTTTTTTATTTTTTACTAGGTTTTGTTTTGGTATTTGCTTTGCAGGTATGGCATGGTAAGGTCTTACTGTTGTACTGTAATGTTACTTTGTTTTAATGTTAACCACCATTTGCTTATCAGGTACGCCATTCAGTTGCAGCGCGGATCTATTTATCTTGACAGCAACAGCGTTTGCTCCCACGATACATAAAGCCGTGACTCCAACGCTGTAGGAGGTGATTTCACCACCACAGTTAAAAAAAAGAGCATATATGCCGAAGCATGGGGGCAGCAGGGGCGGAGGAGCGATTTTGCTCCTAATGCCGCGTATATACGGTCGAAATTCCAACGAAGGCTTGCCCATGGAAAAGTCCGACCGTGTGTACGCGGCATAACCTTTTATGCCGCGTACATACGGTCGAAATTCCGACGAAGGCTTGACCGTGTGTACGCGGCATAACTTTTTTGCGGGAGGATGCCCCCATGCTTCGGTATATATGCCCATCATTAGAAGTGGGTGGATGAAGGGAGGTATTCTAATGGTGGGCATACCCACCAATCAATCTCTTTTTTTCGTTCAGCCAATAGGCTGTATGAAAAAAAAGATTACAATACATGTCCAACAAGGACCAGCAACGTACTGGTATGTTGCTGGACTTTGAATGTTTATACCAGAATGATGCCTGCGGGTTTAGGTATCATCTTGGTATCATTCTTTTCAGCCAGCGGCCGGCTTTCATGTAAAAGCAATTCTAGCAGATAATTAGCCTCTAGACTGCTTTTACAAGCAGTGGGAGGGAATGTCCCCCCCCCGGATATAAAAAGCGCCATTGGGAAATTGGGAAAGCATTTTATCACACCGATCTTGGTGTGGTCAGATGCTTTGAGGGCAGAGGAAAGATCTAGGGTCTAACCCCCCAATTTTTTTCAAAAAAAGAGTACCTGTCACTACCTATTGCCATCATAGGGGATATTTACATTCCCTGAGATAACGATAAAAATGGTAAAAAAATAAAATATGGAA
The DNA here is from genome assembly GCA_029206835.1 of Rana muscosa. Taxonomy (NCBI): domain Eukaryota; kingdom Metazoa; phylum Chordata; class Amphibia; order Anura; family Ranidae; genus Rana; species Rana muscosa. The sequence goes on from CM055118.1 coordinate 23,723,651, forward strand.
GGCACAGTTTAAAAATAAAATAAAAAAGCCAAATAAATAATAAAAAAAAAAAAAAAGCACCGCTGTCCCCCCCTGCTCTTGCGCAAAGGCGAACGCAAGCGTCGGTCTAGCGTCATATGTAAACAGCAATTGCATCATGCATGTGAGGTATCACCGCGAAGGTCAGATCGAGGGCAGTCATTTTAGCAGTAGACCTCCTCTGTAAATCTAACGTGGTAACCTGTAAAGGCTTTTAAATGCTTTTAAAAATGAATGTAGTTTGTCGCCGCTGCGCGTTTGTGCGCAATTTTAAAGCATGTCGTGTTTGGTATCCATGTACTCGGCCTATGATCATCTTTTGTATTTCATCAAACATTTGGGCAATATAGTGTTTTTTAGTGCATTAAAAATAAAAAAAGTGTGTTTTTCCCCCAAAAAATGCGTTTGAAAAATCGCTGCGCAAAAACTGTGTGGAAAAAAAAATGCAACACCCACTATTTTAATCTGTAGGGCCTTTGCTTTAAAAAAATATATAATGTTTGGGGGTTCAACATAATTTTCTTGCAAAAAAAAAATTTTTTTCATGTAAACAAAAAGTGTCAGAAAGGGCTTTGTCTTCAAGTGGTTAGAAGAGTGGATGATGTGTGACATAAGCTTCCTAATGTTGTGCATAAAATGCCAGGACAGTTCAAAACCCCCCCCAAATGACCCCATTTTGTAAAGTAGACACCTCAAGCTATTTGCTGAGAGGCATGTTGAGCCCATTGAATATTTTTTTTTTTGTCCCAAGTGATTGAATAATGACCAAAAAAAAAAAAAAATGTACAAAAAGTTGTCACTAAATTATATATTGCTCAAACATGCCATGGGCATATGTGGAATTACACCCCAAAATACATTCTGTTGCTTCTCCTGAGTACGGGGATACCACATGTGTGGGACTTTTTGGGAGCCTAGTCGCGTACGGGACCCCAAAAACCAAGCACCGCCTTCAGGATTTCTATGGGTGTAAATTTTTGATTTCACTCCTCACTGCCTATCACAGTTTCGGAGGCCATGGAATGCCCAGATGGCACAAAACCCCCCCAAATGACCCCATTTTGGAAAGTAGACACCCCAAGCTATTTGCTGAGAGGTATGTTGAGTATTTTGCAGATCTCGCTTTTTGTCACAAAGTTTTGAAAATGTAAAAAAAGAAAAAAAAAAAGAAAAAAAAATGTCTTTCTTAATTTTCAAAAACGAATGAGAGCTGTAAAATACTCACCATGCCTCTCAGCAAATAGCTTGGGGTGTCTACTTTCCAAAATGGGGTCATTTGTGGGGGTTTTGGGCTATTTTGACATTTTATGGCCTTCAAAACTGTGATAGGTAGTGAGGAGTGAAATCAAAAATTTATGCCCTTAGAAACCTTGAAGGCGGTGCTTGGTTTTTGGGGTCCCGTACGCGGCTAGGCTCCCAAAAAGTCCCACACATGTGGTATCCCCGTACTCAGGAGAAGCAGCAGAATGCATTTTGGGGTGTAATTTCACATATAACCATGGCATGTGTGAGCAATATATCATTTAGTGACAACTTTTTGTACATTTTTTTTTTCTTTTTGTCATTATTCAATCATTTGGGACAAAAAAAAAAATATTCAATGGGCTCAACATGCCTCTCAGCAAATAGCTTGGGGTGTCTACTTTCCAAAATGGGGTCATTTGGGGGGGTTTTGTGCCATCTTGGCATTTTATGGCCTTCAAAACTGTGATAGGTAGTGAGGAGCGAAATCAAAAATGTATGCCCTTAGAAACCTTGAAGGCGGTGCTTGGTTTTTGGGGTCCCGTACGCGGCTAGGCTCCCAAAAAGTCCCACACATGTGGTATCCCCGTACTCAGGAGAAGCAGCAGAATGTATTTTGGGGTGTAATTTCACATATGCCCATGGCATGTGTGAGCAATATATCATTTAGTGACAACTTTGTGCAAAAAAAAAAAGTTTGTCATATTCCCGCAACCTGTGGCAAAATATAAAATATTCCATGGACTCAACATGCCTCTCAGCAAATAGCTTGGGGTGTCTACTTTCCAAAATGGGGTCATTTGGGGGGGTTTTGTGCTATTTTGGCATTTTATGGCCTTCGAAACTGTGATAGGTAGTGAGGAGTGAAATCAAAAATTTACGCCCTTAGAAATCCTGAAGGCGGTGCTTGGTTTTTGGGGCCCTGTACGCGGCTAGGCTCCCAAAAAGTCCCACACATGTGGTATCCCCGTACTCAGGAAAAGCAGCAGAATGTATTTTGGGGTGCAATTCCACATATAACCATGGCATGTGTGAGCAATATATCATTTAGTGACAACTTTTTGTACATTTTTTTTTTTCTTTTTGTCATTATTCAATCATTTGGGACAAAAAAAAATATTCAATGGGGTCAACATGCCTCTCAGCAAATAGCTTGGGGTGTCTACTTTCCAAAATGGGGTCATTTGGGGGGGTTTTGTGCCATCTTGGCATTTTATGGCCTTCAAAACTGTGATAGGTAGTGAGGAGTGAAATCAAAAATTTATGCCCTTAGAAACCTTGAAGGCGGTGCTTGGTTTTTGGGGTCCCGTACGCGTCTAGGCTCCCAAAAAGTCCCACACATGTGGTATCCCCGTACTCAGGAGAAGCAGCAGAATGTATTTTGGGGTGTAATTTCACATATGCCCATGGCATGTGTGAGCAATATATCATTTAGTGACAACTTTGTGCAAAAAAAAAAAAGTTTGTCATATTCCCGCAACCTGTGGCAAAATATAAAATATTCCATGGACTGAACATGCCTCTCAGTAAATAGCTTGGGGTGTCTACTTTCCAAAATGGGGTCATTTGGGGGGGTTTTGTGCTATTTTGGCATTTTATGGCCTTCGAAACTGTGATAGGTAGTGAGGAGTGAAATCAAAAATTTGCGCCCTTAGAAATCCTGAAGGCGGTGCTTGGTTTCCGGGGTCCCGTACGTGGCTAGGCTCCTAAAAAGTCCCACACATGTGGTATCCCCGTACTCAGGAGAAGCAGCAGAATGTATTTTGGGGTGCAATTCCACATATAACCATGGCATGTGTGAGCAATGTATCATTTAGTGACAACTTTTTGTATTTTTTTTTTTTTTGTCATTATTCAATCACTTGGGACAAAAAAAAAATATTCAATGGGCTCAACATGCCTCTCAGCAATTTCCTTGGGGTGTCTACTTTCCAAAATGGGGTCATTTGGGGGGGTTTTGTACTGCCCTGCCATTTTAGCACCTCAAGAAATGAGATAGGCAGTCATAAATTTAAAGCTGTGTAAATTTCAGAAAATGTACCCTAGTTTGTAAACGCTATAACTTTTGCGCAAACCAATAAATATACGCTTATTGACATTTTTTTTACTAAAGACATGTGGCTGAATACATTTTGGCCTAAATGTATGACTAAAATTGAGTTTATTCGATTTTTCTTATAACAAAAAGTAGAAAATATCATTTTTTTTCAAAATTTTCGGTCTTTTTCTGTTTATATCGCAAAAAATAAAAATCGCAGAGGCAATCAAATACCATTAAAAGAAAGCTCTATTTGTGGGAAGAAAAGGACGCAAATTTCATTTGGGTACAACATTGCATGTCCGCACAATTTACAGTTAAAGCAGCGCAGTGCCGAATCCCAAAAACAGGCATGGTCCTAATGGCCCGAAATGGTCCGGGGCTTAAGTGGTTAAAGGTAAAGAATGGGCCGGCTACCATCATAAACTCTGCTTATTTGCTGATGACATTTTAATAGAGTTGAGCGGACACCTGGATGTTCGGGTTCGACGGGTTCAGCCAAACTTTGGAAAAAAGTTTGAGTTCGGGACCGAATTTGACCCAAACTTGACCCCGAACCCGAACCCCATTGAAGTCAATGGGGACCTGAACTTCTGAGGACTAAAATTGCTCTAAAAAAGTAATGGAAAGGGCTAGAGGGCTGCAAATGGCAGCCAAATATTTTTAAGAGCATGGCAAGTGCTCTGCAAACAAATGGATAGGGAAATAACTTAAAATAACATTAAAAAAAATGTTTTTGTCCTAAAATTATTTATTTAGAATAGCACAATAGAAGAAAAATATATAAATTGTTTATCTCACACACCTACAGATATGCAAAAAACACTTTTACAAAATGGACTTCTGCTGGTCTAACACAATGCTGTGACTTTGTATCTTCTACTTCATTTAAAACATTTTCTGAAATATGTGAAAGCCATAAACTTCTGACTTCAGAAATTTTTCGCTACTTACAGATCAAAAACTTCTTTGCACCATACATACAAGGTATTAATATTTTGAGTGATATGATGCAGTTCGAACAAATATGTAAACGAGATCCTCACTCAAAAGGGCTCATCTCAATACTGTATAGCCAACTAAATACTAAGCTTACTGCAAAATTACCTTTGTATGCTGAAAAATGGGTGAGCGAACTTGGTTCCAATATAGATACATCTACCTGGAGTAAAGTATGGTCTAATACTAAAATGTCTTCCCAAAATATACTTGCTCTGGAAACAAATTATAAAGTTATCATGCACTGGTATCTGGTTCCTGTTAGAATTGCAAAATTTGCTCCCCATTATTCCCCGCTCTGTTTTCGTGGCTGTGGTGATCCGGGAACGCATTTACATATTTTTTGGGAGTGTCCTGTTATAAAAAATTATTGGAAATAAATTTTCCTCATGCTTTCAACTGTTTTTAAGAAACCCATTACTCCTGATACGACTATCGCACTTCTAAATTTAAAACCGGAATGTATCTCTTATACTCAATTTAAGTTATTACTGCACATCACCACAGCCGCAAAACAAACCATCACTAAAGCTTGGAAAACAGCTACGCTTCTGGTTTCTGAAACTAGAAATAGAATACACCAAGCCATGCTCCATTCAAAATCAGAAGCCATAACCAATGATTCCATAGATCTATATGAAAAAAATATGGAACCCTTGGGTGTCTTATTCTATCCCATCTAACCCTGACAGTTCTTTACTGAGACCTTGGTAAGATATTGAAAGCCAGTAATATTCTAGATACTTTATCTCAATATTATCTCTACCCCTTTATATGTAATAATCCCAGAGTCTTGTCTCTATCCTGTACTTCCTTTCCTATCCTTTTGTTTCTATTCACTTTCTATCTTTTATATTCCACAATTTGTCCTTTTTCCTTTAATTCTCTTTTTCTTTTCTTTTTTATAATTTTTATATCTTTATATATTTTAATATATAAAATGGTATATTTGAATATATAAATACGATATTTACTTCTACTTCTAATAATATAATATTTTATATAAATATGATCCCACTCCCCCCTATCTCTTATTTTTTTAAACCAATTTATTACTAATTTACTACACTTTTATAGCTATAGTCTATGTTTCTATTTTATCCAGTTTCGCTAATATTATAAAATTCTATAATATTTACTGTATTTATTGGCGTATAATACTCACTTTTTTTTTTACTTTTTTGATTCTATGTTTCTAATGCTCTCTTAACACATTATACCATTTCTTGTAATCATTTATTGTCAATTGTATCCATTGTTTTCTCTTTATTTCAAATCCAATAAACAAATTTGACAAGAAAATAATTCAAAGCATACATTCCCTCCCCTAATAATAATAAAAAAGAAGTGAAAAAAAAAAAAAAGATTATATATAAATGTCCTACCTCCCCTCTCTCTCCCCCCCTTCCCCCCGTCCGTCCATCCTGGACTTAATCATTCCTCTCTCAGCTCCCTCCCTGGTTTCCCCCAGGACTCTGTCCTCCCGTCTTCTTCCCTTTTCCCTTTAACACTCCATCATCAACACATATTCTCGTGATTTTTTAAACTCAGCCCACTTCCCCCATGTGTTGTTGTATGCTTCTAGAGCAGGGGTCTCAAACTGGTGGCCCTCCAGCTGTTGCAGAACTACAATTCCCATGAGGCATTGCAAGGCTAAACAGTTACAAGCATGACTCCCATAGGCAGAGGCATGATGGGACTTGTAGTTCTGCAACAGCTGGAGGGCCGCAGGTTTGAGACCCCTGTTCTAGAGAGTCTTCCATTCTATGTATTGCTTCTTCTATTGAGCCCAGACAATCTATTTTTACTGCCCATTCCGTCATGGTGGGGGCTTCGGGGGTTTTCCATAGTCTTGGGATCAGACTTTTAGTGGCGTTCAGAAGATGGGAGACCAAGGTGTTCCTGTATTGAACTATCTTTCTATCTGTATCGTGTAACATTTCCACGGATCTTTCTGAATCTGTTACCCTGTTATTTGATAGATTTTGTCTGTTACTCTCTCCCAATACGCCTGAATCTTCTCGCACTCCCACCATAGGTGTGCAAAAGTCCCAAGAGCACCGCAGCCCCTCCAGCAAGTTGGGGGGGGGGGGTCTCTATGTTCACTTTGTGTGCTCTTTGTGGAGTAATGTACCATCTTGCTATTAATTTGTAGCACATCTCTACTGTCCTAATATCACTGGAGGCACAACAGGCTATCTTCAAAATCTTATTCCTATGTTTATCTCCTTGTAAGGGGCCTATTTCCTCCTCCCATTTACCCAAGTACCTGGGTCCTGCTTCCTCTATCAGTATTTTATAGATTTTAGACACAGTCTGTCCCAAGCTCTGCGGGGAGGAGAGAAATTTCTCCACTGAGTTCATTTTGCGTTTTCCTCGCAGTGGTTGCGGGAGGGTCTGTGTGAAATGTTGAATTTGTGCGTATCTCCATCTATCTAATGGTTTACTACCCCATTTCTGTGTTAACTCTGTGAATGTGCATATCCTATTTCCTGTCATCACATTGTGTAATAATATTTAATCTTTTTTTGCCCATCTAATACAATATATGTGCTCATCTTTTCCAGGCTTAAAATAATTTGTATCTAATAAAGAAATGAAAGGTGAATTATATTGCCAGTGGTATACTTTACCCAATACATCCCATAACCTAAGCAAATGTTTAGATAACGGGTTTGTGTTTTTTGACAGTTCACGATACTGTTGTGGAATCCACACACTCTTCCCTAAGTCTACTTTACTTTGTGCTTTTTCAATTTCCACTCATCCTTTCCCCTCTTGGATATGTGTCCAACCTATTATCCTGGAAATAACAATTGCCTGATAGTACTTCTTATAGTCTGGTGCTGCTACCCCCCCCCCCTGACTTTTTCCCCTTTACCAAGGTAGTATATGAAATTCTAGGGTGTTTACTCCTCCAAATATATTTTGATGCTAAATCTCTTAGTTTTGATAAAAATTCCTGTGGGACTCTTATTGGGATCATTTGGAATATATATGTTACTTTGGGCAATATGATCATTTTTAAAACATTTATCCTCCCTAGCCAAGATAAGAATCTATATCTTAAGTTGTTGAGTTGATCTTTTACTTTGTTTAATATAGGGATATAATTTGCCTCAAACAGGAACTCCAATGATGCTATCAATTTTACCCCAAAACATCCAAATTCCTTTTTACACCAAGCAAAGGGGAAAGCAGTCTGGATTGCCTGCTGTTCCTCTTTTGAGATGGTTATGTTTAAAATCTATGACTTTGCTGTATTGATTTTGAAATTTCACATCTTCCCATATCTACTTAACTCCTTCAATATAATTGGTAGCGTTATCCTGGGATCCGTAATTTAAAATAGTATGTCATTGGCGTATGCGGCCACTTTATACTCCCTGTCCCCTACTCTCACTCCTTTTATATCCCTGTTTTTCCTAATTGCGGCCAACAGGGGTTCCAATGCTAAGACAAACAGCATTGGAGACAGAGGGCAACCCTGTCTTGTGCCATTAAATAATTCTAGAGTAGGGGAGAGAGTACCATTTATTCTGATTTTAGCTGTTGGATGGAAAAAAAATGCGGATATCCATCACATCATCCTCTCTCCAATTCCCAGATATTTCAGAGTTCCCAGCATGAAGCCCCAGTCGACCCTGTCGAAAGCCTTTTCGATATCCACCGTCAGGAGTATGACTGGGGCCCCACTCTCCCTTGCCTCATGTATTAGCAACAGGGACTTGAGAGAGTTATCTTTCCCCTCCCTCCCTGTGACAAACCCAACCTGGTTATTGTGTACCCATTGTGGTAGTAATGTTTTGAGTCTTCCTGCTATTATTTTTGCAAAGATTTTTATATCAGTATTTAATAGTGATATTGGTCTGTAACTATCCGGTGCCATTGGGTTCTTGCCCTCCTTCATGATCAAGGTTATGTAAGCCAACAGTGCCTCTTCCCTTAAATTCTCTCTTTTTGCTAATGCGTTAAAATAATCACATAATTTGGGGGCCAGCACTTTTTGAAACCTTTTATAGTACATAATTGAGTACCCATCAGGGCCCGGGCTCTTCCCCGTTGCCATGTCTTTAATTGCTTTGAGCACTTCTTCCTGGATAATTGGAGTTTCTAATATCTCCAACTCTTCTTTCGGCATCACTGGAAGATCCAGGCCCTGTAGGTACTCTTTAACTTCTTCCTTACTCCCCCTATTCCCTTCTTTTTGTGTGACATTATAGAGCTGGCTATAGTAGCCGTGGAAGACCTCTGCTATTTCAGGGGATGAGTGCATTATTTCTCCTTTGTTGTTTTTAATTTTGGCTATAAAGGATGCATTCTTTTTTTCATTCAGTTTCCAACCCCTCCCCATGGTGGGACCTGATGTTATTTCTAATTGAGCCAGTACTGGGGTGTGATCTGAGAGAGAGATTGGTTTTATAGTTGTATTCTTAAGGGAAGGTAGCCACTGATGCTCTATTAGTACATAGTCTATTCTTGAAAAAGACCCATGAACTGCTGAAAATAATATATAGTCCCGGGCTCCTGGATGTCCGATCCTCCAGGCATCCACAAGCTGGTATTCTAATAATAACTTCTTTATTTTATTCTGTCTCTTACCTGATAGGCAGGAGAGACCCCCCCCCATAGTATCGACCCGTGGGTCTATACCCACGTTGAGATCTCCCCCGATCATCAGTTTCCCTTCTTTAAATTCCGATAATTTTTTCAGAGTTTTACTCAGGAACCTATCTGGATCTCTATTTGGAGAGTAAATGTTTGCTATAGTACAGTCCGTATTGAATAGCTTCCCCTTTATAAAAAGGAATCTTCCTTCTGGGTCTGCTAACTGCTTCAAACACCATATTTTTATCAAATCCGATTGCCACCCCTCGCGAGAGGTTTAAGGTTGAATCACCATAGTACCATGTAGGGAAGAGCCGAGAGGCCAGTTTGGTCCCTGAGGAATGTGTGATATGTGTTTCCTGAAGGCAAGCCACATTTGCCCCATAGCTTTGTAGTTCCTTGCCCACAGCAAACCTCTTCCCTGGGGAGTTTAGTCCTTTTACGTTATAAGTTACAAAGTTTACTGTAGTCATAGATCATATTGGGAGTGGCTTCCCCCTTTCTCCTTCTCCCTCCCCGCACAAGGGTTCCAGGGTCTTCTCTCGGCGGAGGGGGAGAGGCGGAGATAAAGGGGGCCTTGAGAGAGAGGGCCCCCCAAAAATAAAAACACCACCCTCCCCTCCCCCCACCCAAGTCCTCCTCCCCCTCCCTGTTGGCGGGTGAACAAATTTCATATTTGTTCATCCCCCCATCCCTCCGACCCCCCCTTCCCCCTCCCTCCTCCCTCCCTCTCCAGTATCATGTTTATCCATGTGTGGGATCTCCGACATTCTCCTTGATGTCGCTCGGTTCCCATCTCTCCTGGGGGTCTGGGTGCTCCCGCACCCTCAGTCCCCTGCTTTCCCCCTCCACCCTTCCTGTCCGCTCCCCCGCCTTTTCCTTTTAATCTTCTCACAAATTGCCCTTTTATTATATCCTCCTCCAACCCTACCTCCCCCCGCTCCCCCTCCCCCCCGGCTGTGAGTCCAGTGCATGCTGCCTAGCGCTGCCACCTGCCCATTATTTTCCTCCCATCCCGGCAGGGACAGGGGTGAGAGATCGAATTTATTGCAAAAGTCCCTTAGGTCTTCAGGGAATCTTAATACTGCGCTGCGTCCATCTTTTTTCCCTTTTAGGCATGCTGGGAATCCCCACTGATATGTCACATTCAATGCCCGCATTTGCTCTGTCAATGGTTTGAGATGTCGTCTTCTTGCCAAGGTCTCCACTGATAGGTCCGAGAATATCTGCAAATTAGTTCCATCATATGATATTCCCCCCATCGTCCGTAATACTTCCATAATTTTGGACTTCTCTTCCGCATAGTGAAACCTAGCTATCACATCACTTGGGGTGTCGTCTGTTTGGGTTTGATAACTTATAATCCTGTGAACCCTATCTATTTTCAATGTTTCCGCTGCTTCTCTCCCTAGAATAGGGAACAGTTCTTGCATCACTTTTGTTAATTCGTAATTTTTGTATTTCTCTGGTATCCCTCTTATGCGAAGATTTTTTCGGCGACTGCAATTTTCTTGATCTTCCATTTTATAGGATAGCCATCTATTTGTTTCTTGCAATGATAACATCTGTTCATTAATTTCCTCCACCCTTTATTCAACTTTATCCATTCTTCCTTCTATTTCTTCAACTCGCCCCAGGACCTGTGCGATATCCGTTCTAACTGCCGCAATTTCTATATTCAATGATAAAGCAGAAGGGATGGGTATGGGATTATGACGGTGCCAAACAAAAAAAGAAAAAAGAGGTTTTGTAATTAAATATATATTTATTTGATTATCAAAAAACTTTTTTTAATAAAATGAGAGAAACTTTAATTTACAATTAAGTTACATGCAATTAGTCATCGCAGCCCAACATGTTTCACCAATACATTGGCTTCCTCAGGGGCATTCGTTAACATGAATACATTGATTTCTAGAAAGAAAGACATGGAAGTTAATACAAATGTAATCATAGAGAACGCAGCTAGAAAAGCAGAGCAAATCCAAACCATGAAGTGCCAGAGAAGAAAATTGGTGACAAAAACGCAGAGGCAAACACTCAAATGTACCCATGATAAACCCAAACTCCAGCCATCAACAGCATCCAATGTCGGCGACCAAAGAGACGACCATATTATGTGACTGCAGAGGGCTTAACACGACTAAAAAACAATATATAGAAAAATATGGGGTTAATTTCCAGGGCACTTAGCCTGAACTGGAAACAAACTTAGGAGCTAACATAGCCTCAAATACATACCCAATTATAAAAATGAAGATTAAAAAGTTGAGATGGGGGCGCTGATGAGACCAACTCACAAAGAGATTATATCTGTATAATTGTGATAAAGAAAGAAAGGAAAAAGTATATATATAATAAATGAATAATGCAGGGCATGTTATGCCCTGGCCAGACAAAAAATGACAATGAAAAAATAAAATTTGTAAAATAAGCTTACCAAATATACCAAGATGAAATATGGTTTGAGAAGTATCGGATAATAAATGGAAAGATACCAGTAGATTGTAAGAAAACAACCAGAAAGATCCAAAGAAAATAGGCATTCAAGCATACATCCCGGTATGATTGAGTTATGACTTAACAGTCCAAATAAACCTAGGAATAACCAATAATTATTGGATCAGTGGGTGAAAATTGACGACAGAAAAGGAGTTATTCATTTAAAAGTACAAAGATTGAAGCAAGGTTACCTAAACTAAGGTTACTTATAACATCAATATTGCAGACCAGCGATCAGCTGAGTGTCAGTCAAGACAGATGTATGGAGTCCATCAAGTACAATGCTGTGCAACTTGATAGGCCAAAAAAAAAAGACCTAGAAGTAGCCAAGAGTGACAGGACCATGAGTTAGTTAAATAATGTATAGTGACCAGAAAATAGTGTATAAATGATAACAGCCTTTACCTGAGTGGAACTCAAAATCAAGCGTCAGCGCCCCCAACCACAAGACAGTTTCAATGCTGGTTAATACCGGATTTATATAGCCCTCCAACCGCTCGGCGTATGACATCACCGAGCGGCAGCGGACAGTGAGGTGACCAGTGCGCATGAGCAAAACCTGGTAGCCTACAAGGTCCATAATGCCTTGCGAATGGATGTCATAACATGGCGAAAGACGCGGCCACGGCGAGGAAAAGAAGAACCAGCGCCAGTAGAGAGAGCGGACTTGAGAGGCAGGATGGTGAAAGGGAAATGCCAAGGCGGGGCCACAGGGCGGGTAGAATGTATAAACATCTGCCCTTGGGTGTCCATGCAGTCACTTTAGGTCATACAGGGGGAAGCAGAAAAAGGAGTGTGCCAAGTGCCGAGGCCCGGGGATCTCATCAAGCACTATTGAGGGAGATGTCAAAGCGCTAACACAATGGTTGTTGAAATATCTTCATATGGTCATGGCAGGAAGCCACCGCTTCTATATACTGCGATCCTCTATGAGAAAAGAGAATTGAGTTATAACCTTCACATTGGTAACAGTAGTATTAAAGAGTTACATATATAAAGCTACAACAGACATTATGAATATAGAGGAATAAACAAATAAAACAAATTTTTGAATTAATTTGTTCAATTAGTAATTGATAAAGAGTAGCAGATAACAAGACATATTATGATATAGGACAAAATTATAAATAATAGTACCCGTAAGGACCTTGATGGAATACAGAGTCTTGGCGCTGCCCAGGTGTTTATAGGGGTTGAGATGGAAATGATCATAGGTTAAAGGTTTCATAGGGGGAAAGAGAGGGGTAAGCCAGATATTAAATTGATACTGATCATAGAAAAGATTTATAGCTAATATATTCATTAAGGCCTGGATACTTAACAGCATCAAGGCTGAAAATCCATCGAGTTTCGAATTGTAAAAGAGTTGTGTCAATATTTCCACCCCGGACATGTGTAGGTACATGTTCCAGGGCGTGGAAAGAGACAACTGTGGTGTCAAAGTCATGTTGACATCCAATATGGCGATTCAATGCTGTAGTGGTCAATCATTTATAGAGAGGCAAGATGTGACCTCTTATACGCTTAAAGAAGGGTCTTTTGGTTTTACCAACGTAAAAGCACCCACATTGGCATAGTGCCAGATAGACTACACCAATAGTTTTACAATTGACCCGATGTTTAATCTTGTTGGTATGCCCGTTAGGGAGAAGAACATCACAATAGTTTGCTACAAAACAACAGATATCACAATTGCCACAGGGAAAAGTGCCATTACCGTCTGAGTGAGACCTCCTTTGTATATCAAAATGACTGGAGACCAATTTGTCTTTGAGCGAAGCTGCACGACAAAATGTTAACTCTGGATGAGGTTTAATGTATTTTATGATAGTTTTGTCAGCCAGCAGGATAGGCCAAAACTTTTGGAGAATACTCCTTATTTGGCCATGTTGTTTTGAAAACTTAGTAATTACTCGAATTGTTGTATTTTGCTTTGATAGTTTCAATGAATTGATGAGTTTATTCCTGCTGAGCTTGGCAACTCTATTAAAAGATTTCTTCAAAAGAGAGCGACTGTAGCCACGTACCAGTAATCTATCACGCAGTTCATTTGCTGCCTGATGGAAGTCTACATCCCGGGTACAGTTGCGTCTAAGCATTAAAAAATTGACTGTATGGAATACTGTTCAAGAGGGGTGACGGGTGTGCACTAGAAGCGTGTAAAAGAGTGTTTCCCGCTGATGGCTTTCTAAAGAGAGAAGAATGAAGCATTCCTGATGGATCAATATGAATAGTCAAATCTAAAAAATGAATGGATTGCTGACTACATTCCATAGTGAATGTAAGATTGTAATCATTGATGGCCAGTGCATCCATTAATTGCAAAAGTTCCCCTTCAGTTCCTGACCAAAGAATCAAAATGTCGTCAATGTATCTTGTCCAGGTAATGACGTGTTTTAATAAAGGCATTAATGATTCAGAGGAAAATAATTCCCTCTCCCACCCCCCCAGGTACAAGTTGGCGTAAGAGGGGGCACACTTGGTCCCCATAGCCACTCCTTGCACCTGGAGGAAGTGGGAGGATCCAAAAACAAAGACATTTCTTGTAAGAATAAACTCAAGCAGTTGTAGGAAGAATCGACTATATCGGTCAAATGAGGAGCCTCTTTCTTTAAGCAGATTTTGAATAGTTATAATACCCTTACAGTGGGGAATTGAGTTGTATAAGCTTTCCACATCTAAGGCAACCAACCAGGTACCTGGTGGAAAATGTTTGCCATCAATGTTACGAAGTAAGTCAATGGTATCTTTGACAAAAGATGATAAGGAAGTTACATGAGGTTGTAAGTACTGATCAACCAATGAACTGGCATTTTCAGTTAGTCCAAGACATCCTGAAATTATTGGGCGTCTAGGAGGATGAGTTAAAGATTTATGAACTTTAGGTAGCGAGTAAAAGGTAGGGATTTTGGGGTCCTTTACATTCAAAAAGTTCCAGGTTGGTTGATCAATAACACCATCATGGTATGCCTTGAAGATAATATCCTGATATTCTCGAACAAAGTTATCCACTAAGGTCCTTGAGATTGGACGGTACCAGAGTTTATTATCTAAGATGTCGAGACACATACATTCATAGTTCTCGACATCCATCACTACAACATTCCCGCCTTTGTCAGCCGGTTTGATCACAAGTCTGGGATTGGCATAAAGGTCCTTAAGTGCTAACCTCTCTTTCAATGATAAATTATGTACAGATTTATTAGAGCATAGCATATTTTTAATCTCTGAAGTACTTTGTTGGACAAATGCCCAAATATTGGGATTAGCATGCAGTTGTGGAAATGCACGAGATTTAGGTTTAAAAGAAGTAGGCGGGGGAAGGAGACACCGGGAGCAGAGACCCCCGGCAGGGAAAACGTCAGGGGGTCCTGGTCCTCAGTGTGTCCCTCCTCCCAAAGGGACATTAGGTCATCCATCACTTGAAGTTCAGATTCAGAAAAATCGAGTGGTGGAAAGTCAACAGATGTAGAAGAAGGACTGTCATAAATGACCTTAAACATAAGTCGACGAGCAAAGAGGTGTATGTCTTTAATTAATTGAAACCTATCTGTGTCATTGGAGGGGCAGAAGGAAAGGCCTAATTTGAGAACCAAAATTTGATCATCTGTAATTGTGACCGAGGATAGATTGATAACATCTAGTCCCTGAGTGTCAGAGCTAGTGGTACTTCTGTGGAGATCAGAATGGGTTCCGTGGGTTTCCCTAAAAAAATGGGAGCTATTTTAGGATCAAAGGATTGAGTGCTGTGAGGAAACAAAGTGCTAATGGATGATTCGCTCCCTCTTCGACGTATCGTTGAGGGAGAAGAGGATGCAGCAATTGCATCAGTATTGGTGTAGTGAGGTAAGTTGGAAGTTGAATTAGTGGATATTCTAGCTGGCATGGATGTGGTAGTGTGTGTAGTAGTGTTGGTGGTAAGGACCAAAGATGGCCGACGGTTAAAGGCTGGTCCATGTGGGTCAGAAAGTGAACCAGAAGAATCAGCACTCCTGTCACCTTTGTGTTTTTTTGGTATCATATCCTGAGAGA
This sequence comes from Rana muscosa, assembly GCA_029206835.1. Taxonomy (NCBI): domain Eukaryota; kingdom Metazoa; phylum Chordata; class Amphibia; order Anura; family Ranidae; genus Rana; species Rana muscosa. Next base: position 23,739,090 of record CM055118.1, read on the forward strand.
GTTCTCTATATAAAGTGGAAGTGCTTGAAGAAAAAGAGGGAGATGCAACATGTGAAGGTATATTAGTAGTTTGAGGGGACTCAGGGATAACAGTTTTGGGAGTGTATCTTTCATAGGGAGGCTGATTCCATTTGTAAGCATATCCGTTCTCATGAGCGGCCTTATCTCTAAGGAATTTTGCCTCTTTATTGTTGATAATAGTCAAAGTGTAACCTTCTATCCGTGTCTTTAAATCTTTTTCTCGACTGGTGAATTTGATAGATGAACACATCATTATGTGGTCATCATACCAACTAGCAATTTGAGTGTCCAAATAATCTAATTCAGTATCATATTGATTACATAGGATGGATATCATCCCAAATGAACAAGATTGCAAGTTGGCTTCCCAAGAGGATTTCAGCGAATCATTGATCTTTCTGAGATTGGGGAAGATCTGGATAAGCAAGCCCCATGGTACAATTCGGTTATCTGAGTATTTAATGAAATATGCTTTGTGCCAATAAACCCTAACTTTTTTTTCCAATAATCTTTGTAATCGCATAAAATTACGATCTAAATCAGCATCAGTAATTTTGTCATTGGTTTGAGATAGTTTGATTTTGGACATTAACCCATCCCATGCCTCCCCACAAAAACCTGCCATTATGATCACACAGGTCTATACGCCAAAGACTAAAGAGTACAAAGGGTACAGCAATCTTATACAGATTAAATAAAACAAATGTGTAACAATTATTGACAGTGAATCTATATGGCAAAATAATTTTTGGATAATCAAACAGATAAAGAATGATAAATAGATTTAAAGTATCACTAGGGTGTCCAACAGCCCGATGATGTATTGAAACATCTATTGAAAAAAGAAAAATTTTTGTGGAAATGGCTAGTTGGTCCCTATTCGGATACGGCACCTCATCCCGATTAAATAAAAAAGCAGAAGGGATGGGTATGGGATTATGACGGTGCCAAACAAAAAAAGAAAAAAGAGGTTTTGTAATTAAATATATATTTATTTGATTATCAAAAAACGTTTTTTAATAAAATGAGAGAAATTTTAATTTACAATTAAGTTACATGCAATTAGTCATCGCAGCCCAACATGTTTCACCAATACATTGGCTTCCTCAGGGGCAATTGTTTACATGAATACATTGATTTCTAGAAAGAAAGACATGGAAGTTAATACAAATGTAATCATAGAGAACGCAGCTAGAAAAGCAGAGTAAATCCAAACCATGAAGTGCTAGAGAAGAAAATTGGTGACTAAATTGCTGAGGCAAACACTCAAACGTACCCATGGTAAACCCAAACTCCAGCCATCAACAGCATCCAATGTCGGCGACCAAAGAGACGACCATATTATGTGACTACAGAGGGCTTAAAACGACTAAAAAACAATATATAGAAAAATATGGGGTTAATTTCCAGGGCACTTAGCCTGAACTGGAAACAAACTTAGGAGCTAACATAGCCTCAAATACATACCCAATTATAAAAATGAAGATTAAAAAGTTGAGATGGGGGCGCTGATGAGACCAACTCACAAAGAAATTCTATCTGTATAATTGTGATAAAGAAAGAAAGGAAAAAGTATATATATAATAAATGAATAATGCAGGGCATGTTATGCCCTGGCCAGACAAAAAATGACAATGAAAAAATAAAATTTGTAAAATAAGCTTACCAAATATACCAAGATGAAATATGGTTTGAGAAGTATCGGATAATAAATGGAAAGATACCAGTAGATTGTAAGAAAACAACCAGAAAGATCCAAAGAAAATAGGCATTCAAGCATACATCACGGTATGATTGAGTTATGACTTAACAGTCCAAATAAACCTAGGAATAACCAATAATTATTGGATCAGTGGGTGAAAATTGACGACAGAAAAGGAGTTATTCATTTAAAAGTACAAAGATTGCTTGTTAATACCGGATTTATATAGCCCTCCAACCGCTCGGCGTCTGACGTCACCGAGCGGCAGCAGACAGTGAGGTGACCAGTGCGCATAAGCAAAACCTGGTAGCCTACAAGGTCCATAATGCCTTGCGAATGGACGTCATACCATGGCGAAAGACGCGGCCACTGCGAGGAAAAGAAGAACCAGTGCCAGTGGAGAGAGCGGACTTGAGAGGCAGGATGGTGAAAGGGAAATGCCAAGTGGGGCCACAGGCCAGGCAGAATGTATAAACATCTGCCCTTGGGTGTCCATGCAGTCACTTTAGGTCATACAGAGGGAAGCAGAAAAAGGAGTGTGCCAAGTGCTGAGGTCCGGGGATCCCATCAAGCACTATAGAGGGAGATATCAAAGCGCTAACACAATGGTTGTTGAAATATCTTCATATGGTCATGGTCATTTATTATATATATACTTTTTTCCTTTCTTTCTTTATCACAATTATACAGATAGAATTTCTTTGTGAGTTGGTCTCATCAGCGCCTCCATCTCAACTTTTTAATCTTCATTTTTTAAATTGGGTATGTATTTGAGGCTATGTTAGCTCCTAAGTTTGTTTCCAGTTCAGCCTAAGTGCCCTGGAAATGAACCCCATATTTTTTCTATATATTGTTTTTTAGTCGTTTTAAGCCCTCTGCAGTCACATAATATGGTCGTCTCTTTGGTCGCCGACATTGGATGCTGTTGATGGCTGGAGTTTGGGTTTACCATGGGTACGTTTGAGTGTTTGCCTCAGCGTTTTTGTCACCAATTTTCTTCTCTGGCACTTCATGGTTTGGATTTGCTCTGCTTTTCTAGCTGCGTTCTCTATGATTACATTTGTATTAACTTCCATGTCTTTCTTTCTAGAAATCAATGTATTCATGTAAACGATTGCCCCTGAGGAAGCCAATGTATTGGTGAAACATGTTGGGCTGCGATGACTAATTGCATGTAACTTAATTGTAAATTAAAGTTTCTCTCATTTTATTAAAAAAAACGTTTTTTGATAATCAAATAAATATATATTTAATTACAAAACCTCTTTTTTCTTTTTTTGTTTGGCACCGTCATAATCCCATACCCATCCCTTCTGCTTTTTTATTTAATCGGGATGAGGTGCCGTATCCGAATAGGGACCAACTAGCCATTTCCACAAAAATTTCTCTATATTCAATGATGTTTTCAATGATGATTCCATTTTAGCAAGCGTCTCTGCCATCATTTCTTTGATTTGGGGGAGACTTGCCTGAACCCCCTCTGGTCCCGGGCCCTCTTCAGGCTCTGGGACCGCCTCAGCTTTTTTCTTCTGCTGATCCCCATTTTTTACCCTGGAAACTCCCTTGGGTACTACTCCCTTCGTTTTTAGGGCGTGTTATGGAAGCCCCATTTGTTTTTCCTGCTTTACTGAGCTTAGGGCTTCCGTGCCCATTATCCGTCATACTTGTTTCAGCTGTCACATATCGCTGGATACCTCCTGGGCTCGCAGTAGGTGGCGCCCCTTTCCCCGCTTTACCTGTCCTTCCCCTTGTACTCATAATAATTCCAGAGCTTTCCAGCTCTATGTCCTTATTATCAATAATTTGTCAGACCAAGCAGGGAGGCCGTGTATCAGGGTTTGGCAGATCCACCAGCAGGGTAAGGCAGATTTCTCAATTTCCGCTAATAGGAAATGTCACTCAGCACTCAGTACTCAACCTTTAGTTTGTCAAAAAGCACTCTGCCTAGATGTTAGTGTTCTTCCTGCAATTACTGTTGCCATTTGTCTGCGAAGTCTCTTAACTAGGGATGAGCTTCGTGTTCGAGTCAAACCCATTAGTGAGTGACTAATAGTGGTGTTCTCATAATTAAATCACAGGCAGAGAGCTGCACGTATTTTCAGTGTACTGTGTCCCTCTCTGCACAGTTTTCACCTAAAACTAACTGCTGCTGCTGCTGCTTTTCCCATACTAATACCACAGCAGGCAGTTGATTCTGATAGCTGCATTATCAGTACAGACAAATATATATATATTTATATATTGTGAGGGGGTTAACTCGGCAGCGGGTGTGTGTGACCCCCGGGATGGGCTCCCCACACAAAACAGGCCCAGCAAACGGAGGTTGTGGTTTTCAAAAATCAAAAAGGTGCGGTTTATTTTCTATTTACAGTGACAAAACACAGCAAAGCAAAAGAAACATAACCAAAATAAATCCTGGTCAAGTTGACCTCTGACTAAACATTAGACATGTGCACACTGAAATATTTCGTTTCGAAATTTCGTTTTCGTCCAAAAAATAAATTTATTTAGTTACTCCCGAAATTCGTTTTTATTTATTTCGTTTTTCGTTAAAAATTGCATTCGTCCGAAAATCTGAATTAATTAAGGTCGAATCTGTCATTGAAGGCTTATGGTGTCTGTCGAATGTTCAAAGAAGATTCGACGGAGCAGCGAAACTGTACGACTCTGCAATCATACATTTCCGGTCGAATGTTCCGCCCACAAGCAGTGATCTTTTCTCTCTATGTCGAATCTTTTCTCTCTATAATGTCGAATCTTTTCTCTCCTATGTCGAATCTTTTCTCTCCTATGTCGAATCTTTTCTCTCTATAATGTCAAATCTTTTCTCTCCTATGTCGAATCTTTTCTCTCTATAATGTCAAATCTTTTCTCTCTATAATGTCAAATCTTTTCTCTCCTATGTCGAATCTTTTCTCTCCTATGTCGAATCTTTCCTCTCCTATGTCGAATCTTTCCTCTCCTATGTCGAATCTATCCTCTCCTATGTCGAATCTTTTCTCTCCTATGTCGAATCTTTCCTCTCCTATGTCGAATCTTTCCTCTCCTATGTCGAATCTTTCCTCTCCTATGTCGAATCTTTCTCTCCTATGTCGAATCTTTTCTCTCTATAATGTCGAATCTTTTCTCTCCTATGTAGAATAATCTTGGACTAATAGAGTTAAGGTTAGGCACATTCGACCACAGATTCGATAGACACAGATTGTTATTGTCAGCGTCACGTCGAATCTCCTATCTATATCGAACTGTTGTAGCAACGAAAACGAAAATAAAGCATTTGTTTATGTCGGATCTTTCGGTTTTCGGATTCTGTGCTTTCGTTTTCGTTTGTTAAAACGATAACGAAAATAGCTGAAATTCGGACGAAAATGCATTCGGACGAAAACAAATGCACATGTCTACTAAACATACAGGTTTCCTAACTAACAACTGGGATCAGCCTAGTGCTGTCCTAGTCCCTAAGTCCCTGGTTTTAAATGTCCAAGCAAATAGCCACACAGGCTTTTTCTCACCGCACAGGGGTTCACTCTCCCTAGACAGTCCACACAGGTCTGGTTCCAGGCATGAGCTAACATCTAATGAAGCTGGGAGTTCTTATAGAGGCCTAAATGAGCTGACAAGCTTCAGCTGGCCTCATCAACTCCCTGTCTGCACGACGCCCAGCCCTCTCCCTAGAGGTATGAGTCATCAATGAGCCCACTAGCCTTATACAACTCTCCACCTAGTTGTATAAGTCGGCGTAAAGCCTGAATCTGGGCGAAATATATCTACCCCCCTGGATGCAACCAGGTGACTTTACCTTCCTGCTGTCACATACCCCCCCCCTCTTGTTTTAACCTCGGGGTTGGAACACCAGCAATCAGGCATTCATGTACTCGAGACAAAGCATCCACATTCCCCATTTGAACGCCAGGGCGATGCTTTACTGTGAAGTTGAATTCCTGGAGGGCCAGGAACCACCTATTCACTCTTCTATTTGTTTCCTTGTTTTGAGCCATCCACTTTAACGGAGCGTGATCCGTAACCATGTCAAAGTGCCTACCTAGCAGGTAGTACCGAAGGGAATCTAGAGCCCACTTCACCGCTAAACACTCCTTTTCAACGGTGGCGTAATTTACCTCATGGGACTTCAACTTCCTGCTGAGGTAAATGACTGGGTGCTCTTCCCCGTTCCAGACCTGGGACAATACTGCTCCTAACCCCACATCTGACGCATCACTTTGTACGACAAAGTCTTTAGAGAAGTCGGGTGAGTACAACACTGGCTGGCTACATAAGGCTTGTTTCAAGAATTGGAATGCTGCCTCAGCCTCGGGGGTCCATTTAATCATGACCGACCCTTTCCCCTTCGTCAGGTTGGTTAGGGGCACAGCCTTAGAAGCAAAGTGGGGAATGAATCGCCGATAATACCCAGCGATTCCCAGAAAGGCTCGTACCTGCTTCTTGCTGTTGGGACGTGGCCAACTCTGGATGGCCTCGACTTTGTTGAGTTGGGGTTTTATTACTCCCCTCCCAATGGTGTACCCAAGATATTTGGCCTCCTCCTGCCCAATGGTACACTTCTTGGGGTTAGCCGTAAACCCCGCTTCCCGAACAGAGTCCAGGACTGCTTGCACTTTTGGCAGATGTGAGGCCCAATCTGTGCTATGGACAATTACGTCATCCAGGTAAGCCGCAGCATACTTCCGATGGGGCCTCAGCATCTGGTCCATTTTCCGCTGGAATGTGGCCGGCGCATTCTGTAACCCGAACGGCATTCTTTTATATTGGAACGCCCCGTCTGGGGTTACAAATGCGGTTTTCTCTTTGGCCGACTTGGCCAGGGGGATTTGCCAATACCCTTTTGTGAGGTCAAGAGTCGTCATGTATCGGGCTGTTCCCAGCCGGTCGATCAACTCATCTATACGTGGCATGGGGTAGGTGTCAAATTTTGTAACTTTGTTCAACTGACGAAAATCGTTACAAAATCGCCAGCTCCCATCCGGTTTAGGCACCAACACGATGGGACTAGACCAATCACTTTGGGACTCCTCTATCACCCCTAAGTTCAGCATTTTCTGTACTTCCTCCCGTATTGCCTCCCGTCGAGCCTCTGGGATCCGATAGGGTTTTAACTTCACCCTTTCACCGGGCGGGGTAATGATGTCATGCTCTACCCCAGATGTTTGTCCCGGCAGCTCAGAGAATACCTCCTTGTTGCGAAGCACAAACTCCTTAACCTCCTGTTGTTGGGGTTGTGACAAGGTGGCTGCTATTCCAACCTCAGGAATCACGCAACCAGTTTGAGCTGGTGACCAAGTGTCTGCGACTAGGGACTCTCTATCCCTCCAGGCTTTCAACAGATTAACGTGATAGATCTGTTCGGGCTTTCGCCTTCCTGGTTGTCTGACCTTGTAATTCACTTCGCTCACTTTTTCCATTATCTCGTAGGGGCCTTGCCATTTGGCAAGGAATTTACTTTCAACCGTAGGGACAAGTACCAATATCCTATCCCCCGGGGAAAAGGTACGGGTCTTGGCTCCACGGTTGTACACTCTCTGCTGTGCCAACTGCGCTTGGGCCAAATGTTCCTTCACGATGGGCATTACCTGTGCAATTCGATCTTGCATCAGGGCGACATGCTCAATCACACTCCTGTGGGGAGAACTCTCACTTTCCCAAGTTTCCTTGGCAATATCCAACAGCCCTCTTGGGTGTCTCCCATACAGTAACTCAAAGGGGGAGAATCCCGTAGAGGATTGGGGCACCTCCCTAATAGCAAACATCAAATAAGGAAGTAAACAGTCCCAATCCTTTCCATCTCTATCCACCACTTTCTTCAACATTTGTTTTAGGGTTTTGTTGAATCTTTCAACCAGCCCATCGGTTTGGGGGTGATACACAGACGTACGCAATTGCGTCACTTTGAACAATTTACACAGCTCTTTCATAACCCGGGACATAAAGGGTGTACCTTGGTCCGTAAGCAGTTCTTTACAAATACCCACCCGGCTAAAAACAAGAGATAGCTCTTTGGCTATGGTTTTGGCCGAGGTATTTCGGAGAGGGATCGCTTCTGGATAACGGGTGGCATAGTCCATTATAACTAATATGTACTGGTGCCCCCTAGCGGACTTGATTATAGGACCTACCAAATCCATGGCGATCCTCTCAAACGGGACCTCAATGATGGGTAGAGGGACCAGCGGGCTACGGAAATGTGGCATCGGGGCCAACCTCTGACACACAGGGCAGGAGGAACAATAATTTTCTACGTCCTTCATCACCCCCGGCCAATAGAATCTCTGTAATACCCTCTCTCGGGTTTTCTCTGTCCCCAGATGACCTCCAAGAATGTGCCCATGGGCCAACTCCAACACCAACTTCCTGTAAGGTTTGGGCACCACAAGCTGCTCAACGGTTTCTTCTGCCCTTTTTGCCACCCGATACAGTAGGTCCTTCTCTACGCTGAAGTATGGGTAAGTGCAGGTATTATCTGGGTCCACTAACTCGCCATCTATTTTCACTACGTTTTCCCGTGCCTTTATTAGGGCGGGGTCTTTCAACTGTTCTGTGGCAAAGTTTTCCCTGTGAACCTCAAGATCAGAAAACTCCACAGACGGTAGGTTTTCGTCTGAGGAGGTGGGCTCCTCTCCAGTTTCTTGAGTCTCCCCTGCCAATACTGATAAGGGAAATTCCGGAGAGTCCTCACCACTCTCAGGGGAGTTCTGGCTATCACATTCCTGGTACATAGGGGCACCAGTGAGGGGCTCAGGATCATCCCACAGTTCCCAGAACTTCGGAAAATCCCTTCCCACAATGGCGTCATGCGGTAACTGAGATACTAAGCCCACTGGATGAGAGAGGGTACCTTTGGGGGTCTCGAAACACACTGTAGTCACTGGATACTCTCGGGTGTCCCCATGCACACAAATAACAGCTACCTTGCTATTCCCAGAGACCTCTGTTTTAACTAACACAGCCTTTATCAGGGTCACAAGGCTACCTGAATCCAGCAATACCACAACATTTCTACCATTAACACACATTTTGCATAAATGTTTCTCAGTTCCTCGAATGGCAGTGCATGCGACTGTCGCACACAGCGACTGACGTCTGCCCGTCAGAAATTCACACTGCATGGGTTCCTCCACAACCGGGCAATTGGCTGCAATATGTCCCGCTTGCCGGCAGCGGTAGCAAACGATCCTTCTTGCCGCCTCTTGAGCCGCTGATTTCCCAGGCTGTTCTCGCCAAACTTGGGGTAGAGCTCCCACCCTCTCACTCTCTCCACCCTCACCCCTTGGAATCCTCTTATCCGCCCCTGGGGATGGTCTGGTCTTAGGGTGGAAAGTCCGAGTGTCTCTGGAAGAGGCCGTCAGGTTCTCTGTAGCCAAGTATTTCTCCACACGATCCACAAGACCATCGGCCGTCTCTGGGTCTCCATGGCTTACCCACTTTTGGATGGCAGTAGGAAGAGCTCTCAAAAACCGATCCATTACAACACGTTCCACAATCTTTGGTGCGGACAAAGTCTCTGGCTGTAGCCACTTTCTGCTCAGGTGAATGAGATCATACATTTGAGACCTGGGGGGTTTTCCAAGCTGGAAAGTCCAGTTATGCACACGCTGAGCCCGGACAGCCTGGGTGACACCCAGCCTTGCCAATATTTCAGCTTTTAGCATCACATAGTCTTTTGCTTGGTCAGGCTCTAGGTCATAGTAAGCCTTCTGCGATTCACCAGTTAACAGAGGAGCCACCAGTCCAGCCCACTGCTCCTCAGGCCACTTTTCTCTTTCAGCGGTCCTTTCAAATGTGGTCAAAAATACCTCTGGATCATCCTCTCCAGTCATTTTTGTCAATAAACGACTCACCCCAAAGGACGCGGTATTAGTGGGACGGCTTTCCTCACTGGTCTGCGGACGTTGCTGCATTACTGCTTCCATCTGTTGTTGTAGTCTCTGCTCTTGCTTCTGCAACAGGTCTATGAAGCGGGCCTCAGATTGCTGCTGGGCTCGTTGCTGAGCCTCCAGACTCTGTTGCAAAGTTGCGTTTGTCTGCTGCTGGGCTGCAAGGCTCCTTTGCAAACCTGCATTTGTCTGCTGTTGATTGGCATTTGCTAGAGCCAGCTGTTTCAGTATCTCCTCCATGCTGGCTTAAAAAAACTGCCCGCATTCTCCACCAACTGTGAGGGGGTTAACTCGGCAGCGGGTGTGTGTGACCCCCGGGATGGGCTCCCCACACAAAACAGGCCCAGCAAACGGAGGTTGTGGTTTTCAAAAATCAAAAAGGTGCGGTTTATTTTCTATTTACAGTGACAAAACACAGCAAAGCAAAAGAAACATAACCAAAATAAATCCTGGTCAAGTTGACCTCTGACTAAACATACAGGTTTCCTAACTAACAACTGGGATCAGCCTAGTGCTGTCCTAGTCCCTAAGTCCCTGGTTTTAAATGTCCAAGCAAATAGCCACACAGGCTTTTTCTCACCGCACAGGGGTTCACTCTCCCTAGACAGTCCACACAGGTCTGGTTCCAGGCATGAGCTAACATCTAATGAAGCTGGGAGTTCTTATAGAGGCCTAAATGAGCTGACAAGCTTCAGCTGGCCTCATCAACTCCCTGTCTGCACGACGCCCAGCCCTCTCCCTAGAGGTATGAGTCTTCAATGAGCCCACTAGCCTTATACAACTCTCCACCTAGTTGTATAAGTCGGCGTAAAGCCTGAATCTGGGCGAAATATATCTACCCCCCTGGATGCAACCAGGTGACTTTACCTTCCTGCTGTCACAATATATATATATATATATATATATATATATATTGTAGCGTTCGGGGAACCAGCTAGATCGCAGGACACAGGCTTTTCAAACAAAAGGACGTTTATTAAACTTAAATGGCTTCACAGCAGCAAAACAAAAAGAAATAACAGTCTCACCGAATTGTAGAGCTTATAACTGCTGTTGCAGTTAAACAGTCCTTACTTGGTGTTGCAGGTAAGTTTCCCAGCTAGCAGACTTCAATGCAGGCCACTGCCATGTACATTCACAGCTTTTCACAGCTTTTCACAGCCTCCACAGCTTTTGCAGTGTCCACCATTCACCATGCACAGACATCACTACACTCCTTCCTCCTCACCTAAAACTTCCTGTCTCTCTTAAACCACTTCCTTGGACAGGTGTGTTAACACTTTCTGTTCCCTTAAAGGAACCACAGCCCAAACAGAGGGGAAATATAGCGTCCTTCCAGGACCCAGCCACGGCGTCCTGTACATACCCCCCCCCCCCTGTGCCCCAACGCCAAGGAGGTGGAGGCAACAGTGGAGCTAAAACAATGGACTCGGGAGAGGGCATCTGCATTTTGATGCAGTCTCCCGGGCCTATGCTCCACCACAAATTTAAATTCCTGGAGCGCCAGGAACCAACGTGTAATCCTGGCATTAGTCCCTTTACCTTGCCTCATCCATGTTAAAGGGGCATGGTCAGAAATCAACCTAAACTTCCTTCCCAAGAGGTAATATCTGAGGAATTCCAGAGCCCACTTAATGGCCAGACATTCTCGTTCAACTATAGCATAGTTTTTTTCCGCTGGTGTCAACTTCCTACTGAGGAAGACTACTGGGTGCTCCTCCCCATGAACAACCTGTGACAACACAGCTCCCAATCCTACATCGGAAGCATCAGTCTGGACAACGAACTCGTTTGAAAAATTGGGTGCTATCAGGACAGGGTGTTGGCACAGTGCTGATTGAGCTCCAAAAAAGCCTTTTCAGCATCTGCATTCCATTCCACCATGACCGATTTCCGACCCTTAGTCAGATCGGTCAATGGAGCCGCCAATGTGGCAAAGTTGGGTACGAATCTCCTGTAGTATCCCACCATGCCCAGGAATGCACGTACCTGCTTTTTTGTGAGGGGGCGGGGCCAATTCTGTATAGCCTCTACCTTGCTAACCTGAGGTTTCACCACCCCTCTACCCACAATATAGCCCAGGTATTTCACCTCCTCCATTCCCAAAGCACATTTTTCAGGGTTTATTGTAAACCCCTCCTTCCAAAGAGAGTCCAGTACTGCCTGGACTTTGGGCAAATGTGATTCCCAGTCTCTGCTAAAAATGACTATGTCGTCCAAGTAAACTGAGGCATACTCCCGGTGAGGTCGTAAAATCCTATCCATTGCTCGCTGAAAAGTGGCTGGAGCAGTTTGCAGTCCAAAAGGCATTCGTTTGTACTGAAAACTCCCCTCTGGGGTAGAAAAAGCAGTTTTCTCTCTAGCAGCCTTAGTCAACGGGATTTGCCAATACCCCTTGGTAAGGTCTAATGTTGTGATATACCTGGCTGGACCTAGTCTCTCAATAAGCTCATCTACCCGGGGCATGGGGTAGGCATCAAACCGTGAAACCTCATTAAGTTTCCGGAAATCATTGCAGAATCGTTGGGCTTTGGTACCAACACAATCGGGCTCGACCACTCACTCTGCGATTCTTCAATGATCTCCAGGTCTAGCATCTTCTTCACTTCCTCTAAAACGACCTTCCTTTGAGCCTCTGGGATGCGGTAGGGCCGGACAAAAACTTTGAATCCAGGTTCCGTGATAATATCATGTTCTATAACACTAGTTAGCCCTGGCAAGTCTGAAAACGTTTCTTTATTTCTCTGCAAGAACTCCTTTGCCTGCTGACTTTGGATTTTAGACAGGGTACTTGCTACTTGGACACTCTCCACCCCAACCTGAGGCTCAAGTCTTGCACTAGCCAGGGAGGTCACCAGTTCCCTGTCAGTCCAGGTATTTAACAAGTTGACATGATATATCTGATACGGTTTCCTTTTGCCTGGCTGGTGGACTCTATAATTTACCTCTCCCACTTTTTCCACAACTTCAAAGGGACCTTGCCATCTGGCCAAGAATTTACTTTCCACAGTGGGAATTAGCACCGCTACTCGATCCCCCACTTGGAAGTGCCTTATTTTAGCAGCCCTGTTATAGACCCGTCGTTGAGCCTCCTGGGCTTTTTGCAAATGCTCCTTGACTAGTGGCATCACAGTTTGGATCCTTTCCTGCATTTGGGAGACATATTCAAGAACACTCTTATGCTGAACAGGTTCACTTTCCCATTCCTCTTTAACAAAGTCAAGTAGTCCGCGAGGTCTCCGCCCATATACCAACTCAAAGGGCGAAAATCCCGTGGAGGCCTGGGGCACTTCCCTGAGAGCAAACAGGAGAGCTGGTAACAGGCAGTCCCAGTCTTTCCCATCCCTTTGTACCACTCTCTTGAGCATAGACTTAAGGGTCTTATTAAAGCGTTCCACTAACCCGTCCGTTTGGGGATGGTAGACCGATGTGCGCAGCTGTTTAATCCGGAACAGCTTGCACACATCGGCCATAACTCTTGACATAAACGGGGTGCCCTGGTCTGTGAGTATTTCCTTGGGAAAACCAGTCCGTGTAAACAACTGGAACAATTCCCAGGCAATAGCCTTAGCAGAGGTATTCCGAAGGGGAAGCGCCTCAGGATATCGGGTGGCATAGTCAAGAATCACCAATATGTAGGAGTAACCTCGAGCTGACTTTACCAAGGGACCCACTATATCCATGGCTATCCTCTCGAACGGGACCTCAATTATGGGCAGAGGGATCAAAGGGCTCCGGAAATGGGTCACCGGAGCGGTCAACTGACAGGTGGGACAAGAGGTACAGTATTTCTTTACCTCTGCTTTCAGACCTGGCCAGTAAAACCGGTCGGTGATCCGTGCCTCCGTCTTCTCAACTCCCAGGTGTCCCCCTAACACATCGTCATGGGCCAGGTCCAGAACCTTTCGTCTATATTGTTGGGGTACCAACAATTGTTCTACCACATTTTCTCTCACCTTGGTAACCCGATACAATAACTCATTATATATTGAGAAGTGTGGCCACCGCTCATTCGCACCTGGCTCTTGGGGAACCCCATTTACTACTACAACTTGTTCCCGTGCATGGGCCAAAGTGGGGTCCTGCATCTGAGCAGTACCAAACGCCCCCTGGGGAACCCCCAAATCTGGCAGGGCAGGGGTAGAGGCCACTTCCTCGTCCTCTTCCCCCAGCATTACCTGAAGTGGGGAAGGTCCTCCCCCCTCAGTGTTTTGGTAGGTCTGTGGACCACATATCTTGACATTCTCAACAGTATCAGCTCTACTTTCATCACCATTAACCCAACCATTAGCAATTTCATCATTTGGATCCACATTAAGAACATTTGGCAGTTCAGGGTTATTCCTCTCAGCAGCAGGAACAGGGAGGCTAGTTTCTCCCCAATCTCTGAACTGTTCTCCTTGTTCCCACAGTTTTGTAAACAACAGACAGTCTCGTCCTATTATAACATCATGTACCAAGTTCTTTACCACCCCCACCTCTTGAGTACCAGTGCCACATGCTGAGGAGATGGTCACCGAGATGAGAGGGTACTCTCTAGTGTCCCCGTGAATGCACACCACCCGTAAAGTTTTTCTTACCGGACCGATCTTCCCAATTACTCTAGGATGAACCAGGGTTACCATGCTTCCGGAGTCCAATAAAGCCCGAGCAGGGAGATGGTTCACTTGGACTTCCCACTCAAATTTTTCCTCACCCAGGTCGAGCTGTGTGGTGCATACTTTATGGGCATAAAAAGACCCCCTCTGAAGAACCCCGCATTCCATGGGCTCCTCTTGCAGTGGGCAGTGTGCCCGGGTATGACCCCAGGAATGACATCGCCAACATTGTACATCCCCTCCTCTCTGAACAGGAACAGAACGCTGAGGAGGTACCGGGAGTGACTCTTGACCTTCCGGGGTGTTTGCTCCAGGACTCCTTGGAACATCCTTTCGAAGGGCAGCAGTTGGTCGAACAGGCCGTTGTAGACTGGGGCCTATGCGCTTGGTAGGTCCGAGCAGGTCCTCCACCACTGTATATCGTTCCACCATCTCGACAAGGAGGTTTGCTGTTTTGGGGTCTCCATGGCTGACCCACCGTTGAAGGTCGTCTGGCAGGGATCTCAGGTATCGGTCCAGCACATCCCGTTCCACGATTTGGGGGCCCGACAACACCTCAGGCTGCAGCCATTTTTTTACCAGTTGCACCAGGTCATGCATTTGAGACCGAGGTGGCCGATCTGGACGATACTTCCATTGGTGTACTCGTTGGGCCCGAACGGCCGTAGTCACCCCCAGACGAGCCAGAATTTCTGCCTTTAACTTTTGATAGTCTTTAGCATCATTGGGTGGCAGGTCAAAGTAGGCTTTTTGAGGATCTCCGGTGAGAAAAGGGGCAATGAGGCCGGCCCACTGGTCCTGAGGCCACCCTTCTCTCTCTGCCGTCCTCTCAAATGTAGCAAGAAATGCCTCTACATCATCGCTCAGGGACAATTTCTGCAAAAAATGGCTTGCCCTCACAGTCACCTGGTTGCCAGGGGCAACAGCCGCTTGCTCCCGAACCTGAGATAGCTGCTGCACTGCTTCCTTTAAGACAGCCACCTGAGCCTGCATAACCTCTTGTTGGGCTGCTTGCTGGGCTGCCAACTGGGTCACCAACATGTGAGTATTTTCTTGCTGCAGCTGATTTGCTTCCTCATGGCAAGTTTGCGCTTGCATATTAGCCAGGGACAGCTGTTTAATTAGCTCCTCCATTGCTTCAGCTTTCAACGTTTGTGCAGCTTTAACCCAGGACATATATCCAATGTACTGTCCCTTTTAACTGTTCAATGTCAAGTTCAATGCAAAGATAAAAAATTAAAAAAAGTTTTTTTTTTTTTCTTCTTATGCCTGTTATTCTGTCCTGCCCGCATTCGAGCACCAGTGTAGCGTTCAGGGAACCAGCTAGATCGCAGGACACAGGCTTTTCAAACAAAAGGACGTTTATTAAACTTAAATGGCTTCACAGCAGCAAAACAAAAAGAAATAACAGTCTCACCGACTTGTAGAGCTTATAACTGCTGTTGCAGTTAAACAGTCCTTACTTGGTGTTGCAGGTAAGTTTCCCAGCTAGCAGACTTCAATGCAGGCCACTGCCATGTACATTCACAGCTTTTCACAGCTTTTCACAGCCTCCACAGCTTTTGCAGTGTCCACCATTCACCATGCACAGACATCACTACACTCCTTCCTCCTCACCTAAAACTTCCTGTCTCTCTTAAACCACTTCCTTGGACAGGTGTGTTAACACTTTCTGTTCCCTTAAAGGAACCACAGCCCAAACAGAGGGAAAATATAGCGTCCTTCCAGGACCCAGCCACGGCGTCCTGTACAATATGTAGCGGCCTCACCCCTCTCCCTTTCTTTATCGCTTATATGGCTGTTGTCTAGGGGTACCTGGGAGAGAGAGATGATACACACCACGGCCCATGTCATCCGTAACTAAAAGGTGAAGGCCAGAAGATTGGGCTTTTGTGTAGGTGTCCTAGAGTCAAGTCCAGTCCTTCGTCCCTGACTCCTTTGCTTTAGTAACCCAAGTTCCACACAGTGAATAGGTGCAACTCAGTTTTATTCTTCTTGCCAAGCAATAAAACAATCTTTCTCCTTTGGAAAATGGGGACAGATCGAGGCACAATCCTTTCCCTTCTTGCTTCTGCCCACTGTGCTGTCACCAGTGGTGAATAGTCACTGCCACTGACTAGGTAATATAGAACGTGAATTACCTTCACTCACTTTGCCCCTGTCAGAGGAAGAAATCCGTCCAAGGGAGAAATGGAGGCCTCTCCGTCACCAGCGATGCCGCGCCGGGCTCTTCGGAGAAGTTACTGCGCACCAGTCCTCACGAACTCAGACACGGGCACCCAAGGAGTTAGGGTCCCCTCGGATTCCTCCACCCTCGTGGAACTCAGTCGAAGGTACTGAGCCCCAGGCATCCGCCATAGTACCTCACCCCAGGCTAAAGGTGCCTGGGATGGACTCCATCTCCGCTCCGGCTAGGCCAAGGGCGCCTAGCCCCGGAACGCCAGCACCAAAGCTGAAGGTGCCTGGGTGCGGGCGCGTCCTCCAACTCTCTGCCCCTAAGGTCAGGGCGTCCGCCCCTTTTATGACCTCTCCCTTTGCGTCACAGCGGGTTCCCCGCCCCGCTGTACCAGCTCCAGGGGAGGTCAAAAAGGCACAGTTTGCGGTGTGAGTTCAGCTCTGGCCCAAGGCAACAACGCCACCTGTAGGCCCCAAGGAACCCCACACCACCAGAGTCCTCACATAAATTCAAACACCCACTACATATATATATATATATATATATATATATATATATATATATATATACATCCCACCTTTGTGCAGCTACATCTCACCGCAGGCCATTAGTATGTCTGGAAGGCAAACAAGGAGAGGCAGACAGTCACAAGGCAATAAAAGAGGGCAAGCAGCCTCTGTGTCTAGAGGCAACAGTGCTGCTGGTCGTGGACACAGTGCATCCTCATCAGCACGTTTCCATGGGACACGCTTGTCCTTCTTTTCGGCAGCTGGCCATGTTGAGCCGCAACATGCCCAAGACTTGGTAGAGTGGATGACCAAGCCGTCCTCTTCCTCCTCGTCCTCTCTCATCCAGGCTCAGGGTACTTTGTCTGGCAAAGCAGCTGCCAAAGCGACCTCTTCCCTCGGCTCAATGGCATCAGTCACTCCTTCCCTAGCCCCACCATGTCCTCCTGAGGGGTCCCTTGAACTCTTTGACCACAGTGTTGGGTACATGCTCCAGGAGGATGCCCAGCGTTTTGAAGGCTCTGATGATGGAACCCAGCTGGAGGAAGGCAGTAACGTGAGCTCAGAGAGAGGGGGTAGTAACGTGAGCCCAGAGAGAGGGGGTGCACAACAAGGACAGCTATCTGGCAGTCATGTTCCCCCAGCTGCAGCATTCTGCCAGATTGGCCACAGTGATGAGGAGGGAGGGGATGATGAGGTCACTGACTCCACGTGGGTGCCTGATAGGAGAGAGGAGGAGGAGAAGGCACATCTCCAACGAGGCAGGATGCCCTCCAGGGGCCAGCTTAAGGGCAGCACACCGACCGCATCACACCGCATAGCTCCACATGTGCAGGGCGCTGCTGTCTCTGCACGTTATTCCAAAAGTTCTTTGGTGTGGGCCTTTTTTCAGACATGTGCAGCAGATCGCACCGTTGCCATTTGCAACATATGTCTAAAGCGTATCTCACGTGGCCAAAACATCAGCCGCTTGGGCCCCACATGCTTGACCAGACATATGTCGACCTGCCATGCAGTCCATTGGCAAGCGTACCTAAAAGACCCACACCAAAGAACAAAGCGGACCTCTCCTTGCTCCTCATCAGCTAGGATCTCCAACCCCACTATAGTAGTTCATAGTATATAGGGCCTTTTTTTAAATTGGGTGCAGGGTTCCCCTTAATATCCATACAAGACCCAAAGGGGCTGGTAGTGGGCTGGGGGGATGCCATTTTTCTCAATGATTTTCATCCATATTGCCGGGACCAGACATTACATTAAAGCCGCAAGCAGTTTTAAATTACTTTTTTTCCTTTAGAAATGTCATTTTGTGCAGGAACAGTTCTATACATGGGAAACACATGCCACTTCACAGGCATACTTTAGACACCCCCCAGGTACGATATTTAAAGGAATATTTCACTTTTTTTTTCACTTTATGCATCATTAAAATCACTGCTCCCAAACCCTTTTTAGGACAATAACTTGCATATTAGCCATTATAATTAGCACTTTTGATTTCGAACGTTCATGTCCATTGTATTTAATAGGGTTCTAAAGTTCGGACGAACTTTCGGTCTGTTCGCAGGTTCTGGTGCCGACTCATCCCTACTCTCAACTAATGCAGCTGACTCTGATGATATCAGTATTACCCCATGGTCAATAGTGGCATTAGCAGCAACTATCAGCTACCTTAATTTTTTTCAGTCATTTGCAAGTATTTTCTAGTAGCAATCAACCGTCAACATTTATCACAGCAAATTGTCAGACAATTATCCACGAGGGCAGATGGGTTAATAGATACCCGTATTAATAGATACCCGTACTAGCCAGCAGTTGGCAGTATTGATGACAATGATAATTTAAAGTCGGTTGCAGAGTAGTCAGTTTAAAGGCAGTTATCCAGAGGGGCAGCAATTATCAACAAGTGACAGTAGTGATAGCAATAGCACATCATAAGTCCAATAATGAGAAGAAAAGAAAAAAGGAAATCAATAATTTTCAGGTCACTACAAGTCCCCACGGTTCCTCCAGGGGTGGCTACCGTTCTCATGAGGGGGCAGGGGTCCTCTGTAGAATAATGGTCCCTCAATACAGACAAATATAATTGCCGCCGTGCTTTATCAGGAGGGGAAACATTTAGTAGGATATAGCGCCCATCTATCCGCCAACAAGGTGGATAACCATACTGATCATTGGCTATCAGCGGCAATCTCTCAGAGAGCAAGAGACATTCTCACTAAAAGGAAATAGTCATCTCCTGCGTTTTTTCGCTTTTATCAGCAAGGCTTTAACGGCTGGTTTAGACAGTCACAGTATTAGGCGACAGCTAGCAATTAACAGGTGCTAGGAAATTGCCCTTTCTCTCCCTTATTTCCAGTCATTGACAAACATTCAGCAGGCAATCTCGGCCGAGCAGATAGGCTCTCCACTTATTTTACACTCCTATGGCAGTAATTCCATTAATTTCAGTTGCAGTTCAATTACTCAGTATATGCGTCAATTAGATTGAGGTTTATTCGATCCTACCACTTCCAGGGCACTCAGTCCAGTGGAGATGTCCTGCTGCAGGTCGACTCACAGCTCCAGGCACCTTCATCGGGTATTCAGCTGCTCCTAAGGGGAACCCAGCTTTCAGCTTCCCTGGCAGCCTTCTTGTCTTCTCCAGAGGACGTGTCCCTCTCAGGCAGCCTAAGCTACAGGGGTCGCAGGGGACCGCCAAGAGCGGAGAGTCAAGGGGGGAGCAGGTTGGCGGGGTGGCGGAGGGTGACCGCACTAGGTCACAATGCAGGCTTCAGCGGCATCAGGGGATCCGAGGGAGAGCCGCGCAGGGATCGCGGCTGCAGTGAATGGCATAGTGCAAGCCTCAACTTCTCCCTCTATCCCACACTTGCGGCTCGCTCTCCTCTCTCCCCAGCGTGGCGTGGCGGAAGCTTCAGGCGGGTGGGCGGAGAAAAAGTTCTGGGGCTAGCACGAGCATGAGCGCTCCATCCCTGCCTCTCTCCGTCTCCTCTAATTCTTGTTAAGCACAGGCATCCCCTGGAGAATGATGTTTTAGATTTATGTGTGAGGATTTGTGTACCGCCGTCAATGCACTGTGATCTCTCAGTGCATTATGGGGCGCTCTGCGGCGCTCAAATTTGCTGCAAATGCCCCATATGTTCAGTTGTTCTGCGAACAAACGAACACCCGATGTTCGAATCAAACCTACGTATGACTCAAACATTGGGACCATCCCTATTTGACAGGTGCATATCATTTACATTTTTGACAGCAAG
This sequence comes from Rana muscosa, assembly GCA_029206835.1. Lineage (NCBI taxonomy): Eukaryota > Metazoa > Chordata > Amphibia > Anura > Ranidae > Rana > Rana muscosa. Next base: position 23,759,239 of record CM055118.1, read on the forward strand.
GCCAATTCTTGCTTTCATCAAGAGTACCTCTATAGGGTTACGGTGTGAAGGGACCACCAACACCCAAAGCCCAATTTTTCCCTTCCTGTTACTATCCAGAGTCTGGGAAACAGACACCAGAATTAATCCAAAAAATCTCTTATCTTGTTCCGAGTGCACTACATTGTGGCCTCATCATACAGACTGTCTCCCCAAGCCGTTGTTTATAAAATAAAGAAAGCTTGCAGGGAAAATGGCATTTTATTTGGTTTATAACTGTCTTCTTTGCTGCAGCAGGTTTTATACATGGTAAAGATGTGCCGCTTTACAGGCAGACTAAGGGGACACCCCAGGCACTATATTTAAAATAATTTTTCATTTTTTAAATTTCACTTTAAGCATCGGTAAATCACTGCAAATTTAAAAATTGTTTTTTTTTACAAACGTTTTTATTGATTCATGTCCCCCAGGGCAGTACCCAGACCCCAATACCCTTTGTATGCCCAATAACGTGCATCTAAGCCCTCTTAATTAGAACTTTAGATTTTTCCAGTTCGGGTCTCAAAGACTTCAATAGGGTTTGCTATTCAGCTCCAAAGTTTCACGATGTTTGAGAGTTCTGGCAAAAACCGAACAGGGAGTCGTTCAGCCCATCTCTAGTGATCATCATGATGATAATGATGATGATCATAAAAGCAGTGAGATAGGTGCTGTGGCTGTGTTTCCTTCATGGCTGAAGAGTGTTTTCACTTGTGTCTACAAGAGTAAACACTCTGCATGAAGGATATTCTTGTGTGCCATGTTACATTATGGGGCTGATTTACGAAACGTTTGCGCCATGAGTATTGGCGCATCTCCGTGCGCAACGGCTGTTTTGGTATTTACAAAACATTAGTGCCGGTAGCGCAGCTCTATTTCCCATTTACTATAGTGTTGTCGGCGGACGGGAGGAGGCGCTCAGTGCGCCACTATGGACCTGGCGCACGGCATCTTAAAATCTAAATATAAAGAAGCTGGAAGTGCCCATATAATGGGGGTGACATGGGGTGATGTGAGGAAGTGTAGTGACAACTGCCCAAGTAACAAATATGCCCAAAATAGATTGAGAAAGTAACTTTTTCTGAACCAGCCCGCTGCGCCGGCAATTACGTTTAGAACTGCGAGGATTTTTTTTGTGCTCAGCAAGGAAATTTCACTTGTTCAAACGCGCCGGTTCACTGCGCCGGCAAAATCTTCGTAAATGTCAAGTCACGTAAATCAATTTGCATAAGGTGAACAGGCGCAGCTCTGAACTTGCCGTTATACAAAATGACATTTCTAAAGGAAAAAAAGGCATTTAAAAGCACCTATAATGGAAAAAAAATGCGTGGGGTCCCCCCAAATTCCATTACTAGGCCCTTCAGGTCTGGTATGGATATTAAGGGGAACTCCGCGCCAGTTAAAAAATAAAATGACGTGCGGGTCCCCTTAAAAATCCACACCAGACCCTTTATCCGAGCACGCAACCTGGCAGGCTGCAGGAAAAGAGGGGGGGACGAGAGAGCGGCCCCCCTCCCTCCTGAACCGTACCAGGCCACATGCCCTCAACATGGGGAGGATGTCCCCATGTTGATGGGGACAAGGGCCTCATCCCCACAACCCTTGCCGGTGGTTGTGGGGGTCTGCGGGCGGGGGGCTTATCGGAATCTGGAAGACCCCTTTAACAAAGGGGACCCCCAGGTCACGCCCCCCCTGTGTGAAATAGTAATGAGGTACGAGGTACAAATGTACCCCTACCATTTCACAAAGAAAAATGTCAAAAAATGTAAAAATGACAATAGCCAGTTTTTGACAATTCCTTTATTAATGTCTTCTCCTTTCTTCCATCTTCTTCCATCTTCTTCTTCCAGCTTCTTCTTTTCTCCATTCGGGTTTCTTCCTCCATCTTGGTCTTCATCTTCCTCTTCATCTTCATCTTCCTTCTTCCTTCGGTGTTCTCGTCCGCATCTTGCTCCGGCTTCTTGTTCCCTTCTTCTTTCTCCGGCCGCTCCGTTTGAATTCGAGGTTCCCGCTGTGTGACGCTTCAGTTCTTCAGTTCTCCTCTGGGTCCGCTGCCACCCGGTGGCTCCGCCCCCCTCTGACACCACGGGGAAAGTCCCAGTGAAATCCATGTGCGTCAGAGGGGGGCGGGATCACCGGGTGGCAGCGGACCCAGAGGAGAACTGAAGAACTCAAGCGTCACACAGCGGGAACCTCGAATTCAAACGGAGCGGCCGGAGAAAGAAGAAGGGGAACAAGAAGCCGGAGCAAGATGCGGACGAGAACACCGAAGGAAGAAGGAAGATGAAGATGAAGAGGAAGATGAAGAACAAGATCGAGGAAGAAACCCGATGGGAGAAAAGAAGAAGCTGGAAGAAAAAGATGGAAGCAGAAGATGGAAGAAGAAGATGGAAGAAGATGGAAGAAAGGAGAAGACATTAATAAAGGAATTGTCAAAAACCGGCTATTGTCATTTTAAAATTTTTTTACACTTTTTTGGTGAAATGGTAGGGGTACATTTACAACCATACCCCATTACCATTTCACACAGGGGGGGGGGGCGGGATTCCAGATTCCGATAAGCCCCCCGCCCGTAGACCCCCACAACCACCGGCAAGGGTTGTGGGGATGAGGCCCTTGTCCCCATCAACATGGGGACATGGTGCTTTGGGGTCACAGACCCCCAAAGCATCCTCCCCATGTTGAGGGCATGTGGCCTGGTATGGTTCAGGAGGGGGGGGCGCTCTCTCGTCCCCCCTCTTTTCCTGCGGCCTGCCAGGTTGCGTGCTCGGATAAGGGTCTGGTGTGGATTTTTAGGGGGACCCCACGCTATTTTTTTTTTAAGTTTGGCACGGGGGTCCCCATAAAATCCATACCACACCTGAAGGGCCTGGTACGGATTTTGTGGGGAACCCCCACGCCATCTTTTTTTTAAATTTGGAGCGGAGATCCCCTTAATATCCATACCAGACCTGAAGGGCCTGGTAATGGAATTTGGGGGAACCCCACGCATTTATTTTTTTTCAAAGACTTTCAATGACTTTTATCTGTATTGACGGGAACCAGCAATTCATTACAGCCGCGAGTACTTTTAAATGACTATTATTTTACTTTAGAAATGTCATTTTGCTCTCGAACTGTTATAAACATGGAAAACATGCACTACTTTACAGGCATAATATAGACACCCCCCAGGTATGATATTTAGGGCCAGTTCACACCGGATGCAGTGCAGTGCATTTTTTTGATGCATGAAAAACGCAAAGAAAGTTGATCACATTAATGCCAATGGCATAGTTCACACCACTGCAGTCCATTCCAGTGCGTTTTAGAAAGGAAAAAAAAAAATTGGTCATGCTGCATCTTTTAGGTACAGAACTAAAGACGCACTGCAACACACTTGTCCTAAGTGAAAAGAGGGGGAAAAAAACACTGGACTGCATCAAAAACTTATCAAAAATGCACTGGAACATGTTAAAAACGCGCATGCAGAAAAGCACCTGGAACGCATCCAGACTGCGTTTCTATGGTGTGAACTAGGGCCAGTTCACACCATAGAAACGCAATCCGGATACGTTCCAGGTGCTTTTTGCATGCACGTTTTTGATGCGTTCCAGTGCATTTTTGGTATGTTTTTGATGCAGTCCAGTGCTTTTTTTTTCACCCCTCTTTTTTATTAACCATAGATAAGGACTGTGACAGAACCCACTGTCACTGTGTGTTTTGGAAGGGACTGTGGGCTGGCCGCTTACCCACAGATTATGGCCCAGACTGAGAGACTGGGGGGAGAAGCTGGCATTGAGATAATGTAATGTAATGCTACATCCCTTCTCCCCCACCCCCCCCCTCTTGTTGCTGTGTTTAGCTGTGTTGAGTCATGGCACATAGACAATGGTCTGGACTGCAGACATACCTCCGCAGGGGATGTGTATTGAAGGGCTGCCTGCTTACCATAATCCCTTTATGTTTAACTGTAGTCTCTGTTTCAATGTTAAGTTCCCATTGGTTCTTCCTTGTCCCCTACCCCCCCTCTATGACAAGGCTAAGGGGAGTGTCCCTAACTGTGTGTAAAAGTGTATGTTTTGGATTTAATAAACTGTTGATGCTCTGCATGTTTAACCCTCAACACCTGTGTGGATTGTCTCGTGATTGAGGGGTTAAGGGCTGGTTATGGCGTATCTGCAGGCTGCGGGTGCGTTTGGAGGACAGGAGACACAGGTCTGGCGGATGTGCCCACCTGGGGTATTCGAGATCCGTCACAGTGGTGGCAGCAGTGGGGTGTCTCCTGCAGTCCGGGACATCCAAACCACCACCAGGATTCAAGATCCGGGCAGCCGCCGAGGAGCAATACGGGGACCGGCCAGCATGAGAGCGGAGTTCGGGAGGAGGCTGCAAGGCATGCGGAAGCAACATCGGGGACCAGTGACAGAGCGCACCATGCTCGGCTGGGAGGATGTGATCCGCTGGCAACTCTGGCATGAAACGCTAAGCCACGAGCGGCACCATCAGGGGAAGATCCTTCCCTCCTCCACAGAGATATACTGGACGCAGTACCATGCGCGAGAGGTGTTCCTGAGGGAACGACCGCGAGATGAGTGGAAGACAGAGCTCGGAAGATTGGTCCAGGAGGAGATGAGGCTGGATGCCAGCTACAGAGCCCTCCGGTGGTTTGCGGCTCAACTGTGGCCAAGTACAGCAGATGGCAGCCCGACAGAAGGCGTTGGCTACGGCGGCGTGGGGCTGCTCCATCAAAAAATGTACGGAGACCCAGACTTTGGGAGCGATGAGGAGTGGCGGCTGGAAAACATCCTGGACTGCCGAGATGAGGTGCTGGACCTCCCCGAAGAGGCGTGTGACCTGGAGGAATTGGAGTTCCTGGTTGAGCAGGAATGGGAGCTCGAGATTGCCTACAAGCGGCTGTTTGACGGTGATCAGCAGCCTGGCATGGCTCCCGTTGCCTGGGACTGTCCTGGAGAAATAGCGGACAGTCACAAAGATGTGGAGCAAATGGGGCTAGGGGCGCCCCTACGTTTTCCCGTCCTAACCGCAATGGAAGAAGCGGCGATGATACAGAGGGCACTGCGAGTGCTAGAATGCTGGAACGCACAGGAGGTTCCCCAAGCAGAGAGACAAGATAATAGCATAAAGGTCTCAGAAGGGGAAGTTGAGACGGGCACTGGAAGGCTGGTAAATGGTGATCAGCAGCAAGTCGAGAGTATCGCATCTGGTGCCCCAGCAGAAGCGCTGGCTACAGGGCAGAGTGCCACTAGCCTCTGTCCAGCATCAGAAAAAGAGTTGGATCCGGAGAGTCTGAGAGATGATTTTCGTGAGCCGTTTCCCCAACAGCAGATATCCCCAAAGGGAGTGGAGGAAGCAATTCTCCCTCCCCAGCAATTGGACACTACCCCAATGTTCATCCCCCCAGCAGAAGCGCTGGCCTCTGCCCACCCTCAGAGTTGGATCCAGGGAGTCCGAGGGATGACCTCAGTGAGCTGTTTCCCCAGCACTTGGACACTACCCCAGTGTTCATCCCCCCAGCAGAAGCGCTGGCTACGGGGCAGAGTGCCGCTGACCTCTGCCCACCCTCAGAGTTGGATCCAGGGAGTCTGAGGGATGACCTCAGTGAGCTGTTTCCCCAGCACTTGGACACTACCCCAGTGTTCATCCCCCCAGCAGAAGCGCTGGCTACGGGGCAGAGTGCCGCTGGCCTCTGCCCACCCTCAGAGTTAGATCCAGGGAGTCCGAGGGATGACCTCAGTGAGCTGGTTGCCCAGCACTTGGACACTATCCCAGTGTATATCCCCCCAGCAGAAGCGCTGGCTGCATGGCAGAGTGCCACCGGCCCCGACCCAGCCCTCGGTAGGTTTTTGGAGGGTTTGGGAGACAGCCCCTGTCAGAAGTCGCCTCAGCAGCCGGTCACAGAACCAGGAGGGGAGAAAACCCTTCCCCCTCTCCAGCGGCTGAACTCTACCGTTGTATATGTCCCCCTAGCAGAAGCACTGGCTACGGGGCAGAGCGCTGTTGGCCTCTGCCCAGCATCAGAAAAAGAGATGGAGAGTCCGGGAGATAGTCCCTGCAAGATACCTCCTCAGCGGCTGGTAGCTACTCCAGGAGAAAAGCAAGTACCTTTTCCTCCCCAAATGCATAGCACTACCAGCCTACGTTCCCTACCAGCGGAAGTGCTGGCATCGGGGCAAAGGATAATTCAGCTCCCCTCAATATCTGAAACCCAGCCCCGGATCACGGGAGTGCGGACAGCTGTTCCCACTCTGCAGCGGCTGTTTTTTTCACGGGAGACCGTATGTGCGATTTTGCTCCCCAGCGCCAGAGACGTACTTTTCCTTTTCCTGGTTGCCTGGGGTGGAAGTTTGTGACAAACGCAGGTCCAGACCAGTTGGGGGTCAGGAACCTGGTTAGTCTGTTTTTAAAAGGGGAGAAATGTGACAGAACCCACTGTCACTGTGTGTTTTGGAAGGGACTGTGGGCTGGCCGCTTACCCACAGATTATGGCCCAGACTGAGAGACTGGGGGGAGAAGCTGGCATTGAGATAATGTAATGTAATGCTACATCCCTTCTCCCCCACCCCCCCCCCCTCTTGTTGCTGTGTTTAGCTGTGTTGAGTCATGGCACATAGACAATGGTCTGGACTGCAGACATACCTCCGCAGGGGATGTGTATTGAAGGGCTGCCTGCTTACCATAATCCCTTTATGTTTAACTGTAGTCTCTGTTTCAATGTTAAGTTCCCATTGGTTCTTCCTTGTCCCCTACCCCCCTCTATGACAAGGCTAAGGGGAGTGTCCCTAACTGTGTGTAAAAGTGTATGTTTTGGATTTAATAAACTGTTGATGCTCTGCATGTTTAACCCTCAACACCTGTGTGGATTGTCTCGTGATTGAGGGGTTAAGGGCTGGTTATGGCGTATCTGCAGGCTGCGGGTGCGTTTGGAGGACAGGAGACACAGGTCTGGCGGATGTGCCCACCTGGGGTATTCGAGATCCGTCACAAGGACAAGTGTGTTCCAGTGCGTTTTTGGTGCATTTAGGTGTGTTCCTGTGCGTTCCAGTGCGTTTATGATGTGTTTTGCTGCGTTCCAGTACAGTCCAGTGCAGGTAAAATGCAGCATGTTCTACTTTTTTTGTGGAACTGGAACGCACTGGAACAAACACTGCCATTTAGAACCATATAACCAACTTTCCATGCATTTTTGATGCATAAAAAATGCAATGGACTGCATGTGGTGTGAAATGGCCCTTAAGCAATTTGGCATATTTAAAGGCACTTCTCCTTGTTTTGTTTTTGGTGTTGTCCAAATTGGTGACATTGATATATGTCCCTTAGGGTGGGACCTGGGCCCCCATTTTAAGGCCAATAACTAGAAGAAAAGCCAGCCAAGTGGGGACTAGCAAAATTAACAAGTCAGTTCCCATAGATTGCAATGGTATTTGTTGGTGGGGGGGAGGGGTTGTTTGTCCCATCTCTAATTTTGTAGCATGCTGGATAATGTGCTTAATTTTAGACAGGGGGGGTATTTTCTGCTAGCTGCATTTGTGCTGTTCTGAGCATGCCCAGGCAGTTCGTTTTTTTTTTTTTGTGCTTTTTGTGTGTGAACAGCACCTGGATATTTCTGGGCATGCTCAGAGAGAGTGTTTTTATGGGTTAGTAATTGAAGGACATCCTTAACAGGTGTACCCACTTTGAAGTTCAGTTTCTACATTGGGTGAACTTGCATTTTGCCCTGGTTCACACTGGTGCGATTTGACATGCGATTTGACATGTCAAATCGGCGAAATTTGCCGCAAATTGCGGGCAATGGCACCGTCCTAATCGGTGCAACGCCGCATCTGCGGCGCTGCACCGATTACAAAAAGTAGTTTCTGTACTACTTTTTGTGATTTCAGACGCGATTTACATTGACATCTGTGTCAGATGTCTCTGTAATCGAGCTGAAATCGGGACTGACAGGCAGGAGTGAAATCGTGCGAGTTCAGCTGAATTTGCACGGCTTCACTCCCATAGCCCCAGTGTGAACCTGGGCTAAGGGTGTTTCATGGACTGTGCATGTGTTTTCAATTGCCTCATTAGCTCACAAACCTATGTTATATAAAGCTCGCAGATAGCATCCTCTCCCTTGCCCTGAAAAGAGGCAAGTGTGTGTGTGCGTGTGTCCGGCAAAAAGTACATTTTGGTGTCCTTATCGAGTTTGGAACACATGTATTTTATTTGTTATGTCTTTGCAAAACAGATGTTTGTTTTACTTTTGTTGATTGTATTTTTTTGTGTGGGGGAAATGTTCCCCTGAAATAATTTTGATGTTGTTAATGTGTGTTGTTTGTTCACTTTGATTTAATTGTCTGTGCTGCATTATTTTGCAAAATCTTTCTCAAGATGTGACTAATGTTTCAAATTGACCATGTTTTTTATTTTGGCTTCCCTTTGTTTTGTAGACCAATAAAATTTGATGCAAAGTTTTGATGTTTGTTTTGTGTTTTCTTTGCAACAAATGTGACAGCTGATTGGCATGTCAAAACAAAACAGGTGTGATTTGTCTACCCTGGTGCTTTCATGCTAGCATATGCATGTATTGTGTGCTGCCATGGATAGTCACCAGGAAATGAAAAATACAGAGCGGCAAGTATTCAATTTTCCTTTTTACTGCAGTGGTTCTCAGCCTCAGTCCTCAATTACCCCCAACAGGACATGTTTTGTGAATTTATCTTATCGAGAATTGCTGTCCAAAATACAAAACCATTGACTGTGATTTAAAGCACATGTGCAAGATGAAGGAAAACCTGCAAACCTGGCCTGTTGGGGGTACTTGAGAAGCACTGATTTAGAGCACTGCACTTAAAACTAGCTCAAGGCAATACGATTCTAATTGTGGGCATTTTGAGGGAAACCAAGTAAGTGTTAGAACCCCTGCTTGTTTTTTTTGTTTTTTTTTAGGTTAGGCTTTGTGTCCCTTTTAGTAAAATTGGCTTCACTTTCTGTCACACAGCTAAACAGGAAGTGAAGGTAAAACCCTACCAATGTCTTTTCTTGGGGACACACAGATCAATCTAATTAGTGTCCCCATTAAGCAAATTGCACTCTAGCACTTTGTTGTGTACACCCCAAATCATTGGGTAGTTTGGGGTTTAGTAAAGACAAATCCACTCTGCAGTAAAAGTGTAGCTGCTGAAAATCTGAGGGGAAGCACTGGTGATTGTAACATCCAATCATGTAAAAGCAAAGATGGTGTTTTTTTTGTTTGCTTGCATGTCCCCCTCGGATATCCAGCAAGTGCACTTGTATTGCAAAGTAGATTTGCCTTTAGTAAATAAACCCCAAAGTCCAAAATACCCAATAATTTGGGGTTCCCCCCGCAAAATGCTGGAGTGCAATGTACATAATGGGGAAAGTATTTAGATTGACCTGTGTGTCCCCAAGGAAAGACATTGGTAGGGATTTACCCTCACTTCCTGTGTGGCTATGTGACAGGAAGTGAATTATTTGGAAGGATAAAGTGGCCAAATTTGGGAGTTGTCTTCACCCTATCAGGGGTGCAGACATCCCCAAAAACTGTCTAGACTTCTAATCCCTCTGCACTCTATCCCCAAGCAAAAATAAGAAAGGATTTCATGTAGTTTAACTTTGCAAAGACACATTCCTAAGTTGAATTGTGATGCATGTCAATGGCCCATTTAGACCCTCTTTAATCACTTGAGATCAGCGCTATAACAGATCGACGGCCACAGCACGGTCCTCAATTGCCGGGAGTCCGTCAATAGACGCCCTCCCCTTCGCGCGCACGCGCTGTGGTCACCGAGTCACTGAGACTCGGGTGATGACAGATCCGAGTAAACAAAAGCTGGGTAATGGTTTTTGTTTTCTCCTTGTGCTGACAGTGTGAGCATAAAAAAAGGCAATCACCGGCTTATGTGCAAGGGACATCGGGCCCGAAGAGGAAGAGGCAATTCTGCGTCATCTGTGACAATCAGTAGCCCCTGCCAGTGCCACCTATCAATGCCCACCACTAGTGCCAATCAGTGCCACCTAGCAGTGCTGCCTATCAGTGCCCATCACTGCCAACTATCATTGCCACCTAGCAGTGCCACTTCTCAATGCACACCCTTGCCACCTTATTGGTGCCCATCAGTGCAGCCCATCAGTGCAGTCTCATCAGTGTACATCAATGAAGGAGAAAAATTACCTTTTTCTAAATTTTCTAAATATTAAAATATCCAAATTTTATTTTTTTTGTCTTTCTTTTGTATTTATAGAAAAAAAATGCATCAAATAGGTGATCAAATAGCACCAAAAGAAAGCTCTATTTGTGTGCAAAAAAATAATACATTTTCATTGGGTTACAGTGTTGTATGAGCGCGCAATTGTCATTGAAAGTGCATCAGCGCTGAAATTTGAAAATTGGTCTGGGCAGGAAGGGGGTTTAAGTGGCCAGTAAGCAAGGAAGTTCCCCATCAGGTCCGCACCCTCGTATGTCAGACCCCGCCTACGTCATTGGCCTAAGCGGACCTGATGGGGAACTTCCTCCATTGTGTAATACATGAATAGACCCGCCCCTTCTCACCTTCCGCATCTGGTCCGCTTAGCCTGACACCTAGTCATTGGCTGAGCGGACCTGATGGGGAACTTTGGAAGGGGCGGGTCTATACATTTAATAGACTGCGGAGAAAGTTCCCCATCAGGTCCGCTCAGGCTCAGCCAATGATGGACAGCGCTGGACATCGGATCGCCGCGGGACACTGGATTTCATCGCTGGAATGTTTTTTTTTTTTTTTTTTTTTTAATAAAGGAGTTTTCCAAGGTGTTCGTGTGTTTTTTTTGTTTTTTTTTACACTTTCTTTGTGAAATGGTAGGGGTACAATGTACCCCTTACCAATTCACATGGGGGGGATCTGGGGGTCCCCTTTGTTAAAGGGGTCTTCCAGATTCCGATGAGCCCCCTGCCCGCAGACCCCCACAACCACCGGGCAAGGGTTGTGGGGATGAGGCCCTTGTCCCCATCAACATGGGGACATCCTCCCCATGTTGAGGGCATGTGGCCTTGTATGGTTCAGGAGGGGGGGCGCTCTCTCGTCCCCCCCTCTTTTCCTGCGGCCTGCCAGGTTGCGTGCTCGGATAAGGGTCTGGTATGGATTTTTGGGGGACTCCACGCCATTTTTTTTTTATTTGGGGTGGAGTTCCCCTTAAAATCCATGCCAGACCTGAAGGGCCTGGTATGGATATTTGGGGGGAACCGCACGCATTTTTTTTTTTAATTTGCGGTGGGGTTCCCCTTAATATCTATACCAGACCTGAAGGGCCTGGTAATTGAATTTGGGGGGACCCCCACGCTTTTTTTTTTTTTTTTTTATCAATTACTTTTCTATGTATTGCCGGGAGCCGACAATTCATTAATAGCCGCGAGTGAGTTTTAAATGACTTTTTTTCCTTCAGAAATGACATTGTGTGCAGGGACAGTTCTAAGCACAGGAAACAAGCGCGACTTTACATGCATATTATACACACACCCCAGGTATGAAATTTAAAGGAATATTTCACTTTTATTGTTTCACTTTAAGCATTATTAAAATCACTGCTCCCAAAAAAACGGTTGTTTTTAAAACTTTTTTTTGCATTGATACATGTCCCCTGGGGCGGGTCCCGGGTCCCCAAACACTTTTTATGACAATAACTTGCATATAAGCCTTTATAATTAACACTTTAGAATTCTCCCATAGACTTTTTGAATTTGCCGCCAACACCCCAAATTGTTCGCTGTTCGGCGAACGGGCGAACAGGCAATGTTCGAGTCGAACATGAGTTTGACTCGAACTCGAAGCTCATCCCCAGTGTTTAGTTAGGAAACATCATAAGGAGCCGCCCTAAGCTCCAAAAACAGTATTATTAACCATTTCAGGTATTTTGTGAGACCAGAGTGAGTAGCAGCAGCTGAGAGAGCAGCAGTGTACTTGTATTTAGCGTGTCACTTACCACATCACTTGGCACAAGTTGTGGATTGTCCACTTGCCACGTTACCTGCCACAAGTTGTGGATTGTCCACAATGCAATGGAAGCAATTAAATTTTTGTTTTGATATATATATATATATTTTAATTGTTTTTCCTCATTTGCCATAATTTTTGAGTTTATCAATGTAAAAAAAGAGGTCACCTTTAAAAACGCTTCTAAACGAAAACGCTGCTAAACGCCGTTACCGCGTTTGAAACGTGGAAATCTTTGGCGTCTAAAGGCATTTTTTGGCTTTGTGAAAAATGAGGTTAAACGCAACTGCAGATTTTTTTTTTCCAGGCCAAAAACAGTGTTTTGGATGTAATAGAATTCAATGGACCTGCATCAAAAACGCAAGTACCGCGATTTTGCGGCGATTTGCGGTTTTTTTTTAACCTGTTTATAGCTGGTTATTAAAGGAAATGTAAAAAAAATAAACATTGCGGCTCTAAAAAAAAATCTAAAAAAAAAACAGCGTGGCCCCCCCCAGGTCCATACCAGGCCCTTGGGTCTAGTATGGATTCAAAGGGGACCCCCCCCCCTCACCAAAATTTTAAAAAAAAATTGCGTGGGGGTCCCCCCAAAATCCGTACCAGGCCCTTCAGGTATGGATTTTAAGGGGAACCCCCGTGCCAAACTTAAAAAAAAAATTGCGTGGGGGTCCCCCTAAAAATCCATACCAGACCCTTATCCGAGCATGCAACCTGGCAGGCCGCAGGAAAAGAGGGGGGGACGAGAGAGCGGCCCCCCCTCCCTCCTGAACCGTACCAGGCCACATGCCCTCAGCATGGGGGGGTTTGGTGCTCTGGGGCAGGGGGGCGACCTGCGGCCCCCCCAGCCCAAAGCACCCTGCCCCCATGTTGATGGGGACAAGGGCCTCTTTCCGACAACCCTGGCCGTTGGTTGTCAGGGTCTGTGGGCGGGGGGCTTATCGGAATCTGGGAGCCCCCTTTAATAAGGGGGCCCCTAGATACCGGCCCCCCACCCTATGTGAATGAGTATGGGGTACAGCTCCGGGGGTCTTCTTCCGACTTCGGGGGTCACAGTCCCATCATTCCCCAGGACTGTGACGTCATATGGGGCGGGGTCAGCGGGTGGCATCACCCTGTGACCACGCCCCATGCCAATATAAGTGGGTGCGCTCCGCGGACACAGCATTGTAGCGGCAGACAGCGACGAGGCAACATCGGGCGGAGAGAAGAGGGAAGAAGATGACGATGAAGACCGGGACCCCGCTAGCAAAAGAGCTGGAAGAAGATAGCGGGGTGCCCGGCAGAAGGCAGAAAGAACCGGAGATCGTGGAGACGACACCGGAGAACAGAACAAGAGACCCCCGAGCTTGGAAGAAGACGACAATGAAGACCGGGACCCCGCTAGCAAAAGAGCTGGTAGAAGATAGCGGGGCGCCCGGCAGAAAGACCCCCGAAGTCGGAAGAAGACGACGGTGAAGACCGGAACCCCGCTAGAAAAAGAGCTTGAAGAAGATAGCGGGGCGCCGGCAGAAAGACCCCCGAAGTCGGAAGAAGACGACGATGAAGACCGGGACCCCGCTAGCAAAAGAGCTGGAAGAAGATAGCGGGCGCCCAGCAGAAAGACCCCCGAAGTAGGAAGAAGACCCCCGGAGCTGCCTAATAAATTACTTTAAAAACCTGTGTTGTGTTTTTATTGACTTTTTTCCACCAGGTGAATGGGTAGGGGTACGATGTACCTCATACTCATTCACATAAGGTGGGGGGGCCGGGATGTGGGGGCCCCCTTATTAAAGAGTGCTTCTGTGTAATCTCTACAAATTGTCACTGCCTGCTGCCGCTGCGGACGTACGGATGATGATCTCTAGCTGTGCAAAGCATGCCCTGCCACCACAATCCTTCACACACCTCTGGCTGCAGCTCCGCCCTCTGCCATCAAGAGTTAGTGAGTGAGAGAGACAGGCAGGCATCTCCAACTTATCCCTTTGCCAGCTGGGGCCAGAACTTTAAACTTTTAAAGATGTGGCGATGTCTGCCTAATTAAGCAAATAGTTCCTAATCCGTTAAAGCCTTCTTTGCCCCTCTGATGATATGATGGGGCCCAGGAAAATGTTATTTTTTAACTGGACATACTAGGAGCTGGTCATGCATTGAAACCTGCCAGCACAGTATAAGGTAACATGAAGCTGTCTGGGCCCTTTTGTTAAATCGATGGAGCCCGGGCCAGGGCCCCCTACAACAGGACCAGTGTTACCCCCTTATCAGTGGCCCAGCCGACCTCATTGTTTAGGGAGTTCCAGGGTGCGTCAGGGGATTTAGGGTTTCCAAGTGGCCCAGATGTATTGTGCAAGTGTAAAATTTGCAGGTAATAGGCCTGGACGGGGATGGGCAGTACTCTGAAAAGATTACGTATTTTTGGTAATAAAGTAATTTTGATCGCCGTGACTCTCCCGATCGAGGAAACCAGGACAAAGGACCAACATCTTAGAAGAGAGGAAAGATGGGCTAGCATAGAGAGATCATTTTGTTTATAAAGTATTTCAAGCTTGCCTAGTAATTTAATTCCTAGATAAGGAAGATGGCTCTAAAGGTCAAGTAAAGAGAAACATTGCCTGTAACCGAACAATCTCAGATTTGGGCAGGGATACATTAAGAGCTTGTGTTTTTTGTGGGTTGATAGTCAATCCAACATTTTTGGTGAAGCTATCTAGGGTTTGAAAGAAATTAGTACAAAAACAAAAAGTAAAGACCAAACCTTCATCATATATCTGCCTATGTGAAAATGACCTCCGATCTACTGCCACTCCCCAGTGTAGAGGTTACTGCATTAGCCAAATATGCCTGCATATAAAAAATATTTCCTTGGGAAGATCTAAGAAGGCGAGACTTCCCAAAGAAAAATAGAAGACTACTGAAGGCTATAACGGGCAATAATGGATCATAGATATAAAATTAATTAGTTTTATTAAATGTATCAAAAAGCCATATACAAGATAAAAAGTATCGCTCTGATAACAAGAGCTGTAGAAAACGTATCTTGCTTAATATCAGTCAGTGTAGCACCATTTATACAAGGATAACATAGGGTGCGCAAACAAAAAAACACATAGACAGTAAACAAACAATTAACATATACGGTCCGGATGCCTAAATATCCACACATGCAGGAATACCCGGCAGTTGAATCTCCACTAATCTTGTTTAAATAATGTTATGAAATATATGGGAAATCTATGCATGTGTGGCCCGCCGGGGGTGTAGAGGAGTAGCAGGTGTGAAGTTGCATTTCTGACTATTGTTCTAATATAACAGGTGAGTCCTAGGCTAGGAAACAGTTAATACAGTCGTAGCAGTCCTGGATGTATAAAACATATGCACCCTGAAAATCAGGTGTATCAAAAAAGTAATTCCATATATTATAGGGCTTAAAATCTTAGATAGTGTGTTGCTGTTGCGCCTAGATCTGGACACCTGGGGGTAAACTGGGATCATGTGTGAACTAATCGCTGATGAGCAATTTGCTGATTGCTGAATTCTTGCTTGTCCTTGCTCAGGTTTTTACTTATATGAACAGTGGTCCTCGTTTATATAAAAAGTCATCATTCACACAGTGTCATTCACGTATGGCTATCTATAAAGTGGACCATGTCAGCCCAAATGCAAAGATGTTTGAATGATCCAGGCTTAATTGCCGTATGTTGCTACAAATACCAGGCACCAAAGAATCTGTCCAGTTAGCACATTGATCATGAATATCTTATAAGGCAATATGGTCTGTCAGATAGCACATCATGTATGTATGGTAAAAGTTCCTACATTACCGCTTCCACTCGTTATAAGAACACGCTGAGGAACATTTTCTGTGTCTATAATAGACGTCTTTCTGCTGTACTCTCACTTGTTTGTGTGTACATAAACGTTTGGAAAAACAGATTGGAGGAGGACACTGTGTAATATATCCCCAAGAATTCAGCAGTGGTTCAGCAGTGATTCCGGAACCATGTCAGCTGAGTGTGTTTGGATCCAACACTCAGTTCTCAACTCTCCACATCCCGTTTGTCTGTTCAGGTGGCATCACAGGGCCGTGTGACGTCAACGCGTTTCGCAACTGTGTGTTACATAGCTTCGTCTGGACAGGGAGGGAGGAGAAGTACACCTCTCCCTTTTATTCTTTCGAGGTGAGGTCGGCCCTCCTGGTGGTGATTTCTGCAAAGAGTTTAATAAACAAGGGAAAACAGAAAGACAAGTTCTTCCTCTATGTGTTTGTTGTTAATTTATGCTTTCCTTTATAGAGACATCCGGTATTTGATTTAATTTAGGTTTACCTTTATCAAAGGACGTGTTCCTCCAGCTGTTAATTATATTTGTAAGTCCCTTACTGCATTAAGAGTGGGATGGAGCCATTCCAAAGATGATCTTAATCTCGGTGACATTGACATCATGGTGTTAGGTGTTATGAACAGCGTGCCTGTCAGGGACCTGCCAAAAACAGAAGGCAATTCTTGCTTCCCTCGGTACCTGTGCGTCGGCGCGCGCCAATTGCGCACGCGCCAATTGCGCGCGCGGCGTGTGTGCGCGCATGCACGCTAACGATATGGCGCCATTAGGCCTTTAAAAGGCCAGCAGTTACAACAGTGCATTGCTGTCTGATCTGCAGCTTTGTAACCTGAATACCTGCATACCTGCTACCTGTTACCAGTACCGACCCGGCTTGCTCGACCACCCGATATATCTCCAACCCTGACCTCGGCTCGCCTTGACCCTGCTCTGTCTCTCACCTGCCTACCTGTTGCCAAACCTTGCCTGTGTTTCCGACTATGTCTAAGCCTGCTGATCCATACATCTGACTACCTGCTCTGACCCGGCTTGTCTGACCCTCCTGCGGTCTGCTGTTGTGCACTTAACCAGGCTTGTCTCACCTTGCTCCAGCTTCCGCTGTTCCAGTATCCGCCAGCTCCCGGGTCGCTGACCTGCAACCACCTGCTCTGCTGCCTACAGATCCAGCCATCCCTGGAGGATCACCACCTTTCCACGGTGCCTACCACTACACCTACCACAGGCACTCCTACCTCACTGCGCTCTCGAGTTCACTGTTCCCACTCCAGTGGCTCCTGAGCCAGGGCTGTAAGAGAGGTCTCCTCCTACAAAGTCAGGCTCTACGACCAGGTACGTTCTGTACATAACAGTATCAGACAGCCATGACAGAGCCTGCAGGAGAAGTTCCTGCCGTGGAGGAGATTTGCAAACACCTGGCAGCCCTCACACAAGCAGTGAAGAGTCTACAGGAAGGCTACATCCGGCTGGAAGGACAAGTTCAGAACCTCGCTGCCTCCGGTGATGCATTCCCTGCACCCTCTGCCAGGCCTTCGTCAACTGCCTCTGCTCCTTCAGTGGTGATGCTTCCACCCGAACCCAGAATTCCTGTCCCAGAGAGGTTTTCAGGAGACCGGACAAGATTCCAGGCCTTCCGTAATGCCTGTCAGCTTTATTTTGCCCTACAACCCCGGACTTTCTCTTTAGAAGTTACTAAGGTGGGATTTGTGATCTTGTTACTCCAGGGTGAACCTCAGACCTGGGCCCATCGGCTACTAGGAGAAAATAATGTTCAGACTCAATCCCTGCTATCCTTCTTCCAAGCCATGGCCCAGCTTTATGATGATCCGCAATGGACTGCCACCGCTGAGTCTGCCCTGCTTGCGCTCCAGCAAGGTCGCCGAGCGGCCGAGGATTATGTTACGGACTTTAGACGCTGGAGCGCAAACACTCAGTGGAACGACGCAGCCCTGCGTCACCAATTCCGCTTGGGCCTTTCCGAGGGTCTGAAGGACGAACTCGCCCGAGTGGGGGTACCAGAGACCCTTGAAGCCTTGATTACCACAGCCATCCAGATTGACCGCAGACTTCGTGAATGCCGGGCAGAGCGTTCCTCCCAGCAAAGTCGCCCAGTATGGATGACCACAAGAGCTCCCATGCCTGCTTCTCGTTACCTGCCGCCCACCTGTTTAAATCCTGCCAATCCCAGTCCGGACACCTCCGAACCCATGCAACTTGGGATAATGCGACCAGCCCTGCTACCTGAAGAACGGGCACGCCGTCGCCAACTGAACCTTTGCCTCTATTGCGGTGAAGCCGGTCACTACGTGCGCAACTGTCCTGCCAAGATGCGTAAGTGCCCTTCTTCCCTTCCTGCTAATCTCGCAGCTTTATCTGCCAATGCAACCCACCTTGCCCTCTCTCTCTCGTTGCAGCTCCAGGCAAGGACAGTCCCAGTCAACGCTATCATTGACTCTGGCGCATGTAGCTGTTTCATCGACTCCACCTTTGCCAATCAACATAACATCCCACTTCAGGAAAAGACTCATGGACTTTCTGTTTACTTGGCCGATGGCTCCCGTATAAAATCAGGACAGGTAACCCAGGAGACCCTTCCTCTGCCTGTCACCTCTACCGCTCAACATAAGGAGTGGCTGACTCTTGATGTTATCTCTTCTCCCCTGTTTCCTGTGATCCTGGGTATACCCTGGCTCCAGGCTCACAACCCCCAGATCAACTGGGTGTCTGGAGAAGTGTCCTTCCTGTCCCCTTACTGCCAGAAGTACTGTCTACCTGGATCCCTCAGCCCATCCACCACTCTGTTATGTATGGACTCTGACCAGAACCTGCTTCAGTCCATCCCAGGACCTTACCATGAATTTATTGATGTCTTCAGTAAACGGGGGGCTGACTCCCTTCCGCCTCACCGCCCCTATGACTGCCCCATCAAGCTCCTTCCTGGGGCCGAGATTCCTTTTGGGCGCATCTTCCCCTTATCAGAAAAGGAACAAGAGGCTCTGAAGGTCTACATCAATGAAAATCTGGGCAAAGGGTTCATCCGCCCATCTACCTCACCAGCGGGCGCCGGAATATTCTTTGTCACCAAGAAGGATCAGACCCTCCGCCCATGTGTGGACTACCGTGAGTTGAACAACATCACGGTCAAGAACCGTTATCCGCTTCCCCTGATACCTGAACTCTTCCAAAAATTAAGGGCTGCTGTCATCTTCACCAAGTTAGACCTAAGGGGGGCCTACAATCTGGTCCGCATCCGGGCTGGGGACGAGTGGAAGACAGCTTTTTGTACCCGATTCGGCCACTACGAATATTTGGTCATGCCCTTCGGCCTGTGCAACGCTCCTGCCACCTTCCAGCACTTTATTAATGATGTGTTCAGAGACTTTCTTGATATCTTTGTCATTGTCTACCTTGATGACATTCTAGTCTTCTCCGGATCACTTGACAGACATCGGGAACATGTCCGCAGGGTACTGGACCGCCTCCGCCAACACGGACTATATGCCAAGGCGGAGAAATGCGAATTTGAGCAGCAGACTATTCAATTCCTAGGGTTGGTAATCTCCCCCACAGGGATCAGGATGGATCCTCAAAAAGTGTCCGCTATACTGGACTGGCCTGTACCTTTGGATAAGAAAGGGGTGCAACGCTTTGTGGGTTTTTCAAATTTTTACAGGAGATTCATCAAGGGATTTTCTGCAATAATCACACCCATCACACAGCTGACCAAGCAGAACTTACGTTTCCATTGGAACCCTGAGGCCCAAAGAGCCTTTGACACACTGAAAGGACTTTTCACATCAGCTCCAATTCTTAGCCATCCTGATCCTGCACTCAGGGCCGATCCTAGGGTCACATGCGCCTGGGTGCAGAAATATTTCTGGCGCCCCTATAAGGGCGTGGTCACCTTACTAACTCCTCCCCCTTTACAAATGTTTCTATGGCAAGGACTCAAACACAGAGATGCTCCCCTAAGGAGTCATTGTTACCCTGGGATCCTCCCACGATCTCTTAACAATAAACAAAATACAGGAAGAGAAGCAGAGTACTCTAATTGGACCTGCAGGGGTCTCTCTAATGGACACAGAGAGGGCCTCTGTTAGAGAGTTTGTTTAGAAAGAGCCCCCAGACATACTACAGGAGATTGTCAGAGACTGCAGACATACTACAGGAGATTGTCAGAGACTGCAGACATACTACAGGAGATTGTCAGAGACTGCAGACATACTACAGGAGATTGTCAGAGACTGCAGACATACTACAGGAGATTGTCAGAGACTGCAGACATACTACAGGAGATTGTCAGAGACTGCAGACATGGTAAAAGAGATCAATGCAGCCTCACCAGTGCCCATCAAATGCAGCCTACTAGTGCCCACAAAAGGCAGCCTACCAGTGCCCACAAAAAGCAGCCTACCATTGCCCACCAAATGCAGACTCATCAGTGCCCATCAAAACGTAGCCTCACTGTGCCCATCAAAACGCAGCCTCACTGTGCCCATCAAAACGCAGCCTCACTGTGCCCATTAATTAGCATCACTGTGCCCATCATAAAGAAGCCTCACTGTGCCCATCATGAAGCAGCCACTGTGCCTATTAATCAGCATCACTGTGCCCCTCCGAAAGCGTCAGTGTGCCCATAAAAATGCAGCCACTGTGCCCATTAATCAGTGTCACTGTGCCCATTGGAGGAGGAGGGGGAGAGAGGAGGACGAGGAGAAGAGGAGAGGGAGAGGGGGAGAAGAGAAGAGAAGAGAGGGAGAGAAGAGAAGAGAGGGAGAGAAGAGAAGAGAAGAGAGGGAGAGAAGAGAAGAGAGGGAGAGAAGAGAAGAGAAGAGAGGGAGAGAAGAGAAGAGAAGAGAAGAGAGGGAGAGGAAGAGGAAGAGAAGAGAGGGAGAGGAAGAGAAGAGAGGGAGAGGAAGAGAAGAGAGGGAGAGGAAGAGAAGAGAGGGAGAGGAAGAGAAGAGAGGGAGAGAAAGAGGAAGAGGAAGAGAGGGAGAGGAAGAGGAAGAGAGGGAGAGGAAGAGAGGGAGAGGAAGAGAAGAGAGGGAGAGGAAGAGAAGAGAGGGAGAGGAAGAGAAGAGAGGGAGAAGAGAGGGAGAGGAAGAGGAAGAGAGGGAGAGAGGGAGAGGAAGAGAAGAGAGGGAGAGGAAGAGAAGAGAGGGAGAGGAAGAGAAGAGAGGAAGAGGAAGAGAAGGAGAGGAAGAGGAAGAGAGGGAGAGGAAGAGAGGGAGAGGAAGAGAAGAGAGGGAGAGGAAGAGAAGAGAGGGAGAGGAAGAGAAGAGAGGGAGAGGGAGAAGAGAGGGAGAGGAAGAGAGGGAGAGGAAGAGGAAGAGAGGAAGAGAGGGAGAGGAAGAGAGGGAGAGGAAGAGAGGGAGAGGAAGAGAAGAGAGGGAGAGGAAGAGAAGAGAGGGAGAGGAAGAGAAGAGAGGAAGAGGAAGAGAGGAGAGGAAGAGGAAGAGAGGGAGAGGAAGAGAGGGAGAGGAAGAGAGGGAGAGGAAGAGAGGGAGAGGAAGAGAAGAGAGGGAGAGGAAGAGAAGAGAGGGAGAGGAAGAGAAGAGAGGGAGAGGAAGAGTAGAGAGGGGGAGGAAGAGAAGAGAGGGAGAGGAAGAGAAGAGAGGGAGAGGGAGAAGTGAGGGAGAGGAAGAGGAAGAGAGGGAGAGGAAGAGAGGGAGAGGAAGAGAAGAGAGGGAGAGGAAGAGAAGAGAGGGAGAGGAAGAGAAGAGAGGGAGAGGAAAAGAGGGAGGGGAAGAGAGGGAGAGGAAGAGAAGAGAGGGAGAGGAAGAGAAGAGAGAGGAAGAGGAGGAGGGAGAGAGGAGGAGGAGGGGGGAGAGAGGAGGAGAGAGGAGGAGGGGAGAGAGGAGGAGGGGGGGGGAGAGAGGAGGGGAGGGGAGAGAGGAGGGGAGGGGAGAGAGGAGGAGGGGGAGAGAGGAGGAGGAGGGGGGGAGAGAGGAGGGGAGGGGAGAGAGGAGGAGGGGGGGAGAGAGGAGGGGAGGGGAGAGAGGAGGAGGGGGGAGAGAGGAGGAGGAGGGGGGAGAGAGGAGGAGAGAGGAGGAGGGGGGAGAGAGGAGGGGGGGGAGAGAGGAGGGAGGGGAGAGAGGAGGAGGGGGAGAGAGGAGGAGGAGGGGGGAGAGAGGAGGGGAGGGGAGAGAGGAGGAGGGGGGGAGAGAGGAGGGGAGGGGAGAGAGGAGGAGGGGGGAGAGAGGAGGAGGGGGGAGAGAGAGGAGGAGGAGGGAGGGGAGGGGAGAGAGGAGGAGGGGGGAGAGAGGAGGAGGGGGGAGAGAGGAGGAGGAGGGGGGGAGGGGGAGAGGAGGAGGAGGGGGGAGGAGGAGGAGGGGGGAGAGAGGAGGGGGGAGAGGAGGAGGGGGGGAGAGGAGGAGGAGGGGGAGAGGGAGGAGGGGGGAGAGGAGGAGGAGGAGGAGGGGGAGAGGGAGGAGGAGGAGGAGGGGGGAGAGGAGGGGGGAGAGGAGGAGGAGGGGGGAGAGGAGGAGGAGGAGGTGGGGAGAGGAGGAGGAGGAGGGGGAGAGGAGAGGAGGAGGGGGGGAGAGGAGAGGAGGAGGGGGGAGGAGAGGAGGAGGGGGGAGGAGAGGAGGAGGGGGAGAGGAGAGAGGAGGAGGGGGAGGAGAGGAGGAGGGGGAGAGGAGGAGGAGGGGGAGAGAGGAGGAGGGGGGAGAGAGGAGGAGGAGGGGGAGGGGAGGAGGAGGAGGAGGGGGGAGAGGAGGAGGGGGAGAGGAGGAGGGGGAGAGGAGGAGGAGGGGGAGGGGGGGAGAGGAGGGGGGAGAGGAGGAGATGGGGGGGAGAGGAGGAGGGGGATGGGGGAGGAGGAGGAGGAGGGGGGGAAGAGGAGGAGGGGGGAAGAAGAGGAGGAGGGGGAGGAAGAGGAGGGGGGGAGAGGAAGGAGAGGAAGAGGAGGGGGGAGAGGAAGAGGAGGAGGGGGGAGAGGAAGAGGAGGAGGGGGAAGAGGAGGAGTGAAAGATGGATCAATGTCCCAGGCTGCATAGTGTACAGTGCAGAACCTGAAGTAAAAGGAAGCTCCAGTTCTGCTGAAGTTACTCACTCATGTCCTGTAGTAGTGCTCTCGGTCCCCGACTCCCTGCTCATCCATGTGTGAAGGCTAAGGCTGCGGGCGGGGGAAACATGCGGAGCAGCGGAGTATGTCTTCCTCTTCCTGAATCCTGAGCCACCTCCATGTCAGTGGACACTGACAGATCTCGGTGATAGGAGAGCAGTGCAGCGGTAATCATCCCCAGGTGCGGCTCTCTCTCTCTCTCTGTGTTGACAGCCGCGGCGCCTCTGGCTGGAGGAGACGGTGTCCAGCGCAGCGTGGTGTCACTGGCATCTTGCTGCATCTTGCTGCTTTGAAATCTCCCGCCCACACCCCTTTCCAGGCACAGATTGGCCGCACAAGGGGTTGTGGGCGGGCACAGGGGGGACATGGGGAGGAGGTGGGGCGGACCTAACTTACCTCCTCTTCCCTCCTTAGTATGGATACAGCGGGCGCTGGGCGGGGGGTGTGGACACTGTTGCCGGCGGGCGGGTCAGTGGGCGGCGGAGGTAGGGGGCAATGAACGAGGAGGTCACGGCGCCCTCGCTGACATGCGCTCGTGACTCGTCTAGGACAAAACACCGGCGCCAGACTAGTTGGCAACACACTCGGGACCAACGATGCTCCTGAAACTTTGGCGCCCCCTCCCCTCTGGCGCCTCGGTGCACTGCACCCTCTGCACCCCGTATCGGATCGGCCCTGCCTGCACTGCCTTACATTCTTGAAGTGGATGCATCTGAAGTTGCAGTCGGGGCCGTCATCTCCCAACGCCAAGGTAGCAAGGACTTAATGCACCCTGTGGGGTTCTTCTCTCGAAAACTCTCCCCTGCAGAGAGAAACTATGATGTTGGTGACCGGGAATTACTTGCCATCAAAGCCGTCTTAGAGGAATGGAGGTACCTGTTGGAGGGCGCTGCCCACCCAGTATTAATTTACACCGATCACAAGAACTTAGAATATTTAAGATCCGCTAAACGGTTGAAGCCTCGGCAGGCCCGTTGGGCTTTATTTTTCTCACGCTTCTGCTTCCATATCACCTACTGGCCAGGTTAAAAAAATATCAAACCAGACGCACTATCACGCATGCACGACAACCCCAAGGATTTATCTGTGCCCGACACCATTCTACCAGCAGGTAATTTTTTACTTCTACAGACAGATCTGCTCTCTCAAATCAGACAAGCATCCACGGACTCTTCCAAACCCCCTGGTACCACCTTGACTTCCAGAAATGGATTATTTTGGAGGGGGAGCCAAATTTTTGTTCCAGGAAGCACTCGGGTTGAGGTACTAAAGCTCCTCCACGACCATCCGCTGGCAGGACATTTTGGAGACTCTTGAGCTGGTTCGACGCACATTCTGGTGGCCGGGTCTGGAGGAGTTCTGCAAATCATACGTCAATGCATGCCCCGTCTGTAACCAAAACAAAACATCAAGGAACCGAGCCTGAGGACTACTGAAACCCCTACCTGTGCCTGATAGACCATGGAGGATGATTGCTATGGATTTTATAGTAGAACTTCCATGTTCCGAGGGGTGTACAGCTATCTTTGTGGTCGTAGACCGCCTGTCTAAAATGGCCCATTTTTTGCCACTAAAGGGCACCCCATCCGCTGCCGAGACTGCCCGTGTTTTCATTAAGGAAATCATCAGATTACATGGAGTCCCTTCAAACATCGTGTCAGACAGGGGGGTCCAGTTCACTTCACGTTTTTGGAGAGCTCTGTGCGAAATCTTGGAAATTTAACTTGCCATGTCCTCAGCTTATCACCCCCAAACCAACGGGCAAACTGAGAGGACAAATCAGACTCTTGAACAGTATATCAGATGTTTCACGTCCTTTGCACAAGATGACTGGGTGTCCCTATTGCCCTTAGCAGAGTTTGCCTACAATAATGCCAACCATTCGGCCACTGGACAATCCCCCTTCTTTGCTAATTACGGCTTTCATTTAACATTTTTACCTGATTTTCTTACAGAATCTCCAGTCCCGGCAGTACAGAGCACGGTGGATTTCCTCAGCCGCAATAACCGGGTGTTGCAGGAAGCAGTAACCAAGGCCCAAGCGGACAGCAAGAAAGCCTATGACAGGAAGAGGAGAGGGGAGCTGGACCTTCAACCAGGTGATCAGGTATGGCTTTCCACGAACAACCTCAAGTTGGCCTGCCCATCCAAGAAGCTGGCACCCAAGTTCATGGGACCCTTCCCGGTAAGAAGAAAAATCAATGAGGTATCTTACGAATTATCCTTACCTGACTCTCTAAAAGTTCACCCAGTGTTTCATGTTTCATTGTTGAAGCCTGCAGTACCTGACCCCTTTCCTGACAGGGGAGCCAGACCACCAGAACCAGTTTTGGTTGACGGTCTCGAGGAATACGTGGTGGAGGCCATCCTTGATTGTAGGAAACGGCAAGGTCTAACTCAATTCTTAGTCAAATGGAAGGGGTACGGTCCGTAGGACAACTCCTGGGAACCTGAAGGCAACATCCATGCCCAGAGGTTAATCCGTGCCTTTTTTCTTGCCCATCCTGAGAAAGAAGCCGGGTTAGGCATCCGGAGGCTGCCCCTTGGGGAGGGGCAATGTCAGGGACCTGCCAGAAACAGAAGGCAATTCTTGCTTCCCTCGGTACCTGTGCGTCGGCACGCGGCAATTGCGCACGCGCATGCGCCAATTACGCGCGCGGCGTGTGCGCGTGCGTGCATGCTAACGATATGGCGCCATTAGGCCTTTAAAAGGCCAGCAGTTACAACAGTGCATTGCTGTCTGATCTGCAGCTTTGTAACCTGAATACCTGCTACCTGTTACCAGTACCGACCCGGCTTGCTCGACCACCCGATATATCTCCAACCCTGACCTCGGCTCGCCTTGACCCTGCTCTGTCTCTCACCTGCCTACCTGTTGCCAAACCTTGCCTGTGTTCCTGACTACGTCTAAGCCTGCTGATCCATACATCTGACTACCTGCTCTGACCCGGCTTGTCTGACCCTCCTGCTGTCTGCTGTTGTGCACTTAACCAGGCTTGTCTCACCTTGCTCCAGCTTCCGCTTTTCCAGTATCCGCCAGCTCCTGGGTCGCTGACCTGCAACCACCTGCTCTGCTGCCTACAGATCCAGCCATCCCTGGAGGATCACCACCTTGCCACGGTGCCTACCACTACACCTACCACAGGCACTCCTACCTCACTGCGCTCTCGAGTTCACTGTTCCCACTCCAGTGACTCCTGAGCCAGGGCTGTAAGAGAGGTCTCCTCCTACAAAGTCGGCTCTACGATCAGGTACGTTCTGTACATAACAGTGCCCCCCAGTATAGTGAAGGGGGACATGCTGTTCATCAGACACCTGCTACCCCGGCAGTTCTAATACTAATGTTACAGTGTACATGTAAATAAGGGGGAGGGGGATTCACATAGAACAGGGATAGCTAACATATACATATATTCCTGTATTCCACAAACAGGCTTAGAGAGATAAAGAAAGGGGAGGTCTTCCCCCTTCCCCTTTCTTCATATCTCTAAGCCTGTTTGTGGAATACAGGAATATATGTTAGCTGTCCCTGTTCTATGTGAATCCCCTCCCCTTCCCCTTATTTGCATGTACACTGTAACATTGGCATCAGCAATTAGTGTTTGTTTTTAGGAAAATCTTAGTGTTAATTGTTTTGGCCTGTTCTATGTTTCAGTTCCTGTGTGATTGACAGCTTCCCCTGATGTGTCCAGAAATCTCTGGAAATTAGTGGGCAAGAAGAGTGTAATCAGCAGATAAAGCAGATAAATATTCATACCCCTCTGGCCAATCCCTGTGGAGGGTCACTCAGATGGTAGTTGGTAGCTTGTATAAATACTCTGAGACAGAGATCAGTGGGTATTTTTTCATTAGAAGGAGATTACGGTCTAAGGGGGGGCTGATGTTCGGCCATCCTGCTATGCCTGCGGGGTGTCAAGACCTTGGGTGGGCTACCTGAGGGCCTGCTTTGCTGGAAGCTGCAGAAAGCTGACTAAGGGTCTGTCGCCTGAGGATCTTGCTGGTATCACAGGAAGAAAGTGTTGCAAGGATATTGGAAGGAGGCAACCAATATTCCAAGCAGGGGCGGATCCAGAGTCTTTTCTCGGGAGGGGCACTGACAAAAAATATGTTTTTTTTGTGGGAAATTTATCGGGGAAATGGCTGGTGTCGGCGCTTCAATCATCCCGGCACCATGGTTGTTATGGTGTCAGGATGATTGAAGCGCATTATTTCTATTATTACATTGTAATATAAAATTAAATAGTTTAATGCAGAATCAGTGGGAGCCCCGAGTGTGTCACTTGCCACCGTCGCCTGCAATTAGTGGGAGCCCTGAGCGTGTCACTTGCCACACGTTGCGGATTGTCACTTGCCACGTCACCTGCCACATCTTGTGGATTGTCACTTGCCACACCTTGGATTGTCACTTGCCACATCACCTGCCACACCTTGTGGATTGTCACTAGCCACACCTTGCGGATTGTCACTTGCCACTCACCTGCCACACCTTGCTGATTGTCACTTGCCTGCCACCAGATGCAGATTGTCATTTGCCACGTCACCTGACACAATTTGCGGATTGTCACTAGCTTGCCTGCTAAGGTGTAGTTTTGGTTGTCTCTTGCTGTGTCCCAGACTCCCAGAGTCAGGCAGCAGAGAGATAATGTAATCTCTCTGCTGCCTACACAGTGAGGTTGGAAGTCACTGCAGGAATATAGGGCAGGCACGGGTGGTGAGAGATGAGCCTGCTCTCTCACTCTCGCCTGCGCTGCCAACACACTGATCAGCACGGTCTGCCCACGAACCGCGCCGCCCGCCCACAAACCGCGCCGCAAGCGAGCCGCCCGCTTTCTTACCCGTCTGTGGAACCTGCCTGCAGAGTGGCCCAACGTGACTCACTGACGTCACTCATTGCTAGACGCCAAGCGGCCTAGGCGTTAGCAACGTGTGCAGGGAAGAGGCTCCAATCACCTCCTCCTCCGCTCCTGGTATTGTGTCAGTGCGCAGCGTAACTACATTAGACGAGTCTCTCTCTCTCTGCGCCGCTGATCGGCTGATGTGAGAAACTGAGAGAGAGACTCAGAGAGGCAGCGGCAGCTGCAGAACAAGTACCGTATATACTCAAGTATAAGCCGACCCGAATATAACCCGAGGCACCTAATTTTACCCCAAAAAACTGGGAAAACGTATTGACTCGAGTATAAGCCTAGGGTGTCCATCTGCATGCCTCACTGTGCCTCACTTTGCCTCACTGTGCCCATGCCTCACTGTGCCCATGCTTCACTGTGCCCATGACTAGACTGATGTTTAACATGGGAGTCTATGGAAGGAGTGCCCGGCTTTGGAAAAGCGGTTCTCCCCGGCTGTAGGTCTCCCAGACACCAAACTTTGCACACTTATAGAGGAGACATGGGGCTACATGTGTTCCAAGATTGGGGTCCAGGGGACCTACGACCAGCCGGTACTGGGTCCGCAAATTCACCGGAGAAATTACCGTTTAACATTGGAGTCTATGGAAGGAGTGCCCGGCTTTGAAAAATCGGTTCTCCCCGGCCGTAGGTTTCCCAGACACCAAACTTTGAACAT
Source organism: Rana muscosa (assembly GCA_029206835.1). Classification (NCBI taxonomy): domain Eukaryota; kingdom Metazoa; phylum Chordata; class Amphibia; order Anura; family Ranidae; genus Rana; species Rana muscosa. Next base: position 23,787,664 of record CM055118.1, read on the forward strand.
TTGTAGAAGAGACATGGGACTAAATGTGTGCCAAGTTTGGTGTCCAGAGGACCTATGGTCGGCCGGTACCGGGTCCCCAAATTCCGGGAGATCAGGCGCAAAAAAAAAAAACAGAGCAAGCGAGTGTGACAGATGGTCTTGGGGGGGGGCAATTGCCCTGTTGCCCCCCCTGGATCCGCCCCTGATTCCAAGGACGTTGTAAGTACAGACTGGAGAGAGAGATCCTAGAGACTTTGGGCTAAGGCCAACCCTCATGTGTTAGGGCTCATGTACACAGGGCAGTTGAAACCCTTTTCTGAACACTGGAAACTAGACAGCTGGAAATCGACGGTGAAAAAAGTCAGTTTTACAGTTTTTACATACCAAATTTATTCGAGTTTAGCAGAAGTTATGAGCATTTGAGGTTAGAAGCGTTTTTTAAAGATAACTTCAGGAGACCCTCCAAAATGCCCACAATGCATGAAAAACAAGTAAATTATTAACTATTTCAGCCATTCTGTGAGAGAAGAGAGAGCAGCAGAGAGAGAGCATTGTGCTTGTAGATACCGGTCCTATTTTTTGTGTTTTCGCTATGGATCCCATCATGAGCATGTGTCAGGAAATGCTCCTGATGTTGCTGTTGCTCTAAAGACATACAAAATTGTGTGAGAGGACCAGAGTTCTTCCCTAGTGGACTCATCAATTGATGCAGGGAACAGCATGTGGTGAAATTTGTGTTTTTTTCAACATTTTTATATGTGCAAAAATTCTCAGAAATGTTTCCCCTTGAAAGACCCCTTTCTCACTGAGGCGCTTTTGCTTTAAAAATAGCGCAAGAAAAGCACCTGAAAACTGCTTCCTATTCATTTCAATAGAAGCTTTCACACTGGGGCAGTGCGCTGGCGGGGCAGTGCAAAAAGTCCTGCAAGCAGCATCTGTGGGGCATGTTTGGAGCACTTTAACTACTTCCCTACCCATGTATAGACATATGACGTCCGCAGGAGGGATCTCCCATCCTTGGCGGGTGTCATATGATGTCCTTGGCTTCCCGGCAGTATAGGGGGTGCACGCCCTTCGCTGCTTCACTGAGCAGCCGATGTGCGTGCCCGGCAGCCACGGTGTCCGCCGGGCACTTGCGATCGCTCGTTACAGAGCAGGACCATGAATCTGTGTGTGTAAGCTTATTGAAATTTTTTTACAAAAATATGTAGAAGAATACATATTGGCCTAAACTGAGGAAATGTTTTTATTTTTTTTAAATTGGGATATTTATTATAGCAAAAAGTAAAAATATATTGTGTTTTTTTTTCAAACGTGTCACTCTTCTTTTGTTTATAGCGCAAAAAATAAAAACCGCAGAGGTGATCAAATACCACCAAAATAAAGCTCTATTTGTAGGGGGAAAAAATGATCATTTGGGTACAGTGTTGCATGACCACGCAATTGTCATTCAAAATGTTACAGCGCTGAAAACTGAAAATTGGCCTGGACAGGAAGGGGGTGAAAATGCCCTGTATTGAAGTGGTTAAAAAACTCCTCAAAAATGCCCCGGTCCATTGAAATTAATGGGAAGCGCTTCTAAATCGATTCAAAAGCGTCGCAAAACGTTTTTTTTTTTTTAAGGTCACATTGTCAACCCGACGCGCAATGGGCAGTTTTTGAGCGCCTCAGTGTGAAAAGAGTCTTATAAACAAAAACGCATATAAGTGCGGTTTACCGCAGTTACACAAAGTTACAAGCATTTGGCATTTGAAATGTCAGTAATCTACAGTCCCAAACGTGATTCTTCTGCTTTCCAAAAAATGCCTGTAACTTCCACTGCCTCTAAACTACTATAAATGACTGAATGTACATGTACACATAAGATAACATAGAGGAGAGTTCAGGGGCTTCTGAAAAAAAACACTCAACTGCTCCTAAATGTCAGTTTAGCAGCTGTAGTGTACACGAGGGCTTAGAGGCAGCTGTGTGTAAAGGGGACATAGTGTACTGTACAGCGTCCTGAAGACCTTAGTCTATTTAATTCCCAGTGAGAGGACTTTGCTTGGACCAAAAGATAATTATTATCCTTATCTTGCTACAGGCTCATAGTTCTATAGAAGATCAGTGTCCTCTTATTTGTACATAGTTTTGGAGTATCCCACTCAATTCCTTAACCCCATCCAAGTAACCCAAAAATAAAAACACCAAAAATAAAACCCCTGGACTGTTCATTGAGGTGAAGAGTGACTGTGACCATATGCCTTGCTGCGGGGCAACTGTTGGGAAAAGGAACTCTGGGGATCTTTCTAGCGGTCCTTCGGGGGTAGCACTACCCAAGTATGCCATAGGGTTGTTGTATAAAGAGGCCACCCACACCAGGAAGTGGGGGCCAAAACCCAAAAGGCGCAAGGCATACTGAAAATATGACCAAAATACTGTATCAAATACTTTCCTGATATCCAAAGAAAGAAGACAAGATGGTATACGTTGAGTGTGTGTCACATGGGTAGCAAGGTCTTTCCAAATCCAGAATTTATTTTTATTAAAAATGAACCACAATCATGTTACCTTTATTGCTTGAATTGTATATTCATAGCTAGTTCATTTAGAAGACAGCTGTTATTTATAACTCAAAGAACAAATACATTCTCAAAAAAAATTACTCGTAAACCAGGGGTAAAATAAATACATTGTTATACAGCAACTTTTATCACTATGATGGAATAAATAGGATTTTTTGACATGTGAATATACGGATCAAAGCAAAAGAAGTAATTCAACTTGATCAAGTCATCCATCTCAAAACCATTGACGTCACTGAAATCAGGTGCTTATAAATCATTATGAAGCCACCCAGCTGTTTTGTTACAGCTACGGAGGATGAGATATATTTTCAATTTATCTTGCTGTATGGTAAAAAAAATGTTGACATATTGACTTCAATGTAATTAGAATTTTTGTTTTCCAATTAATATTTATCTATTAATGTGCATTCAACAGCAAAAGGTACATTCAAAGAACAAGAAATAAGAAGGAAAACAGCAAAATAATTACATTAAAGACATAAAAAAAATAAAAAAGTAAAGTGTTTAACAGCTTTTAAGTTGATTTCTTTCACATGTGCATCTAAACAAAACTGTTAAAAGACTATAGTTCCTCTTTAAATACAGCAGTGTCCCTCCCAACTTTCAGCCCTCTGATTGGACACAAAGGCCTTCCCTGTACATTAGGTATTTAACAAATGCAGCGTTCACAAACTCAAAGCCAAAATTATAAAAATAAATAGTAATGAAAAATGATCCTATGAATCACAAAGAACTTACCCAAAAGTCTACCATCCAAGCCCAAACCTGCTTAGCTTCCATAATCAGACAAGATCTGGCACATTTAGGGTGTGGTCATAAGCCTTTCCCCCAATGTCTATTGTTAAAAGAGAAGTAAGGTTGTTGTTTTTTTTCCCCCTTCTATACTTACCTAGGTGGATGCAGCATCGGTCCGATTCTGCATCTGTGCCCCGCCGCCTCTGCACTGAGAACCGAGCCATCGAACACCACCGATGACTTGGTTCTCACAGATCCCAGAGAGGAGAGCTGCTGACTGTCAATCAGCAGCTCTCCTCTCTGCTCCTCCACACTCACTGGAGTGGTGAGCTGTGGAGGGACAGGGAGCGGCTGTCTCAGTCTCTCAGCGGCTCACTGAAAGGCTGAGACATGCATCAGTCCAGGCACCTGGCGGATCCAGACTTTATTGTCAAGATGATTCAGTGCCTGGACTGATTCCAGTGACGTCAACAGAAAGCAGACTTCAGACCACTCTCTGCTGAAAATGGGTCACAGGAGTGCAAAACGAATTGCACTCCTGTGACCCATAGGAGAACCCCAGCCAAACGAGCTCAGGCTGGACTTCTCCTTTAAATCAACAAAGTGCTTAAATCCAGGAATTAATATGGGGCATATACAGCAGAAAATACACTAGGACAGAATAAAAAGAGCCCCACAAGCCATGGTGAACTCCTCAGGCTGTCACTCAGGGCCCCGTGCTCCTGATGATGATATTTGTGACAAAACTGGTAGGGCGGACCTGGGTACATGCTACTGAGCATGTGCGATGGAACAGCGGCCATCTGTGATGCTGGAATTCAGTGTTGCTGTAGCATGCAATATGCTGTGTTGCTGGTCGTTTGTAAATTACATTTTATGGGTGATTTTACACTATGTGGACTGTTTGTTTTATCATATATGTATCGGTCCTGCTAAGCTAATTAGCTAATTCCCAGTGGAGCAGCGGTTTCCTGCAAGTTGGGGATGTATAATATATAGTGACAACTGACAGCAAAGTTCCTGGTATGTGGATGAGTGGAGGCTGGATAGAGCACCCTTTCCCTGGGGGAATTTACTTATGCCTGTGTGACCACTCTTATACGGAGAGTCGCATTGTTTGGCAGGCCTTGTGTGTAATCAATGACACCTGACAGACTTTATACATTTTTGATGGTGACAGCCTGAGGAGCTCATCCTATTTTCTCATCACGGCTTGTGGGACCTCTTTTATTCTGTCCTGGTGTCGTTTTTGCTGTATACGCCTCTATAGTAATTCCTGGATTTAAGCAATTTGTTGATTTAGTTTTTTTTTATTACCATGATTTCACAGTTTATGTAAAGCATTTTTATTACACATATTGCTGTTAACAATAGACATTGGGGGAAAGACCTATGGCCACATCATCCTGAACAAGTGTGATTTTGTATGATCTTGGATGCTAAGCAGGGCTGGGTCTGGTTAGTACTTGAGTGGGAGTCTTTCGGGGTAAGATCTTGGTGAGTCATAGAATTATTTTTCATTATTATTTATTTTTATCATTTTGGTTTTTAGTTTGTGAGTTCTGAACTTGTTATAATACCTATATCTGATGTGCCGAGTATCTAGGCATAGTGTCAGCAGCTAATATATACATAGACTCACCTGAGCACAGATATTTTACTTCTACTTTCCTTCCCAGTACATTGTGTTGCATTGGCACATGTGCATTAATACAAAGCATTACCTGCATTAAGACATACTACGTTAACGCAGCTGATTCTTTTTTAATGGACTGGAAGCATATCTAGATGGAAAATTGTACTTAACCCTTTTTTTTATCACAGTGCACCACAATGTATTTCTAAGTGTTTTTTCAAAGTAGGGACATTGGCATGAGGAACCAGGAATGCTGACATAGACATGGAATCATCTGGGGATTTTTGTTTAGCAGAGTGTTGTTCAGCTGTGTGGGCAGCAGGGAAGGTAAGTATATATTTTTTTCTTTGCAGGCCTAGAATATATTGGTGGTTTTGGTTAGGTAACAGTGAAAGCTTAAATTTCTCAACCAAGATAGGAAGAAAGTTTGTTATAGCTAAGCTTTTCTAGTGTAAATATTATGTTAAAATGGTTGTAAAGACAGAAGGTTTTTTATCTTAATGCATTCTATGCATTAAGTTAAAAAGCCTTCTTTGTGCAGCAGCCCGCCCCCCTAATATTTACCTGAGCTCCCTCTCGATCCAGCGATTTTGCACGAGTGTCTCGGCCGTCTGGGACTCTCCCTCCTGATTAGCTGAGACACAGTAGTGGCACCATTAGCTCTCGCTGCTGTCAAAGTCAGTTGGCCAATGGGGAGAGAGGGGGAAGGCCCAAACTGCGGCTCCATGTCTGAATGGATACATGGAGCTGCAGCTCAGCTCGGGTGCCCCCATAGCAAGCTACTTGTTGTCGGGGCACTCAACAGGAGGGTGGGGCCCGGAGCACCGAAGCAGGACCCGAAAAGAGGAGGATCTAGGCTGCTCTGTGCAAAACCACTGCACAGATCAGGTAAGTAGAATTTGTTTGTTATTTTTATAGAAAAAAACAAGACTTCACAATCACTTTAAGTACCCTTTTTTGCATTATAACATAATGTGATATCCTGGTCAGGAAACCTTGTTTTAGGTCAAGTATATTGTCACAATCTACCCTGCAGTCTTCACCTGCATACAGGCTTTTGGGGATGCCCCTAGGATTTAGCTAAAAAATATATTATACATACATGTATGGAGACGAGAGACTTAACCAAGGGCACAGGTAGGCAAACTGGTGTCAAAGCCAAATCAGGAAACCTGGTCAGCAAGAGCTTACTATCAGGCAACTATTCCCAATGGCCAAACAAAAATTGTAATCGAGTAACAGTCCAGGCAGCAAAGGTTCAATAGTCAGACCAAACTAAGGTCAACAAATGAAATACAAATATATAATAGGCAGCAAACCTATGAGTCATGAAATATATATCAGGCAAGTATTGAGAGGGGGCAAGCTCCTTTTAAAATGATCCATGTGATTGTGCACTGAGTGACAGGAACAGCTCATAAAAAGGACAGGGTTGCGCAGGTGGTCTCACAAAGGAGTGGTGTATCTGCTAGGAAGTAAAGATGGGCCGAACGACCCCCTGTATAGTTTGCGGCAGAACTTTTGAACATCGCAAAAGTTTGGAACCGGATAACGAACCCCATTGAAGTCTATGGAACCAGAACTGGAAAAATCAAAAGTTAAACCATCAAAATTAAAAATAACAATAAAAATGAAAAATTCCATTAAACATAGTGCCTAGGTGGGTTCCCCTTAGTTTGCCTTTAATGTGGCATTACATATGCACTGTGTAAAGAGCCTGCTGCAGAAATAATGACATTTTAAAAAAATAAAAAAATTCCATTCAAGTTTTCTTTATTTTATAAACAACGGCTTGGGTGGCCAGTCTGTATGATGAGGAAAAAAGTCAGAAACAGTGCAGCGAAATGAAATTAATAACTAAAGTGAAACAGTCCATGTGTAATCATCCAGAGATGCCACTTGTTGGTAAAATAATCCAAAAAACATCCAAGAATGTCACTTCATGCACATAAGGTATATCAAAGCACAACAGTATCCCACAAGTGAAACAGCAGACAAGACAATGAAGCGGTGATCAAGGTCCCTCCACCACAGATAGTCTAGCCTCTCACCTCATTGATTCGACCTGAGACCGGTCACTAAGCCAAAAAGCCCACTCCTGGAGTGATGATGGTGGATCTATAAGGCATTGTACTTCCACAGCATGTGATAATAATAAAAGAGAGGAAGGGGACAATCTAGTGCCCTCTGTATATACTTGGTTTATTTATCAGCTAAAATATATAAAAATCTACTCACAAAGAAAGCACTCATAAACGAGTGCCGATTATACAAGCATGTATTGTTGTTTCCAACCCGAAAGATGGCTGCGGGTGACGTCAAACGTGACTCCTCCTCCTGTACGCGTTACGTCCTTCTTCAGCGTGGGGACGGAAGCACGTCGACGGCTCGCGATAGCCTTTTATATAACCCTAGCAACCATCAATCAACAAATCGCGCTCTCAGGCGGGGGCGGACCTAACATCCACCTAATCTTATGAATATCCATTCAATTCAAGTAGAGCCGTCCATTGAAAGACGAAACACTAAACAAACAGTGCGGAATAAGGAAAGAAACCTGAACTGATAATGCCATTTACAAAATTTGAGCAAATCCACACTCTCACTAAAAAATTATAAAAGACATCAAAGTCCAGAGATTTAAAGGAAAAAACACCCCTTTTAAAGTAGTACTCCACCGGAAGCTAAAAAAATCCCTGAAAGGGACTGATACTTATAATTAAATTCATAAAATTTTTTTTAAATGATATTGATAAACTCACGTCAGTCCACGACCATCTTCCAGATATACATTAAATTAATGCATTACACATCAAAAATAAATAAAAATAATAAAAAATAGAAAAAATCAAATATAAATCCACAGTACCTCGACAACATAATAAACCCTAGAAAATTAACACAATAAATTATCTATTTAAAATAAAACAGTTGAGGTCAAAATCAACATTCAAGCCAGCCGGCGTAATCACCTTAGTCTCATAGATCTAGAAGGATTCTCTGCGACTTAACTAGCGAATGTAATGACCACCTCGCCAATGTCTAGTGGACCTTTTCAATACCCCAGAATTTAAGATTTCTAGGATCCCGTTGGTGGCAGGTCCTGAAGTGTCTAGAGACACTGTGGGGGTGATTTACTATAAACAGTGCGCTGCGCCGGTTCATACCTTAATTGGTGCGCCGGATAAATCCTTCATGGAGCTCAGGAACCGGCGGCGCACTGCTATAGTAAATAAAAATTTGAGCTTCGCTCTATTCAAAATGAATGGTTCCCTATGGGAGCCCATTGATTTGAATAGAGGTCGCCCGGGAAGTCGGATGAAGACGATCCGACTCGCGGGGTGACTCGTGTGCCGGCTGACACAGGGACAGCGCAACTTTGCGAGGCAACTTGGACATGACTTGAGCGTGAAGCAGCCGCTCAAGTCATGTCCTAGAGGCGACTACCTGGCCGAGAATGTCTCCAGCGCAATGCCATTGCGCTGGTTCTTGGCAGCCTTGCGCTCGCTGTCCCCTGTGTTTGGTATGATTCATGAAGGGGGACTCCACGCCAAATTTTAATAAAAAAAACGGCATGGGTTCCCCTCCAGGAGCATACCAGGCCCTTAGGTCTGGTATGGATTTTAAGGGAAAACGGCGTGGGGGTCCCCCCCAAAATCCATACCAGACCCTTATTCGAGCACGCAGCCCGGCAGGTCAGGAAAGGGGGGGCGTACCAGACCGCATGCCCTCAACATGGGGGTTGGATGCTTTGGGGCAGGGGGCGCCCTGCGCCCACCACCCCAAAGCACCCTGCCCCCATGTTGATGGGGACAAGGGCCTCTTCCCGACAACCCTGGCCGTTGGTTGTCGGGGTCTGCGGGCGGCGGCCTTTTGGGAATCCGGGAGCCCCCTTTAATAATCCTGGCCCCCCCACCCTATGTGAATGAGTATGGGGTACATCTGACACCGCCCCCCGGATGACGTCACAGTCCCGGGGAATGATGGGACTGTGACGTTATACGGGGGCAGGGTCAGCGAGTGGCATCACCCGGTGACCACGCCCCATGCCAATATAAGTGGGTGCGCTCCGCGGACAGAGCATTGTAGCGGCGGACAGCGACGAGGCAACATCGGACGGAGAGAAGAGGGAAGAAGACGACGATGAAGACCGGGACCCCGCTAGCAAAAGAGCTGGAAGAAGATAGCGGGGCGCCCGGCAGAAGGCAGAAAGTACCGGAGATCGTGGAGAAGGCACCGGAGAGCGGGAGAAGAACCGGAGAGCGCGGAGACGACACAGCAGAACAGAACAAGAGACCCCCCGAAGTCAGAAGAAGATGATGATGAAGACCGGGACCCCGCTAGCAAAAGAGCTGGAAGAAGATAGCGGGGCGCCCGGCAGAAAGACCCCCGTAATCGGAAGAAGACGACGATGAATACCGAGACCCGGCTAGCAAAAGAGCTGGAAGAAGATAGCGGGGGGACCGGCAGAAAGACCCCCGAAGTCGGAAGAAGACGACGATGAAGACCGGGACCCCGCTAGCAAAAGAGCTGGAAGAAGATAGCGGGGCGCCCGGCAGAAAGACCCCCGAAGTCGGAAGAAGCCCCCCGGAGCTGCCTAATAAATTACTTTAAAAACGTTGTTTTTTATTTACTTTTTTTCCACCAGGTGAATGGGTAGGGGTACGATGTACCCCATACTCATTCATATAGGGTGGGGGGCCGGTATCTGGGGTCCCCCTTATTAAAGGGGGCTCCCAGATTCCGATAAGCCCCCCGCCCGCAGACCCCGACAACCAACGGCCAGGGTTGTCAGGAAGAGGCCCTTGTCCCCATCAACATGGGGACATCCTCCCCATTTGGAGGGCATGTGGCCTGGTACAGTTCAGGAGGGAGGGGGGCCGCTCTCTCGTCCCCCCTCTTTTCCTGCAGCCTGCCAGGTTGCGTGCTCGAATAAAGGGTCTGGTGTGAATTTTTAGGGAGACCGCCCACGCTATTTTTTTTCTAAGTTTGGCGCGGGGTTCCCCTTAAAATCCATACCAGACCTAAAGGGCCTGGTATGGATTTTTAGGGGGACCCCCACGCTATTTTTTTTTAAGTTTGGCACGGGGGGTCCCCTTAAAATCCATACCAGACCTGAAGGGCCTGGTATGGATTTTGGGGGACCCCCATGGCATTTTTTTTTTCATTTTGTTGGGGGGTTAGGGAGACCGCCCACGCTATTTTTTTTCTAAGTTTGGCGCGGGGTTCCCCTTAAAATCCATACCAGACCTAAAGGGCCTGGTATGGATTTTTAGGGGGACCCCCACGCTATTTTTTTTTAAGTTTGGCACGGGGGGTCCCCTTAAAATCCATACTAGACCCAAGGGCCTGGTATGGACCTGGGGGGGACCCCACGCTGTTTTTTTTTCAAGATTTTTTTTTTTTGAGCCGGCAATGTTTATTTTTTTTTACATTTCCTTTAACAACCAGCTATAAACAGGTTAAAAAAAATTGCCGCAAAATCGCGGTACTTGCGTTTTGGATGCGGGTCCATTGAATTCTATTACATCCAAAACACTGTTTTTGGCCTGGAAAAAAAAATCTGCAGTTGCGTTTAACCTAGTTTTTCACAAAGCCTAAAAATGCCTTCAGACGCCAAAGATTTCCACGTTTCAGACGCGGTACCGGCGTTTAGCCGCATTTTAGTTTAGAAGCGTTTTTAAAGGTGACCTATTTTTTTACATTGATAAACTCAAAAATTATGGCAAATGAGGAAAAACCATAAAAATTTATATATATATATATATATATAAAAAAGGAAATTGCTTCCATTGCATTGTGGACAATCCACAACTTGGGGCAGGTGACGTGGCAAGGGGACAATCCACAACTTGGGGCAGGTGACGTGGCAAGTGGACAATCCACAACTTGTGGCAAGTGATGTGGCAAGTGTCACGCTAAATACAACTACACTGCTGCTCTCTCAGCTGCTGATACTCACTCTGGTCTCACAAAATAGCTGAAATGGTTAATAATACTGTTTTTGGAGCTTAGGGGGGCGCCTTATGATGTTTCCTAACTAAACGCATATAGACGCAAATGTGTAAAACGCGGCATGCAAACGCCACAAAGCGCGCCTTTCTGAACGCCGCTTTCAACCTTAGTTCTGAACACTTTGCACCAGCGTCCCGTGTACATGGGGCCTAAAAACACCTATGCCATTTACAGCTCAAAAACGCCATGGTGCCCATGAGGCCATAGGCTAACATGGAGAGACGTTTTTAAGCTGCAAAAAACGCTCAAACAAGCGGCTGGAAAAACGTCCGTGTGCCTTATATTAACCACTTGCGCACTGGCCACTTAAACCCCCTTCCTGTCCAGACCAATTTTCAAATTTCAGCGCTGATGCAATTTGAATGACAATTGCGCGCTCATACAACACTGTAACCCAATGAAAATATATTATTTTTTGGCACACAAATAGAGCTTTCTTTTGGTGCTATTTGATCACCTCTGCGGTTTTTTTTTCTTCTATAAATACAAAAGACCGACTTAAAAAAAAAAATAGGATAGTTTAACCACTTCAGCACTGGGCTTATTCTGGCACTTCTCTCCTTCATGTAAAAATCATAAATTTATGGCTATAAAATTACTTAAAAACCCCAAACATTATTTATGTTTTTTTAGCAGACACCCTAGGGAATAAAATGGCGGTCATTGCTAATTTTTATCTCGCTCGGTATTTGCGCAATAAATTTTCAAACGCCTTTTTTTTGGAAAATGAATATAAAAAAATTACAAAACAGTAAAGTTAGCCCAATTTTTGGGGATAATGTGAAAGATGTTGTTATGCTGAGTAAATAGATACCTAACATGTTTAAAATTGCGCACACTCATGGAATGACACCAAACTTCAGTACTTAAAAATCTCCCTAGGCGATGCTTTAAATTTTTTTACACATTAGCATGTTCGCATTACAGAGGAGGTCTAGTGCTAGAATTGTTGCACTCATTCTAACGCACGCAGCAATACCTCACATGTGTGGTTTGAACGGCGTTTACATATGTATGGACTTACGTGTGTGTTCGCTTCTGAGCGCGAGCTACCGGGGACATGGGCGGTTTTTTTTTTGATTATTTTTTTATTGTTTTTTACTTTTTTGTATTTTTGATCACTTTTATTCCTATTACAAGGAATGTAAACATCCCTTGTAATAGGAATCTATTGTGACAGGTCCTCTTTATGAAAAGATGCAGGGTCATGTTGAGGGCATGTGGCCTGCTACGGTTCAGGAGGGATGGGGGGGGCGCTCCCTCGTCCCCCCCTCTTTTCCTTCGGCCTGCCAGGTTGCGTGCTCGGATAAAGGTTCTGGTCTGGATTTTTGGGGGGACTCCACGCCATTTTTTTTTAAATTTGGGGTGGAGTTCCCCTTAAAATCCATACCAGATCTGAAGGGCCTGGTATGGATATTTGGGGGAACCGCACACATTTTTTTTTAATTTGCGGCAGGGTTCCCCTTAATATCCATTCCAGACCTGAAGGGCCTGGTAATGGAATTTAGGGGGACCCCACGCTTTTTTTTTTTTTTTTATCAAAGACTTTCATTGACTTTTCCCTATATTGCCGGGAGCTGACAATTCATTATAGCCGCGGGTGCTTTTAAATGACTTTTTTTTTGCTTTAGAAATGTCATTTTGCTGGCGCACTGGCAAGTTCAGAGCTGCGCCTGTTCAACTTCTACAAATTGAGTTACGTGACTTGACATTTACTAAGATTTTGCCGGTGCAGTGTCTTGGCGCGTTTGAACAAGTGAAATTCCCGCGCAGAGCTCAAAAAAACCTCTTGCAGTTCTAAACGTACTTGCCGGCGCAGCGGGTTGGTTATGAAAAAGTTACTTTCTCACTCTATTTTGGGCATATTTGTTACTTGGGCAGGTGTCCCTACACTTCCTCACATCACCCCATGTCACCCCTATTATATTGGCACTTCCAGCTTCTTTATATTTAGATTTTAAGATGCCGTGCGGCAGGTCCATAGTGGCGCACTGAGCGCCTCCTTTGCGTGCGCAAATGCGCCGATACTCATGGCACAAACGTTTCGTAAATCAGCCCCACTGTGAGTCTTAACACCTCTTTTCATATTACTTATGTGCTCACCGACACGTACGTGTAGTGCTCTCAAAGTCCTGCCGATATATTGCAATCCGCAGTCGCACTCGAGCACATACACCACACCCACAGTCACACAAGTAATTAGATCTTTGATCTGATACTGTTTATGTGTAACTGATGAGCTGAACTCTTTACGTTTTTTAAAATAATTTCTAGCATGTCTGCAAGTGACACACCTACCACATGATGAGGACACAATTTAGTGCACTGGGAACAAGATTAGAGATTTTTGGGATAAATTCTGGTGTCTCTTACGCAGACTTTGGATAGAAGTAACCGGTCTGGAAAAACTGGTCTTTGGGTGTCGGTGGTGCCTTTACACCGTAACCCTATACAGGTACTCTTGATGAAAGCAAGAATTGGCATTGCTGTCAAAAATTGCACTGATATTCACCTGTCAAACAGGTGCGGAAAAATTGGTCTTTGGGTGTCGGTGGTACCTTCACAATGTAACCCTATAGAGCAGGGATATGCAATTAGCGGACCGCCAGCTGTTGCAGAACTACATTTCCCATGAGGCATAGCAAGACTCTGACAGCCACAAGCATGACACCCAGAGTCAGAGGCATGATGGGACTTGTAGTCTTGCAATAGCTGGAGGTCTGCTAATTGCATATCGCTGCAATAGAGGTACTCTTGATGAAAGCAAGAGGAGGAGGGGAGTAGGGGGTGGGTGGGGGGAGATGGAGGGGTGTGTGGCGATGGAGGTTAGGGAGAGGAGAGACTAGGAATGATGATACGTTTGTGTTATGTGATATGGTATGATCAAAATATGCTATTTGAGGGGAGGAGGGGCAAGAGGTATAGGTAACTGCAATTGCATTTAATATCTTTAACAGGGAGTAGAAGTGTGTGATGGATATAGAATGTATTAATCCGAAACTGAAATCTGAAACCTGAAATTATTTTGAAATTATCGATTTGAAGTAAGGATGTGATGGAAAAATGTATCTTATATATTGATAATTAGTTACACAGATGTTGTAATTGTGGACTTTCACGGGTAGGTAGATTATAACTTATCTTAGTAAATACCCCCTCCAGGAAGTAAATGGTAAAGCAAAAGTTAGAAAATAAGATTAGCTTAAATACACAGTGAGGTTTGAAGAAAGAGGGAGAAAGAGAAAGAGAAAAAGAAAAAAAGGAAAAAACCTCTGAGTATGTTACTGGAAGGAGGGGAGGTAAAAGGAAGGAGATAGAGGCGGAATTATCTAATCTTTTTTTTTTTTTTCTTCCTTTTTTTTTTTTTTTAAGCAATAAGATAGCCCATAGGATATGGCCCATTGCTCCGCTATTCCGGCCGTGGCTAAGCACCCCCACATATTCGGTACCTATGGGCAAATAGGTAGGCCCAAGTAGGTACTGGTGTTGTAACCCCAAGGGTTTTTTATTTTTTTCCCTTTCTTCTTTTTGTTCTTATTTTTTCCCGCCCCCCCCCGCCTTTGCCTGCTGGATCAGAGAAGATGGGAGGACTGAAGGTGACCTCCATAAATACGAGGGGTCTGAATATTCCAGAAAAACGTAGGATGTTACACCATGACCTGAGACAGACTAAAACAGATATTGGAATGATACAGGAAACTTGTTTTAACCACTTAAGCCCCGGACCATTTGGTAGCTAAAGGACCAGAGGTGAATTCTGAATTTTGCACTGCGCTGCTTTAACTGTAAATTGTGCGGACATGCAATGTTGTACCCAAACGAAATTTGCGTCCTTTTCTTCCCACAAATAGAGCTTTCTTTTAATGGTATTTGATTGCCTCTGCGATTTTTATTTTTTGCGATATAAACGGAAAAAGACCGAAAATTTTGAAAAAAAATGATATTTTCTAATTTTTGTTATAAGAAAAATCGAATAAACTCAATTTTAGTCATACATTTAGGCCAAAATGTATTCAGCCACATGTCTTTAGTAAAAAAAATGTCAATTGGACCCTAGATCTTTCCTCTGCCCTCAAAGCATCTGACCACACCAAGATCGGTGTGATAAAATGCTTTCCCAATTTCCCAATGGCGCTTTTTATATCCGGGGGGGGGACATTCCCTCCCACTGCTTGTAAAACCAGTCCAGAGGCTAATTAGCCACTAGGATTGCTTTTACATGAAAGCCGGCCGCTGGCTGAAAAGAATGATACCAAGATGATACCTAAACCCGCAGGCATCATTCTGGTATAAACATTCAAAGTCCAGCAACATACCAGTACGTTGCTGGTCCTTGTTGGACATGTATTGTAATCTTTTTTTTCATGCAGCCTGTTGGCTGAACGAAAAAAAAAGATTGATCGGTGGGTATGCCCACCATTAGAATACCGCCCTTCATCCACCCACTTCTAATGATGGGCATACATGCACCATTTATATATGCCGAAACATGGGGGCATCTTCTCGCAAAAGTTATGCCGCGTACACATGGTCAGACTTTTCCACGTGCAAGCCTCCGTCGGAATTTCGACCGTATATACGCGGCATTAGGAGCAAAATCGCTCCTCCGCCCCTGCTGCCCCAATGCTTCGGCATATATGCTTTTTTTTTTTAACTGTGGTGGTGAAATCACCTCCTACAGCACTGGAGTCGCAGGGATCAGGCCTGTCTCTGCGAACGCTGCAGTTATGTGTGTTGTGTTTTGCAAGTGACAGTGATCGATCGATACTGCACTTCGGTGGCCTGGGCTGGACGGAGGGGCAAAACGCAGGTGCTAGCAGGTATCTGGGCTGATCCCACTAACAGTGCGTTTTTGGGAACCCTAAACTGCTGGGGACGCTAGTATAGATCTGATCAGATCAGATATTGAGCTGATCAGATACTATACCACTAAGGGGGGTGTATGCTTCACGTGTGGGTGTTAGCGCTACTGGCACTAACCTGACGCTGCCTGGGGTGTGACGCAGACCCTCTCTGACGCTAAAACCTAACTGATATCACCCGCCGGGCGATCAGGGGTTAAACCTTTATTGGGTTATATACGGCGGGTGCCCTGACACTATAAAAACCAAACTAACTAACCAGCTGCAGTTATGTGTGTTGTGTTTTGCAAGTGACAGTGATCGATCGATACTGCACTTCGGTGGCCTGGGCTGGACGGAGGGGCAAAACGCAGGTGCTAGCAGGTATCTGGGCTGATCCCACTAACAGTGCGTTTTTGGGAACCCTAAACTGCTGGGGACGCTAGTATAGATCTGATCAGATCAGATATTGAGCTGATCAGATACTATACCACTAAGGGGGGTGTATGCTTCACGTGTGGGTGTTAGCGCTACTGGCACTAACCTGACGCTGCCTGGGGTGTGACGCAGACCCTCTCTGACGCTAAAACCTAACTGATATCACCCGCCGGGTGATCAGGGGGTTAAACCTTTATTGGGTTATATACGGCGGGTGCCCTGACACTATAAAAAGCAAACTAACTAACCAGCGTCACCCGTAACACTTATATGATGATCACTGGTGAAAGGGTTAACTAGGGGCAATTAGGGGGTTAAAACCTTTATTAGGTAATATATGGGGGTACCTGACGCTATATAAAAACCTGACGGCGAACCTAAAAAAAATTACTGGCTACCTATCGGCATCACCGACACTAAGACAACGATCATAAAAACGATTGCTTAGCGACAGTGGTGATAGGGGGTGAAAGGGTTACCTGGGGGGCGATCAGGGGGTTAAACCTTTATTAGATAATATATGGGGGTACCTGACGCTATAAAAACCTGCGGCGAACCTAAAAAAAATTACTGGCTACCGATCAGCATCACCGACGCTAAGACATCGATCAGAAAAATGATCGCATAGTGACGGCGGTGCTAGGGGGTGAAAGGGTTACCTGGGGGGTGATCAAGAGGGTTACACCTTTATTAGGTAATATATGGGGGTACCCGACGCTATAAAAACCTGCGGCGAACCTAAAAAAAATTACTGGCTACCGATCAGCATCGCCGACGCTAAGACATCGATCAGAAAAATTATCGCTTAGTGACAGTGGTGATAGGGGGTGAAAGGGTTACCTGGGGGGGCGATCAAGGGGGTTAAACCTTTATTAGGTAATATATGGGGGTACCCGACGCTATAAAAACCTGCGGCGAACCTAAAAAAAATTACTGGCTACCGATCAGCATCACCGACGCTAAGACATCGATCAGAAAAATGATCGCATAGCGACGCCGGTGCTAGGGGGTGAAAGGGTTACCTGGGGGGTGATCAAGGGGGTTAAACCTTTATTAGGTAATATATGGGGGTACCCGACGCTATAAAAACCTGCGGCGAACCTAAAGAAAATTACTGGCTACCGATCAGCATCGCCGACGCTAAGACATCGATCAGAAAAATTATAACTTAGTGACAGTGGTGATAGGGGGTGAAAGGGTTACCTGGGGGGCGATCAAGGGGGTTAAACCTTCATTAGGTAATATATGGGGGTACCCGACGCTATAAAAACCTGCGGCGAACCTAAAAAAAATTACTGGCTACCGATCAGCATCACCGACGCTAAGACATCGATCAGAAAAATGATTGCTTAGTGACGGCGGTGCTAGGGGGTTAAAGGGTTATCTGGGGGGTGATCAGGGGGTTAAACCTTTATTAGGGGGGGTTAGGGGGCTACACTGGACCTAAAACTAAATGTAGTGACACTTTTACAGTCACAAATGTCACTGATTGCAGTGATCACTAAATAAATGGTCACTGCAATCAGTGACACTGTGACTGGGGGCTGGGGGGGCTGGGGGGTGATCTGGGGGGGCCTGGGGGGGCGATTTATGTGCCTATGTGTCCTGGTGTCAGTGTGCTGTTTTGTGTACTAACCTGGCATCTTCTCCTGTACGGCGCTCGGTATATGTGAGCGCCCCAGGAGAGATGACATCACTTCCTCCTTCCTGGCAGGCAGGGGAAGCTCTCTCATTCGCCGGGAGCGATCGAGAGGGGGTGGCCGGAATCGAACGGCCGTCCCCTCATGCCGGATCGCTCCCGAAGGTAAAACGACCACCCACTGTAAAGAAGGGGGGTCCGATCGGACCCCCCAACTATACAAAGGCAATCACGTATATGTACGTGATTCTGCCTGTCGGTGCCATTCTGCTGACGTATATTTACAGTGGGCGGTCGTTAAGTGGTTAAGGAAGGAAAATTCCCATATCTCCAAAATAGATACTTCCCCAATGTATACATGGCATCTAACAAAGAGGCCAAAACTAATATCCAATAGAATAGCATGGTCCTTGTTGGATAAATACACAGACCCAGGAGGGAGATATTTATTTTTGAAAGGATTTATAGGGAATACAAAAGTGACTTTAGCTACTATCCATACTCCAAACGTTAATCAAGATAATTTCCTCGGAAAAATGCTATCAAAATTGACAAAATTTAAAGAAGGGAAATTAATTCTGGGGGGGGTCTTAATATACCTTTAGATCCAAGAATTGATACCTCTAGAGGTTCCTCCTCAGTGCCTATTGAAACGTATTCTTCAGAAACTTTGTGAAAACCAACTGATAGACGTTTGGCATATCCTGCACACAGGGGAGAGGGATTATACATATTTCTCTAATCCGCATCAATTATATTCAAGGATTGATCTTTTTTTGATACCGCAGCAATTAATCTCCAGTGTGCAGGATATATCAATAGGTAGTATATTGATAAATGTGCTAAGTGATAAAAACATTAATGAAGAATGTAAATGAAAAATATATAAAGTGAAAGGAAAGTCCAAAAACTCAATCCAATTAAAACTCCTATTAAGAGAAATGAGTCCAGAGTGAAGAAAACAATGTGCTCCAAAACACCTTGAAAAGAGTAGCTTCAACACGTGAATATGATCCTCTAGATAGTGCTGACACCCAAAGTGAAGGGGATATGTTTCTGCTTACCAGAAAGCCATGACTGTAAAATGACAGTCTCGCCTAGCATAGGAAATAAGGTTTTCCCACAACCATAAAAACTCCAATACAGCAGGTTCCACAGTGTACCTTGATCTCAGACATAAAGGGAAAAGCTCATGGTGTAGTATGAAAAACCAGCGGAGTTTATTAAAAGTTAAATTGCACTTACAAAATCCAAAAGTAAGTTCAGCATTAATGCGATGAAGCAATGCAATTACGGCATTCGTCCGTGTCTCTCACTAAGCTCCGTATGTTCCGCAACGCTGCTTCTCGTCCGAGGAAAGCGTGATGACGTCACCGACCCCCTACGCGTTTCGTCACGATGGGACATCAACTGGGGATTGGCCGAAGACGACCGTCAGCACGCTCTGGATATAAATACACAGCGGGCGCCATTTTGACTACTGGCACACATAAGGATGTATTGAGAAAGCGAAGGGCAGCTAAATGAAGGCTGAATACTACGGATAGCGAAGAGACATATTAGCAAAACATAAGGGATACTATGAGAATAGTATAGAGCCATCTTGTGGCCAAATAACCGAGTTGCAAGCGTGCAAAACTAAAGAAGCAGGAAGAGACAAGGACTCATGCACAAAAAAACTAAAAATCTTACAAATGGATAAACCGAACATTGAAGTGCCGATAAAAACAGACATATAATATATTTATTAAACAAATAAAAATGAAGTGTTATAAAACCACCTAACATTTAATTAAAAATGAAAAATTAAGAATTATTAATAAAACAATTTATGTCCCAGTCCACATTGAGGCCAAAAGGTTTAAAACATTTCATAAGGAATATCCATCTTGTCTCGGACTGAGAGATGGCCCTAACCATATTGGTCCCTCTCCAATGTGGACGAAGGGAATCTATGGCCAAAAATTTAGTTCCCTTAAGTTGACGATTATGATATTTATCATAATGCCTAGATAGATTATGCTTTGGAAAGCCCCGCAAGATGTTACCTATATGTTCATTAAGACGCATGTGCAATTCCCTTTTTGTACGTCCAATGTACTGCTTAGAGCACGGAGATTCAATCAGGTACACTACGTATGTGCAATTCCCTTTTTGTACATCCAATGTACTGCTTAGAGCACGGACATTCAATCAGGTACACTACGTACTTAGTGGAACAGGTAATAAATGTGTCAATCTCATACTTAATATTGGTAACTGTAGAGAAAAAATATATTAAGTATGAGATTGACACATTTATTACCTGTTCCACTAAGTACGTAGTGTACCTGATTGAATGTCCGTGCTCTAAGCAGTACATTGGACGTACAAAAAGGGAATTGCACATACGTCTTAATGAACATATAGGTAACATCTTGCGGGGCTTTCCAAAGCATAATCTATCTAGGCATTATTATAAATATCATAATCGTCAACTTAAGGGAACTACATTTTTGGCCATAGATTCTCTTCGTCCACATTGGAGAGGGACCAATATGGTTAGGGCCATCTCTCAGTCCGAGACAAGATGGATATTCCTTATGAAATGTTTTAAACCTTTTGGCCTCAATGTGAACTGGGACATAAATTGTTTTATTAATAATTCTTAATTTTTCATTTTTTATTAAATGTTAGGTGGTTTTATAACACTTAATTTTTATTTGTTTAATAAATATATTATATGTCTGTTTTTATCGGCACTTCAATGTTCAGTTTATCCATTTGTAAGATTTTTTGTTTTTTTGTGCATGAGTCCTTGTCTCTTCCTGCTTCTTTAGTTTTGCACGCTTGCAACTTGGTTATTTGGCCACAAGATGGCTCTATACTATTCTCATAGTATCCCTTATGTTTTGCTAATATGTCTCTTCGCTATCCGTAGTATTCAGCCTTCATTTAGCTGCCCTTCGCTTTCTCAATACATCCTTATGTGTGCCAGTAGTCAAAATGGCGCCCGCTGTGTATTTATATCCAGAGCGTGCTGACGGTCACCTTCGGCCAATCCCCAGTTGATGTCCCATCGTGACGAAACGTGTAGGGGGCCGGTGACGTCATCACGCTTTCCTCGGACGAGAAGCAGCGTTGCGGAACATACGGAGCTTAGTGAGAGACACGGACGAATGCCGTAATTGCATTGCTTCTTCGCATTAATGCTGAACTTACTTTTGGATTTTGTAAGTGCAATTTAACTTTTAATAAACTCTGCTGGTTTTTCATACTACACCATGAGCTTTTCCCTTTATGTCTGAGATCAAGGTACACTGTGGAACCTGCTGTATTGGAGTTTTTATGGTTGTGGGAAAACCTTATTTCCTATGCTAGGCGAGACTGTCATTTTACAGTCATGGCTTTCTGGTAAGCAGAAACATATCCCCTTCACTTTGGGTGTCAGCACTATCTAGAGGATCATATTCACGTGTTGAAGCTACTCTTTTCAAGGTGTTTTGGAGCACATTGTTTTCTACACTCTGGACTCATTTCTCTTAATAGGAGTTTTACTTGGATTGAGTTTTTGGACTTTCCTTTCACTTTATATATTTTTCAATTACATTCTTCATTAATGTTTTTATCACTTAGCACATTTATCATTATATGCTAATTTTGATCAATTGTGTTAATGTCATTGATAAGCGCTGCATATTTTTGACCACATTTGATTTTTTATAGTTTTATTTGGATTTAACTATACATGCTAGCAGCTTACTTTTCACCTATTTTTGATTCATTTGACTTATCACACACCTTAGCACGGTTCATTTTGCGCAGCGTTTGGCCTTAGGGCCTTCTCCCTTTTTTTAATAGGTAGTATAACCTGGTCAGATCACGCTCCAGTTATAATAGAACTTTCACTATCAGGGGCAGTCCATCCTATGGAATGGAGCTGGAGATTGAATGAGAGTTTATTACAATCACCAGAAATTCTAGCAGATCTGAGTAAAGAAATTACATGGTATTTCCAAATAAATGACAGTGCAGAAAGTGACCCTGGAATTGTATGGGAAGCACATAAAACAGTTATAAGGGGAATCTTAATTAAACATGGCTCCCGAGTAAAGAAGGCCAGAGAAAAGGAAATAAATGAGTTATTGGGAAAGATCCAAGAATTAGAGATATTACATAAAGAGACATCAGAAAGGGGAATAAGAAATGAATTAGCACATTTAAGATGACAGATATCAGATATCCTACGATATAAAGCAAAAGCGGTATTACAAAGAGGGAGAAGGGCGACATATGAATCCGGAGACAAGTGCGGCAAATTACTAGAAAAAAAATTGAAAGAACAAACACGATCATATATACCTTATATTAAGGGAAAAAGAGATCAAAAACTCTGGATCCCGAAAGATATTGCACAGGAATTTGGGGAGTATTACTCCTCATTGTATAATTTAGCACCTCCCTCTTTGCCTCACTCGTCTCTAGATGAATATCTCGTCTCCTCACAACTAGCTTGATTGCCATCTCCGGCTCGAAGAAAATTAGAAGCACCTATTACATCTGAGGAAATACTTACAGCAATACAAACGATAAAACATGGAAAGGCACCTGGCCCAGACGGTTTCTCTATACAATACTTTAAAAGTTTCTATTCTTTATTAGGCCCATACATGACCAAATTATTTAATGCCATTGGACAGAAAACTACCTTTACACCAGATACATTAAGAGCACACATCACGATACTGCCAAAGGAAGGTAAAGACCTGACGTGCTGTAGTAGTTACCGACCGATATCTTTATTGAACACAGATTTAAAGATATTTACAAAGACCCTAGCTATTCGATTACAACCCCATGTGTCTCAGTTGGTACACTTAGATCAAGTGGGATTTATTCCCAAACGTGAAGCAAGAGATTGTACCATTAAAGTACTAAATTTAATTAAACAAGCAAACCAATTAAAAACCCTAGTGTGTGTATAAACACAGATGCGGAAAAAGCTTTTGATAGGGTGAATTGGAGATTTATGTTAGGAGTACTGAGACACATGGGGCTTGGAAATCGGATGCTACAGTGGATAACTGAGCTGTATTCGAAACCACAAGCTACGGTTAAGGCAAATGGAGTATACTCTAAAATATTCCCAATATCAAATGGGACTTGCCAGGGGTGTCCCTTATCGCCACTCCTATTCGCTTTGACACTAGAGCCCTTATTGAATAGGACCAGACAGAACCCGGACATTGCGGGAATAAGAATAGGAGGAGAAGAATATAAGGTGTCAGCTTACGCTGACGACTTGTTGTTTTCCTTAGCCTCTCCACAAGTATCATTGCCTAATCTCCTGAAGGAAATAGAACAGTACGGAGCTCTGTCTGGTTTCAGTATAAACTATAATAAGTCGGAGGCGATGGGAGTGGCGATGCAGGGACATCTAGGTAGAAATCTTCAACACAACTTTAAATTTAGATGGACGACAACGGCATTAAACTACTTAGGGACACAGATCCCCTTAAATCTAACAAAGAGCTATGACCTGAACTTCCGACCATTACTTATAACTGTTAAAACACTTCTAAAAAAATGGTTCTGCTGGTTCGGGAGGTGTAACATCTTAAAAATTAATATAGTCCCTAGGTTTCTGTATCTTTTTCAGGCATTACCTATATATATCCCCTGGACCTATTTTAACCAGATAGGGATAGAGTTCTCGAAATTTATTTGGGCTTGCAGACGACCTAGGATTAATAGAAGCTTATTGACAATACCAAAGGAGCGGGGTGGAATTGCAGCCCCAGATATGTATAAGTATTATCAGGCAGCCCAGTTAGGTAGGATTATTGATTGGTGTAGGCAAGTAAGTATTATTCCATTAAGCAGAGCCATTTGGAGTTATACATCTCTACCTTCTTTATTGAAAACACACCCTATAATAGGCCCTACACTACAAGTGGGATATAAGTAGGGATGAGCTTCGTGTTCGCGTCGAACATACGTTCGACTTGAACATCGCCTGTTCGATCGTTCGACGAAGAACGAACGTTATGGTCCGTTGGCGCCAAATTCGTGTTGCGCAACACGGCCCATAATTCACTGCGGGATCGCAGTGCATTGCTGGCTGATGATTGGCCAAGCATGCACTATGACCCGCATGCTTTGGCCAATCACAGCGCAGAAAAAACTGAGAGCCGGGTGGCTTTGGCCAACTATGGCTCAGGGGGTTTAGTACACGCCCCATACTATATAAGGCCGCCCGGAAGTTGGCCTTGTGTAGTGTGTTGGCGTTTGTGAAAGAGGCAGTTTCAGAGAGATAGACAGTGTCATTTATATTGAGTTAGATAGAGCAGGCAGGCGAGTCAGTTAGCTGCTGTTACAGTGTGTAGAGGATATATATGCATCCTAGGTGTTGTATATATATTTATACACTGTTTTGAGTTTAGCTAGATCCGTTCCTGTTAGTCTCTATACTGTGACAGGCAGGCAGGGGATTGTGCTAGCTGCAGACAGTCAGTGTTTCACTTAGTGTACTACTGTGTGCTTTGCATAGAATTCACCTAAAGCTCACCTGGATACAGTTATTCTCTATACTGTGTCAGGCAGGCCAGTGATTGTGCTAGCTGCAGACATTCAGTGTTTCACTTAGGCCCCTTTCACACTGGGGCGGTTTGCAGGCGCTATTGTGCTAAAAATAGCGCCTGCAAACCATCCCTAAACAGCGGCTGCTGTTTCTCCAGTGTGAAAGCCTGAGGGTTTTCACACTGGAGCGGTGCGCTAGCAGGACGGTAAAAAAAGTCCTGCTAGCCGCATCTTTGGAGCGGTGAGAGGAGCGGTGTGTTTACCGCTCCTTCCCATTGAAAGTAATGGGAAACCATGGTAATACCGCCGGCAATGCACCTCTGCAGAGGCGCACTGCCGGCGGTATTAACCCTTTTTCAGCTGCTAGCGGGGGTTAAAACTGCACCGCTAGCGGCCGAATACCTCCGCAATTCCGACGGTATAGTGCCACTAAAAATAGCGGCGCTATACCGCCACCGAACCCACCGCCCCAGTGTGAAACCAGCCTTAGTGTACTACTGTGTGCTTTGCATAGCATCCACCTAAAGCTCACCTGGATACAGTTATTCTCTATACTGTGACAGGCAGGCCGGTGATTGTGCTAGCTGCAGACAGTCAGTGTTTCACTTAGTGTACTACTGTGTGCTTTGCATAGCGATCACCTAAAGCTCACCTGAATACAGTTATTCTCTATACTGTGACAGGCAGTCCGGTGATTGTGCTAGCTGCAGACAGTCAGTGTTCCACTTAGTGTACTACTGTGTGCTTTGCATAGCATTTACCTAAAGCCTAAATTTTTGATGCAATACTTTGCAACAGGGCTCATTGCTGCGCTCTAAGTACAGTATCTGTGAGGGGTTGCAGTGTTGTGGCACCAGCACCAGTGCCTAAGGCCCAATTTTTCAGCCCCTGTTCAACAGGGGCATGCAATTACAATTTTTGATCTAATAATTCACAGCAGGGCCCATTCCTGCACCCACCAAGAGTAACTGTGAGGGCTTACAGTGTTGTAGCACCAGCACCACCACCAAAGGCCCAATTTTTCCTACCACTGTTCAACAGTGGCATGTAAATACAATTCCTGATATAATAGTTGACAGCAGGGCGTTCCAGCGCCCACCAAGAGTAAGTGTGAGGGCGTACAGTGTTGTGGAAACACCAACACCTAAGGGGCAAATTTCTGCAGAGTATATACGGCAGGCCCCTACTTTCAAAAATCCAACTTACAAACGACTCCTACTTGCAAACGGAAGGAGAAAACAGGAAGTGAGAGGAAATCTACCCCTAGGAATGCAAATTCTCTCCTGTAAGAGTTAATATGTGAAAAAGGTGTCTCCTCTCCACTGATGCTTTATCACCAATGCTTGTTTCAATAAAAACACCAAATTTTCCAAAAACATTTGTCATTGTGATGGAAAGTGAGGTGAAATGTTCTGAACAGGTGCACAGACAGCAAAACAAATGTTACAGGGGTGATAACCCTTCCCTATGGTCTCCAAAAAGCTTAAAAATTGATTTTTTGGCTAGAGCTACACTTAAAAAATGTACCTGTTCCAAATTACAAACAGATTGTACTTAAGAACAAACCTAGAGTCCGTGTCTTTTTTGCACCGCCTGTATACTGCTGTTCAGAGTATATAGGGCCTTTTTTTATTTTGGGTGCGGGGTTCCCCTTAATATCCATACAACACCCAAAGGGGCTGGTAATGGGCTGGGGTAGGGGTGGCTGATGGGGTAGCCATGCCATTTTTCTCAATGATTTTCATCCATATTGCTGGGACCAAACATTACATTAAAGCCGCAAGCAGTTTTAAATGGCTTTTTTTCCTTTAGAAATGTCATTTTGTGCAGGGACAGTTCTAAACACGGGAAACACATGCCACTTCACCGGCATACTTCAGACACCCCCCCAGGTACGATATTTAAAGGAATATTTCACTTTTTTTTTCACTTTATGCATAATTAAAATCACTGCTCCCGAAAAACGACCGTTGTAAAACATTATTTTTACATTGATACATGTCCCCTGAAGCAGGACCCGGGTCCTCAAACCCTTTTTAGGACAATAACATGCATATTAGGCGTTATAATTAGCACTTTAGATTTTGAACGTTTGCGTCCATTGTATTTAATAGGGTTCTAAAGTTTGCGCGAACGTTCGGTCCGTTCGAAGGTTCTAGTGCGAGCTGAACGGGGGGGTGTTCGGCTCATCCCTAGATATAAGATAAGTCGGAACACTAGAATATCTACAGAACACTCACCTTTGACACCAATCCTAGGAAATCCAGCGTTTCCACCAGGATTGGAAGTAAGAGGCTTTCAGGGACTTAGAGATAAAGGCTTATATCAAGTATCACATTTTACGAATTTAGATAACTGGCCATCTATAGAATATATGAGTCAACAGGGAGGCCAATTTGAAATGTCGGCCTGGCAGGCACGACAAATGCAACATTTTTTGGTATCTCTAGGCCCAATGGAGAAATACTGTAGATCACGTAAAAGATTTGAGACACATTGTGAAGAAAAGGAACCAATGTCCCATGTTATATCCAAAATATATGCTCTCCTGGTAACACCTCCAGAGGAGTATAAAATGAGAAGCTTGTGTAAATGGGAGAGAGATTTGAATCAAAGGTTTTCCTCAATTCAGAGTAAGAAAATAGAACAGTTGGCACTGAGTACCTCTAGATGTACCAAAATACAGGAATCTAATTATAAATTGTTAACACAATGGTACTATACCCCAGTAATTTTGAATAAATTATTTTCGGAAGAGCCAGATGTTGGAGAAACTGTGGTGAGCGGGGGACTATTTTTCATATTTTTTGGCAATGTCCAGTGATTAGACAGTTCTGGTTGGAAGTTCAGAGGATAACGCAAATGTTTACGGAATATCAGGTTCCTGATGATCCAGCCTTCTTCCTGTTACAAAGCTCCCAAATCCCAATGAAAAGATATAAAAACTCAATATTATGTCAAATGGTGAATGCAGCCAAAAGCTGCATATCTGTGTGTTGGAAGGAAATACGAACACCTCCTATTTCTATGTGGCTGGGAAAAATTTGAGGAATTTGGATAATGGAAAATTTATGGCCCAGAGCTATGGGAAGAGCAGAACAAATTAATGAAATATGGGCACCGTGGGAAGAATTTGTAAAATCGGAAGAGGGAAAAAAAATATTTGGAGAAGTTAGAGAAGAATAAAATTGGGAATAGGGTCTGGAAGCTCCTTAGTGGAGATGTCATTTCCGTCTACTGAGTCGAATTGTATTCGTTATTTGTATTTTTTATATATATATTTTTTATATATATATTTTTTATATATATTTTTTTTTATTTATTGAATTTTTCCCCCTTTTTTTTTTTTTCTTGCGGGGTTAATGGGGATGGGTGCAGATGACTAGTGATGAGCCGAACACCCCCGGGTTCGGTTCGCACCAGAACCCGCGAACGGACCGAAAGTTCGCACGAACATTAGAACCCTATTAAATACAATGGATGCGAACGTTCGGATTCTAAAGTGCTAATTATAACGACTATTATCCATGTTATTGTCCTAAACAGAGTTTGGGAACCTGGGTTCTGCACCAGGGGACATGTATCAATGCAAAAAGAAGTTTTAAAAACGGACGTTTTCCGGGAGCAGTCATTTTTAATGATGCATAAAGTGAAAAAAAAAAAGTCAAATATTCCTTTAAATATTGTACCTGGGGGTGTCTAAAGTATGCCTGTGAAGTGCCACGTGTTTCCCGTGTTTAGAACTGTCCCTGCACAAAATTACATTTCTAAAGGAAAAAAAAGCCATTTAAAACTGCTTGCGGCTTTAATGTAATGTCTGGTCCCGGTAATATGGATGAAAATCTTTAAGAAAAATGGCATAGCTACCCCATCACCCCCCCCTACCCCAGCCCATTACCAGCCCCTTTGGGTCTTGTATGGATATTAAGGGGAACCCCGCACACAAAATAAAAAAGGCCCTATATACTCTGAACAGCCGTATACAGGCGGTGCATACAAGACAGGGACTGTAGGTTTGTTCTTATGTAGAATCTGTTTGTAATTTTGAACAGCTACATTGTTTAAGTGTAGCTCCAGGCCAAATACCTATTTTTAAGCTTTTTGGAAAACATAGGGAAGGGTTATCACCCCTGTAACATTTTTTTTGCTGTCTGTGCCCCTGTTCAGAACATTTCACCTCACTTTGCGTCCCAATGACAACTGTTTTTGAAATGTGGTGTTTTTATTGAAACAAGGATTGGTGATAAAGCATCAGTAGAGAGGAGACACCTTTCTCCCATATTAATTCTTACAGGAGAGAATTTTCCTTCCAAGGGGTAGATTTCCTCTCACTTCCTGTTGTCTTCTTCCGTTTGTAGTAGTAGTCGTTTGTAAGTTGGATGTTTGAAAGTAGGGACCTGCCGTATATACTCTGCAGAAATTGGCCCCTTAGGTGTTGGTGTTGGCACAACACTGTAAGCACTCACAGTTACTCTTGGTGGGTGCTGGAACGCCCTGCTGTCAACTATTATATCAGGAATTGTAATAATATATAATTGTTGAGCAGTGGTAGTAAAAATTGGGCCTTTGATGGTGGTGCTGGTGCCACAACATTGTAAGGCCTGACAGTTACTCTTGGTGGGCGCAGCAATGGGCCCTGCTGTGAATTATTAGATCAATAATTATAATTGCATGCCCCTGTTGAACAGGGGCTGAAAAATTGGGCCTTTGGTGGTGGTGGTGGTGGTGGTGGTGTTGACACAACACTGTAAGGCCTGACAGTTACTCTTGGTGGGCGCAGCAATGGGCCCTGCTGTGAATTATTAGATCAATAATTATAATTGCATGCCCCTGTTGAACAGGGGCTGAAAAATTGGGCCTTAGGCACTGGTGGCACAACACTGCAACCCCTCACAGATACTGTACTTGGAGCACAGCAATGAGGCCTGTTGCAAAGTATTGCATCAAAAATTGTAATTACACGCCCCTGTTAAACAGGGGCTGAAAAATTGGGCCTTAGCCACTGGTGGCGTCACCCATAAACCAAAATGATCTTCCAAGCTATCATCATTAATCGTATCATTGAGGAGGAGGAGGAGGATAGCCAGTCAACATAACAGCACAGGCACTCAGCATCAGCATCAGTCTTGAAGGGATGTGACATTTTAAAATCAATTAGTCTGTTATATCAGCATCAGGTGTGTGGTAGCTGGTGGTGATCCAAGACTGGTTCATCTTGATGAAAGTCAGTCGATCAACCGAGTCGGTGGACAGGCGCACCCTGTGATCCGTGACAAATCCTCCAGCAGCACTGAATGTGCGTTCTGAAAGAACGCTGGATGCAGGACAGGCCAGTAGCTCAATTGCATACTGTGCAAGCTCTGGCCAGTGATCCATCCTCAAGACCCAGTAAGCCAGAGGATTTTCGGTGGGGAAGGTGTCCAAGTCTGACCTTGCCCCTAGGTATTCCTGCACCATGTATATCAGACGCTGGCGATGGTTGCTGGAACCGATCATACTTTGGGGCTGCGGACTAAAGAATTGTCTGAACGCATCGGTCAGACGGCCACCTTCCCCACCGCTCCTTCTTTGACTGCCCGAAGCCTCAGCAACTCGTTGTCCAGGACCAGGAGTTTGTAACCTCCCAGTCTCTGGGAACGCGTTGCACAGACCTTTCTGCAAGGCCTCCCGGAGTTGTCTCATCCTCTGCTCCCTCTGCGACGGTACGATAAGGTCCGCAACCTTACCCTTGTACCGTGGATCAAGGAGAGTGGCCAGCCAGTAATGGTCCCTCTCCTTGATCCGAAGAATACGAGGATCCTTCCGCAGACTTTGCAGGATCAGGGAGGCCATGCAGCGTAGGTTAGCTGAGGCATTCAGTCCGGAGTCCTCTGGGTCACTAAGGACGACATGATCCGCAGCCACCTCCTCCCAGCCACGTACAAGTCCACTGGTTTCTTGGGACTGTAAATCATCCCTAAAAGACTGCTGCTGATGATGCTGAGTGCCAGCCTCCACCTCCATGCTGACACAATCCTCCTCCTCCTCCTCCTCCTCCTCCTCTTCCTGTGCGATGGGTGGGACAGAAGGAACACTGTCTGGGTAAAGGGGGCCTTGAGAGGCAAGGAAGTCCTCCTCTTCCTGCCTCTGTTCTGCCTCAAGTGCCCTGTCCATTATTCCACGCAGCGTGTGCTCCAACAGGTGGACAAGAGGTACAGTGTCACTGATGCATGCACTGTCACTGCTCACCATCCTCGTGGCCTCCTCAAATGGTGCCAGGACAGTGCATGCATCCCTGATCATGCCCCACTGGCGTGGTGAAAAAAACCAGAGCTCCCCTGACCCTGTCCTGGTGCCGTAGTCGCACAGGTACTCATTGATGGCCCTCTGCTGCGTGTGCAGCCGCTGCAGCATGGCCAACGTTGAGTTCCACCTGGTGGGCATGTCACATATAAGGCGGTTCTTGGGCAGGTTCAACTCCTTTTGCAGCTCAGCCAGGCGAGCACTGGCATTATAAGATCTGCGGAAATGCACACAGACTTTCCTGGCCTGCCTCAGGACATCCTGTAAGCCCGGGTACCTGCCCAAGAACCGCTGCACCACCAGGTTAAGGACGTGAGCCATACAGGGCACATGGGTCAGTTGTCCCTGTCGGAGGGCGGAGAGGAGGTTGGTGCCATTGTCGCAAACCACCATTCCTGGCTTAAGCTGGCGTGGCGTCAACCACCTCTCGGCCTGCCCCTGCAGAGCAGACAGGACCTCTGCCCCAGTGTGGCTCCTGTCCCCCAAACACACCAGCGCAAGCACGGCATGGCATCTTTTTGCCTGCGTACTTGCGTAGCCCCTTGAACGCCTACGGAGCACCGCTGGTTCCGAGGACAAACCACAGGAAGAGGCCATGGAGGAAGAAGAAGAGGAGGGGGTGGAGGAGAGAGGTGTGTCACAACCAGTAGTAGCATTTTGGAGGCGTGGCGGTGGAACAACCTCCAACACTACTGCACCTTGTCCTGCATCCTTCCCAGCTGCCAAAAGAGTGACCCAATGGACCGTGAAAGAAAGGTAACGTCCCTGTCCATGCCTGCTGGACCATGAGTCAGCGGTAATATGCACCTTACCGCTGACCGCCCTGTCCAGCGAGGCCAAGACATTGCCTTCCACATGCCTGTAGAGAGCCGGAATCGCCTTCCGTGAGAAAAAGTGGCGTTTGGGAACCTGCCACTGAGGAACCGCACATTGCACAAACTCACGGAAGGGGGCCGAGTCTACCAACTGAAAAGGCAGCAGTTAAAGTGCTAGCAATTTAGCCAAGCTAGCATTCAACCGCTGGGCATGTGGATGGCTGGGAGTGAACTTCTTTCGATGGTCCAGCAGCTGGGGCAGGGAAATTTGCCTGCTAGAATCGGACGTCGGTGTACTGCTAGCAGAGTGGCCGCAAGTACTTGGCTGTGACACACCTAATTCTACACCTTCATTCCTCTCAGTGCAGGTTTCAGAGAGGACTGAAGTTATAGTGGGGTTGGAGATCCCAGATGATGCGGTGCAAGGAGAGGTCCGCTTTGTTCTTTGGTGTGGGTCTTTAAGGTAGGCTTGCCAACGAGCTGCATGGCAGGTCAACATATGTCTGATCAAGCATGTGGTGCCCAAGCGGCTGATGTTTTGGCCACGCGATATACGCTTGAGACATATGTTGCAAACAGCAGCTGTGCGATCTGATGCACTCGCCTCAAAAAAGGCCCACACCAAAGAACTTTTTGAATGACGGGCAGAGGCAGCGCCCTGCACAGGCGGAGCTCTGCGGTGTGATTCCGTCGGTGTGCTGCCCATACGCTGGCCACCCAAGGGCATCCTGCCTCGTTGGAGATGTGCCTCCTCCTCATCCTCCTCCTCCTCCTCTCTCCTATTAGGCACCCACGTGGAGTCAGTGACCTCATCATCCCCTCCCTCCTCATCACTGGAGCCAATCTGGCAGTATGCTGCAGCTGCTGGAGCATGACTGCCAGATTGGTGTCCTTCTTGAGCATCCCCTCTCTCTGCTCTCACGCTACTGCCTTCCTCTAGCTGGGTATCATCATCAGATCCTTCGAAACGCTGGGCATCCTGCTGGAGCATGTACCCAACACTGTGCTCAAACAGTTCGGGGGACTCCTCAGGAGGAGGACATGGTGGGTCTAGGGAAGGAGTGACTAATGATGACATTGATACCAGAGAAGAGGACGCTTTGGCAGCTGCTTTTGCCAGTACCCTGAGCCTGGGTGAGAGAGGGTGAGGAGGATGAGGTGGGCTTGGTCATCCACTCTACCAAGTCTTCGGCATGATGTGGCTCAACATGTCCAGCTGCCGAAAAGAAGGACAAGCGTGTCCCATGGCCACGTGCTGATGACAATGCACCGCGTCCACGACCAGCACTGTTGCCCCCAGACACAGAGCCTGCTTGCCCTCTTTTTTTGCCTCCTGACTGTCTGCCTCTCCTTGTTTGCCTTCCAGACATTTTAATGGATGGCCTGCAGGGAGATGGGAAAAACAGCAATAAGGGCTACCTTCAGGTGTATACTGTGCAGGAGGCTTAGCAACAAAGACACTGACACTGTCCCCTGCCTATCCTTCTCTGTCCCTAAACACAAGGATTTGCAATATGCTTCAGCAAGATTGGTTTAGCACAGAATAGCACACTGATAGTTTCCCTCACTGTCCTTCTCTGTCCCTACAAACAAGATTTAGCACAGAATAGCACACTGATAGTTTCCACGAGTGTCCTTCTCTGTCCCTAAGCTCAAGGATTTCAAATACGGTTCAGCAAGATTGGTTTAGAACAGAATAGCACACTGATAGTTTCCCTCACTGTCCTTCTCTGTCCCTACAAACAAGATTTAGCACAGAATAGCACACTGATAGTTTCCACGAGTGTCCTTCTCTGTCCCTAAACTCAAGGATTTCAAATACGGTTCAGCAAGATTGGTTTAGAACAGAATAGCACACTGACAGTTTCCCTCACTGTCCTTCTCTGTCCCTACAAACAAGATTTAGCACAGAATAGCACACTGATAGTTTCCACGAGTGTCCTTCTCTGTCCCTAAACTCAAGGATTTCAAATACGGTTCAGCAAGATTGGTTTAGAACAGAATAGCACACTGACAGTTTCCCTCACTGTCCTTCTCTGTCCCTACAAACAAGGATTAGCACAGAATAGCACACTGACACTTTCCCTCACTGTCCTTCTCTGTCCCTACAAACAAGGTTTAGCACAGAATAGCACACTGACACTTTCCCTCACTGTCCTTCTCTGTCCCTACAAACAAGGTTTAGCACAGAATGACACACTGACACTCTCCCTACCTATCCTTCTCTGTCCCTAAACACAAGGAATCCAGGATTAGTAAAGGAAAGAAATGACACTGTCCCTGCCTATGCTTCTCTTTCCCTGCTCCGGAACACACTACACAAGGCCGCCGCGCTGGCGGCCTTTTATAGTGTGGGGCGTGTACTAAACCCCCTCAGCAATAATTGGCCACAGGCATCCTGCCTGTGGCCAATCATTGCTCTCCTCGCTGCCGGCGCTGTGATTGGCCAAGCATGTGGGGTCACAGTGCATGCTTGGCCAATCACAGCGCCTGGAGGACACTGCGATGGCGTAGTGCATTGTGGGCCGTTCGCGTCACTCGAATTTGGCGCGAACGGCCCAAATCGTTCGATCTTCGTCGAACGATCGAACAGCCGATGTTCGAGTCGAACGTATGTTCGACTCGAACACGAAGCTCATCCCTACAGATGACTTCGATACATAGAATGGGAGGGCGGGGAAAGTAAATATATAGACAATTAATCCTTTTTCTTGTTATTTGATTTATTATTGCTAAGATAACATAACTGATTGGTAATATGTAAATTGCTTTCTATTATGTTTTCTATTATGTTGTTGACAAAATATAGAAATAAAAAAAAAAAGAAAGCAAGATTTGGCATTGCTGTCAAAAATGTGAATGATATGCACCTGTCAAACAGGTGTGGAAAAATAGGTCCTTGGGTGTTAATTGTGCCCATGAAACCTACACCAAAAAATTTCTTCCAGATTAAATCAACACCCAAAAAGCAAGGCAGCTTAGACAGTCTTTCAGAGATTCGAGATCCAGGACTGATTCATTTTGATAAATGTCAGCCGGTCCACGAAGTCTGTGGACAGACGCTCTCTCTTATCTGTCACAAAACCTCTATTGCATACTGGGCAAGTTCTGGCCAGTGGTCTATTCTCATGACCCAGGAAACAAGTGAATCATCAACTGGAAAGTTCTCCAGATCTGTTTTCGCCCTTAGATAATCTCCCACCATATAATGAAGACGCTGCCGATGGGATGTTGAAGCTGACAGCCTTGGGCACGAGGACTAAAAAAAATTTGAAAGGCATCACTGGGGTGGCCCCCTTCTCCACCATTCCTCTCTTCCCCAACAGAAGCCTCAAAACCATGTTCTCCACCAGACTGTATCCTACCAGTCGGAAAAGGCGTTACATAAACTCCTCTTTGAAGGTGTACTCAAGAGATTTCATCTTCTGCTCCCTCTGTGATGAGTTGAGTGAGTGATGAGATGAGCCCGGACACTTTCCCCTTGTAACAGTGGTCAAAGAGGGTTGCCAACCAATAGTGATCCTTCTACTTGATGCCACCTATTCTCTGGTCATTTTTCAGGCTTTGAAAAATGAGGGCGCCCATGCAATGCAAGTTTGCGGAGGCATGAGAAGCAGAGTCCTCTGGGTCACTGAGGATTTCTCTATCTGGAACTGCTAAGTGGTGGGAGGTTAAATGCCTTGTCAAGCATGTGGTACCCAAATGGTTGGTGTTTTTGCCATGCTTAATGTGCTTGAGGCAAAGTTTGCACATTGCAACAGTGCGATCGGCTGCACATGTGCTAAAAAAGGCCCAAACAGCTGAGCTGTGGGAATTGGCCAGAGAGATAACAGCTCTGCAATCTGGTGGAATAGGGTGGCTGCTCCCTACTCTTCCATAATGGTTGCCTCTTTGGGGTTGTGCCTCACCCTCACTTTCCTCCTTTGCTCTATATGGCACCCAAGTCACGTCAGTGACCTCATCATCATCATCATCCCCTCCATTCTCATCATCACTGGAGACAACTTGGCAATACGCTGTGGCTGGGGCAACATGAATGCAAATTTGTTGTTTACCAGTGTTCTCCCTTCTCTGTAGGTTCATGTTCCTACCTTCCTCAAGTAATGGTTGTACATCGTCAAGGAGCAAGTGGCTGACGCTTTGTTCAAATAAAATGCATGCGGTTGTGGTGCAGTGATTCAAATTTTCAGGGGTTAATGCAGGCGGTAAGTCATATAGCCTCTAAAAAATAATCCACCACTGTGAATAGCTCTTTCAGAGGGTGACACCAGTGTAAAAGATCCCTCAAACAGAATCTGTCTGCAAGATTTCCACTGATGTCTAGCCTCTAGTTTTGCTGGAAGGTTACATTGCCCACTTTGTGGATGATCAAAGTCTTAATATGCTTTATTATAAACACTTGTTTACTGCAATTATTGTTTGAGTTTTGTGACTAATATGATTCATTTGATCATTTTGAGAATGTTGAGACTGTCAGGTCTCTAAAGTTAACAAAACATCAGTTTCCTGCACCTCTCTGACAGCCCACATCATCCACCTTCTCAGCAGTGACATAAGGATCAGAGGAAGGAACTACGGCATGCAGCAGGAGACACAGGTATTTGACACTTCTAGAAGTTTTTATTGTTAAAGAGAATAATGCAGACACCTGATGTTTTCTTTTCATTGTTTAACTTCATCCCACTTCCGGCCCAGGCCTATTTTCAGCTTTTAGCGCTGTTGAAATTTAAATGACAATTGCGCATTCAATACTGTACCCAAATGATTTTTTTTTTTAGACAGATATAGCTTTCTTTTGGTGGTATTTAATCACCACTGGGGTTTTTACTAAACGAAAAAAGACTGAAAATTTTGAAAAAAAAAACGTTGTCTTCATTTCTGTTATATGATTTTGCAAATAAGTCATTTTCTTCTTCAATGATGTGCGCTGTTGTGGCTGCACTGATGGGCACTGATAGGTGGCACTGATGGACACTGATATGCTGCACTGATAGGCACTGAAGAGGCTACACTGATGGGCACTGATAATCTGCACTGATGAGGCAGCACTAGCAGGCGATACTGATATGGTCCACTGATATGTTGCACTGATGGACACTGATGATCAGTTCCCTGATTATCAGTGTAAATGTCCACTGTAACTGGAAAGCCGATTTCTGGTATTTGTTTACATGTGATCAGCTGATCACATGGTAAAGAGCCTACGTCATTGACTCTTTACTCTGATCGATGTTGTGCTGTGTCCAAAGTACACAGCTCAAAACCGATTGCCGCATGATGTGAAAGACCCCAGCCCGGCCGCCATCTGTTATAGGCTGGGCAGGTAGGTGTTAAAGACATGTCATGTGTTTTTTTAAGCCACATAATTTTTTTCACTTGTGATATTTGATAAAATGTTTGACCATCAAGGTTTTTGAAACACCGTCAAAGGTCTACTGCTATTTAGTTATCTGTAATGTTTGTGTCCTTTTTAAACGATAAGTTCACCTTTAGTAACAAGTTACATGTTACGCCTGTACTTAGATTGTAAAATGGAACATGCTACTATGCAGCAGCCCCCTCACACCTTAAAACCCCCCGTGATGGTGGGTGAGGGTTCCTCTCCCCCGCAGCTGCACTTTTGAAAACGGCACAGCTCTGCATGCTTCTAAAAAAATAAAACAAAATAATAATGCACTTTACCTCCAAACCTATGTGCATTTATTCTTTTTGGTTGAACAAAGAAACAGTCTGAAAAACTTAAATTTAAAGGCTAAGTGAACCTCCATACTTGGAATGATGAAATCAACAGATTCTCCAATTCAGTACTTTTTGATTGTCCTGAATATTTCAATACATATCTGCCTGATCTACACAAACTGTACAATTTAGGAATCCAGGCAATGATTTGTTAATGGTACAATTCTGCAGCTTGGGCCCATCTTAAGGCTGGACATATATCAGCCTATTCAACATAAACTGTCCAACATTCAACGCTTGTGTACAGCAGCTCGTCTGACAGAAGCCGGTCTAATGACTGGGCTTTATTAAAAAGCATGCTAGAAAACCAGCATCCGATCAGCGCTCGCAGCCAATGGCTGTGAGTGCTGATCAGTGTGTTCTGGCAGGGGGGCAGTCCTCCTGTCAGAACATAGCTCAGTGGGTGAGATTGATGTACTAACATCCCTTGTGTTAGTACATCAATCTGTCAGGTGTTTTTCATTCAGCCCACTGGGTTGAATGAAAAAAAAAACTCCCTGTGTGTTCTAGACATTACACTGCTTGCATTTAAATTAAGTATGATTAATGATGTATTGTATGTAATGAATATAGTGCCTCATTAATGTGTGTCTTTTAGAGCTGCATGGAGTTCAGTATTAAGTAAAATGTTTTCCTGGCCTTAGAGAAACATTATAGATGTGTAGCGGGTGGTTGCATTTAGGGGGAAGCATCTGGGTGGTAGCCAGGCTCTGATGTGCCAATTGTTAGGTCTCATTGACCATTTCTATCCCTGGGAGATAGTACTGGTGGTTAAGTTCACTGGGGCCTATAGGTGGCGCTGTTGCCGTGGATCCCGGGTTGAACTGCAGTGCAAGGTTGTGTCCTTTTTGTCCCCTCTTGGCAGTAGTGCGACGGGGCGGGGAACCTGCTGTGCCTGTCGGGAGAGGATATAAAAGGGGGCGGCCATCTTCCAGAGGGGGTCGTTGGTTCCGCGCTCAGGCACCTTAAGCCTGGGTGCGGGTGTGTCGCCTCCGGGTGCCTTAGGCCCGGTGGCCTGTCGGGTGGTCTCTGGGTGCTCTGGGCCCAGAGACAGAGCTGCTGTTCCATCTCAGACACCTTCAGTCTGGGGCGAGGTACTTCGAGAGAGGCCCGGGGCCCTGTACCCTCGACTGGGTCCCACAAGGAATCGAGGGCTCCTAGGGTGCCCCCTGGAAGTGGGTGCCCGAATCTAGGACAAGGAGGCCAGAGAGGTGACCCTTCCCGAAGCCCTGGCGCGGTATCGGCGTGGTATACTTGGATTTTTCAAAAGCGTTCGATACAGTTCCGCACACACGGCTCATGTGTAAGGTAAAGTCTACAGGATTGGAAATATCAGTTTGTAAATGGATAGAAAACTGGCTAAAAGACAGAATTCAGAGAGTAGTGTTTAATGATTCTTACTCTGAATGGTCTAAGGTTATCAGTGGTGTACCCCAAGGTTCAGTGCTGGGATCCTTACTTTTTAATATCTTTATAAATGATATTGGGTCTGGGATCAAAAGTAACATTTCTGTCTTTGCAAGATGACACCAAGCTATGCAGTGGAATAACGTCCTTACATGATGTCGCCAATTTACAAACCAACCTCAATGCTCTGTCTAATTGGGCGACTATGTGGTAGATGAGGTTTAATGTTGATAAATGTAAAGTTATGCACTTGGGGGCTAAGAATATGAATGCATCAAACATACTAGGGGGAGTACAACTGGGGGGATCCATAGTGGAGAAGGATCTGGGGGCTTTGGTAGATCATAAGCTCAATAATGGCATGCAATGCCAAGCTGCGGTTTCCAAAGCGAGCAAAGTCCTTTCTTGTATTAAGAGAGGTATGGTCTCCAGAGAGAGAGATATCATTTTGCCCCTGTTCAAATCATTAGTAAGACCTCATCTGGAATATGCAGTTCAGTTTTGGGCACCAGGTTCTCAAAAAGGATATCGGGGAACTGGAAAAAGTGCAGAGAAGGGCAACCAAACTGATAAGAGGCATGGAGGAGCTCAGCTATGAGGAAAGATTAGAGGAACTGAATTTATTCACTCTTGAGAAGAGGAGAATAAGGGGGATATGATTAACATGTACAAATATATAAGGGGTCCATATAGTGAACTTGGTGTTGAGTTATTCACTTTATGGTCAACACAAAAGACAAGGGGGCACTCTTTACGTCTAGAGGAAAAAAGATTTCATCTCCAAATACAGAAAGGTTTCTTCACAGTAAGAGCTGTGAAAATGTGGAACAGACTCCCTGCAGAGGTGGTTCTGGCCAGCTCAGTAGATTGCTTTAAGAAAGGCATGGATACTTTCCTAAATGTACATAATATAACTGAGTACTAACATTTATAGGTAAAGTTGATCCAGGGTAAATCCGATTGCCTCTCGGGGGATCAGGAAGGAATTTTTTCCCCTGCTGTATCAAATTGGATCATGCTCTGCTGGGGTTTTTTGCCTTCTTCTGGATCAACTGTGGGCATAGAATTGGGTATATGGGATTGTACGATATATATATTTTTTTTTTTTTTTTTATGGTTGAACTGGATGGACTTTGTCTTTTTTCAACCTGACTAACTATGTAACTATGTAACTATGTAACTATCGCTGGTGACGGTGGGGCCTCTCCGGATGGATGTCCTTTCCCTGACAGGGGTCAATACTTTTAGAAGGTAATAGACGTTCTCATGGTCTGTGGCAGAGACCCATCGTGAATTTGGTCGGTGGCAGAGACCCAACAACCGGGCCTGTGGCAGAGGCCCTATTCACCTGGTCTGTGGCAGAGACCCCTCATGGTTGGTGGTAGCGACCATGCGCCAAGCCTGTTAGTGCTATTCAGAACAGAAGAAACCCAAATCTAAGTTTGTGCCTGGACCTCTTCCCACCTTATCTGACCCGTGTTTGTCTCAACCTGTCCGCTCTAAAAGAGACTGTTTTTTGTGCAAGAAGGAATAAACAAGTGTTGGACCTTTCAGTTGGTGTGAACAGTTGCTTACTGGGGAAAGTTAAAGACTTGTTCTGATTACTGCAGAAACAAGGTCAGCACTGGAGGCCTTTTTTACACCAGTCGCAAGCAGGCCAGAGAAACTAACACCGCTCAATCTCCCTATTCAGGAGGGTACGGGCTTGTGGTGCGGTGTGCCTCATTCTTTTCCTGCGGAGGAGCCAAGCAGAAGAAAAGCAGGTAAAGTCTGGGGTCGGTGCGCTACACGTGGGGGCTCATCCGGGATGTGTTTGCGGGCATGGAGTGAAAACCCCCCAGAAGCTGAACTTTTTATTCCCCATTGAAGTTCCGTAGAGGTCGGCCATGTTTGAAACTGCGCCATGAGGAGAACCCTGACTGCGTAGTTCGTGGGCGTGTCTATTCAGAAAAGCCCACAAGCGATGTAGGAGATGGGAGGAGTCTGACCATGTATGGAGTTACACGTTGGGACTTTGGCGCGGAAAAGGTCAGTGCGCGATGGAGCAGCAAGTGGTCAGCATGTCCTCTCATGCCTCATGGGTTCCAGCTTCAAATACCATGAAAATTACATAATTCGCTGCTTCGGTTATGGATACAGGGATTCGGCTCAAGCCTCGTGGAAGATTTGCCCTCTATGTGTGTAAAGACGTGGAGGCCCTCAATGTGATTTGTCCCGGCTGCTCGGGACTGGTGGTTCATATGAAGCCATTCAGGCGATGTGAGAGCTGCAAGGAATTTCTTTTTGAGGTCGAGAAACCTACAGAGAGGCCTCGGGCCTTCCACCTCAACTGCCTTACCAGCGCCACCACTCCGGAGGGAGGAATCGAAGCTTGTACAGCCACCCCTGCGCGCACTGACGAGACTTCGGAGGAAGTCACAGAGGAGCTCGTTGTAGCGAGTGAGAAACCGGAGGATGCTGATTCGGAAACGACAGAGTCTTTTCTCCCACTGCCCAAGAGGAAAATAGGTCTCGTTAAGGCTTCCCGCGGCCATGGTGGAGCAACGCCCCAGCGCTTACCTGGAACGGATGTCTCTGAAGGGAAAAGTCCCGGACGTCCGAGTCCTTCTCCAAGCTGAGGTAAGACAGGGGGAGAGATTTTGTTACACGCCCCTAGCCCTGGGAATTCACATGCTAGTGAGTTGGCCAGAGGGGGTGAATCGTCCTTCACCAGGAATTACTTCCCTGCGGAGGAGTACGATACCTCTGACCTAGAGTCCGTCTCAGATGCGGGTGATGATGCCGCGATCGACGAACTGTTTGAGAGGAAGGGATGGGATAAGATGCCCCTGTCCTTGTTCCGTAGGCCTAGGAACCCATCCATGTCTACTGGGGAAAGTACACCCCGTGTGGTGGCCACCGAGCCGGAGGAGGGATCTGTCCCCTGGTCTACCCTTCCACCATCGGGAGCTCCTGCTTCCGCAACTGCTACTACTGCTGGACCGGTGTCGCTGCGGGCCCCTGCAACTGGCCCAGAGGCAATTAAAATGCCTGGTGCAGGAGACCGTGCCACTGTGCCACCGCTGTCCCGCTTACAGAGACTCTTTAATCAGAAGGTTGCTAGTGAATATGGGTGGGAATACCCGTATCTGCCCAAGTTGCTTCTGTTCGAGGTTGAGGCCTGTAGAGACCGGTTGTATTCAGAGTTTGTGTGGGCACACCTCAAGGTACCCCACGCTAGAAGATACTTTTCGTGTTCACCTGCCGCAACTCTGCGGTTCAAAGATTGCAAAGCTGCGTGGATGTTGGGTCGGCACATTCATGCGGACAAATTGCTTATCTGCAGAAAGGATAAGGAGGATGTGGAGTATCACATAGATACCTTCGATAGACATTGGAAGCCGTTGGTATTGCCCGATCCACATTATTATTTGTGAGAGACCAGACTCTTGTGTTTTGCCTTTAAACTTTTTTATTTTTTTTTCTCTTCAGGAACTTTGCCAATGTTAACCACACTTAAGCCCCGGACCATTTGGTAGCTAAAGGACCAGAGCTGTTTTCAGAATTTTGCACTGCGCTGCTTTAACTGTAAATTGTGCGGACATGCAATGTTGTACCCAAACGAAATTTGTGTCCTTTTCTTCCCACAAATAGAGCTTTCTTTTAATGGTATTTGATTGCCTCTGCGATTTAAATTTTTTGCGATATAAACGAAAAAAGGGCGAAAATTTTGAAAAAAAAATGATATTTTCTACTTTTTGTTATAAGAAAAATCGAATAAACTAAATTTTAGTCATACATTTAGGCCAAAATGTATTCAGCCACATGTCTTTAGTAAAAAAAATGTCAATAAGCGTATATTTATTGGTTTGCGCAAAAGTTATAGCGTCTACAAACTAGGGTACATTTTCTGGAATTTACACAGCTTTTAATTTATGACTGCCTATCTCATTTCTTGAGGTGCTAAAATGGCAGAGCAGTACAAACCCCCCCCCCAAATGACCCCATTTTGGAAAGTAGACATCCCAAGGAAATTGCTGAGAGGCATGTTGAGCCCATTGAATATTTTTTTTTTTTGTCTCAAGTGATTGAATAATGACAAAAAAAAAAAAAATTACAAAAAGTTGTCACTAAATGATATATTGCTCACACATGCCATGGTTATATGTGGAATTGCACCCCAAAATACATTTTGCTGCTTCTCCTAAGTACGGGGATACCACATGTGTGGGACTTTTTGGGAGCCTAGCCGCGTACGGGCCCCCAAAAACCAAGCACCACCTTCAGGATTTCTAAGGGCGCAAATTTTTGATTTCACTCCTCACTACCTATCACAGTTTCGAAGGCCATAAAATGCCAAAATAGCACAAACCCCCCCCCCCCAAATGACCCCATTTTAGAAAGTAGACACCCCAAGGAAATTTCTGAGAGGCCTGTTGAGCCCATTGAATATTTTTTTTTTTTTTGTCCCAAGTGATTGAATAATGACAAAAAAAAAAAAAAAATTACAAAAAGTTGTCACTAAATGATATATTGCTCACACATGCCATGGTTATATATGGAATTACACCCCAAAATACATTTTGCTGCTTCTCCTGAGTACGGGGATACCACATGTGTGGGACTTTTTAGGAGCCTAGCCGCGTACAGACCCCGAAAACCAAGCACCGCCTTCAGGATTTCTAGGCACAAATTTTTGATTTCACTCCTCACTACCTATCACAGTTTCGAAGGCCATAAAATGCCAAAATAGCACAAACCCCCCCCCCAAATGACCCCATTTTGGAAAGTAGACACCCCAAGCTATTTGCTGAGAGGCATGGTGAGTATTTTACAGCTCTCATTTGTTTTTGAAAATGAAGAAAGACATTTTTTTTTTTTTTCAATTTCAAAACTTTGTGACAAAAAGCGAGACCATACTCACCATACCTCTCAGCAAATAGCTTGGGGTGTCTACTTTCCAAAATGGGGTCATTTGGGGGGTTTTCTGCCATCTGGGCATTCCATGGCCTCCGAAACTGTGATAGGCAGTGAGAAAGCTTAGAAAGCCTGAAGGCGGTGCTTGGTTTTGGGGTCCAGTATGCGGCTAGGCTCCCAAAAAGTCTCACACATGTGGTATCCCCGTACTCAGGAGAAGCAACAGAATGTATTTTGGGGTGTAATTCCACATATGCCCATGGCATGTTTGAGCAATATATCATTTAGTGACAACTTTGTGAAAAAAATAAAATAAAATAAAATAAATTGTCTTTTTTCCGCAACTTGTGTCAACATATAAAATATTCCATGGACTCGACATGCCTCTCAGTATATATCTTGGGGTGTCTACTTTCCAAAATGGGGTCATTTGGGGGGGGTTTGAACTGTTCTGGCATTTTATACACAACATTAGGAAGCTTACATCCACTCTTCTAACCACTTGAAGACAAAGCCCTTTTTGACACTTTTTGTTTACATGAAAACATTTTTTTTTTTTGCAAGAAAATTATGTTGAACCCCCAAACATTATATATATTTTTAAAGCAAAGGCCTTACAGATTAAAATGGTGGGTGTTGCATTTTTTTTTCTACACAGTATTTGCGCAGCGATTTTTCAAACGCATTTTTGGGGGAAAAAATACACTTTTTTTAATTTTAATGCACTAAAACACACTATATTGCCCAAATGTTTGATGAAATAAAAAAGATGATCTTAGGCCGAGTACATAGATACCAAAGACGACATGCTTTAAAATTTCGCACAAACGCGCATTGGGGACAAACTACATACATTTTTAAAAGCCTTTAAAAGCCTTTACAGGTTACGCCGTTAGATTTACAGAGGAGGTCTACTGCTA
Organism: Rana muscosa; assembly: GCA_029206835.1. Classification (NCBI taxonomy): domain Eukaryota; kingdom Metazoa; phylum Chordata; class Amphibia; order Anura; family Ranidae; genus Rana; species Rana muscosa. Next base: position 23,832,131 of record CM055118.1, read on the forward strand.
AAATTACTGCACTCTGACCTTCGCGGTGATACCTCACATGCATGGTACAATTGCTGTTTACATATGACGCCAGACCGACGCTTACGTTCGCCATTGGGCAAGAGCAGGGCAGGACAGGGGTGCTTTTTTTTTTTTTTTTTTTATTAATTTTGCTTTTTTATTTTATTTTTAAACTGTTGCTTCCATATTTATTTATTTTTATCATTTTTATTGTTATCTCAGGGAATGTAAATATCCCCTATGATAGCAATAGGTAGTGACAGGTACTCTTTTTTTGAAAAAACTGGAGTCTATTGGACCCTAGATCTTTCCTCTGCCCTCAAAGCATCTGACCACACCAAGATCGGTGTGATAAAATGCTTTCCCAATTTCCCAATGGTGCTTTTTATATCCGGGGGGGGGGGACATTCCCTCCCACTGCTTGTAAAAGCAGTCCAGAGGCTAATTAGCCACTAGGATTGCTTTTAAATGAAAGCCGGCCGCTGGCTGAAAAGAATGATACCAAGATGATACCTAAACCCGCAGGCATCATTCTGGTATAAACATTCAAAGTCCAACAACATACCAGTACGTTGCTGGTCCTTGTTGGACATGTATTGTAATCTTCTTTTTCATGCAGCCTGTTGGCTGAACGAAAAAAAAAGATTGATCGGTGGGTATTCCCACCATTAGAATACCACCCTTCATCCACCCACTTCTAATGATGGGCATACATGCACCATTTATATATGCCGAAGCATGGGGGCATCTTCCCGCAAAAGTTATGCCGCGTACACATGGTCAGACTTTTCCACGGGCAAGCCTCCGTCGGAATTTCGACCGTATGTACGCGGCATTAGGAGCAAAATCGCTCCTCCGCTCCTCCGCCCCTGCTGCCCCAATGCTTCGGCATATATGCTTTTTTTTTTAACTGTGGTGGTGAAATCACCTCCTACAGCACTAGAGTCGCAGGGATCAGGCCTGTCTCTGCGAACGCTGCAGTTATGCGTGTTGTGCATGGTAAGTGACAGTGATCGATCGATACTGCACTTGGGTGGCCTGGGCTGGACGGAGGGGCAAAACGCAGGTGCTAGCAGGTATCTGGGCTGATCCTGCTAACACTGATTTTTTGGGAACCCTAAACTGCTGGGGACGCTAGTATAGATCTGATCAGATCAGATATTGATCTGTTCAGATACTATACCACTAAGGGAGGTGTATGCTTCATGCGTGGGTGTTAGCGCTACTGGCACTAACCTGACGCTGCCTGGGGTGTGACGCAGACCCTCTCTGACGCTAAAACCTAATTGATATCACCCGCCGGGCGATCAGGGGGTTAAACCTTTATTGGGTTATATACGGCGGGTGCCCTGACACTATAAAAAGCAAACTAACTAACCAGCGTCACCCGTAACACTTATATGGTGATCACTGGTGAAAGGGTTAACTAGGGGCAATTAGGGGGTTAAAACCTTTATTAGGTAATATATAGGGGTACCTGACGCTATATAAAAACCTGACGGCGAACCTAAAAAAAATGACTGGCTACCTATCGGCATCACCGACACTAAGACAGCGATCAGAAAAACGATCGCTTAGCGACAGTGGTGATAGGGGGTGAAAGGGTTACCTGGGGGCGATCAAGGGGGTTAAACCTTTATTAGATAATATATGGGGGTACCTGACGCTATAAAAACATGTGGCGAACCTAAAAAAAAATTACTGGTTACCGATCGGCATCACCGACACTAAGACAGCGATCAGAAAAACGATCGCTTAGCGACAGTGGTGATAGGGGGTGAAAGGGTTACCTGGGGGGCGATCAAGGGGGTTAAACCTTTATTAGATAATATATGGGGGTACCTGACGCTATAAAAACCTGCGGCAAACCTAAAAAAAATTACTGGCTACCGATCGGCATCACCGACACTAAGACAACGATCAGAAAAACTATCGCTTAGCGACAGTGGTGATAGGGGTTGAAAGGGTTACCTGGGGGGCGATCAAGGGGGTTAAACCTTTATTAGGTAATATATGGGGGTACCCGACGCTATAAAAACCTGCGGCGAACCTAAAAAAAATACTGGCTACCGATCGGCATCACCGACGCTAAGACAGCGATCAGAAAAACGATCGCTTAGCGACAGTGGTGATAGGGGGTGAAAGGGTTACCTGGGGGGCGATCAAGGGGGTTAAACCTTTATTAGGTAATATATGGGGGTACCTGACGCTATAAAAACCTGCGGCGAACCTAAAAAAAATAACTGGCTACCGATCGGCATCACCGACGCTAAGACAGCGATCAGAAAAATGATCGCTTAGCGACAGTGGTGATAGGGGGTGAAAGGGTTATCTGGGGGGCGATCAGGGGGTTAAACCTTTATTAGGGGGTTAGGGGGCTACACTGGACCTAAAACTAACTTTAGTGACACTTTTACAGTTACAAATGTCACTGATTGCAGTGATCAGTAAATAAATGGTCACTGCAATCAGTGACACTGTGACTGGGGGCTGGGGGGTGATCTGGGGTGTCTGGGGGGGCCTGGGGGGGGGCGATTTATGTGCCTATGTGTCCTGGTGTCAGTGTAGTGTTTTGTGCACTAACCTGGCATCTTCTCTTGTGCGGCGCTCGGTATATGTGAGCGCCGCAGGAGAGATGACATCACTTCCTCTGCCTGTGTAAACATTACACAGGCAGGGAAGCTTTCTCATTCGCCAGGAGCGATCGCGAGGGAGTGGACGGAATCGAACGGCCGTCCCCTCATCCCGGATCGCTCCCGAACACTTAACCACCGCTCACTGTAAAGAAGGGGGGTCCGATCGGACCCCCCAACTATACAAAGGCGATCACGTAGATATACATGATTCTGCCTGTCGGTGCCATTCTGACGACGTATTTTTACAGTGGGCGGTCGTTAAGTGGTTAAAGGGTATTTTACTCTTTGGAGGAATGGGAGTTGTTGTTGTTGTTCTCCCTTCTCTTCCCACCACAACGATAACCAGGACTTTGGGGTCATAGTTAGTGAGGGCCACAGTTCACAGAGAAGAAAATTTCCTTGTCATCAACAGGTGTTCTGACTGCGGCACTACCACTAGGTGGCGGTGTTGCGCAACGGTTACATTGAAGGTTTTACATTGCACTTACTGTTAGAGCGAGCAGGTTTTTCTCTAGGGAGAGACCTGTTCATTCTAAATTACATATTGTTGGATTATGTGTTTTTTCTTTCTTCCTCTGCAGGTGATCGACAAGCAAGACTGCTGAGTATGGGTGGGTCTTAGTGAGTTCTGCGTGAGGAAATTGTAAATTTTTACTGTGAATTTTGAGTGATCTTAAAATGTTTTATATATTTGTACACCCTTTTTCCCATCTGTGTTTTTCCTTCCCATGGTAGGTTCCGGCACAAACAAACGAAATTTTAAATTGTCATTTTTTTTTGTTTGTCTCTGGATCTGGCTTATGTTGACTCAGATTGAGGAGGCATAAATTGGTTTCAGACACTGGGGACCAGTGTTCACTGGTGAGGGGATGTGTAGCGGGTGGTTGCATTTAGGGGGAAGCATCTGAGTGGTAGCCAGGCTCAGATGTACCAATTATTAGGTCTCATTGACTATTTCTATCCCTGGGAGATAGTACTGGTGGTTAAGTTCACTCGGGCTTATAGGTGGCGCTGTTGCCGTGGGTCCCGGGTTGAACTGCAGTGCGAGGTTGTGTCCTTTTTGTCCCCTCTCAGCAGTAGTGCGGCAGGGCGGGGAACCTGCTGTGCCTATCGGGAGAGGATATAAAAGGGTGCGGCCATCTTCCAGAGGAGGTCGTTGGTTCCAGGCTCAGGCACCTTAAGTGTCGCCTCCGGGTGCCTTAGGCCCGTAGGCCTGTCGGGTGGTCTCTGAGTGCTCTAGGCCCAGAGACGGAGCTGCTCTTCCATCTCAGACACCTTCAGTCTGGGGTGAGGTACTTCGAGAGAGGCCCGGGGCCCAGAACCTTCAACTGGGTCCCACAAGGGATCGAGGGCTCCTAGGGTGCCCCCTGGAAGTGGGTGCCCGAATCTAGGACGAGGAGGCCACGGAGGTGACCCTTCCCGAAGACCCGGCACGGTATCTTTGGTGACCGTGGGGTCTCTGGTAACTCTCCGGATGGATGTCCTTTCCCTGACAGGTGTCAATACTTTTAGAAGGTAATCCAGGTTCTCATGGTCTGTGGCAGAGACCCATCGTGAATTTGGTCGGTGGCAGAGACCCAACAACCGGGCCTGTGGCAGAGGCCCTATTCACCTGGTCTGTGGCAGAGACCCCTCATGGTCTGTGGTAGGGACCGTGCGCCAAACCTGTTAGTGCTATTCAGAACAGGAGGAACCCAAATCTAAGTTTGTGCCTGGACCTCTTCCCACCTTATCTGACCGTGTTTGTCTCAACCTGTCTGCTCTAACAGAGACTGTTTATTGTGCAAGAAGGAATAAACAAGTGTTGGACCTTTCAGTTGGTGTGGACAGTTGCTTACTGGGGAAAGTTAAAGACTTGTTCTGATTACTGCAGATTTAGAAGGAAATTGCTAAATTGTGCATCACCACAGGGTGACACTGTGGATGCACCTAGTATAAATGCGCCAACGTCCCGATATTCAATGGGAGAATGTATATTTAAACTAAAGGTGGACTTTAAACGGCACACAGATAGATATTGTAAAAATTCTAAGGGTTTTATTGTTGGTAGAAAAATATAATTGAATTTAGGTAAAAAGTACATTAATACAAGACACTGACATTATGTAACAGTTATCAATAGTTGATATAGGGTCCCATTTACAAGACTCGACACATCTCCCAGGAATTACATTGACATGTAAAATACACAAAGTAGAATGGAATAATGTATAGCCAACAAACACAAATGAGGAGTTGGACGGTATGCACGAGAGATGGCTGGTCTTATTGATGGGTCCGGTAAATTCTAAGATAAAGATCTTGCTTTCGCTCGACTAGTTTCACGTTCCAAAACGCTTCGTCGGGAGCATAATATTGAACAAGGCCGTGTTATGTAGTGAAACCAGCCTAGGTATTTTTACCTGGCAATCCGTGTATCACAGGGTGCCAGTATTATATAAACATATTCGTGGTAAACAATCATGCGTGATTTAAGTAAAAAAGTAACTATGCACAGGCTACTAATAGGTAGGGAACGTAAATCCAGGTATAACAGGCCAGACAATACTGTAGAGGAGTGTGTCAGTCAGGAGCACTTGCTCGAGCACTGGTCCACAGGAGAGGTTCCATCCAGGTCTACCAGCATATAATCCCTGTCAAGCTATAAGCTGGGTCAGTCTATCATTAGGGGTCACCCATTGTGTGGCTCGAGCAAGTGCTCCTGACTGACACACTCCTCTACAGTATTGTCTGGCCTGTTATACCTGGATTTACGTTCCCTACCTATTAGTAGCCTGTGCATAGTTACTTTTTTACTTAAATCACGCATGATTGTTTACCACGAATATGTTTATATAATACTGGCACCCTGTGATACACGGATTGCCAGGTAAAAATACCTAGGCTGGTTTCACTACTTAACACGGCCTTGTTCAATATTATGCTCCCGACGAAGCGTTTTGGAACGCGAAACTAGTCGAGCGAAAGCAAGATCTTTATCTTTGAATTTACCGGACCCATCAATAAGACCAGCCATCTCTCGTGCATACCGTCCAACTCCTCATTTGTGTTTGTTGGCTATACATTATTCCATTCTACTTTGTGTATTTTACATGTCAATGTAATTCCTGGGAGATGTGTCGAGTCTTGTAAATGGGACCCTATATCAACTATTGATAACTGTTACATAATGTCAGTGTCTTGTATTAATGTACTTTTTACCTAAAATCTGATTACTGCAGAAACGAGGTCAGCACTGGAGGCCTTTTTTACACCAGTCACAAGCAGGCCCGAGAAACTAACACCGCTCAACCTCCCTATTCAGGAGGGTACGGGCTTGTGGTGCGGTGTGCCTCATTCTTTTCCTGCGGAGGAGCTAAGCAGAAGAAAAGCAGGTAAAGTCTGGGGTTGGTGCGCTACAGATGCATTAGGCATCAGTGTATAATCAGCTACACAGCTTAAAAGTATTGCTGTCACTCTGTGCATGTACATCTCCATACACATGCTAGTCCAAGATTCAAGAGCACTCTAAGAAATTGTCCCTTCTATTTTGCTTTAGTAAATCAGGATCATTTTACATAATGATTAAAAGAAAGCGAAAATTGAAAATGCAGTTTGAGTAAGAGCCAAAGAAAATATGCAGTTACTTACCAGAGCTTGTAATATGGTCTGCTACTTATAATTTGCTTCCAGATTTACCTTTTCAAGGCTTGTAGTCATCTCCTTCTTTGGTTAAAATACATTAAATACTAAATTCTTAATGTCATTGGCAAAATGTTATTCCCAATAGGATAACAGATATTTTTAACAAGGATTTGCAACCTTGCCATGCAGCTGTTGAATCTGATTAATTATGCTTGCTATCAACCTCATTAAGACTGACCTGCAAAGGATTATGGGAGATTCAATTATTAGCACGTACCTGTACTTTTTTTTTATTAGTGAATCAAGTTTTGCTCAACAAATTAAACAAAATAGGAAAGAGATTGCGAGGAAGAAATGAGAGACTTACTAAGAAGCTAAACGAATTTGTAGCTGCACCAATTAAACAAGACAGGTAGTGGTACTATATTCATGCAAGGGAAGCTATATTTACAACAGGTTCTTATATTAAAATACTACAAACACTGATTGACACATATGACTATTCTAAGTATTATGACAGGGTCCCTAGCCTTCAGCGGGACCCCCATGGGATGGAACAAAGGGCTGGGCATTTCTTTCACCCCTTCCCACCTCTCTTGCAGGTTGCGACTGGCAATTACAGCAGAGAATCTGCATTGCAACAGGAGGTGGATTGGTCTAATTTGGCGGGCAGCTTCAGCCCGCGCTTCCTGCTCTCATAAGAGCCAGCTGCTCCCGCGCTGCTGCGCCTCATAGAAAAAGCTAAGAGCTCAGGCAGGGAAGAATGGCTGAGGCGGTGCCTAGAGGTAGAGTCCTGCCCCCTCGCACCTCCTGCACAGACACAAGTCATCTCTGAAAATGTGGCTGAAGAAGCTTCAGGCATACGTGGTACAGGCAGCTTGGTAGAAAAAGGCAGTGGAAGGATGCTGTTTCTCCTTCACTCAACAATGTCTGTGCTCCCTCTGGCTCAGACAGAGGCACTTCTTCACATATGGCTCAAGCTGACACTCTGCAGGCTTTAGCAGCAGCCTCTAGTGGGCTTCTAATGTTATGAATACTGGTGAGAATTGGTCTATGTCTAATTTTAATGAATTAAGTTTGGTGTTTAATGCTCTTTCTAATATTTTAGCTGGTGTTAAAAATGCTCAAAGTTCTGAGGTATTGCATGATAAAGTTTTAGGGGCACAGTCTTCTGGTGCTATTGGTGTTAATTTTGATATGTTTCCAGGCAAAAGTTCAGGGGCACAGTTTTATGGTGCTTGTGATAATTCTTTAAAAAATTTTGACTCTCAGAAATTTACAAGTCCTTTTTTGCCCCAGCAGGGGGTTGTAGATCAAAAAATTGTAAATGTCAGGTCAATTTGGCAAGGGGAAGTTAACCCTTCATCTGTTGGTGTTAATTTACCTGATTGTCAGCTCTTCTCCAATTCCATTAACTGTTCCCTTGCCTATTGCAAATGTTATTGCTCCTGACACTTTGGTGGCTGAAACATGTCTTAAGGAGGCTCTCCCATGTGAGTTATACCCCATCCATTTTCCTTTAGCCCCTTCAGTAAAAGAAAAAATTTGGAAGGGTAGTTTTGTGGATTTGCTGTCTTTATTGCTGCCATCTAAATAATTTCTGGTTAAAACGGATAACAAGGGTAAGAAAGAACTGAGGAAGATAGAAGGAGGGCCATACCAAAAACTTTTTAGAATTGGCTTCAAGTGTTCTGTATTTATGCTGTGGTTCTGGGTGAACGCTTTCTGGAAAAATGCTCAGGCTTATTCCAGCATTTGGATATTGTAGCAGAGGCATTTCGTCATTTTGGTGGTACTGCTTGATACACATATAATGAAAATTTCAGGCAAAAGCTGTTAACCCATTTTACCCCGTAGGATCTCGACACGCTTGGGACATACAGTCGTGCACACATATACTGGATCAATTTGGACAAGATCCAATTAACCTAACAGCATGTCTTTGGAGTGTAGGAGGAAACCAGAGTACCTGGAGGAAACACACGCAGACACAGGGAGAACATGCAAACTCCAGGCAGATGGTGTCATGGTCGGGATTCAAACCAGCGACCCTTTTGCTACTAGTTGAAAGTGTTAACCACTACACCACTGTGCTGCCAACACAGTTGGGGTATTAAAGATGTGGGACTGTGGTTGAACCTGATGTTACCACAAAAGCCCAGCCTTATTCAAAATTCATTTCGCAAGGGTTTTTGCTTTGCATTCAATGAAGGCCAGTGTCAGTTCTTATCAAACTGCAAATACAAACACGAGTGGTCATACTGTAGCGAGACACACCCAGCTGTTAGATGCTTTAAGAAAGCCTCTGCTTCATCACTTCACTTGCAAAACCGGGAATCAGGTAAAAAAAGCCAGGACGCCGGTAATGCTAGCAAAAATACTACCATGGCTCAATTGCTATCAAAACACCAGGATGGCGGATCTATTCTGGAGAGGTTTCAGTGAGGGATTTCTGGTTCCTTCCTTTAATAGTAAGGGTTGCTCACCTGTTAAAAAATTGCATTCAGTTTTGCTTCACCCCAGTGTTGTGGAAGAAACAATTAAAAAGAAATTGAGGAGGGTAGGACAGCCGGTCCTTTTTCTCCCCCCCCCCCCCCCCCTTTTCAGAATTTAGACTTTCTCCTTTAGGTCTAGTCCCAAAAAAGGAGCCGGAGGCTTTTTGTCTAGGTCATCATCTATCCTATCCCCTGGATAGGTCCCTTGATGACGAGGTCAGAGTTGTTGAGGCATCTGTATCCTATACATATTTTGATGAGGCTTTGGTTTTATTGAGACGCTTTGGTAGATTGGCTCTCTTAGCTAAAGCAGACATAATATCGGGCTTTTCGCCTTCTTCCTGTCCACCCTATGGGTTTAAATTCTTTGGGTTTTCAGATTAATGTCTCATTTTACTTCGATGCCTATGGGTTTTTCTTTGTCATGCTTCTACTTTGAAGCCTTCTCTACCTTTTTGCAATGGGTTCTTTATGAAAATACATTATCAGGTGGGTCCCTGCACTATTTAGATGATTTTATTTTTGTTGGCCCCCCGGATTCAAGTATCTGCTATGATACATTAGCCTGTTTCTTCTGTAGCGATACCCTCAGCTTAAGCGGGCCGCAAGGTTTAATTTGGGCCCTGAGTACAGCTCTCCAACCCACCGGCAATCGGCTCTACCCACTCTGGCACAGCTAGTGATAGAGGGATAGGACCGCGTGACCGCAACTGTTGGTGACGCAGTCCTATAACAAACATACACAGAATATACTTTAAAACTCCTATTAAAGTAAGCGGAACTGACACCAAATGTACTTTACCCAGTTATTTTACTGAGGCTAATGGGCAAGTAATAAACAACAGTATAACAAGTTGCAGATCCCTGCAATAAACAGTAATAAAGATAAACAGAGTAATCAGAATAATAAAGTATTGCTATGCAACTCTAGCGCTGCCCTTTTACAGCTACTTCCCCTCATGGGTAGACTAACACCCAGCAATGTCTACCTATGCAGTCAGGCCTGACTGATCTAAATGGAAGTTCAGTGAAACAATATTCACTAGCAATCTTTTCGGTGGTGCACTTGAAGAACAACTTTGTAATCCCAACGAATAGTAAAGATAAAGGATCTGTCTTTAAACAGCTCTCACCACCGGGACAAGTCCAAGTCCGTTTCCTCCATCGATTCGTCTAGGAACAGGAATCCACTGACATCCAAGTCTTCAATCCTTCTGGTGTACTGCAGCAAGGAGGATTAGATGTCTCTAAGGCTCTGCTAGGCTGGCAGAGGGCTCTTTGGAAAGGAGCACACGGCCCAGGCTTCAGGCCTTGTGCACACAGCAGTTCAGCACAGAGATCCTCTTGCTAGGAGAGGGGGTGTCCAAAGAGGCCGACCAAAACTCTGCCTCCCCTTTATAAAGTCTGCCCCAGCAGTCTCTGTTCTGGAGCAATGCACCCTGGGTGCTGCAAGATGTACTGGGAGATGTAGTCTCTCTCTCCTCTGCTTTCACTTCCATAATGTCTCTTTACTTCCTCCCGACTCACCTCTCACCTGGAACTTCTTGTCTCTCTGCATTAAAGGGGAACACCCCGCTACACACTCCCCCCACTAAAACTCTTTGGTCCCCAAAGATAAACAATTCAACAACAATTCTGAACCAATTTACTGAATGCGGAGTATTATGTTGGTACAGGGAATTTCCACCAAAACTCAGAGGTGGGGTTCCCTATACCACAGGTCACACTAGTATGGGTGGCCTGTCTAACTGTGCCAGAGAGTGAGCTGGGGTTGCCTTCCACCAAATGAACAGTGGAAGGATCTGAGCACTTAGTACTTCTTCTGGCAGTGGCAACAGAGTCCTCTGAACTTTTTCCCAATTGAGGGTAGGTTAATCTCCTGGGAGGCCTCACGACTCTGTAAGTTCTTTGCTCCCTTGGGACTTCAGGCTCAGGTACCACAGGCTCTGCGTCAGGAACACTTTCTGACACCATCACTGATTCTGGGGCCTCTTCCTCCTCTGCTTCTGAGTAAAAGCCCGGAATATCTTCCCAGCATTCAGGCACATCACTGGATGGAATGAACTCTGTAGCCTCTGGGTTCAGGGTCCCAACCTGTGTATCTTCAGTGGGTGGAAGGTCTATGGCGGAACTCCCTGGAGTTGAGGAGGGCCATAGCCACTCAAGTTCTCCCCTCCCATCTTCACTTGATTGGGAAGCCTGTCCATCCCTAGCTCGGAGGGTCTGAGACCGAGTGTTGGGTCTGGGGGTATCCAAGATGGAAACAGATTCCGTCAGGTTCTTCACTGAAGGTATCCTGACTGCCTCTTTAAGTGGGAGTAAGTGATTTCTGTGCCAGGTTTTCAAGGGTCCCACTCTCCCCTCTGGCTTTAACTTATACACCGGTAGTCCAGGAAGTTTTCTACAAATGACATAAGGCTCGGACCTCCATCTATCAGCAAGTTTATGCTTCCCTGGGATCCCTAGGTTGCGTAGCAGCACACGGTCTCCAGGCTGCAGGTCTTGCACTCGAACCTTCAGGTCAAAGTTCCTTTTATTTCTGACCCCTCTCCGGTCTGAGGCCGCTTGGGCTTGTTCATAGGCCGCTTTCAGTTTATACCTAAGTCGGTCCACATATCCTTTGTGAGAGGTAGCAGAGGTATAGTCTAGGGAAATGCCAAAGGCCAGATCCACTGGCAATCTTGCTTCTCTCCCAAACATGAGGCGGTAGGGAGAGTAACCCGTCACATCACTGGTGGTGCAATTGTAGGCATGCACCAAAGTGGATATGTGTTGACTCCAATGCTGCTTCTTCTCTGTCTCCAGAGTCCCCAGCATGTTTAACAAAGTCCGATTAAACCTCTCAGGCTGGGCATCTCCTTGTGGATGATAAGGGGTAGTCCTGGTCTTTTCCACTCCCAGGGAGTCCAGTAGGTTCCGGATCAGGCGACTCTCAAAGTCCCTTCCTTGGTCGGAGTGGATTCTCTGTGGTAATCCATAGTGGACGAAGTATTTTTCTAGAAGCACCTTAGCTACAGTGGAAGCCTTCTGGTCTCTGGTGGGGAACGCCTGTGCATAACAGGTGAAATGATCGGTTACCACCAGAACATTTCCCAATCCACTCAAATCGGGTTCGAGGCAGAGAAAGTCAATGCATACCAGATCCATTGGGCCTTGACTCTGTAGGTGGCCCATTGGGGCAGCTTGATGGGGTAGAGTCTTCCTCTGGATGCATCGCGCACAGGAGTGGCAATATTCCTCCACTTCAGCCCTCATACAGGGCCAATAGAACCGGCTTCTGACAAGTTGGAAGGTTCTTTCAGCTCCCAGGTGACCATGCTGGTCATGTAAGGCAACCAGCACAGTCTCTCGGTGCTTCTCTGGGAGAAACAACTGCCATTTATCCTCGGAGTCATCAGAGGGGCCCCTTCGGTAGACCACTCCCTGATGGACCTGTAGCTTGTCTAGCTCCTTCCATAGCAGACGAGCCTCCTTGGAGGGGTGATGTCGAAGTTTCCCTGGACTCTCGTTTTCCAATGCTTCAAAGACCAATCTCCCTATGGGGTCTTCCAATTGGTCGCACCTCAGTTCCTTCTTAGACAGCTTCGACAAGCCTTCCTCTTCAAGTTGAGTCACCCCACAGTAGTGTTTTGGAACTCCCACTGTGGTAACTCCTATTTCCTCTGCTCTGGAGCCTCCTCGGGCTTGGAATTCAGCTCCTTGACAAAGGGCCCGCACCCCGTCCGGTGCTACCTGAGTCCAGTCTTCCCAGTCATCAGCCATGGCATGAGATCTTCGGGATAGGGCATCTGCATCCCTATTTCCAGCCCCTGGTCTGTACTTCAGACTGAAGTTGAACCCAGATAATGCAGCTAGCCACCTGTGTCCTGTGGCATCCAACTTGGCAGTGGTGAACAGGTAGGTTAGGGGGTTGTTATCTGTTTTCACTGTAAACTCTGCTCCATAAAGGTAGTCTCTTAGTTTGTCCACAACTGCCCATTTGAGGGCCAAGAACTCCAACTTATGGGTGGGGTAGTTTTTCTCCGAGGGGGTCAGACTTCGACTCACATAAGCCACTGGTCGCATTTGCTCTTCATGCTCCTGATAGAGCACTCCCCCTAGGCCTTCATGACTAGCATCAACATGTAACTCGTAGGGTCTGGTGGGATCAGCATAGGCCAATACTGGGGCTGTGGTGAGGCTCCTCTTCAAGGTTCTGAAGGCCTCTTCACACCTGGGGGTCCACTGATCTTGAACCGACTCCCCGGGTCTTCTAGGGCCCAAGCCATCCTCTTCCTCTTCAGTCCGGAGCAGTTCATTTAAAGGCTTGGCAATACGGGCAAACCCATCCACAAACCTCCTGTAATAGGAGCAGAACCCCAGGAAAGATCTAAGTTCGGTGACTGTTGTGGGTCTTGGCCAGGAGGTAACCGCCTCCAACTTCTCAGGATCATTCGGATGAGGTCAGGGTACTCCAGATTCCTCCCATCCTGCCGGGCACGCAGTGTCCATGCAATTGGATCCATGGGTTGAGCTCCCCTCACTACCTGTTGAGCACGGGCCTCATCTACTTTCTCTGGGGTGATCCCCTTCTTTAGGATCATCCTATGCAGTATTTTGTCCAGGCGTCCCATATAGTCTGATAGTTTCTCACCTTCCTTCTGGTAGCAATGTTCCAGCTGATAAGCAAGCTCCGTTACTTTCTCTGTCCCACCAAACACATTCTGTAACACATCGAGGCACTCTTGTGCAGTACAATCTGCCTTGCTCATCTTCAGGTTGCGTACGGCCTCTAGAGCAGGCCCTTTCAAACTTTCCACAACCCTCTGTTTTTTTCTGCGGTCCGGAACTTCCCATTCCTCTAGTGCCTGAGTTGCGCTGTCTAGCCACTCCTCAAATCCCTCTTCTTCCAAAGGTACTGGTTTCCTCCCTGAAAACATCCGGAGTTTCCTGTACCCCGACATCGGGTAATCTGTGGGCTCTTTCTTGCACTGAGCTACAATCTCCCCCAGAACAGCGCATAATTCTGCACTAAGGGTGCCTGGGCTTGTCTTGGGACTCTTTGTGTCCTTCTGTGGGGATGACGGGGAAGATGGCTGCGGTGACAGTGTTATTTTTGTCTGAGGGCTGTCTCTTGTGCGCGGCAGCGCATGCAGCAAATGATAGACCTGATCGTCCTCATCTTGTATGCTGTTGCCTCTAAACTGTTCAGGAATTTCTGCCTGCCATTCCAGTAAGACATGTGAAAGTCCACCACTAGTTTTCACATCTATCACCCATGGTTTGTGGATCGGTGATAGGGACATTATGAGTTGTATCATTGCTTGTGTCTGCCATATCCCCGGGAGTTCTATAACTGCCGTCCTGGCTGGGTCTACGCCCCATCTCTTGTACCACTGTCCCACCTCTATCGGGTCCATGCCGGTAGCTTCTGGCGGTTTCACCGCTGTCTCAGTAATCCCGGATGTACGAGCCCCCACGTGTAGCGATACCCTCAGCTTAAGCGGGCCGCAAGGTTTAATTTGGGCCCTGAGTACAGCTCTCCAACCCACCGGCAATCGGCTCTACCCACTCTGGCACAGCTAGTGATAGAGGGATAGGACCGCGTGACCGCAACTGTTGGTGACGCAGTCCTATAACAAACATACACAGAATATACTTTAAAACTCCTATTAAAGTAAGCGGAACTGACACCAAATGTACTTTACCCAGATATTTTACTGAGGCTAATGGGCAAGTAATAAACAACAGTATAACAAGTTGCAGATCCCTGCAATAAACAGTAATAAAGATAAACAGAGTAATCAGAATAATAAAGTATTGCTATGCAACTCTAGCGCTGCCCTTTTACAGCTACTTCCCCTCATGGGTAGACTAACACCCAGCAATGTCTACCTATGCAGTCAGGCCTGACTGATCTAAATGGAAGTTCAGTGAAACAATATTCACTAGCAATCTTTTCGGTGGTGCACTTGAAGAACAACTTTGTAATCCCAACGAATAGTAAAGATAAAGGATCTGTCTTTAAACAGCTCTCACCACCGGGACAAGTCCAAGTCCGTTTCCTCCATCGATTCGTCTAGGAACAGGAATCCACCGACATCCAAGTCTTCAATCCTTCTGGTGTACTGCAGCAAGGAGGATTAGATGTCTCTAAGGCTCTGCTAGGCTGGCAGAGGGCTCTTTGGAAAGGAGCACACGGCCCAGGCTTCAGGCCTTGTGCACACAGCAGTTCAGCACAGAGATCCTCTTGCTAGGAGAGGGGGTGTCCAAAGAGGCCGACCAAAACTCTGCCTCCCCTTTATAAAGTCTGCCCCAGCAGTCTCTGTTCTGGAGCAATGCACCCTGGGTGCTGCAAGATGTACTGGGAGATGTAGTCTCTCTCTCCTCTGCTTTCACTTCCATAATGTCTCTTTACTTCCTCCCGACTCACCTCTCACCTGGAACTTCTTGTCTCTCTGCATTAAAGGGGAACACCCCGCTACACTTCGATATTTGCAAATCAATTGGGGTCCCGCTGGCACAGGAAAAGACAGTGTTCCCAACCACAGTTATTGAATTCCTTGGAATTACTATTGATTCCTATAATATGGAGTTCAGGCTACCCATGAATAAATTGGTCCGTAATAATCGTAATAATCGTTCATAATCCCTTTCTTCCTGTCCAGGCGTAAAGCTTTGTTGAAGGAAATCCAATCCCTTCTTGGTCTTTTTGTCTTTGCAGCAAGGGTGATACCAGTGGCTAGAATATTTTCTCATTGATTGGCTCTTGCTACAAGCGGTATTAAAAACCCCTTTGCACACATTACCATTTCTAAACAAATTAAGGAAGACTTAAAGATTTGGGATATTTTCTTGATCAGTTTAATGGTTATACTATATGGCAGGAAGAATTGACTTATGACTTTAGCCTAACATTTTTCACTGATTCCTCCGGCTCCAAAGGTTTTGGTGCATTTCTGCAAGGCCACTGGTGTGCTGCTGAATGGCACAAGACTTGGAGGACTTCAAAAATTCTACATAATTTTGTTTTACTGGAACTGTCATGGATATGCATTAATGTCTGTCTGCCATCTTACCTTCCTCCTCATGTGTTCATCTAGAGACCAGACCTCCTTCACCTGGCTTCCTTTATAATCTCCTCCCAGCCTGACTCCACCCCAGGCCCTATCACTGAACACTATATTAACCTGTGCACTGCAAGCCTGCTTTGCTGATCAACGTGTTTGTTAGGCATTGTGTGTTTGGGTTCCTGCCTGCCGTGTGCTACGTCTGTCTCTCTGTTACGTTATTGGCTTGTCC
This sequence comes from Rana muscosa, assembly GCA_029206835.1. Classification (NCBI taxonomy): domain Eukaryota; kingdom Metazoa; phylum Chordata; class Amphibia; order Anura; family Ranidae; genus Rana; species Rana muscosa. The sequence goes on from CM055118.1 coordinate 23,848,167, forward strand.
CCGACCATCCCTGTCTGCTCGTGACCCTTGACCTTCGGCTCGTTCTTCGTTATCCTTGTCTGCTTGTGGCCCCTGACCTTCGGCTTGTTATTCGGTTCTCTCTATCGTGTGCTGCTGCTTCCCCTTATCCTACGGGGCGTGAGCTAGGAAACTCCAGGGGCCGCGACCTGGTCCCAGCCTGCAGCGTAACATCCTCACCACTAGAGGCCCTGGAGAAGACCAGCTGGGTCTTAGACTCCGCGCCCTGGGGAATCTTGGCTCTCGCTTCCGTTGGGATCCCGGTTGTGCTCCTCTGGTCCCGCTTTCCACAACCACCCAGTTTCCTATCCACAGAAGCCAGCCATAGGGTTCACTACCTCGCGGTGCACTCCTGTCCCCCTACGGTGTGCATCTGTCACCTGGCCACAGGTGACCCTGACAGGAACTATTTCCAGTGGTAGTTTTGGTGGTTATCTGTATGATATGTTCAAGAATAAGTGCATTCTCTAGCACACAGATAATAAGGGAGTATTGCATGCAAATAATCAGTTATCCTCTAGATCAGAATTAGTTGTTAAATTACTCCCTTTTCTTGTGTTACATTGTATGAGGTTTAATATATTTTTAAAGGCAAAATTTATTCCTGGAGTCGAGAATAACATAGCGGATGCTTTATCCCGTTTCCAGTTTTGCAGGTTCCGAGAACTGGCTCCAGAGGCAGATCCGATTGTATTCCCTTGCCCAAATTTCCTCTGGGGCTTGATCTGGGATTGATCTCTGCCACCCTCAAGAATTCTGTTTCAGTCAAGACCTGGGAGGATTACACGAATTCCTGGTACAAATGGTCTTCTTTTTGTTCTAATATGTCTATCATTCCTTTAAAAGTAGATGCGTATGTGGCATTATCTTTTGTGTCCTTTTTAAATGCTTGACGACCGGCTCACGCCGATATACGCCAGCAGAATGGCACGTACAGGCAGATTAACGTACCTACACATCGCCTTTAAGACACGGCATTGTGGGCACGTGAGCGCGACCCCCCGCGAGCTCCATGAGTCCGATCGCGTGTCCCACGATTGTCTCACGGAGAGGAAGAACGGGGAAATGCTAATGTAAACAAGCATTTCCCTATTCTTCCTAGTGACAGGACACTGATCACAGCTCCCTGTAATCAGGAGCGGTGATCAGTGTCCTGTCACACATAGCCCACCCCCCCTACAGTTAGAAGCACTCCCTAGGACACACGTAACCCCTTCAGCGCCCCCTAGTGGTTAACCCCTTCCTTGCCAGTGTCATTTTTACAGTAATCAGTGCATTTTTATAGCACTGATTGCTGTATCAATGACAATGGTCCCAAAATGGCGTCAAAAGTGTCCAATGTGTCCACCATAATGTCGCAGTCTCAATAAAAATCGCTGATCGCCACCATTACTAGTAAAAAAAATATTAATAAAAATGCCATAAAACGATCCTCTATTTTGTAGACGCTATAACTTTTGCGCAAACCAATCAATAAAAGCTTAATGCAATTTTGTTTTACCAAAAATATGTAGAAGAATACGTATCGGCCTAAACTGAGGAAATTTTTTTATTTTTTGGGGATATTTATTATAGCAAAAAGTAAGAAATATTGCTTTTTTTTCAAAATTGACGCTCTATTTTTGTTTATAGCGCAAAAAATAAAAACTGCAGAGGTGATCAAATACCACCAAAAGAAAGCTCTATTTGTGGGGAAAAAAGGACGTAAATTTTGTTAAGGAGCCACGTCGCACGACCGCGCAATTGTCAGTTAATTGTCGCATTGTAAACAGTGCCGAATAGCAAAAAGTGTTCGGGGCTTAAGTGGTTAATGCATTCTAATTTCAGTCCGGCCTCAGTATATAAAATACTAGCAGGAATATCCTTTTTCCTGAAATTTCTGGCCTTCCTAGCCTAACAACCTTTTATCAAGTTTTGCAGATTCTGAAGGATTTCAAGAAATCCTGCTGGAGTTTGGACACCAGACGTCGTATATCAACTGATTTATTGGGTAAGCTCATCTCAGTTTTTGAGGTTGTCTGTTTTTCTCCCTTTCTCCCTTCGAGGTCTTGCTGTATCGATCTGCCTTTACTTTAGCCTTTTTTGGAGCATTAAAGAGGAAGTAAACCCTCTTTTTGATTCCCTGAAAAAAAACCTGCAAGAGAAAGGCATAATGAGCTAGTATGCATAGCATACTAGCTCATTATGTGGCACTTACCTGAGATCGAAGCCCCCAAAGCGCTTCTCGTTCCCCTCCTCCACCGCCGCCATGTCCTCTCCGAGCGTCTTCCGTGTATCGCCGCTCCGGCGCTGTGATTGGCCGGAGCAGTGATGATGTCACTCCCGCCCATGCGCGCGGGACTGACACGATCCCGCTCATGCGCGCGGGACCGGCGTAATACCGGCAATACCATTCAAGACCCGGCCCGCTCAGTGCGCCTGCGCCATTGTCTACGTAGACATTGGTGCAGTCTTTTCAGCAAATATCTCCTTAATCGTGTAGGTTAAGGAGATATTTATTGCACCTACAGGTAAGCCTTAATCTAGGCTTACCTGTAGGTGCAAGTTGTCAGAGTGGGTTTACAACCACTTTAAGGCTGGGTGAATTTACCGCTCCAAATAAATCATCATCAAGCTTTCTATTATCTTCTCATGTCTCTTCTGATGTTAATTCTAATAAAATAATTATCAGTAGATCTAAAACAGACTCACTGGGTCTGGGCAGACATATTACTTTATTCTGTTTTTCAAATTTTGCTATCTGTCCTGTTTCCAATGCATTTCGATATGTGTCAGTTAGGCTTTTGTGCCATGGTTCCTTTTTCATTCATGACGATTTTTCCCCACTCACAAGATTCCAGTTTTCGGCTATTCTTTCTTCATGCCTCAAGAAGTTAAATCTTTCTGGTTTCTACTTTACTTCCCATTCCTTTAGGATTGGTGCTGCCACAACTGCCAATCATTTAGGTTTCTTCCCTGCTGATCTTAGAAGGGTGGGGTGTTGGGATAGTGATAGGTACAAACTTTATATCCATCCTAATCTGTTGATTTATTAATTCTGTTCTTTTTTTCAGGTTCGTCCAAGCGTACAATTTGGATAGTTGGTCATTTATTTATTTATTGGGCCAAGGACTTATTCAGCAAATTTAGGTTTAAACTCCAATATATTCCAGCTTCTTTGGTGGGGCATTATGGTGGAATGTTAGAAACCAACTGATCTATTTGTCAAGTATTTGGCCTCCGCCTGGCATTTTAATTATTCACGCCGGGGATAATAGTGTTGAAAAAATAAAGACATGGGAGCTTCTCTGTAAGATAAAAAAAAAGACTTATGTTCTTTTAAACTATTATTCCCTCATGCTGTCTTGGCCTATTCAGAGATGATCCCTAGGCTTATATGGTCTCCACAGGGTAATTTTTTACATTGAAAAGATTCGGAGACGCCTGAATAGGACAGTCCATAACTATTTTGTTTACTCTGGTGGACTGTCATATCGTCATGTTGAACTTGAGGGGTTTTTGCCTGGTCTACTTAGGCACGACCTGGTGCCTAAGTAGACCAGACATTGGCCTCGACATATTCAACATGGGTCTGCAAAACTTGATTGATTTAGCCACAGTGTTGGGGGGGCCTCAGCCAGCCAGTTCCTTGCTGGTCTTGGCTAATGGGAATTAGTCGTTCAGTTTATCTGGACGGACATTGTGACAAATTTTGTTTATGATCGATGGTTTAGCCAAAGATGGTTATTTTTTGTTTAAATAAATCAACTTATTTTAATTATGGTTAACCCATAAGAAGCATTAATTACTGTGTGCTGTGTGTTATTTGCTACTAACTCCTTTGTGCTATGCCGTGACAGAGTCCCTAGCCTTCAGCGGGACCCCCATGGGATGGCACAAAGGGTAGTATTTATTTTCCTCCTTCGCACCTCTCTTGCACGTTGCTATTGGCAATTACAGCAGAGACTCTGCGTGGCAACAGAAGGTAGATTGGTCTAATTTAGCGGGCAGCTGCAGCCCACGCTTCCTGTTCTCATAAAAACCAGCTGCTGCCGCCTCAGAAGGACCGGACCGTGGCTCTCACCCACCCTCCCTTCTTATTATCAAAATCCTGTCATGGTGCCTATTTCGTGGGGGATTAGTCGTCCAGTTTATCTAATCGTAATTCATCGTAATTTTGTTTATGGTTGATGGTTTATCCAAAGACGGCTATATATTGGTTAAATAAATCTGCTTTTCGATTTTAATTAGGGTACCCCATAAATACCACCGTGGCCAAAATAAATTCCAATAAAGTGTTTAAAGTTAATTGATTACTGTGTGCTGTGTGTTATTTGCTACTAACTCCTTTGTGCTATCCCATGATAGTTGAGGCAGAGTATAAAGACAACTACCTGGCAAGCACATACTTATATTATTGAACAAAGGCCAAAAGTCTACTACTTTTCAATCTCTTTCTTATATGGACAACATAGCCATATAATATTTTACTACTGCTACATTAGACAGACTGATTAATATAGTTACAGTAAACCTGTGCAGTCTAATTTGCTTTTATGAAATCCACATGTCTAAAATGACCAAGCTTTTGCTATCTGTTTCTGGAAAGGACTACAGTCCCTTTTCTGTTCTTTTTTTTATTTTTTTATTCTGTTTTGCAAAGCCCTTTTCCTTAGAAAGAATCATGCTTTAAATCATAGAACTCTTTCCCTTTCTTTTTCGTACATCACGGGACACAGAGCGACTTAGTCATTACTAATGGGTTATATAGATTACCTTCAGGTGTTGGCACTGGCCAATTCCAAACCGGAAGTACCCTCCCCTATATAAGCCCCTCCCACCCGGGAGCACCTCAGTTTTTTGCCAGTGTCTAAGGTGTTGGCCAAAGAGTAACATGTGTTTTCACTGGGCTTGCGTACAGGTTCTTTTGGGCCTTAGTAAGCTGTTCCGGATCCCACCAAAAAAGCTTCATAGCTAAACGGTCGGTACCCGGGCCTTGCAGCAGAAGAGCAAGGTTTTGCCTGTAATGCTTCTCTTAGGAGGGCTGGACCCTGGGATCCAGAGCTCTGGTCATACCCACGACCAAGACGCTGTCTGTGCAGGGTGCTATACAGGTCCAGGGGAGTGGAATCCTTGGGAACCCGGTCCCTGAAGGTTTAATTACAATGCCTGCCGTGATAGGTGAAGTTTGGACTTTTGTGGACCAAACAAAGTCCTGCGGCGGGGATCAGGTAAGTGGGGGCCCTCAGGAACTTGGTTCTATTGGGGGACCCCCAAGCCTAATTTGTCTTTCTGTCTGTTACCTAACGGTATTCCCGCTAAATATCTGTGTTTGCCTATAACTACTGAAAATGTAAAATTTTAATAGTAGTCAAGAAAAAAAAAAAAAAAACAGGGACCGCGGTACCTGTGTTAAACCACTAGAGGCCGCTGTAGTCCATTTTTCTTGTAAATGTGGATCTTTGGTTTTCTCAACTCAAAAGATCCAGGCAGCTGGTAAGTTTCTCTGAGGGAATCCACTTCCTCTGCCCTGTTGCTGCGTTCATCCACCGCACAGGCCCTCCGGCAAAAAGGGCCCTGGCTCCTAGTCCTCTGTTGGTTTTCGAAAAGGGCGCCATTGGCGCACGGGCGCGCGCGCGGGCGCGTGCACGCGCCTCCTATGAAAAAAAAGGGGCGGGGCGGGTGGATGACGCTCGATGCGCGCCGCGGCGCTTCTGCGCATGTGCGGGCATCCCAGCATGGTTAAAAGACACAGTACAAGTGTCAGCTGCATGCAAACAGAGCTAGCAACAAACAGTGGCACACAGAGGCGGTTGATGCAGGCATCCCCATAGAAAGGCACTTTAGTGGACACCAGCTGGTATATAGCAGCACCTGTGTTAGACTATTACCAGCAAAAATTGGTGTATGACGACGGGAATACCTCAGCTTTGTGCTTAAAGGATATGTCGTCCAGACGCTCCGGAAATAATCTTCCAGGAAGCCAAAGGGGTCTCCATCGGGCTCTGAGGATATTGGGCATGCTTGCACTGCACCAATCTCCCCTGAGAATGCAGAGGTCAGTAGCCGTAGAAACCCCGCAGGAATGCCTGGTGCTGCGGCTGTCCCCAGTCCACCAGCTCCTGTATATATAACAGAGGAGGTTTTATCCTCAACTCTGGGAGGATTGGAAGAGAGATTAACAGCATTGATCGCTGCTTCCCTGTCACAGGAAAAGCGCGTCCGATCTCCGTCTCCTCCTTCAGAGTGCCTGTTAGAGGAGGAACAGCCCCACACAGAGATCGACCTACCTGAAGGGGATCAGGATGAGGTTGATTCACTTATAGAGGAATCAACAGTGGAAGAACCTTTCTCAGCTTCTCAGGCTGAAAGATTATGGGTTCAGTCTCTGACTAACATGGTCCGATCAGCATTTAAAATGCCTCTGGCGGAACCACCATCCACTACGGTTTCCTCGCTGGGGTCGCTAAAAGCTCCCCAGGCGGTCTGTTCCTTCCCAATCCACCCTTTATTAGAAGGGCTTATTTACCAGGATTGGGAGCATCCTGATAAAATATTTGCTCCCCCCAAGAGATTTCCGGTGATCTATCCCATGGAGGATAAGTTCATAAGAAAATGGAGGGTCCCTACAGTGGACGCAGCCATCTCTTCTGTTAACAAATCACTGACATGTCCAGTAGATAATGTTCCAATGTTCAAAGACCCAATAGATAAAAAATTGGAGTCTTTACTAAAATCTGCTTTCTCTACAGCAAGCATGGTGACACAACCTGCGGTAGCAGCGATTGGAGTCTGCCAAGCAGTGAAAGATCAGTTGAAACAAGTCTTAAGGGACTTACCAGATCAGCAGGCTCTTGCCCTAGCTGACCTGCCTAGAGCCTTGTGTTTTGCGGTGGACGCCATAAAGGATACAATCCAACAGGCCTCCCGCTTTACGCTGTCTATAGACATATGCGTAGGCTTCTGTGGCTCAAAAACTGGTCTGCTGAAGCTCCCTGTAAAAAACTGCTGGTTAGCTTCCCATTTCATGGAGAACGCTTATTTGGAGAAGATCTGGACAAATATATCCAGAAAATTTCTGCCGGTAAAAGTTCACTCTTACCGGTTAAGAACAAGGGTAGAAGTCCTTCTTTTAAGAGGCCTACTTCTCCAGTCCCTGGCACATCGGCTGTGAAACAGTTCCGACGGCCTCCGCGGTCAAATCCAGGGGGCAGAAATCAGGGACAATCACAGGGTATCAAGAAACCCTGGGTCAAGAGAGGTACAAAACCTCCCCCTAAGTCATGAAGGGTTGCCCCCACTCAGTCGGGTGAGGGGAAGACTTCAGTTGTTCACAGAGACCTGGCGGGACACCATCAGAGATGGGTGATCCCCGCAGTAAGTCTGGGATACAGGCTGGAGTTAAAAGACATTCCTCCTGCCCATTTTATAAGGTCAAACGTGCCAAGCGATCCCCAGAAGAGTGGATCCCTCCTTCTGGCACTAGAGCAACTATTGCCCCAAGGGTAATCATGAAGGTTCCCTTGAAAGAAAACGGGTTCGGGTTTTACTCGAACCTTGTCACAGTCCCCAAACCAAATGGGGACATGAGGCCCATATTGAATATAAAAGGGCTAAACAAGTTCCTACATATCAGGACTTTTTTCGGATGGAGTCGATCCGATCGGTGGCCACCGCCCTACAAGGGCAGGAATGGTTAGCCTCGATCGACATAAGGGATGCTTATTTGCATATTCCCATCTTTCCGGCCCATCAGAAATTTCTACGCTTTGCAGTAGAAGGGCGCCATTTTCAGTTCAGAGCCTTACCTTTCGGTCTGGCCACGGCACCACGAGTGTTCACAAAAATTCTGGCCCTACGATTGGCCAAACTAGGAACACAAGGTGTAACGATAATGGCATATCTAGACGACTTGTTGCTGATAGACCACTCAGTGGAAAAAACTAGAAGTGGTCGTTCACAAGATAATCAAGTATCTGGAATCTCACGGTTGCATTATCAACCGAGACAAGTCAGCCCTAAAACCAGTCAAAAGCCTGGAATACTTGGGGGCTAAGACTGGATTCAAAGCAGAGAAAGATTTTCTTACCTCCAGAGAAGATGTCGTCTTTGAAAGATTTGACCCACTTAGTGGGTACAAAAAAGAAAAACCATCCATACGCCTGTGTATAAGGCTGCTGGGAAAAATGGTGGCTTCATTCGAAGCGGTACCCTACGGTCAATTCCATTCAAGGAACTTGCAGAGGGCCATACTGTCAGCCTGGAACAAAAAAGTTCAGGCTTTAGACTTACCAATGTCCCTGTCCCCTTCCGTTCGCAAGAGCCTCCATTGGTGGTTGGTGCCCCAGAATCTGGGAAGGGAAACCCTTCAGTTCGGTTTCTTGGAAGGTGGTCACTACAGTTGCCAGCCTCATAGGCTGGGGGGCAGTACTGGAGCAATGGTCTCTCCAGGGCAAGTGGTCAGAAGCAGAGAAGGCCCTGCCCACCAATCTCTTAGAGATACGAGCAGCCCGGTATGCCCTAGTAGCATGGACATCCAAACTCCAAGGGTCACCTGTCAGAATTCAATTAGACAATGCCACAGCAGTGGCATATATCAATCACCAGGGTGGCACCAGGAGTCGTGCAGCCCAGAGGGCAGCGAAATGCATCCTGGAGTGGGCAGAAAGGTATGTCACAGCCATATCCGCGGTTTTCATCCCAGGAGTGGAAAATTGGAGAGCGGACTTTTTTAAGTCGCCAGCAATTATGCCCGGGGGAATGGTCTCTTCACCCCGAGGTTTTCCAGGCAATATGCCAGCGGTGGGGAACACCGGATGTAGATCTGCTAGCATCCAGATTCAACGCAAAGGTGGACAGATTTGTGTCTCGCACAAAGGATCTCCTAGCTTGCGGTTCGGATGCCCTAGTGTTCCCTTGGAATCAGTTCAAGCTGATATATGCATTCCCACCGCGATTAATCCGCAGAATCAGGGTAGAAAAGAAACCAGTGATTCTGGTGGCTCCAGCGTGGCCCCGAAGGGCATGGTACGCGGAGATTGTAAAAATATCAGTGGGAAGTCCTTGGACCTTCCCACATCGTCCGGACCTGCTTTCGCAAGGACCGATATACTACCCTTCCTTACCAGCCCTAGGTTTGACGGCCTGGCTATAGAAGCCCACATTCTAAAAAAGAGAGGGCTCTCTAATCCTGTGGTATCTACCATGATCAATGCCAGGAAGCCGGTATCCAGGCAGATCTATTATAGGATCTAGAAGGCGTACATCACGTGGGGTGAGGCCAGGAAATGGCATCCACGTAAGTACGTAATAGGTAGGATTCTGGACTTCTTACAGTGGGCTGTACATAGGAAGCTTGCCTTGAGTACTATCAAGGGTCAGACGGCCTTGTCAATATTTTTTTTCCAAAGGCCCTTGGCTTTGCATTCATTAGTCAAAGCTTTCATACAAGGAGTGATGCGATTAGCCCTCCGGTTAGTATTCCCATATGTCCATGGGACTTAAACCTGGTTCTGTCGGTTCTACAGAAACAACCATTTGAACCATTGCGGCACATTTTCTTGGTTCTTTTCACCAGGAAATTGATTTTCTTAGTAGCCATTTGTTCGGCTAAAAGAGTATCGGAATTAGCCGCCTTGTCCTGTAAGGAGCCATATCTGGTTGTCCATAAGGACAGAGTAGTATTACGTCCTCATCCAGCCTTTCTTCCTAAGGTGGTATCGAGGTTCCATTTGAACCAAGATGTGGTTCTTCCTTCCTTTTTCCCCAAACCTAGTTCGGTAGAGGAAAAGTTATTGCATTCTTTGGATGTAGTAAGAGCAGTTAAAGCTTATCTAAAAGCCACTGCTCAGATTCGTAGAACGGATACTTTGTTTGTTCTGCCGGAAGGCCCCAGAAAGGGTCAGGCAGCGTCAAAAATCTACTTTAGCCAAGTGGATTCGACAGGTCATAATACAAGCCTATGGCTTGAAAAGGAGACCGCCTCCGTTCAAAGTTAGGGCGCACTCCACAAGAGCAGTTGGAACTTCATGGGCAGTGCATCACCAAGCCTCCCTGGCTCAAGTACTGTAAGGCCACAACATGGTCCTTAGTACACACGTTTACTAGATTCTACCAGGTAGACGTCAGAAGTCAGGAGGATGTCGCCTTTGGGCGCAGTGTGTTGCAGGCCGCAAAAGAGCCTCATGCCTGATGGCGCCCAGCTTATGTATCCCTCCCCTCATTTGGCATTGCTTTGGGACGTCCCATTAGTAATGACTAAGTCGCTCTGTGTCCCGTGATGTACGAAAAAGAAAAAGGGATTTTTATAACAGCTTACCTGTAAAATCCTTTTCTTGGAGTACATCACGGGACACAGAGCTCCCACCCCTCTTTTTGGGACACTTATTGCTTGGCTACAAAACTGAGGTGCTCCCGGGTGGGAGGGGCTTATATAGGGGAGGGTACTTCCGGTTTGGAATTGGCCAGTGCCAACACCTGAAGGTAATCTATATAACCCATTAGTAATGACTAAGTCGCTCTGTGTCCCGTGATGTACTCCAAGAAAAGGATTTTACAGGTAAGCTGTTATAAAAATCCCTTTTTTTCACATGTTCATATTCAGTACCACGCAGAAACCAGAGAAACTTAATGTAGGGTGCAGCCAAACAAGAGCCTAAAGCCTCGTACACACGACCGAGAATCTCGTCATGAAAAAACACGTTGTTTTTCTTGACGAGATTTTTGGACAAGAAACTTGTCCCGGCCGAGTGTACAGACGCTCGATTCAAAGAACCCGCGGTTCTTTGAATGGAGCGAATGCGGTGACGTCATCGACTACGACGAGCGTGCGCTCGTCACATTCGATGCCGTCGCCGCCATCTTGCTTCACCCTAACTATGCCTAGGAAGCTACCGCGCATGCGTCAAAGTCATTTCGAGCATGCGCGGGCTTCCCGGAGGACAGGTAAGTGTACACACACACACTTTTCTCGTCGAGAAACAGGCTGACGAGAATCTCAACGAGAAAATAGAGAGCAGGTTCTCTATATTTCTCGTCGAGATTCTTGTCGGTTTTCTTGACGAGAAACCTGATAGCCGCGTACACACGACCGATTTACTCGGCAAGAAAGCTCTGCCAGCAAGTTTCTTGTCGTTTTTCGACGAGAAACTCGGTCGTGTGTACGAGGCTTCAAGCTTATTTAAGCCCAAAAGCAAAAATGTGTTGCAGCTTACCAATCCTTAAATGTGGGGTCTGCATTTTCATTTTTTTAGTTATTTTTTTCCCCTTTATTCTCACCTGGTGATCCATGTATGGGCAGGGTGGTTGTACACAAGTTGATCTATCATTTGACTTGTGTACAGTACAACCAGACTGTCGGACCAGCAGCACTGATCGTTGTATTCTGATGGCAGGGAAGTCGCCCCGCCATCAGAATACAATAGCACAGCGCAAGTGTTGCCCTCCTCCACCTCAAATGTGTGGATGTGAAGTCACAAGTTGAATGAAAAATTCATGTATGGCCACCTTTAGCTAGAATTTAGCTTTAATTTGTAAGTCACTTATGTAAGTCCATCGTAAACCAACTACTAGTCCATCTTATGCTACCCCCTCTAAATAGTGCTGCTGTCAGCGAGTGTTTCTGTTGCTTCTTCATAAAGAAGACATCCCAAGACCAGAAGTGTGTTATTGACCGAATCACACCAGTAATGATGAGCCAAATACACCTGGGTTCGGTCCAAGTAAAGTTCACTGGACAGTACATTTCAGGTGCCAATTCACACCACATTGTCAATGGGAGCTGAATGTTTAATAAAAAAAACATTCTGGCCTTGTTGTCCATTAATAGGCAGGGATTGTCAAACAAATGGCATTGGGTACCAAAGCAAAAAAGTTTGTTTGGGAGCAGTGATGTTAGTGATGTTAGTGATGCTTAAAGTAAAACTGCAAAACTCTATTAAAAACCAGGCTTGGAAGATGCCCTGATCCTTCCTTTGAATAGGCGCATCTGTACGATGTATACAAAGTATTACGGCAGCACTCGCACAAAGAAAAACGTGTAAAAATAAAAACAGCTTCCAGTGGTTTTATTGAGTTTGTAAAGAAAGCGTCCATAGATTATATTCATCATTATCCTAGATGAGGGTCTGGTATAGATGTTTATATAGGACCCCCACAAAAAAAATGGCATGAGGTTCTTCCACGATTTCATACGAGGCCCTTTAGGTCTGGTATCGATTTTATGGAGGTACCCCTTACAAAAAAAAAAGTGTGATGCCCCCTCACAATTTTGGGGGGACTTGCTCTTTTTCTCTTAATTTTTTTTGCATGGGTTCCCTCTTAACCACTTAAGCCCCGGACCATTTTGTAGCTAAAGGACCAGAGGTGTTTTCAGAATTTTCCACTGCGCTTCTTTAACTGTAAATTGTGCGGACATGCAATGTTGTACCGAAACGAAATTTGCGTCCTTTTCTTCCCACAAATAGAGCTTTCTTTTAATGGTATTTGATTGCCTCTGCGATTTTTATTTTTTGCGATATAAACAGAAAAAGACTGAAAATTTTGAAAAAAAATGATATTTTCTCCTTTTTGTTATAAGAAAAATCAAATAAACTCAATTTTAGTCATACATTTAGGCCAAAATGTATTCAGCCACATGTCTTTAGTAAAAAAAAATTCAATAAGCGTATATTTATTGGTTTGCGCAAAAGTTATAGCGTCTACAAACTAGGGTTCATTTTCTGGAATTTACACAGCTTTTAATTTATGACTGCCTATCTCATTTCTTGAGGTGCTAAAATGGCAGGGCAGTACAAAACCCCCCCAAATGACCCCATTTTGGAAAGTAGACATCCCAAGGAAATTGCTGAGAGGCATGTTGAGCCCATTGAATATTTTTTTTTTTTGTCTCAAGTGATTGAATAATGACAAAAAAAATAAAAAAATTACAAAAAGTTGTCACTAAATGATATATTGCTCACACATGCCATGGTTATATGTGGAATTGCACCCCAAAATACATTCTGCTGCTTCTCCTGAGTACGGGGATACCACATGTGTGGGACTTTTTAGGAGCCTAGCCACGTACGGGACCCCGGAAACCAAGCACCGCCTTCAGGATTTCTAAGGGCGCAAATTTTTGATTTCACTCCTCACTACCTATCACAGTTTCGAAGGCCATAAAATGCCAAAATAGCACAAAAAAAACCCCCAAATGACCCCATTTTAGAAAGTAGACACCCCAAGGAAATTGCTGAGAGGCATGTTGAGCCCATTGAATTTTTTTTTTTTGTCCCAAGTGATTGAATAATGACAAAAAAATAAATAAAAAAATTACAAAAAGTTGTCACTAAATGATATATTGCTCACATATGCCATGGTTATATGTGAAATTGCACCCCAAAATAAATTTTGCTGCTTCTCCTGAGTACGGGGATACCACATATGTGGGACTTTTTAGGAGCCTAGCCGCGTACGGGACCCCGGAAAGCAAGCACCGCCTTCAGGATTTCTAAGGGCACAAATTTTTGATTTCACTCCTCACTACCTATCACAGTTTCGAAGGCCATAAAATGCCAAAATAGCACAAACCCCCCCCCCCCAAATGACCCCATTTTGGAAAGTAGACACCCCAAGCTATTTGCTGAGAGGCATGGTGAGTATTTTACAGCTCTCATTTGTTTTTGAAAATGAAGTAAGTAAATAATTTTTTTTTTTTTTTTATTTTCAAAACTTTGTGACAAAAAGCGAGATCTGCAAAATACTCACCATACCTCTCAGCAAATAGCTTGGGGTGTCTACTTTCCAAAATGGGGTCATTTGGGGGGGGTTTGTGCCATCTGGGAATTCCATGGCCTCCGAAACTGTGATAGGCAGTGAGGAGTGAAATCAAAAATGTACACCCTTAGAAAGCCTGAAGGCGGTGCCTGGTTTTTGGGGTCCCGTACGCGGCTAGGCTCCCAAAAAGTCTCACACATGTGGTATCCCCGTACTCAGGAGAAGCAACAGAATGTATTTTGGGGTGTAATTCCACATATGCCCATGGCATGTTTGAGCAATATATCATTTAGTGACAACTTTGTGCAAAAAATAAAAAATAAATAAATAAATTGTCTTTTTTCCGCAACTTGTGTCAACATATAAAATATTCAATGGACTCGACATGCCTCTCAGTATACAGCTTGGGGTGTCTAATTTCCAAAATGGGGTCATTTGGGGGGGTTTTGAACTGTTCTGGCTTTTTATACACAACATTAGGAAGCTTACATCCACTCTTCTAACCACTTATAGACAAAGCCCTTTCTGACACTTTTTGTTTACATGAAAACATTTCTTTTTTTTGCAAGAAAATTATGTTGAACCCCCAAACATTATATATATTTTTTAAAGCAAAGGCCCTACAGATTAAAATGGTGGGTGTTGTATTTTTTTTCCACACAGTATTTGCGCAGCGATTTTTCAAACGCATTTTTTGGGGAAAAAACACACTTCTTTTATTTTTAATGCATTAAAACACACTATATTGCCCAAATGTTTGATGAAATAAAAAAGATGATCTTAGGCCGAGTCCATAGATACCAAACACGACATGCTTTAAAATTTCGCACAAACGCGCATTGGCGACAAACTACATACATTTTTAAAAGCCTTTAAAAGCCTTTAAAGGTTACCACGTTAGATGTACAGAGGAGGTCTACTGCTAAAATTACTGCCCTCGACCTGACCTTCGCAGTGATACCTCACATGCATGGTGCAATTGCTGTTTACATATGACTCCAGACCGACGCTTGCGTTCGCCATTGCGCAAGAGCAGGGCAGGACAGGGGTGCTTTTTTTTTTTTTTTTTATTATTAATTTAGCTTTTTTATTTTATTTTTAAACTGTTCCTTCCATATATATATTTATTTTTTTATAATTTTTATTGTTATCTCAGGGAATGTAAATATCCCCTATGATAGCAATAGGTAGTGACAGGTACTCTTTTTTTAAAAAAACTGGGGTCTATTAGACCCTAGATCTTTCCCCTGCCCTCAAAGCATCTGACCACACCAAGATCGGAGTGATAAAATGCTTTCCCAATTTCCCAATGGCGCTTTTTATATCCGGGGGGGACATTCCCTCCCACTGCTTGTAAAAGCAGTCCAGAGGCTAATTAGCCACTAGGATTGCTTTTACATGAAAGCCGGCCGCTGGCTGAAAAGAATGATACCAAGATGATACCTAAACCCGCAGGCATCAATCTGGTATAACCATTCAAAGTCCAGCAACATGCTGGTCCTTGTTGGACATGTATTGTAATCTTTTTTTTCATGCAGCCTGTTGGCTGAACGAAAAAAGAGATTGATCGGTGGGTATGCCCACCATTAGAATACCGCCCTTCATCCACCCACTTCTAATGATGGGCATACATGCACCATTTATATATGCCGAAGCATGGGGGCATCCTCCCGCAAAAGTTATGCCGCACACACATGGTCGGACTTTTCCACGGGCAAGCCTCCGTCGGAATTTCGACCGTATGTACGCGGCATTAGGAGCAAAATCGCTCCTCCGCTAGGGCTGGGCGATTTTCCCCCCAAAAAAAATCTGCGATTTTTTTATAAAAAACTCGATTTACGATTCGATTCGATTTTTTTTTTTTTTGTTATTATATTAATTAAAGTGCATCAACAAACAAAATTGCAAAGGCAAACCCTTTCTCTAACTGCAAAGTCAGTGTGCAGTGTGCAACAAACACACAATATAATCCAGCGCTCATGGAACATACATTATTAACTATTGAAAACTCTTGAAACTCTGTGTGTGATTCCTTCTGTCCCAGCCTTGCTGCGATCCTGGCTCTGCATCCTTTTGGGTTGGAGGGCCCTCCACACGCTGGTCTGCCTGTTGTTCATCATTCAAGGTACTGTGCTCACACTAAGATCATGTCACAGGCTTTGTTTTGACTTTTTTAACCCCTCCTTGCTCCACGGATGTCACTGCAAGTTTAACAAGTTTGTCACCACTGGAAACTGGAGAGTTAAGATTCATTTGCCCTCTGCACATTTGGGATTGGATCCCTCTCTTTATTGTGATAAATAAATGGACTAAGCTTTTTTATCAATTCTTCAAGAGTTTTCAATAGTTAATAATGTATGTTCCATGAGCGCTGGATTATATTGTGTGCATGTTGTGTATTTTGTACTTCTGGGTACGGATTTTTTCTTGCTGCGCTGGATCCTGTTTTTTCCCCCTTTTGGATACTTTGTACTTCCCAAAATATTTGGGATTTTTTTCTTATTATCATCCATTATATTTTTTTCTTTATCCACCAATTTAGCGCTTGTGACCTTTTGTTGTTTTTTGCAGTGTGCAACAAAGATTGTTAAACATCCAAATTATTAATACTGTATTTGGATTTAGCTAATAAAACAACAAAAAATCCTGAGGTTACTCTTAGTTGAATTGAACTGTGTCCATGCCTCACTGTACCCGTGTCTCACTGTGTCCGTGTCTCACTGTGCCCATGCTTCAATCACGGTGCCTGTACCTGACGCAGATTTTCATGGCATACGGATTTTACTGCTACACCGATGGCCATTCCAGTATTCAAAAGCCGCGCCTCCTCCTCGTCTGTGATAGGCGGAACACTCAATTTCCCAGCATTCAGTGTTCCGCCTATCATGGTCATCCTCATAACACAGACGAGGATGAGAGGATGTCCGTGATAGGCTGAATACTGCCTGCTGTGAAATTGAGTGTTCCGCCTATCACAGACGACGAGGACGCGGGAGGCGCGGCTTTTGAACACTGCAATGGCCGCCGTCTGTCTGCATGACACGCTGATCAGGTAGGCAGACGGCGGCTGCAGCGAGTAGATGTAATTGGGGTAACGCTGCCCAGTGCCATTCCGGATACGCCCCCTGCAGTCCTGCTACGCAAACTTTGAAGGAAAAAAAAAAATCTAAAAAAATCGATTTTCTTCAAATCTGAATCGATTTGAGCTCAAAACTCGATTCAAGATTAAAATCGATTTTTTTCCCAGCCCTATCCTCCGCCCCTGCTGCCCCAATGCTTCGGCATATATGCTTTTTTTTTTAACTGTGGTGGTGAAATCACCTCCTACAGCACTGGAGTCGCAGGGATCAGGCCTGTCTCTGCGAACGCTGCAGTTATGTGTGTTGTGTTTTGTAAGTGACAGCGATCGATCGATACTGCACTTGGGTGGCCTGGGCTGGACGGAGGGGCAAAACGCAGGTGCTAGCAGGTATCTGGGCTGATCCCGCTAACACTGCGTTTTTGAGAACCCTAAACTGCTGGGGACGCTAGTATAGATCTAATCAGATCAGATATTGATCTGTTCAGATACTATACCACTAAGGGAGGTGTATGCTTCACACGTGGGTGTTAGAGTTACTGGCACTAACCTGACGCTGCCTGGGGTGTGACACAGACCCTCTCTGACTCCAAAACCTAATTGATATCACCCGCCGGGCGATCAGGGGGTTAAACCTTTATTGGGTTATATATGGCGGGTGCCCTGACACTATAAAAAGCAAACAAACTAACCAGCATCACCCGTAATGCCCCGTACACACGATCGTTTTTCATGCCGTTAAAACTGCCATTTTAAAAAATGGCCCTGAAAAATGATCGTGTGTATGCTCCAGAGCATTTTTAACGACGTGAAAAACGGCCATTAAAAATTCCGGACATGCTCTCTTTTTTCACGTCGTTTTTCATGTCGTTTTTTTTAACGACGTGAACAACGATAGTGTGTATGCTTTAACGACGTAAAAAAAACGCGCATGCTCAGAATCAAGTATGAGACGGGAGCGCTCGTTCTGGTAAAACTAGCGTTCGTAATGGAGATAGCACATTCATTACACAGTAACGGACTGAAAAGCGCGAATCGTCGCTCAACAAACTTTACTAACATGAAGGGTGGCGCCATTCGAACGGAACTTCCCCTTTATAGTGCCGTCGTACGTGTTGAACGTCACTGCGCTTTGCTTGATCGTTTTTTTTTAATGATGGTGTGTACGCAAGGCAGGCTTGAGAGGAAACATGAAAAAAAACGAGGAGAAAAACGTTGGTTTAAAAAATGACATTAAAAACGATCGTGTGTACGGGGCATTAACACTTATATGGTGATCACTGGTGAAAGGGTTAACTAGGGGCAATCAGGGGGTTAAACCTTTATTAGGTAATATATGGGGGTACCCGACGCTATAAAAACCTGCAGCGAACCTAAAAAAAATAACTGGCTACCGATCGGCATCACCGACACTAAAACAGCGATCAGAAAAACGATCGCTTAGTGACGGCGGTGCTAGGGGGTGAAAGGGTTATCTGGGGGGTGATCAGGGGGTTAAACCTTTATTAGGGGGGGAAGGGGGCTACACTGGACCTAAAACTAACTGCCCTGACACTTTTACAGTCACAAATGTCACTGATTGCAGTGATCAGTAAATAAATGGTCACTGCAATCAGTGACACTGTGACTGGGGGGCTGGGGGGTGATCTGGGGGTGTCTGGAGGGGCGATTTATGTTCCTATGTGTCCTGGTGTCAGTGTAGTGTTTGTGCACTAACCTGACATCTTCTCTCATGCAGCGCTCGGTATATGTGAGCGCCGCATGAGGGATGACATCACTTCCTCCTGCCTGTGTAAACATCACACAGGCAGAGGAAGCATTCGATTCGCTGGGAGCGATCGCGAGGGGGTGGCCAGAATCGAATGGCGGCCCCCTCATCACGGATCGCTCCCGAAGCGATCCCGGCCGCCCACTGTACCGGAGGGGGTCCGATTGGACCCCCCACCCATACGAAGGCAGTCACATACAGGTACGTGATTGTGCCTGTCCGTGCCATTCTGCCGACGTATATTTACAGTGGGCGGTCGTTAAGTGGTTAAAATCCATACCTGACCCAAAGGGTCTAGTATAGAATTTGGAGGAGACCTTGCGCCATTTTTTTCTGCTTGTGTTTTTGGTGGGCCCACCTTAAAATTCATGGTGTGAATTATGGAGGAACCCCAATGTCCTTTTTTAAACTATCCTCAGATCCTTTGTTTATATTGTCCGGGAATTCTCTTAAGGGGGACCATATAAAAAAATAAATAAATTTGATTTTCCCCCCAAATTCTATACCAGACCGTTTAGGGTCCAGTATAGATTTTAAGGGGAAACTCAATGCAAAAAGGAGAGCAAGAACATGGCATGCTCACTGCCATGCTGGGTGTGGCCAAGCTGTTTTACAAGTAGGAGGGGCCTAAACGGGAATGATTAAAACCCAAACCTGCTCACTGTATACACAGCAGGCATATGCCACAGTCTTTGTACCCACGCAATATGATTAAAGAGGGTCTAAATGGGCCATTTACATGCATCACAATTAAACTTAGGAATGTGTCTTTGCAAAGTTAAACTAAATGAAATCCTTTCTTATTTTTGCTTGGGGATAGAGTGCAGAGGAATTACAAGTCTAGACAGTTTTTGGGGATGTCTGCACCCCTGATAGGGTGAAGACAACTCCCAAATTTGGCCACTTTGTCCTTCCAAATAATTCACTTCCTGCCACATAGCCACACAGGAAGTAAGGGTAAATCCCTACCAATGTCTTTCCTTGGGGACACAGGTCAATCTAAATAGTTTCCTTATTATGTACATTGCACTCCAGCATTTTGCTGGGTACACCCCAAATTATTAGGGAATTTGGGGTTAATTTACTAAAGGCAAATCCACTTTGCACTATAAGAGCACTTGCTGGATATCCGAGGGGGAAATGCAAGGAAACAAACAAAAAACACCATCTTTGCTTTTACATGATTGGATGTTACAATCACCAGATTTTCAGCAACTACACTTGTACTGCAGAGTGGATTTGCCTTTACTAAACCCCAAACTACCCAATGATTTGGGGTGTACACAACAAAGTGCTAGAGTGCAATTTGCTTAATGGGGACACTAGTTAGATTGATCTGTGTGTCCCCAAGAAAAGACATTGGTAGGGTTTTACCTTCACTTCCTGTTTAGCTGTGTGACAGGAAGTGAAGCCAATTTTACTAAAAGGGACACAAAGCCCAACCTAAAAAAAAACAAGCAGGGGTTCTAACACTTACTTGGTTTCCCTCAAAATGCCCACAATTAGAATCGTATTGCCTTGAGCTATTTAAGTGCAGTGCTCTAAATCAGTGCTTCTCAAGTACCCCCAACAGGCCATGTTTGCAGGTTTTCCTTCATCTTGCACATGTGCTTTAAATCACAGTCAATGGTTTGGTATCTTGGACAGCAATTCTCGATAAGATAAATTCACAAAACATGTCCTGTTGGGGGTACTTGAGGACTGAGGCTGAGAACCACTGCAGTAAAAGGGAAAATGTAATACTTACCGCACTGTATTTTTCATTTCCTGGTGACTACCCATGGCAGCACACAATACATGCATATGCTACCATGAAGGCACCAGGTTAGACAAATCACACCAGTTTTGTTTTGACATGCCAATCAGCTGTCACATTTGTTGCATAGAAAACACAAAACAAACATCAAAACTTTGCATCAAATTTTATTGTTCAACAAAACAAAGGGAAGCCAAAATAAAAAACATGGTCAATTTGAAACAGTCACAGCTTGAGAAAGATTTAGCAAAATAATGCAGCACAGACAATTACATCAAAGTGAACAAACAACACACATTAACAACATCAAAAAATTTTCAGGGGAAAAAATCCCCCACACAAAAAAATACAATCAACAAAAGTAAAACAAACATCTGTTCTGCAAAGACATAACAAATAAAATACATGTGTTACAAACTCGATAAGAACACCAAAATGTACGGACGGACGGACGGACGGACGGACGTACATTTTGGTGTCCTTATCGAGTTTGTAACACATGTATTTCAGACGGACGGACCAGGGCCTAAGGGCCAGTTCACACCATAGAAATGCAGTCCGGATGCGTTCCTGGTGCTTTTCTGCATGTGCATTTTTGACGCGTTCCAGTGCATTTTTGATGCATTTTTGGTGCGTTTTTGATGCAGTCCAGTGCTTTTTCCCCCTCCTTTCACTTAACCTTGTGTTGCAGTGCGTCTTTGGTGCATTTAGGTGCGTTCCAGTGCGTTTTTGTTACGTCCCGTCGTGTTTTTGATGTGTTTTACTGCGGTCCAGTACAGTTCTGTACATAAAAAATGTAACATGACCAATTTTTTTTTTTCCTTTCTGAAACACACTGGAACGGACTGCAGTGGTGTGAACTATGCCATTGGCATTAATGTGATCAACTTTCTTTGCGTTTTTCATGCATCAAAAAAACGCACTGCACTGCATCCGGTGTGAACTGGCCCTAAATATCATACCTGGGGGGTGTCTATAGTATGCCTGTAAAGTAGCGCATGTTTTCCATGTTTATAACAGTCCGAGAGCAAAAGGACATTTCTAAAGTAAAAATAATAGTCATTAAAATGTACTTGCAGCTGTAATGAATTGTCGGTTCCCGTCAATACAGATAAAAGTCATTGAAAGTCTTTGAAAAAAATAAAATAATGCCTGGGGGTTCCCCCAAATTCCATTACCAGGCCCTTCAGGTCTGGTATGGATTTTAAGGGGACCCCTGCGCCAAACTTAAAAAAAATGTCAGGGGGTCCCCCTAAAAATCCACACCAGACCCTTATCCGAGCACGCAACCTGGCAGGCCGCAGGAAAAGAGGGGGGGCGAGAGAACGCCCCCCCCTCCTGAACCGTACCAGGCCACATGCCCTCAACATGGGGAGGATGCTTTGATGCTTTGGGGGTCTGTGACCCCTCAAAGCACCATGTCCCCATGTTGATGGAGATAAAGGTCTCATCCCCACAACCCTTGCTGGTGGTTGTGGGGGTCTGCGGGTGGGGGGCTTATCGGAATCAGGAAGACCCCTTTAACAAAGGGGACCCCCAGATCCAGGCCCCCCCCGTGTGAAATAGTAATGGGGTACAAATGTACCCCTACCATTTCACAAAAAAAAAAGTGTCAAAAATGTTAAAAATTACAATAGCCGGTTTTTGACAATTCCTTTATTAATGTATTCTCCTTTCTTCCATCTTCTTCCATCTTCTTCTTTTCTCCATTCGGGTTTCTTCCTCCATCTTGTTCTTCATCTTCATCTTCATCTTCCTTCGGTGTTCTCGTCCGCATCTTGCTCCGGCTTCTTGTCCCCTTCTTCTTTCTCCGGCCGATCCGCTTGCATTCGAGGTTCCCGCTGTGTGACGCTTCAGTTCACCAGTTCTCCTCTGGGTCCGCTGCCACCCGGTGACCCCGCCCTCCTCTGACGCACATGGATTTCACGGGGACTTTCCCAGTGGTATCAGAGGGGGCGGAGCCACCGGATAGCAGCGGACCCAGAGGAGAACTGATGAACTGAAGCGTCACGCAGCGGGAACCTCGAATTCAAGCGGAGCGGCCGGAGAAAGAAGAAGGGGACAAGAAGCCAGAGCAAGATGCGGACGAGAACACCGAAGGAAGAAGGAAGATGAAGATGAAGAACAAGATGGAGGAAGAAACCCGAATGGAGAAAAGAAGAAGATGGAAGAAGAAGATGGAAGAAGATAGAAGAAAGAAGAAGACATTAATAAAGGAATTGTCAAAAACCGGCTATTGTCATTTTTAACATTTTTGACACTTTCTTTGTGAAATGGTAGGGGTACATTTGTACCCCGTTACCATTTCACACAGGGGGGGTGGGATATGAGGGTTCCCTTTGTTAAAGGAGGCTTCCAGATTCCGATAAGCCCCCTGTCCGCAGACCCCCACAACCACAGGGCAAGGGTTGTAGGGATGAGGCCCTTGTCCCCATGTTGAGGGACCCCAAAGCACCCTCCCCATGTCGAACAGCGAACAAATTGGGGTGTTCGCGTTAAATTCGAAAAGTCTATGGGAGAAATCTAAAGTGCTAATTATAAAGGCTTATATGCAAGTTATTATCATAAAAAGTGTTTGGGGACCCGGGTCCTGCCCCAGGGGACATGTATCAATGCAAATTTTTTTTTTTTAAACTGACGTTTTTTTGGGAGCAGTGATTTTATTAATGCTTAAAGTGAAACAATAAAAGTGAAATATTCCTTTAAATTTCGTACCTAGGGGGTGTGTATGATATGCATGTAAAGTGGCGCATGTTTCCCGTGCTTAGAACTGTCCCTGCACAAAGTGTCATTTTTGAAGGAAAAAAAGTCATTTAAAACTCACTCGCGGCTATTAATGAATTGTCGGCTCCCGGCAATACATAGAAAAGTCATTGATAAAAAAAAAAAAAAAAGCGTGGGGGTCCCCCAGAATTCAATTACCAGGCCCTTCAGGTCTGGAATGGATATTAAGGGGAACCCCGCCTCAAATTTAAAAAAAAAAATGCGTGGAGTTCCCCCAAATATCCATACCAGGCCCTTCAGATCTGGCATGGATTTTAAGGGGAACTCCACCCCAAATTTTAAAAAAAATGGCATGGAGTCCCCCCAAAAATCCATACCAGACCCTTATCCGAGCACGCAACCTGGCCGGCCGCAGGGGAAAAGGGGGAGACGAGAGAGCGCCCCCCCCTCCCTCCTGAACCGTACCAGGCCACATGCCCTCAACATGGGGAGGATGTCCCCATGTTGATGGGGACAAGGGCCTCATCCCCACAACCCTTGCCCGGTGGTTGTGGGGGTCTGCGGGTGGTGGGCTTATCGGAATCTGGAAGAACCCTTTAACAAAGGGGACCCCCAGATCCCGCCCCCCCCTATGTGAATTGGTAAGGGGTACATTGTACCCCTACCATTTCATGAAGAAAGTGTCAAAAAATGTAAATAAAAACACACAAACACCTTGAAAAAGTCCTTTATTAAAAAAAAAACTAAAAAAAAAAAACATTCCAGCGGAGAAATCCAGTGTCCCGCGGCGATCCGATGTCCAGCGCTGTCTGTCATTGGCTGAGCCTGAGCGGACCTGATGGGGAACTTCCTCCACAGTCTATTACATGTATAGACCCGCCCCTTCTAAAGTTCCCCATCAGGTCCGCTCAGCCAATGACTCGGTGTAAGGCTGAGGACCTGATGCGGAACATGAGAAGGGGCGGGTCTATACATGTATTACAAAGTGAGAGAAGTTCCCCATCAGGTCCGCCCCCTTGGTATGTCGGACCCCGCCTACGTCATTGGCCTGAGCGGGGAACTTCCTTCACTGTGTAATTGACGTAGGCGGAGTCTGACATACCGAGGGGGCGGACCTGATGGGGAACTTCATTCACTGTGTAATACATGTATAGACTCTATACATGTATTACGCAGTGAAGGAAGTTCCCCATCAGGTCCGCCCCCTTTGGTATGTCAGACCCCGCCTACGTCATTGGCCTGAGCGGGAAACTTCCTTCACTGTGTAAATTAAAATTACACAGTGAAGGAAGTTCCCCGCTCAGGCCAATGACGTAGGCGGGGTCCGACATACCGAGGGGGCGTACCTGATGGGGAACTTCTCTCACTTTGTAATACATGTATAGACCCGCCCCTTCTCATGTTCCACATCAGGTCCTCAGCCTTACACTGAGTCATTGGATGAGCGGACCTGATCGGGAACTTTAGAAGGGGCGGGTCTATACATGTAATAGACTGCGGAGGAAGTTCCCCATCAGGTCCGCTCAGGCTCAGCCAATGACGGACAGCGCTGGACATCGGATAGCCGCGGGACACTGGATTTCTCCGCTGGAATGTTTTTTTTTTTTTAATAAAGGACTTTTTCAAGGTGTTTGTGTGTTTTTTTTTTTTTTTTTACACTTTCTTCGTGAAATGGTAGGGGTACAATGTACCCCTTACCAATTCACATAGGGGGGGGCCGGGATCTGGGGGTCCCATTTGTTAAAGGGGTCTTCCAGATTCCAATAAGCCCCCCGCCCGCAGACCCCCACAACCACCGGGCAAGGGTTGTGGGAATGAGGCCCTTGTCCCCATCAACATGGGGACATCCTCCCCATGTTGAGGGCATGTGGCCTGGTACGGTTCAGGAGGGAGGGGGGGCCGCTCTCTCGTCCCCCCCTTTTCCCCTGCGGCCAGCCAGGTTGCGTGCTCGGATAAGGGTCTGGTATGGATTTTTGGGGGGACTCCACGCCATTTTTTTAAAAATTTGGGGTGGAGTTCCCCTTAAAATCCATGCCACATCTGAAGGGCCTGGTATGGATATTTAGGGGGAACTCCACGCATTTTTTTTTTAATTTGCGGCGGGGTTCCCCTTAATATCCATTCCAGACCTGAAGGGCCTGGTAATTGAATTTGGGGGAACCCCCACGCTTTTTTTTATTTTTTTATAAATGACTTTTCTATGTATTGCCGGGAGCCGACAATACATTAATAGCCGCGAGTGAGTTTTAAATGACTTTTTTTCCTTCAAAAATGACATTTTTTGCAGGGACAGTTCTAAGCACGGGAAACATGCGCCACTTTACATGCATATCATACACACACCCAGGGGAGGGCTGGCAGCCTTAGGCCTGGGGGGCAAGTCCAGCCAAGTGGCCCACTGAACACTGACCCACAGGCCAGCAGCCAGGAGGACCCACAGGCCAGCGGCCAGGAGGACCCCAGCGGCCAGCAGGACCCACAGGTCGGCTGGCGGCCAGCAGGACCCACAGGTCGGCTGGCGGCCAGCAGGACCCACAGGTCAGTGGCTTGCTCCCAGCAGGACCCACAAGCAATGGCCAGCTCCCAGCAGGACCCACAGCCCATTGGAGTTACTACCAAACTTCCAGTGCTGCAAATCAAATGTACAGTGCACTTAAAACAAACAGCCAATCAGAGACCAACTGCTCTTTTGCACATTGCTGGACGAAGATGGGGCTCAAGCAAGTGGCTGACAGATTCCTCCCTCCACACAAGTGGGTGGATGTGGGAATCCCCCCTTACTGTGACTGTCCCCTGACAGAATACACTGGTCAACACTGGTGCGGTTTGGCTGCAAGCAGCTAATTGAGCAAGGATTTCCAGCAGAAGATGATATAACAATGGGTTTCTGCCTAACATAGAGGGTTACACACTGATCGAAATTCAGCCCCAGCTGAACCCGATGAATTCTGATCTGTGTGTACCCAGCTTTACCTTATCCCTTGCTTCACCCTTTCTCTCTGCAATTCTGTTACTGGTCCCCTGCAGCTCCTGTGTATGTTAGGACTGACATTGGTCACACTCCAGCCTCCACTTCATACCATACGGGGTTAATCTTCCTCTATATGTGATGATGTGTTAGACCCCCTTCACACTGAGCCGCCCATAGCGTCGGCGGTAAAACGCCGCTATTTTTACCGCCAACGCTATGGTGGATTTGCAGCGCATTTCGGCCGCTAGCGGGGTGGTTTTACCCCCGCAAGCGGCCGAGAAAGGGCTAAAACCGATGAAGCAGCGCATTGCGAGCGGTATAGCCGCGCTGTCCCATTGATTTCAATGGGCAGCAGCGGTGGAGGAGCGGTATATACACTGCTCCAAAGATGCGGCTAGCAGGACTTTTTTTTACGGTCCTGCTAGCGCACCGCTCCAGTGTGAAAGCCCTCGGGGTTTTCACACTGGAGACAATGGAGCAGCTTTTTAAGGGCGGATTGCAGGCGCTATTTTTAACGCTATAGCACCTGCAATACGCTCCAGTGTGAAAGGGCTCTTAGGGAGGAGGAGAACACTGGAGCTGGCTGGAGCATAGAATCAGGTAAGTAAAAAAAAGGCTATACCCCTGTAGCGATACCCTCAACTAAGAGGGCCGCAGATTCGGTTTGGGCCCTGAATACAGCTCCACCAACCCCCGGCAATCTACTCGACCCTTTCTGGCACAGTTAGTCTAGGGGTATACACATTTAATACTTATACTTTATGAGAGACTCAGACACAGAGTAGTTATAAAGGAATAACAGATTTTACTTTCAGCTATGCAAAGGGAATGAACATTGATAACAACTTGACCTTTAGATTATACGCAGAGCCCTGCAATATCACAATATCAGTCACACTACACCATAGAGAGTGGGGGGGGGGGTGTAAGAAGATGCCACGTGGGGCGACTGTTAACTAGGCGCCCTGTGGCGCAATAACTAAAGTAGGTCCCTAATGAATCAGGCCTGATTCCTAATTCTAGAACTCAGTCCTGTATGAACGATGGATTCTTCACCGGCATCTGTAGAGGTGGTGCACTTAAGAATAAACAACAATTTGTAATTCAGGAAAAAAAGGAATGTTGATAACTGGCGACACTACACTGGAGATCCTCTGGATCAGTCCTGCTGTGGATCTCCAGTGAGAGTCTTTAACATGAGGTAGTAGGCCTCGGCAGTCTATAGGCACAGTACTATCAAACAGGTTATGGAATGAGCTTACGCTCGCTCACCTGCCGGACGCGATCTCCGTCTGGGACTTCCACCGGCTGTGTCTTCACTCGCCCACAGCGGTCGCTGCGATCGGGTCCCCGATCCAGTCTAGGCAGTAAGTAGAGATGTTGGATGCCACCCAGGCTCGCAGTGGGGTGGAAGGCTCTTTGGTCGGCTCCGGAAAGGCCCCAGGCTTCAGGCCTTACCCAGCGCAGGTCCGCACAGGTGTATCAGTCTCTGCCGTCCCGTGTCCAAAGAGGCCGAGCCAGGCCTCGCCCCTTCCTTATGAATCCCCACCCATGAGTCTCTGGGGCAGAAGCAAAACATCCTGGGAACCAGTGGGGTTCTGGGAACAGTAGTTTGAGAGTCTTTAAAGGAACCCCGCTACACACTCCCCCACTTAAACTCTTTGGTCCCCAAAGATAAACTTCAACAAATACTGTGTACAATTTTGGACAGTGTCGAGTATGATGTTGGCATAGGGAATTCCCACCAAAATTTTGGGATGGAACTCTCTTGCCCACAGGTCACACTACTATGAGTGACCTGCCTAACTGTGCCAGAGAGTGAGCTGGGGTTGCCCTCCACCAAATGGACAGTGGAGGGATCAGGATGCTCAACACTTCTCCTAGCCGTTACAACAGAGTCCTCTGAGCTCGTCCCCATTTTGGGGTAAGTTAGTTTCTTGGGAGGCCTGATAACTCTGCGAGCCCTCTGCTCCCTTGGGACTTCCGGCTCCAGCGCCACATGCTCTTCTTCAGGAATAAGTTCGGGTAACATTTCTAGTTCTGGAACCTCCGATTCAGAAGTTGACTGATAATTGGAATCTCTAGGATCCTCCTCTGAGCAAGTGTCAGGAACATCTTCCCAGTAATCAGCTGAGGGACTGAAGGGTATGAATTCAGTGGCCTCCGGATTCAGCGTTGCATCTGGAGTATCCCCTGTATTTGGGAGATCTATGGCGGACGGTCCCAGAGTCGAGGAAGGCCACAACCAGTCCAGTTCTCCTCCTTCATCTGTACTCAGTTGAGAGGCCTCCCCCTCTTCAGCTCGAGAGGTCTGAGACCGAGTACTCGGCCTGGGGATATCCAGGATAGAGACTGGTTCTGGGGGTATCCTGACTGCTTCAGCAAGTGGAAGCAAGTGGTTTCGATGCCACGTCTTCAGGGGTCCCACCTTCCCTTCGGGCTTTAGTTTGTAAACAGGCAACCCAGGCAACTTCCTACAGACGACATAGGGCTCCGATCTCCATCTATCTGCAAGCTTGTGTTTCCCAGGGATTCCCAGATTGCGTAGCAGTACTCGGTCCCCGGGCTGCAAATCCTGCACTCGAACCTTCGGATCGAAATTTCTCTTGTTGCGGGCCCCCCTTTGGTCCGAGGCCGCCTGGGCCTGTTCATAGGCCACCTGCAAGCTGCATCTAAGTCTGTCCACGTATCCCTTGTGAGATGTAGCTGAGGTATGATCTACAGAAGTGCCAAAAGCCAGATCCACTGGCAACTTTGCTTCTCTCCCAAACATGAGTCGATAAGGGGAGTAGCCAGTAGCATCACTTGTGGTACAGTTATAAGCATGCACTAGGGCGGATATGTGTTGGCTCCAATGTTGCTTCTTCTCTGTTTCTAAAGTCCCCAACATGTTGAGCAGGGTCCGGTTAAATCTCTCCGGCTGAGCATCTCCTTGTGGGTGGTAAGGTGTGGTTCTGGTCTTCTTTATTCCCAATGAGTCCAGAAGTTTCCGGATCAACCGACTCTCAAAGTCCCTTCCTTGATCTGAGTGGAGTCTCTGTGGTAGTCCGTAATGGACAAAATACTTCTCCATAAGTATCTTGGCCACGGTGGATGCCTTCTGATCTTTGGTGGGGAAAGCTTGGGCATAGCGGGTGAAATGGTCGGTTATTACCAGAACATTCCCCAATCCACTCAGGTCGGGTTCGAGGCAGAGAAAATCAATGCATACCAGATCCATTGGGCCTTGACTCTGTAAGTGGCCCATTGGGGCAGCTTGATGGGGTAGAGTCTTTCTCTGAATGCATCGTGCACAGGAATGGCAATACTCCTCTACTTCTGCCCTCATGCAGGGCCAATAGAACCGACTTCTGACAAGCTGGAAGGTCCTTTCTGCCCCTAGGTGACCATGATGGTCATGTAGGGCAATTAGTACAGTCTCTCGGTGCTTCTCTGGGAGGAACAACTGCCACTTATCTTCTGAGTCATCAGAGGGGCCCCTTCGGCAGACCACTCCCTGATGCACCTGCAGCCTGTCCCATTCCTTCCTCAACAGGCGAGCCTCCTTTGAGGGGTGATGTAGGAGTTTGTTGGGATCCTGATTCTCCAGTGCTTCGAGGACCAATCTCCCCATGGGGTCTTCCAGTTGGTCACACCTCAACTCCCTCTTGGATAGCTTTGGCAGGTTATCTTCTTGAAGCTGCGTTACTGCACAATAGTGTTTAGGGACTCCTATCATTGTAACTCCTATCTCCTCTGCCCTGGAGCCTCCTCTGGTTTGAAACTCAGCTCCTTGACAAAGGGCCCGCACTACCTCGGGTGCCACTTGGGTCCAGACTTCCCAGTCATTGGTCGTGGCATGAGATCTCCGGGACAGGGCATCTGCATCCCTATTTCCAGCCCCTGGTCTGTACTTCAGACTGAAGTTGAATCCAGACAAT
Organism: Rana muscosa; assembly: GCA_029206835.1. Classification (NCBI taxonomy): domain Eukaryota; kingdom Metazoa; phylum Chordata; class Amphibia; order Anura; family Ranidae; genus Rana; species Rana muscosa. The sequence goes on from CM055118.1 coordinate 23,878,137, forward strand.
GCAGCCAACCATCTGTGTCCGGTTGCATCTAGTCTTGCGGTGGTGAAGAGGTAGGTCAGGGGGTTGTTATCTGTCTTCACAGAAAACTCTGCCCCATAGAGGTAGTCTTTTAGCTTGTCTACTACTGCCCATTTGAGAGCCAGGAATTCCAGCTTATGAGTGGGGTAGTTCTTTTCTGAGGGGGTCAGGCTCCTGCTCACATAGGCCCCTGGTCGCAGTTGTCCTTCATATTCTTGGTAGAGCACTCCGCCTAGGCCCTCATGGCTGGCATCCACATGTAATTCATAAGGTCTGGTAGGGTCGGCGTAGGCCAGGACTGGGGCAGTGGTTAAGCTCCTCTTCAGGGCCTGGAAGGCCTCTTCACACCTTGAGTTCCACTGGTCTTGAACTGACTCACCAGGCCTCCTGGGCCCTGAGTCATCCTCTTCCCCTTCTGCCTTTAGCAATTCATTCAACGGGCGGGCAATCCAAGCAAACCCCTCCACAAACCTCCTATAATAGGAGCAGAACCCCAGGAAGGATCTGAGCTCTGTTACTGTGATGGGTCGTGGCCAGGAGGTGATTGCTTCCAACTTCTCGGGATCTGTGGCTACCCCTTCTTCAGACACTATGTGCCCCAGATAGTTCACAGAAGACTGGTAGAACCGACACTTCTCAGGAGAAAGCTTAAGTCCCTCCTCACTGAGTATTCTCAATACTTTCTCCAGCCTGGCCTCATGTTCTTCTAAGGTTCTCCCGAAGACAATGACATCATCCAAATACACAAGGACTTCTATAAGATTCATGTCTCCAACAGTCTTCTCCATAAGGCGTTGAAAGGTAGCAGGAGCTCCAGACAGACCCTGAGGCATCCTATTGAATTCGAAAAATCCCACCGGGGTTATGAAAGCCGTCTTCTCTCTGTCTTCTGGGTGCATAGGGATTTGATAGTACCCACTCTTGAGGTCCATCACACTGAACCATTTGGCTCCAGACAAACTCTGTAAGGCATCTTCTATCCTTGGCGTGGTGTATTGGTCAGGGATGGTTCTCCTGTTGAGGGTCCTGTAATCGATACAAAGCCTCAACGATCCATTCTTCTTTCTGACCACCACTATTGGGGAGGCATAGGGGCTTCTAGACTCCCGGATCACACCAGTCTTCTTCAGTTCTGCAAGTTGTTCCCTCAGATCCTCCAGATCTGCCAGGGGGACCCGCCGGACCCTCTCTCGGAAGGGCTTATCTTCTTGGAGGCGGATCCGATGGGTGGCACTTCTTGCACACCCCACATCGAATTCATCTTCAGGAAAGATCTTCTCCCATCTGGTCAGCTGGGCCTTGGCTCTCTCTTTCCAAGCCCTGGGTAGGTTCGGGTTTTCCACGGACAGCTTCTCCCAAACATCTCCTCCGTCACCCGTCCTCTTGACTTCGGATAGAGTGACCGGGGCAGCAGGGCTCACCTGTCCCAGCAACATTCTGGCAGGAATCTCCATGGGCCCTCCCGTAGTGTTCCTTACACTCACCGGGACTCTGCCATGGGCCTTCTTCAGGGCCTTGGGCGGGATCACTTCTGGTATCACTTCCAGGCCCGAGGACTCTTCCCTTGGGTCGGATTCCAGCATGACAAAGGGGCCAGATTGTTCCCACGTAAGCTTCACAGTGGCCCTAAGACAGATTACTTCTCCGGGCTGCAGTACTACTCCTTCTCTGCCAAGTCTCCACACCTTCCCTATCCCCTCTCCCGGGGTCTTCTGCTCTAAGACCAGTCGTTGGTAGGCCGTCTTTAGCATGGGATGGATTTTGGTGGCTGAATGGTTCCTCTCTTTCACTAGAGGGGTCAGGAGTCTCCGGACTAGATCCGTGTTTGTCCCTATAATCAGGGAAGTCTTGCTGGCCCCTGACGGCCGAGGACACACAACTGCCAGGGTGTCAAACACTTCAGCTTTCCCAGCTACGGATGGGTCGAAAGTCATCTTTATGGGCAGGTAACCATCGTAAGGGAAACTCTGGGTTCCAAGTCCCCATATCTCCAGCTCTTCTATCTTCTGGATAGGCAGATGACTCAAGTGCCTATCATAGAAGTCCCGGTATAGTAAAGTCACCTGTGCTCCGGTGTCCAGAAGAGCTTTAGTATAGACTCCTTCCACTTGAATGGGCACAGTAGGAGATGGGCCCACCAGTTCCTCTGGGTATGGCCGGACTGGGGTCACCTTCTTCTTCGGGCTTTTCCTCGCCCAGCTCCTTTTTGACTTTATTCTTTCCTGAGCCTGGCATGCATTGACTTTCTCCCTCTCAATGGGGGCACGAAGCCGCTGAGGGATGTTATTGTTCCTCTTAGGTGTGCTGTATTTCCACTGAGGGGTCTTGCCCCCTCCCTCTGGGGTATATCTTGGTGGGGAGGTACTATATCTCCTCCTAGGAGTTTTGTCTCCTCCATTCTTGGCCTTTTTATTCAATTTGGAGCGCACTGAAGATGATGGGCACCCGGTTGACTCCTTCACCGGGGCCCTTTAGAGTTTCCCGCCGGCTTATAATTATCCGTACTCTTCTTCTTTGGACTGGAGCATATGTTAGCAAAGTGGCCACTCCCTCCGCAGTTATAGCAAATCACCTCTTCTCGGTCCTGTAAGGAGGCCGGTGCTGAGGTGTTCGGAAACAACTCCTTTCTTGGACTTGGTTTCTCTGGTCTTCTTTGATCTTTCTCCATCAAAGAGGTCAGCATCACCAACACTTGGGCCATTTGCGATTTCAAAGTGTCGACCTCTGCATCTCTTTCCGGGCTCTTGACCGAATTGACCAACACTGGCACAGGGGTAACATTCGCCCTGGCCACCTGCTGATCTTTCTGCAGCGTCTCTTCGTCTCTAATAATTTTTATTAGATCAGAGTAGGTTAGTGACATTCCTCCTCCTGAGGTTTTCAGGTGCAGCCAAACCGGGTCTGAGCGCCATGCTCCCTTCATGATCTGCTTCATGCGTGCTTCATCTGCATCTTTGGGCAGCATTCCCTTCTTCAGAACAATCTTGCATAACTGCCTGTTCAGCCTTCTAACATATTCTGACAGTTTCTCATTCGGCTGCTGGAGAGTGTGTTCAAATTGATAGATCATCTCTGACACCTCCTCCAGCTGACCAAACTCTTCCTGCAGCATGGCCAGACAATCTTGAGCTGTACAGTTTTCATTTCCAAACCGGAAGCTCTTCACCGCTTCTGCCGCGGCACCTTTCATGCCTCTACTGCCTGTAATGCCTGTTCCACCTAGGTGTCAAAATCTTCCCCCCCGCAGGGACGGGAAGCTTCCCCGAGAATGTCTTTAGTCTCCGGTAGCTAGTCTCTACGTGCACCGTGCTTGTCTTCTGACAGTTTGTTAGTAGGTCCCCTAACGCCTTTATCAGTTCGGGTGATATGGCCGTGGCAGGTGCAGGCGTCACCGGAGGTGTCGCTCCGTCTCTCCTCTCTGGTGAGGTACGGGCCGCAGTCTGCGGTGGTCCCGTTGGGGGTGGCTCCTTCTTTATAGCGTGCGCCAGACGTCTGCGTATATTTGTGCTTGCAAACCTCTGGCTTCCCATCTGAATACTCCACTAGCGCATACTGGTGTGAGGTGTTCGGATCTAACTTTGTTCCCATCACCCACGGTGTACAATCTGGGGTCACTGACTTCATTAATCCTTCCACCGTCTCGGTCGACCATTCCTGACCCGGCATGTTAACGACCACCGACTGGCTTGGATCTGTCTTAGCTACTCCACACCACGTTCTGATGTCTTTCGGGTCCATGCCGGTACCTCTTGGCGGGTTTTCTGCTCTATCAGGATCCCGGATGAGCCCCCACGTGTAGCGATACCCTCAACTAAGAGGGCCGCAGATTCGGTTTGGGCCCTGAATACAGCTCCACCAACCCCCGGCAATCTACTCGGCCCTTTCTGGCACAGTAAGTCTAGGGGTATACACATTTAATACTTATACTTTATGAGAGACTCAGACACAGAGTAGTTATAAAGGAATAACAGATTTTACTTTCAGCTATGCAAAGGGAATGAACATTGATAACAACTTGACCTTTAGATTATACGCAGAGCCCTGCAATATCACAATATCAGTCACACTACACCATAGAGGGGGGGGTGTAAGGAGACGCCACGTGGGGCAACTGTTAACTAGACGCCACGTGGGGCGACTGTTAACTAGGCGCCCTGTGGCGCAATAACTAAACTAGGTCCCTAATGAATCAGGCCTGATTCCTAATTCTAGAACTCAGTCCTGTATGAACGATGGATTCTTCACCGGCATCTGTAGAGGTGGTGCACTTAAGAATAAACAACAATTTGTAATCCAGGAAAAAATGGAATGTTGATAACTGGCGACACTACACTGGAGATCTTCTGGATCAGTCCTGCTGTGGATCTCCAGTGAGAGTCTTTAACATGAGGTAGTAGGCCTCGGCAGTCTATAGGCACAGTACTATCAAACAGGTTATGGAATGAGCTTACGCTCGCTCACCCGCCAGACGCGATCTCCGTCCGGGACTTCCACCGGCTGTGTCTTCACTCGCCCACAGCGGTCGCTGCGATCGGGTCCCCGATCCAGTCTAGGCAGTAAGTAGAGATGTCGGATGCCACCCAGGCTCGCAGTGGGGTGGAAGGCTCTTTGGTCGGCTCCGGAAAGGCCCCAGGCTTCAGGCCTTACCCAGCGCAGGTCCGCACAGGTGTATCAGTCTCTGCCGTCCCGTGTCCAAAGAGGCCGAGCCAGGCCTCGCCCCTTCCTTATTTATCCCCACCCATGAGTCTCTGGGGCAGAAGCAAAACATCCTGGGAACCAGTGGGGTTCTGGGAACAGTAGTTCGAGAGTCTTTAAAGGAACCCCGCTACACCCCCTTCTCCCCTTCCCCTCCCCCACACTGCAAGAGTGGGCTTTTTCTGTACTTTCTTGGGCTGGGATAAGAAATCACATCCTTTGCTGTGTATATTCTTCAACCGGTTAGGAATTAGTGTGACATTTCAGGTGCTACATACATGTAATCCACATACTGTACACATTATATCTAATTAAAAATCATTATTTTTAGAAGATATAATGTGTATGTGGATTACATTTATGTAGCACCTGAAATGTCACACTAATTCCTAACCTGTTGAAGAATTTTACTTTCACTTTCAATAAACCTGCAGTGAAAAGTACAGAGCAGGTTCACACGGCAGTATGCAGAGCAGTGGAGACTTACAGTAAGTAGAAGTGGATCCAGTCTCCCTTCCATGCTGTACACAATCTTCACTCTGCCCTGGAGGAGGTCTCTGCTTTGTGCTGGGCGGGACCCAATCATCGATGCTGCAGTGTGAGGTTCTTCCTTCCCTGCAGGGACTGTACCATCTCCGATCTGGGGTAGGGGGGGAGGACTCAGGAACTCAAGGAGGGAGCCTGGAAATGGGTGTATCTGCTGTCACAGAGCAACAAACAGGGGCACATACATTTTGTTTTGGGCTGGCAATAGGGGCATACAAGGGATACAACTAAACTTTGTGGGCACATTTTTATTTACTATAACAGTGCGCCGCTGGTTCACGCGCCCAATTAAGGATTTATCCGGCGCACCTATTAAGGTATGAACCGGCGCAGCGCACTGTTGTTAGTAAATCACCCCCATAGTGTTGGTGCAAACTTCTTCTGGACAACTCTTCAAGGAGAACCCCAGAGACGAGCATACGGAACAGTAAGGTAACGGCAGGCCCAAATTTAAACCAGCAGCTCCTATGGGGGTAGTGCTACACTTCTATTGTAGCACTACCTTTATGGCATGTTGGGGCACTTTCAGACTGGCGTTGAATTCTAAAGCTGCCTTAAAGCGGAGCTCCACCCTAAAGTGGAACTTGCGCTCATAGTATTCCTCCCCCCCTCCGGTGCCACAATTGGCACCTTTCAGGGGTAGGGGGGTGCAGATACCTGTCTAAGACAGGTATTTGCACCCACTTCCGTGCATACAGTCTGCGGGTAGACTGTGGGTAGTGCGTCACTTCCCGGTCCCCCCTTGTGTGTTCTGGGAAACACACGGCTCCCAGAACACAATGGTGACCAATGAAAGGCACGCAGTACTGCTCGCAAATGCACAGTAGGGAACCGGGAAGTGAAGCCGCAACGCTTCACTTCCTGATTCCCTCACCCAGGATGGCGGTGGGGCAGCCGAGAGACGAGCAATCGCTCGTCTTCTGCTGCCGACGTCGCTGGACTCCAGGACAAGTAAAGCCCCGTACACACGGTTGGACTTTTGCCCAACAAACTTAGTTTTAAGCAAGTTGGACCAACAATCCGACCGTGTGTACGCTCGATCGGACAAACTTTTTTGAGTTTGGTTTTGTTTTCATCGGACAAAAGTTGGGTCTGCGAACGGACAAACTTTTGCCCAACAAAAGTCCTATGGAGCAAAGTCCTACTGTGTGTACAGAAAACCATAGGACTTTTGTTCGATGGACAAAACAACCAATGTTAAAATCAACCAACAATAGCAGAAGTTGACCAAAGGGTGGTGGTAAAGAGCAGAAAAGAGAAGAAAAAACATGTGATGTTGCAAAAAGTTTTGGGAAAGTTTGCAGAAAAGTCCTGTGGTGTGTATGCTATGGGTGTGCCCGGCCAACTCCGTTCGGACAAAAATCCACGGAAAAGTCCGATGGAAGTCCGACCGTGTGTACGAGGCTTAAGTGTCCTAATATTAAAAGTCAGCAGCTGCAGTATTTGTAGCTGCTGGCTTTTAATATATATTTTTTATGGCGGAGCTCCGCTTTAAAGCATATTAACGCACCTATAGTGTTAATGAGCGTCTTGAATGTGTTGTACAGGCATTCATGTTGTGTCAGGAAACACTCCTCAAACACTCTGTGAGATGTGTTTTTTATTTTGTACAAGGCTAAAATGGGTGCATTTACAGTGCGCTTAAGACGCTCTTGTGGTGCATTTCAATAGAAGTAAATTGAGGCAGTTGCAAAGCGTCTTTAAACACTTGAGGCAGCTTTATTTTTTCCATCACAACGTGCGGCAATGCTGACACTGCTCCCTATTTTAACAATTTTGAGTGACATTATTAGGCATTTGGAAAGTGTTAAAAATGTAACCACAACCACCTACCGCCTGTATGAAAGAGCCCATAGTGAAGCATTTATGAAGTGTCAGCTGGGCATTGGGGGAGAGGCAATGGAGGCTACTGTATCTCCGAATGCAATGGAAAATAATAGTGAATTAAGAAAGAGCAGCTCTATATGGAATTTCCCACCCTGCACAGCCAGGCACACCACATTTTTCACAGCACACAGAGTCAGGAAAATAGTCAGAGCAGCTTTTTTTTTTCTTTTATTTAGGGGATTAAACTTGGACGGGGAATATGGGATGTCCACTTGACTTCCATAGTTTCACTTCTACTCGTGGGCAACTGCAGTGCTGTAAGTGGAGACACGTTACCCCCGGAAGTGATATAGCACTTTGGGACAATCAGCGTTTCTCTTGCCTTTATACTTCAAGTGTTCATTCTTTCTTCACCTTGTTTGTTGCATTACAAATACTTAAGCGCACCAACAAAGCTAGCCGAAGATTACTGGAAACTGTTAGGAACACTCATCAGTTCAGATCATTGCTTAGGTTGATACAACGGGACACGCACCAGTTGATCTGTCCACTAGGGGGAGCCAAATCGTTTATTGAACTCATATGTGTAAGCTAACTGTTTGCATTCATTTTATTATCATTGTGCTATTTCAGTGAGCTGGGTGGGACTTGGTGGAGAAGTACCCCATTGCTGTCATCATTGCGTTGGGAGATTCCTCCACCGTGTGCTTCCTCAGGTCTAACCCTAAAATTGTTATGCATATGTTTGTCATTTGATTCTCGCAGGGATCTGTTTGAGTCAAATGTTGCTTGTGTAATCTCTATTCTATTTTCTAAGTAAACATATTACCTTTTGGCTGAACTGCATCTTGTGTGGGACAGATAAACCACACCAAGGTAACAATTAGTGATGAGCCGAACACCCCCGGGTTCGGTTCGCACCAGAACCCGCGAACGGACCGAAAGTTCGAACGAACATTAGAACCCTATTAAATACAATGGATGCGAACGTTCGAATTCTAAAGTGCTAATTATAACAACTATTATGCATGTTATTGTCCTAAAAAGGGTTTGGGAACCCGGGTTCTGCACCAGGGGACATGTATCAATGCAAAAAGAAGTTTTAAAAACGGTCGTTTTTCGGGAGCAGTCATTTTAATGATGCATAAAGTGAAAAAAAAAAGTCAAATATTCCTTTAAATATCGTACCTGGGGGGTGTCTAAAGTATGCCTGTGAAGTGCCACGTGTTTCCCGTGTTTAGAACTGTCCCTGCACAAAATAACATTTCTAAAGGGAAAAAAGTCATTTAAAACTGCTTGCGGCTTTAATGCAATGTCTGGTCCCGGTAATATGGATGAAAATCTTTAGGAAAAATGGCATAGCTACCCCATCAACACCCCCCCCCCCCTACCCCAGCCCATTACCAGCCCCTTTGGGTCTTGTATGGATATTAAGGGGAACCCCGCACATAAAATAAAAAAGGCCCTATATACTCTGAACAGCCGTATACAGGCGGTGCATACAAGACAGGGACTGTAGGTTTGTTCTTATGTAGAATGTGTTTGTAATTTTGAACAGGTACATTGTTGAAGTGTAGCTCCAGCCCAAAAATCTATTTTTAAACTTTTTGGGAAACATAGGTAAGGGTTATCACCCCTGTAACATTTTTTTTGCTGTCTGTGCCCCTGTTCAGAACATTTCACCTCACTTTCCGTCCCAATGACAACTGTTTTTGAAATGTGGTGTTTTTCTTGAAACAAGGATTGCTGATAAAGCATCAGTACAGATGAGACCCCTTTCTCCCATATTTATTCTTACAGGAGAGAATTTTCCTTTCTAGGGGTAGATTTCCTCTCACTTCCTGTTGTCTTCTTTCGTTTGCAAGTAGGAGTCGTTTGTAAGTTGGATGTTTGAAAGTAGGGACCTGCCGTATATACTCTGCAGAAATAGGCCCCTTAGTTGTTGGTGTTGGCACAACACTGTAAGCACTCAGTTACTCTTGGTTGGTGCTGGAACGCCCTGCTGTCAACTATTATATCAGGAATTTTAATTACATATAATTGTTGAACAGTGGTAGTAAAAATTGGGGCTTTGATGGTGGTGCTGGTGCCACAACACTGTAAGCCCTGACAGTTACTCTTGGTGGGTGCAGCAATGGGCCCTGCTGTGAATTATTAGATCAAGAATTGTAATTACATGCCCCTTTTGAACAGGGGCTGAAAAATTGGGCCTTTCGTGGTGGTGGTGGTGGTGGCGTTGCCACAAGACTGTAAGCCCTCAGAGTTACTCTTGGTGGGTGCAGCAATGGACCCTGCTGTGAATTATTAGATCAAGAATTGTAATTGCATGCCCCTGTTGAACAGGGGCTGAAAAATTGGGCCTTAGGCACTGGTGGCACAACACTACAACCCCTCACAGATACTGTACTTGGAGCACAGCAATGAGCCCTGTTGCAAAGTATTGCTTCAAAAATTGTAATGACACGCCCCTGTTAAACAGGGGCTGAAAAATTGGGCCTTAGGCACTGGTGCCACAACACTCCAACCCCTCACAGATACTGTACTTGGAGCACAGCAATGAGCCCTATGGCAAATTATTGCTAAAAAAATTGTAATTACACGCCCCTGTAAAACAGGGGCTGAAAAATTGGGCCTTAGCCACTGGTGGCGGCACCCATAAACAAAAATGATCTTCCAAGCTATCATCATCAATCGTATCATTGAGGACTCGGAGGAGGAGGATAGCCAGTCAACATAACAGCACAGGCACTCAGCATCAGCATCAGTCTTGAAGGGATGTGACATGTTAAAATCAATTAGTCTGTTATATCAGCATCAGGTGTGTGGTAGCTGGTGGTGATCCAAGACTGGTTCATCTTGATGAAAGTCAGTCGATCAACCGAGTCGGTGGACAGGCGCACCCTGTGATCCGTGACAAATCCTCCAGCAGCACTGAATGTGCGTTCCGAAAGAACGCTGGATGCAGGACAGGCCAGTAGCTCAATTGCATACTGTGCAAGCTCTGGCCAGTGATCCATCCTCAAGACCCAGTAAGCCAGAGGATTTTCGGTGGGGAAGGTGTCCAAGTCTGACCTTGCCCCTAGATATTCCTGCACCATGTTTATCAGACGCTGGCGATGGTTGCTGGAACCGATCATACTTTGGGGCTGCGGACTAAAGAATTGTCTGAACGCATCGGTCAGACGGCCACCTTCCCCACCGCTCCTTCTTTGACTGGCCGAAGCCTCAGCAACTCGTTGTCCAGGACCAGGAGTTTGTAACCTCCCAGTCTCTGGGAACGCGTTGCACAGACCTTTCTGCAAGGCCTCCCGGAGTTGTCTCATCCTCTGCTCCCTCTGCGACGGTAACATAAGGTCCGCAACCTTACCCTTGTACCGTGGATCAAGGAGAGTGGCCAGCCAGTAATGGTCCCTCTCCTTGATCCGAAGAATACGAGGATCCTTCCGCAGACTTTGCAGGATCAGGGAGGCCATGCAGCGTAGGTTTGCTGAGGCATTCGCTCCGGAGTCCTCTGGGTCACTAAGGACGACATGATCCGCAGCCACCTCCTCCCAGCCACGTACAAGTCCACTGGTTTCTTGGGACTGTAAATCATCCCTAAAAGACTGCTGCTGATGATGCTGAGTGCCAGCCTCCACCTCCATGTTGACACAATCCTCCTCCTCCTCCTCCTCCTCCTCCTCCTCCTCTTCCTGTGCGATGGGTGGGACAGAAGGAACACTGTCTGGGTAAAGGGGGCCTTGAGAGGCAAGGAAGTCCTCCTCTTCCTGCCTCTGTTCTGCCTCAAGTGCCCTGTCCATTATTCCACGCAGCGTGTGCTCCAACAGGTGGACAAGAGGTACAGTGTCACTGATGCATGCACTGTCACTGCTCACCATCCTCGTGGCCTCCTCAAATGGTGCCAGGACAGTGCATGCATCCCTGATCATGCCCCACTGGCGTGGAGAAAAAAAACCAAGCTCCCCTGACCCTGTCCTGGTGCCGTAGTCGCACAGGTACTCATTGATGGCCCTCTGCTGCGTGTGCAGCCGCTGCAGCATGGCCAACGTTGAGTTCCACCTGGTGGGCATGTCACATATAAGGCGGTTCTTGGGCAGGTTCAACTCCTTTTGCAGCTCAGCCAGGCGAGCACGGGCATTATAAGATCTGCGGAAATGCACACAGACTTTCCTGGCCTGCCTCAGGACATCCTGTAAGCCCGGGTACCTGCCCAAGAACCGCTGCACCACCAGGTTAAGGACGTGAGCCACACAGGGCACATGGGTCAGTTGTCCCTGTCGGAGGGCGGAGAGGAGGTTGGTGCCATTGTCGCAAACCACCATTCCTGGCTTAAGCTGGCGTGGCGTCAACCACCTCTCGGCCTGGCCCTGCAGAGCAGACAGGACCTCTGCCCCAGTGTGGCTTCTGTCCCCCAAACACACCAGCGCAAGCACGGCATGGCATCTTTTTGCCTGCGTACTTGCGTAGCCCCGTGAACGGCTACGGAGCACCGCTGGTTCATAGGACAAACCACAGGAAGAGGCCATGGAGGAAGAAGAAGAGGAGGGGGTGGAGGAGAGAGGTGTGTCACAACCAGTAGTAGCATTTTGGAGGCGTGGCGGTGGGACAACCTCCAACACTACTGCACCTTGTCCTGCATCCTTCCCAGCTGCCAAAAGAGTGACCCAATGGGCCGTGAAAGAAAGGTAACGTCCCTGTCCATGCCTGCTGGACCATGAGTCAGCGGTAATATGCACCTTACCGCTGACCGCCCTGTCCAGCGAGGCCAAGACATTGCCTTCCACATGCCGGTAGAGAGCCGGAATAGCCTTCCGTGAGAAAAAGTGGCGTTTGGGAACCTGCCACTGAGGAACCGCACATTGCACAAACTCACGGAAAGGGGCCGAGTCTACCAACTGAAAAGGCAGCAGTTGAAGCGCTAGCAATTTAGCCAAGCTAGCATTCAACCGCTGGGCATGTGGATGGCTGGGAGTGAACTTCTTTCGACGGTCCAGCAGCTGGGGCAGGGAAATTTGCCTGCTAGAATCGGACGTCGGTGTACTGCTAGCAGAGTGGCCGCAAGTACTTGGCTGTGACACACCTAATTCTACACCTTCATTCCTCTCAGTGCATGTTTCAGAGAGGACTGAAGTTATAGTGGGGTTGGAGATCCCAGCTGATGCGGTGCAAGGAGAGGTCCGCTTTGTTCTTTGGTGTGGGTCTTTGAGGTAGGCTTGCCAACGAGCTGCATGGCAGGTCAACATATGTCTGGTCAGGCATGTGGTACCCAAGCGGCTGATGTTTTGGCCACGCGATATACGCTTGAGACATATGTTGCAAACAGCAGCTGTGCGATCTGATGCACTAGCCTCAAAAAAGGCCCACACCAAAGAACTTTTTGAATGACGGGCAGAGGCAGCGCCCTGCACAGGCGGAGCTCTGCGGTGTGATTCCGTCGGTGTACTGCCCTTACGCTGGCCACCAAAGGGCATCCTGCCTCGTTGGAGATGTGCCTCCTCCTCATCCTCCTCCTCCTCCTCTCTCCTATTAGGCACCCACGTGGAGTCAGTGACCTCATCATCACCTCCCTCCTCATCACTGGAGCCAATCTGGCAGTATGCTGCAGCTGCTGGAACATGACTGCCAGATTGGTGTCCTTCTTGAGCATCCCCTCTGTCTGCTCTCACGCTACTGCCTTCCTCTAGCTGGGTTTCATCATCAGACCCTTCGAAACGCTGGGCATCCTCCTGGAGCATGTACCCAACACTGTGCTGAAACAGTTCGGGGGACTCCTCAGGAGGAGGACATGGTGGGTCTAGGGAAGGAGTGACTGATGATGAGTCTGACATTGATACCAGGGAAGAGGACGCTTTGGCAGCTGCTTTTCCAGTACCCTGAGCCTGGGTGAGAGAGGATGAGGAGGAGGAGGAGGGCTTGGTCATCCACTCTACCAAGTCTTCGGCATGATGTGGCTCAACATGTCCAGCTGCCGAAAAGAAGGACAAGCGTGTCTCATGGCCATGTGCTGATGACAATGCACCGCGTCCACGACCAGCACTGTTGCCCCCAGACACAGAGCCTGCTTGCCCTCTTTTATTGCCTCCTGACTGTCTGCCTCTCCTTGTTTGCCTTCCAGAAATTCTAATAGATGGCCTGCAGGGAGATGGGATAAAAGCAATAAGGGCTACCTTCAGGTGTCCTTCTCTGTCCCTTGAAACAAGGACTTGCACAGTGAAAGAAACTGACACTCTCCCTACCTACAGTTTTCTGTCCCTAGAAAAAATGTTTTTTTTAAGCACAATTTAGCACAAGGAGAATTAACTCACTGTCCTTCCAGGTCCCTGGAAACAAGGACTTTCACAGTGAAAGAAACTGACACTCTCCCTACCTACAGTTTTCTGTCCCTAGAAAAAATGTTTTTTTTAAGCACAATTTAGCACAAGGAGAATTCACTCACTGTCCTTCCAGGTCCCTGGAAACAAGGACTTTGACAGTGAAAGAAACTGACACTCTCCCTACCTACAGTTTTCTGTCCCTAGAAAATATGTTTTTTTTAAGCACAATTTAGCACAAGGAGAATTCACTCACTGTCCTTCCAGGTCCCTGGAAACAAGGACTTTGACAGTGAAAGAAACTGACACTCTCCCTACCTACAGTTTTCTGTCCCTAGAAAAAATGTTTTTTTTAAGCACAATTTAGCACAAGGAGAATTCACTCACTGTCCTTCCAGGTCCCTGGAAACAAGGACTTTCACAGTGAAAGAAACTGACACTCTCCCTACCTACAGTTTTCTGTCCCTAGAAAAAATGTTTTTTTTAAGCACAATTTAGCACAAGGAGAATTAACTCACTGTCCTTCCAGGTCCCTGGAAACAAGGACTTTCACAGTGAAAGAAACTGACACACTCCCTACCTACAGTTTTCTGTCCCTAGAAAAAATGTTTTTTTTAAGCACAATTTAGCACAAGGAGAATTCACTCACTGTCCTTCCAGGTCCCTGGAAACAAGGACTTTCACAGTGAAAGAAACTGACACTCTCCCTACCTACAGTTTTCTGTCCCTAGAAAAAATGTTTTTTTTAAGCACAATTTAGCACAAGGAGAATTCACTCACTGTCCTTCCAGGTCCCTGGAAACAAGGACTTTCACAGTGAAAGAAACTGACACTCTCCCTACCTACAGTTTTCTGTCCCTAGAAAAAATGTTTTTTTTAAGCACAATTTAGCACAAGGAGAATTCACTCACTGTCCTTCCAGGTCCCTGGAAACAAGGACTTTGACAGTGAAAGAAACTGACACTCTCCCTACCTACAGTTTTCTGTCCCTAGAAAAAATGTTTTTTTTAAGCACAATTTAGCACAAGGAGAATTCACTCACTGTCCTTCCAGGTCCCTGGAAACAAGGACTTTGACAGTGAAAGAAACTGACACTCTCCCTACCTACAGTTTTCTGTCCCTAGAAAATATGTTTTTTTAAAGCACAATTTAGCACAAGGAGAATTCACTCACTGTCCTTCCAGGTCCCTGGAAACAAGGACTTTGACAGTGAAAGAAACTGACACTCTCCCTACCTACAGTTTTCTGTCCCTAGAAAATATGTTTTTTTAAAGCACAATTTAGCACAAGGAGAATTCACTCACTGTCCTTCCAGGTCCCTGGAAACAAGGACTTTGACAGTGAAAGAAACTGACACTCTCCCTACCTACAGTTTTCTGTCCCTAGAAAAAATGTTTTTTTTAAGCACAATTTAGCACAAGGAGAATTCACTCACTGTCCTTCCAGGTCCCTGGAAACAAGGACTTTCACAGTGAAAGAAACTGACACTCTCCCTACCTACAGTTTTCTGTCCCTAGAAAAAATGTTTTTTTTAAGCACAATTTAGCACAAGGAGAATTAACTCACTGTCCTTCCAGGTCCCTGGAAACAAGGACTTTCACAGTGAAAGAAACTGACACTCTCCCTACCTACAGTTTTCTGTCCCTAGAAAAAATGTTTTTTTTAAGCACAATTTAGCACAAGGAGAATTCACTCACTGTCCTTCCAGGTCCCTGGAAACAAGGACTTTCACAGTGAAAGAAACTGACACTCTCCCTACCTACAGTTTTCTGTCCCTAGAAAAAATGATTTTTTTAAGCACAATTTAGCACAAGGAGAATTCACTCACTGTCCTTCCAGGTCCCTGGAAACAAGGACTTTGACAGTGAAAGAAACTGACACTCTCCCTACCTACAGTTTTCTGTCCCTAGAAAAAATGTTTTTTTTAAGCACAATTTAGCACAAGGAGAATTCACTCACTGTCCTTCCAGGTCCCTGGAAACAAGGACTTTGACAGTGAAAGAAACTGACACTCTCCCTACCTACAGTTTTCTGTCCCTAGAAAATATGTTTTTTTAAAGCACAATTTAGCACAAGGAGAATTCACTCACTGTCCTTCCAGGTCCCTGGAAACAAGGACTTTGACAGTGAAAGAAACTGACACTCTCCCTACCTACAGTTTTCTGTCCCTAGAAAAAATGTTTTTTTTTAAGCACAATTTAGCACAAGGAGAATTCACTCACTGTCCTTCCAGGTCCCTGGAAACAAGGACTTTCACAGTGAAAGAAACTGACACTCTCCCTACCTACAGTTTTCTGTCCCTAGAAAAAATGTTTTTTTTAAGCACAATTTAGCACAAGGAGAATTCACTCACTGTCCTTCCAGGTCCCTGGAAACAAGGACTTTCACAGTGAAAGAAACTGACACTCTCCCTACCTACAGTTTTCTGTCCCTAGAAAAAATGTTTTTTTTAAGCACAATTTAGCACAAGGAGAATTAACTCACTGTCCTTCCAGGTCCCTGGAAACAAGGACTTTCACAGTGAAAGAAACTGACACTCTCCCTACCTACAGTTTTCTGTCCCTAGAAAAAATGTTTTTTTTAAGCACAATTTAGCACAAGGAGAATTCACTCACTGTCCTTCCAGGTCCCTGGAAACAAGGACTTTGACAGTGAAAGAAACTGACACTCTCCCTACCTACAGTTTTCTGTCCCTAGAAAAAATGTTTTTTTTAAGCACAATTTAGCACAAGGAGAATTCACTCACTGTCCTTCCAGGTCCCTGGAAACAAGGACTTTGACAGTGAAAGAAACTGACACTCTCCCTACCTACAGTTTTCTGTCCCTAGAAAATATGTTTTTTTAAAGCACAATTTAGCACAAGGAGAATTCACTCACTGTCCTTCCAGGTCCCTGGAAACAAGGACTTTGACAGTGAAAGAAACTGACACTCTCCCTACCTACAGTTTTCTGTCCCTAGAAAAAATGTTTTTTTTAAGCACAATTTAGCACAAGGAGAATTCACTCACTGTCCTTCCAGGTCCCTGGAAACAAGGACTTTCACAGTGAAAGAAACTGACACTCTCCCTACCTACAGTTTTCTGTCCCTAGAAAAAATGTTTTTTTTAAGCACAATTTAGCACAAGGAGAATTAACTCACTGTCCTTCCAGGTCCCTGGAAACAAGGACTTTCACAGTGAAAGAAACTGACACTCTCCCTACCTACAGTTTTCTGTCCCTAGAAAAAATGTTTTTTTTAAGCACAATTTAGCACAAGGAGAATTCACTCACTGTCCTTCCAGGTCCCTGGAAACAAGGACTTTCACAGTGAAAGAAACTGACACTCTCCCTACCTACAGTTTTCTGTCCCTAGAAAAAAAGTTTTTTTTAAGCACAATTTAGCACAAGGAGAATTCACTCACTGTCCTTCCAGGTCCCTGGAAACAAGGACTTTCACAGTGAAAGAAACTGACACTCTCCCTACCTACAGTTTTCTGTCCCTAGAAAAAATGTTTTTTTTAAGCACAATTTAGCACAAGGAGAATTAACTCACTGTCCTTCCAGGTCCCTGGAAACAAGGACTTTCACAGTGAAAGAAACTGACACTCTCCCTACCTACAGTTTTCTGTCCCTAGAAAAAATGTTTTTTTTAAGCACAATTTAGCACAAGGAGAATTCACTCACTGTCCTTCCAGGTCCCTGGAAACAAGGACTTTGACAGTGAAAGAAACTGACACTCTCCCTACCTACAGTTTTCTGTCCCTAGAAAAAATGTTTTTTTTAAGCACAATTTAGCACAAGGAGAATTCACTCACTGTCCTTCCAGGTCCCTGGAAACAAGGACTTTGACAGTGAAAGAAACTGACACTCTCCCTACCTACAGTTTTCTGTCCCTAGAAAAAATGTTTTTTTTAAGCACAATATAGCACAAGCACAAAACACACTGACACTCTCCCTACCTATCCTTCTCTTTCCCTAAACTAAAGGAATCCAGGTTAAGCAAGAAAGAAATAAAAGTCACTGTCCCTGCCTATGCTGCTCTATCCCTGCTCCGGAACACACTACACTAGGCCGCCGTGCTGGCGGCCTTTTATAGTGTGGGGCGTGTACTAAACACCCTCAGCAATAATTGGCCACAGGCATCCTGCCTGTGGCCAATCATTGCTCTCCTCGCTGCCGGCGCTGTGATTGGCCAAGCATGCGGGGTCACAGTGCATGCTTGGCCAATCACAGCGCCTGGATGACACTGCGATGGCGTAGTGCATTGTGGGCCGTTCGCGTCACTCGAATTTGGCGCGAACGGCCCAAATCGTTCGATCTTCGTCGAACGATCGAACAGCCGATGTTCGAGTCGAACGTATGTTCGACTCGAACACGAAGCTCATCCCTAGTAACAATATTTAACTACATTTATTGTTGTGTGGTTTAACCACTTAGCAACCACCTGCCGACAAATAACGTCGACAAGGTGGTTGCTGAACTCTGGGAGGACGTTATATAACGTCCTCCCAGAATCGCGCTCCCGAGCGCCCCCTGGGGCGCGCACACGGAAATCTCCGTGACCGCCGGGTCCTCTGCATCACGAATCGCGGTAAATCGCCGCTGATAGCGGCCGTTTACCACGTGATCGCTCCGTCAAATGACGGAGCAATCACTTGTAAACAGACCAGCGTCATGTGATGACGCCGGTTCCTCTCTCCCCTCTCTGTACCGATCGGTACAGTGTGAGAGGAGAGGGGAGGGAGCGGATCATGTCAGCTCCCTCCCCCATGTCAGCTGTGGGCTAGATCTGTGACAATTGCAGTCACAGATCCAGCAATCCATCCATCCCTGCTCAGCCATCCCTGTCAATACTCTACAAAATACTCTGTGCAATACTCTGCAAAATACTCTGCAATACCCTGCGCAATACTCTGCAAAATACTCTGCAATACCCTGCGCAATACTCTGCAAAATACTCTGCAATACCCTGCGCAATACTCTGCAAAATACTCTGCAATACCCTGCGCAATACTCTGCAAAATACTCTGCAATACCCTGGTGCAATACTCTGCAATACCCTGGTGCAATACTCTGCAATACCCTGCGCAATACTCTTCAATACCCTGCGCAATACTCTGCAATACCCTGCAATACCCTTCGCAATACCCTGCAATACCCTGCGCAATACCCTGCAATACCCTGCGCAATACCCTGCAAAACCCTGCGCAATACTCTGCAATACCCTGCGCAATACTCTGCAATACCCTGTGCAATACTCTGCAATACCCTGCACAATACTCTGCAATACCCTGCACAATACACCCTGCGCAATACTCTGCAATACTCTGCGCAATACCCCCTGTGCAATACCCCGTGCAATACCCCGTGCAATACCCTGCCATACTCCGCAATGCCCTGCAATACTCCGCAATGCCCAGCAATACTCCGCAATGCCCGGCAATACTCTGCAATAACCACTTCCCGCCCGCCGGCCGTCATATGACGTCCTTGACTTTGTGCGGGGATATCTCAATTATAGGTGCAGCTACAGGCATCATTCAGATATTAGCTTTTTCAGCCGGCGATTCCCTACACCATAACAACAATCATAGCGGCTGTTCCGCCGTTGATCATTCTTACGGGAGGCGAGAGGGGATGTCCCCCCCCCTGGTGCTTCTACCGACTCACCGCTATGATCAAAGCCAGGATTGTTTTTTTTTTCAGGCTTCACAGCTTAGAGGTGAGATGTGGGGTCCTATTGACCCCATATCTCACTGTAAAGAGGACCTGTCATGTCATATTCCTATTACAAGGGATGTTTATGTTCCTTGTAATAGGTATAAAAGTGATCAAAAAAATTTGGGGGCGGAAAAAACATGTCAAACTAAAATAGATAAAGTAAAATGAACAATAAAAAAAAAAAAAAAAAAATTTAAGCGCCCCTGTCCCCGTGAGCTTGCATACAGAAGCGAACGCATACGTAAGTCCCGCCCACATATGAAAACGGTGTTCAAACCACACATGTGAGGTATCGCCGCGAACGTTAGAGCGAGAGCAATAATTCTGGCCCTAGACCTCCTCTGTAACTCAAAACATGTAACCAGTAAAAATATTTAAAACGTCGCCTATGGGGATTTTTAAGTAGCGAAGTTTGGCGCCATTCCACGAGCGTGTGCAATTTTGAAGGGTGACATGTTAGGTATCTATTTACTCGGCGTAACTTAATCTTTCACATTATGTAAAAAGATTGGGCTAACTTTACTGTTTTTTTTTTTTTTAGCACAAAACATTTTTTTCCCGTAAAAAACGCGTTAAAAAAATTGCTGCGCAAATATCGTGCGAGATAAAAAGTTGCAATGACCACCATTATATTCTCTAAGGTCTTTGCTAAAAAAACATATATAATGTTTTGGGGTTCTATGTAATTTTCTGGCAAACAAATGATGATGTAGGAGAGAAATGTCAGAATTGGCCTGGGTGCTCCAGAACGCCTGAAGGTGCTCCCTGCATGTTGGGCCTCTGTATGTGGCCACGCTGTGTAAAAGTCTCACACATGTGGTATCGCCATACTCGGGAGTAATAGCAGAATGTGTTTTGGGGTGTAATTTGTGGTATGCATATGCTGTGTGTGAGAAATAACCTGCTAATATGACAATTTTGTGAAAAAAAAAAAAAAGAGAAAAAAAAATCTTGATTTTGCAAAGAATTGTGGGAAAAAATGACAACTTCAAAAAACTCACAATGCCTCTTTCTAAATACCTTGGAATGTCTTCTTTCCAAAAAGGGGTCATTTGGGGGGTATTTGTACTTTTCTGGCATGTTAGGGTCTCAAGAAATGAGATAGGCCGTCAGTACTTCAGGTGTGATCAATTTTCAGATATTGGCACCATAGCTTGTGGACTCTATAACTTTCACAAAGACCAAATAATATACACCAATTTGTACTTATTTTTACCAAGGATATGTAGCAGTATAAAATTTGGCCAAAATTTATGAAGAAAAAATAGTAATTTGCTAAATTTTATAACAGAAACGAAAAAAAAATCATTTTTTTACAGAATTTTCAGTCTTTTTTCTCTTATAGCGCAAAAAATAAAAAACCCAACGGTGATTAAATACCACCAAAAGAAAGCTCTATTTGTGTGAAAAAAAGAAAAAAAAATCATATAGGTACAGTGTTGTATGACTGAGTAATTTTCATTCAAAATGTGAGAGCACCGAAAGCTGAAAATTGGTCTGGTTATTAAGGGGGTTTAAGTGCCCAGTGGTCAAGTGGTTAATTGTGGCCCTCTATAGCCTTTTAGGGGCCCACAATCACATTGTTGTCCAGTTGTGCGAAGGGGGAACCGATCCAAATTACAGGGGTTGATAGGCAGAGTACAGGCCCAAACTTAAACCAGCAGCTCCTACGGGGGGCTCGTCCGGGATTTCTGTGACTCTGCAATCAAACTCCCCCCCCCCCCCAGACAGAACCTCTACCGGCACCAAAATGGATTCTGTTGCTGCTATAGCATGGTGCAAGGAGGAAAACGCCCGCTCAGACTGCAGTATGGTACTTTAAATTCCAGGAGAGTCCTGGGGTGAAGAACAGTTAAGTCAAGCCATGAAGACACTGTCCCCAGACAAGAAAGCATGGGTGATTGCTGTAAAGACAGATACAGGGACCCCACATACTTATGCATTGATTTAGTGGAAACAGGAAATCCCAGAACACTTCAAGGGCACAAGAGTGAAGTTGGCCAAAAAGGGAGAACTTAATGTGATACACCCAGAGGCACCGAAAGAAGGCCCTGTCTCACCCAGTCAAGCTGACTCTAGCAAACCAGAAGTTCCTGCCAAGTCACCTCTGGCCACCATTGGGCCCGAACTCTGTGCTGTCCTTGAGGAATTTGTTGCAAAGTGCAAAAAGGATCGCATACTCGGCTGCTGGTTGCAGGAAGCTCAGGTTTTTTTCTGGAAGGCAACCAGTACCTTCAGCGGAAGACAGTTTTGAAGAGTAGGTGGACCAGGCTACCCAAGCGTTGGATGAATGGGACATACCAGAGCCGCATAAGAAGCAGAGGATCACGGAGAGTCTGAAGGGACCTGCCCTGGAGGCCATTCGCAACCTGAAGCTCAGTAAAAAAGACTGTACTGCCCAAGACTACCTGAGCATTTTACAGGATGTATTTGGTCACACTGAGAAAGTCACGACCTCATCTACCAAATGGAACACTCTTATCAGAAAGAAGGAGAGAAGTTGTCAGAGTACATGAGGCGCCTGGACAAGATTATACACCAGATCCTGTTGAAAAAAGGGTTAGACCCTCTGAAGGTGGATGAGATCAGAGCAAAGCAAGTTTTGAAAGGGGCCCAACCTTTAGACCCCATTACCCTTTTGTTGAGAACCCGGCAGGATGGTGGTATCTTGAAGTATCCAGACTTGATCCGGATTGTCAGGGAGGAAGAAGTCATGTTGGACAACAAGAAGAAGAGTCAGAAACCTGAATCCACTGCCCGAGTCAGAGTGATAAATGCTGATGATGGTGACCCTCAGGTTGAGCTTCTAAAGACTAGAGTTGAGCGGGTAGCTGGATATTCGGGTCCGGCGGGTTCGGCCGAACTTCGGAAAAAAGTTCGGATTCGGGACCGAACTTTAACCCGAAACCGGACCCGGACCCGGACCCCATTGAAGTCAATGGGGACCCGGACTTCTGACGACTAAAAAGGCTCTAAAAAAGTAATGGAAAGGGCTAGAGGGCTGCAAATGGCAGCAAAATGTTGTTAAGAACATGGCAAGTGCTCTGCAAACAAATGTGGATAGGAAATAACTTAAAAGAACATAAAAAAAATAAAAAATAAAAAAATATGCTGGAGGCCCCCTTTTCAGCAGAAGAGGTACAGGAAGTCATTAAGAACCTCAGAAACTCAACGGCACGATGCCACACATATGGTGGGAATGCCCCAGAATACGCCCTTTCTGGAATAAATTATTTAATTTAATGGATAAGCTAGTGGGAAAATAAAATACTTTGAAATAAAAATGTAGCGGGGTGCTAAATTTAAGGAAAGTGTTTGAGTGGTAAATAGGCTCAAATACCCTAATTCTGTAGGATTCATGGACCATTTTGTCCTCGGGGGACAGTATTGGTGTGCAGTTCCCTGCGGCCTACAGGTGGCGCCTTTTGTGTCCCCTCTTGGCAGTAGTACAGCGGGGCGGGGAACCTGCTGTGCATGCCGGGAGAGCATATAAAAGGGGCAGACCTTTGGCCTGGGGGCTGATGTCCAGTGGGGTCCGCGCCCAGGTGCCTTCGGCCTGGGTGCATGTGTTCCTGTTCCATCTCGGGCACCTTTAGCCCGGGGTGAGGTACTATCCTGGAGTTCTTGCTGCCCTGGGTATGGAGGCCTAGGGGCGGGAGTAAAGCCTGGAGTCCAGAGCCGCCTCGTGTAGGGGACCCTGTTCCAGGGAAGGGAGGATCATTCTGATGGACCGATGCGGGAGTCACGGTGAAGGAATGGTCTGTTGACTCCCTGGAGAGATGTCTTCCCCTTGATATGGGCTAGGTTCGTAGAAGGAGAAGCTCAAGGTCACCTTGGCTGTATCAGAGGCCTTATTCAACCGGCCCGTGGCAGGGGCCTTATACACCCTGGTCTGTGGCTGAGACCAAAGTTCTCCAGGCCCGTGGCAGGGGCCTTGTACACCCGGTCTGTGGCAGAGACCAACCTCAATGTCTGTGGCAGAGACCGTGCGCCAAAAACTGTTTGAGAAACCTAAGCAGTGAAGTGAATGTGCTACGTTTGTGCCTGGACCTCCTCCACACCTTAAGCTGTCCTGTTTCTTTGCTCTAACCTTTTCTATCTGAGTACAGTTTATTTTGCCATGAGAGAATAAGAGTTGGAGTTTCAGCTGGTGTGGACATTGACTTTACTGGCAATTAAAGGACTTGCCTCTACCTACAGTAGAGGTGAGAATCATCCTCTGGAGGAGTTTTGACTCCGGCTGTGGACACGGCCCGTCAAGTACACCGCTCAACCTCTTTATATAGGAGTATACGGGCTGGTAGTGCGGTGTGCCTTTCTCCCTCCTGCGAAGAGCCAACAACATAAAGGCAGGTAAGGGGGAAAGGATCTGTGCGCTACAAAAAAATAAAATAAAAATTTTAATCTTGGCCTAGCAGGACGAGGTCCATATGGAGTAGGAGGTTGAGGTGGCGGTGGATGTGGCTGTGTAGGTGGAAGCGGCGGTGGAGGAGGACGAGGTAGCCAACACTGGTTCAAAAATACAACAATGGCTGGGTAAGGCCGGTGATGTGTCGAATTCTGTCCCCTGTCGAATAGTGTCCGCCCTGTACTGCGCTTGCTGAGTATGTAGGACAAGGGGATTTCAAAAATCTCCCAAGACTAACGGCGCCTGCGTGTTGAGTTCAGGTGAAGGCCACACCATCCGTGGTTCAAGCCGAGCCAAGCAAGGCCGCGATCGAAGCGAGCCCGTGAGGGGCCCTGTTACTATGTGCTACCGTATGTCCTCTTGGATGGTGGGGCTTGAACCTGCACTCACAGCGCAGGCGCCGTTCATCTTCGGAGATTTTGTGAATCTCCTTGTCCTCTGTACTGCGCAAGCGCTGCGCCTGTGCAGTACGGGCCGGGCACAATCCGATGGCCGGACAGTTTTTGTCACAACACCGGTATACATGTCTATTCTGCACAAGGTACGGACAAGTCCTGTGGGATCCATGCCTGGTTCATTTTAATGAACGTGAGCTTGTCCACATTGGCTCTGGACAGGCGGCTGCGCTTGTCTGTGATAACGCCCCCTGCCGTGCTAAATACACGTTCAGATAATACACTGGCTGCAGGGCAGGCCAGCACCTCCAAGGCATAAACGGCAAGCTCAGGCCATGTGCCCAATTTGGAGACCCAGAAGTTAAAGGGGGCAGACCCGTCATCCAGTACGTGTAGGCCTGTGGACACATACTGCTCAACCATGTTGGTGAAATGCTGCCTCCTGCTAAGACGTTCCATCTCAGCTGGTGGTGCTGGTTGTTGTGGCGTGCTGACAAAGCTTTTCCACATTTCGGCCATGCTAACCCTGCCTTCTGAGGTGCTGCCGGTGCCCCGGCTGCGTTGGCGACCTCTTCCTCCTCCTCTGCCTTCGCCTTGTGCTTCCACCGTACGCCCGCTGTCAGGTGGAAATGCCACCAGCAGCGCGTCTACCAGCGTGCGCTTGTACTCGCGCATCTTACGATCCCGCTCCAGTGAGGGAATTAAGGACGGTACATTGTCCTTGTAACGGGGATCCAGCAGGGTGGCCACCCAGTAATCAGCACCAGTTAAAATGTGGGCAACTCGGCTGTCGTTGCGGAAACACTGCAGCATGTAATCGCTCATGTGTGCCAGGCTGCCCAGAGGCAAAGAAAAGCTGTCCTCTGTGGGAGGTGTATTGTCTGTGTCCTCTGTATCCCCCCAGCCACGCACCAGTAATGGCCACGAGCTGGTCTGAGTGCCACCCTGCTGTGAACATGGCTCCTCCTCCTCCTCCTCCTCCTCCTCCTCCTCCATCTCCTCCTCCACCTCGCCATCCTCCAGAACTGTGCCCTTTCTGCCGGACAATTGTGTACCTGGCGTTTGTTGGTGCAGGAACCCACCCTCGTAGCCACTTGTGAAAGACTGCCCTGAAAGCCTTTGAAATGATCCCGCTTCCTCCTCCTCCTCCTCATCCTCCTGTGCCACATCCTCTTCCATCATCGCACAAAGCGTTTTTTCAAGGAGGCATAGAACTGGGATAGTAACGCTGAGAACGGCGTCATTGGCACTGGCCATGTTGGTGGAGTACTCGAAACAGCGCAACAAGGCACACAGGTCTCGCATGGAGGCCCAGTTATTGGTGGTGAAGTGGTGCTGTTCCGCAGAGCGACTCACGCGTGATTGCTGCAGCTGAAACTCCACTATTGCCTGCTGCTGCTCGCACAGTCTGGCCAGCATGTGCAAGGTGGAGTTCCACCTTGTGGGCATGTCACATATGAGGCGGTGAGCTGGAAGGCCGAAGTTACGCTGCAGCGCTGACAGGCGAGCAGCAGCAGGGTGAGAACGCCGAAAGTGCGCACAGACAGCCCGCACTTTCTGCAGCAGCTCTGGCATATTGGGGTAATTTTTAAGGAACCTCTGGACCACCAAGTTCAGCACATGCGCCAGGCAAGGGATGTGCGTCAAACCGGCTAGACCCAGAGCTGCTACGAGATTTCGCCCATTATCGCACACCACCAGGCCGGGCTTGAGGCTCACTGACAGCAACCACTCATCGGTCTGTTGTTCCATGTCCCTCCACAACTCCTGCGCGGTGTGGGGATTTTCCCCCAAACAGGAAAGTTTTAAAACTGCCTGCTGTCGTTTACCCCTGGCTGTGCTGAAGTTGGTGGTGAAGGTGTTACGCTGAATGGATGAGGAGGCGGTAGAGGATGAGGAAGCGGAGAAGGAGGAGTTAGCAACAGGAGGCAAACTGAAGCGCCCTGCAATCCTCGGTGGTGGAAGGACATGCGCCAAACCGCTATCTGCCTCAGGCCCAGCAGCCACTGCATTTACCCAGTGTGCTGTTAGGGAGATATAACGTCCCTGACCGTGCTTACTGGTCCACGCATCCGTAGTTAGGTGGACCTTGCCACAGATGGCGTTGCGCAGTGCACACCTGATTTTGTCCCCCACCTGGTTGTGCAGGGAAGGGATGGCTCGCCTGTAAAAGTAGTGGCGGCTGGGCACGACGTACTGCGGGACAGCCAATGCCATCAGGCTTTTAAAACTCTGCGTCTCCACCAGACGGAATGACAGCATTTCAAAGGCCAGGAATTTTGAAATGCTGGCATTCAGGGCCAGGGATCGCGGGTGGCTAGGGGGGTACTTCCTCTTCAGCTCCAATGTTTGGGAGATAGAGAGCTGAACGCTTCCATGGGACATTGTGGAGATGGTCGGTGACCCAGGTGGTAGTGTTGCTGGCAGATCCTCTGTTTGCGGGGTGACAGGTGCCACTGTCACTACAGAGGTGGATGAAGAGGCCGAGACTGCAGCAGAAGAGGAAGCAGGAGGAGCCAGAGACCTTTCTTGGTTTCTGAGGTGTCTACTCCACTGCAGCTCGTGCTTTGCACTTAGATGCCTGGTCATGCAGCTTGTGCTCAGGTTGAGAACGTTTATGCCTCGCTTCAGGCTCTGATTGCACAGCGTGCAAACCACTCGTGTCTTGTCATTAACACACTGTGTGAAGATCTGCCACGCTAGGGAAGTCCTTGGACCTGGCTTTGGTGTGCTCGGTCCCTTGCTGCGTTGGGCAGTAGCAGATGTACTGTCTAGGGGACGAATGCTCCGTTTTTGCACCCTGCTCCCTCTTCTGCTGTGCTGGTGGCTCTGTGCGACCACCGCCTCTTCCTCCGAACTACACTGGTCACCTGCATAACGTTGATTCCATGTGGGGTCGAGGACCTCATCGTCCTCCACATCATCTTCCACCCAGTCTTCACCCCTGCCCTCCATGTCTGTCTGCACAATTGCGAAAGCAGCAGCAGTTGGCACCTGTGTTTCGTCATCATCCGAGACGTGCTGCGATGGTCCTCCCATGTACCCATCATGAAACATAAGTGGTTGGGCATCGGTGCACTCAATCTCTTCCACTTCTGGGGCAGGGCTAGGTGGATGGCCCTGGGAAACCCTGCTAACAGAGTCATCGAAAAGCAGAAGAGACTGCTGCATGATTTGGGGCTCAGACTGCTTGGCTGATTTGCAAGGGGGTGAGGTGAAAGACTGATGGACATGGGCTTCAGGTGCCAACTCTGATCTTTCAGCAGAAGAGTGGGTGGGAGACAATGTGAAGGAACCCGAGGCACTGTCAGCAACCCAATCTACTATCGCCTGTACTTGTCCTGGCCTAAACATTGGTACAGCCTCATTAGGCGCGACAAAATACCGCCGCAGGCTCGGTCGCCTACTCGCACCTGAGGAAGGTGTTTCACTTGTGCGTGTAGCTGGCACAGATCCACCACGTCCTCTCCCTGCAACAGGAGCTCCACCAGCAGCACCACGACCGGGCCACCACGTCCCTTTGACCTTCCCCTCATATTTTCCAAATTTAGGATCTTGCCCTAAATGGCGTTTTTTGGAAGACCACAACACACCCACAGTACGTAATGGCTGAAACGCACAGCTACAGAACTGCAGAAAATGCTATTCAAAAAAAAAAAGGTTGTTTTTTTTAGTATAGCACAGTACAAGGAAAATATATAGAAATTGTTTTTTTTACACACACCTCCAGATGTGTATTTCACACTGCAAAATATTTTCTGTGGCCCTAAATGGCGTTTTTTGCCAGACCACAACACACCCACAGCACGTAACCGCTGAATCGCACAGCTACAGAAAATGCTATTCAAAAAAAAAAGGTTGTTTTTTTAGTATAGCACAGTACAAGGAAAATATATAGAAATTGTTTATTTTACACACCTCCACATGTGTATTTCACACTGCAAAATATTTTCTGTGGCCCTAAATGGCGTTTTTTGCAAGAGCACAACACAACCACAGTATTTAAAAAATGAATCGCACAGCTATAGAAGTGCAGAGAATGCTATTCAAAAAAAATGTTGTTTTTTTTAGTATAGCACTGTACAATATATAGAAATTGTTTATTTTACACACCTCCACATGTGTATTTCACACTGCAATTTATTTTCTGTGGCCCTAAATGGCGTTTTTTGCAAGAGCACAACACAACCACAGTATTTAACCACTGAATCGCACAGCTATAGAAGTGCAGAGAATGCTATTCAAAAAAAATGTTGTTTTTTTTAGTATAGCACTGTACAATATATAGAAATTGTTTATTTTACACACCTCCACATGTGTATTTCACACTGCAAAATATTTTCTGTGGCCCTAAATGGCGTTTTTTGGAAGAGCACAACACAACCACAGTATTTAACCACTGAATCGCACAGCTATAGAAGTGCAGAGAATGCTATTAAAAAAAAATGTTGTTTTTTTTAGTATAGCACTGTACAATATATAGAAATTGTTTATTTTACACACCTCCACATGTGTATTTCACACTGCAAAATATTTTCTGTGGCCCTAAATGGCGTTTTTTTGCAAGAGCACAACACAACCACAGTATTTAACCACTGAATCGCACAGCTATAGAAGTGCAGAGAATGCTATTCAAAAAAAATGTTGTTTTTTTTAGTATAGCACTGTACAATATATAGAAATTGTTTATTTTACACACCTCCACATGTGTATTTCACACTGCAAAATATTTTCTGTGGCCCTAAATGGCGTTTTTTTGCAAGAGCACAACACAACCACAGTATTTAACCACTGAATCGCACAGCTATAGAAGTGCAGAGAATGCTATTCAAAAAAAATGTTGTTTTTTTTAGTATAGCACTGTACAATATATAGAAATTGTTTATTTTACACACCTCCACATGTGTATTTCACACTGCAATTTATTTTCTGTGGCCCTCAATGGCGTTTTTTGCAAGAGCACAACACAACCACAGTATTTAACCACTGAATCGCACAGCTATAGAAGTGCAGAGAATGCTATTCAAAAAAAATGTTGTTTTTTTTAGTATAGCACTGTACAATATATAGAAATTGTTTATTTTACACACCTCCACATGTGTATTTCACACTGCAAAATATTTTCTGTGGCCCTAAATGGCGTTTTTTGCAAGAGCACAACACAACCACAGTATTTAACCACTGAATCGCACAGCTATAGAAGTGCAGAGAATGCTATTCAAAAAAAATGTTGTTTTTTTTTAGTATAGCACTGTACAATATATAGAAATTGTTTATTTTACACACCTCCACATGTGTATTTCACACTGCAAAATATTTTCTGTGGCCCTAAATGGCGTTTTTTGCAAGAGCACAACACAACCACAGTATTTAACCACTGAATCGCACAGCTATAGAAGTGCAGAGAATGCTATTCAAAAAAAATGTTGTTTTTTTTAGTATAGCACTGTACAATATATAGAAATTGTTTATTTTACACACCTCCACATGTGTATTTCACACTGCAAAATATTTTCTGTGGCCCTAAATGGCGTTTTTTTGCAAGAGCACAACACAACCACAGTATTTAACCACTGAATCGCACAGCTATAGAAGTGCAGAGAATGCTATTCAAAAAAAATTTTGTTTTTTTTAGTATAGCACTGTACAATATATAGAAATTGTTTATTTTACACACCTCCACATGTGTATTTCACACTGCAAAATATTTTCTGTGGCCCTAAATGGCGTTTTTTTGCAAGAGCACAACACAACCACAGTATTTAACCACTGAATCGCACAGCTATAGAAGTGCAGAGAATGCTATTCAAAAAAAATTTTGTTTTTTTTAGTATAGCACTGTACAATATATAGAAATTGTTTATTTTACACACCTCCACATGTGTATTTCACACTGCAAAATATTTTCTGTGGCCCTAAATGGCGTTTTTTGCAAGAGCACAACACAACCACAGTATTTAACCACTGAATCGCACAGCTATAGAAGTGCAGAGAATGCTATTCAAAAAAAATGTTGTTTTTTTTAGTATAGCACTGTACAATATATAGAAATTGTTTATTTTACACACCTCCACATGTGTATTTCACACTGCAATTTATTTTCTGTGGCCCTAAATGGCGTTTTTTGCAAGAGCACAACACAACCACAGTATTTAACCACTGAATCGCACAGCTATAGAAGTGCAGAGAATGCTATTCAAAAAAAATGTTGTTTTTTTAGTATAGCACTGTACAATATATAGAAATTGTTTATTTTACACACCTCCACATGTGTATTTCACACTGCAAAATATTTTCTGTGGCCCTAAATGGCGTTTTTTGGAAGAGCACAACACAACCACAGTATTTAACCACTGAATCGCACAGCTATAGAAGTGCAGAGAATGCTATTCAAAAAAAATGTTTTTTTTTTTAGTATAGCACTGTACAATATATAGAAATTGTTTATTTTACACACCTCCACATGTGTATTTCACACTGCAAAATATTTTCTGTGGCCCTAAATGGCGTTTTTTTGCAAGAGCACAACACAACCACAGTATATAACCACTGAATCGCACAGCTATAGAAGTGCAGAGAATGCTATTCAAAAAAAATGTTGTTTTTTTTAGTATAGCACTGTACAATATATAGAAATTGTTTATTTTACACACCTCCACATGTGTATTTCACACTGCAAAATATTTTCTGTGGCCCTAAATGGCGTTTTTTGCAAGAGCACAACACAACCACAGTATATAACCGCTGAATCGCACAGCTGCAGAGAATGCTATTCAAAAAAAAGTTTTTTTTTTTTTTTTAGTATAGCATAGTACAAGAAAAATATATAGAAATTGGTTATTTCACACAACTAGAGATATACACTGCAAAATATTTTTTTTGCCCAAAAATAGGTCTTTTTTGCGCACAACAAAGTGCCTTTTTGTTTTTTTGCAACAGCACAATAAAGTGCCTTTTTTTTTTTTTGGGGCCCAAAAATGGGTCTTTTTAGCAAAAGCACAATAAAGTGCCTTTTTTTTTTTTTTTTTTTTTCTGACCGAAATAGGTCTTTTAGCAAGAGCACAATACAGCCACAGTATGGAATAGGTGTATCACTCAACGTAATGCAGTGCTGGTGCACTGAGCTTGCAACACAAACAGATAAACCTATGCAGATCGCTGAGCTATTATATCTCTCAATCTGGACTCCTATCTAAATCTCTCTCCCTGAAAGCACAAACAGGATCCTGCCCCTACACTACACTACACTACACTGTCTCCCTATCTTTTCTATCAGTAGATTGCAGAATCAGGACTAACTCCTATCATATAATTCTCTCCCTCACAGCAACAGCAACCAGGATCCTTTCCCCACACTGTCTAAAAGCAGAGTGACGATCTGTGCTGTGTGCCTCTTTCTTATATAGAAGCTGGTCACATGCTGGGTCACATGTTGCACTGACCAATCACAGCCATGCCATTAGTAGGCATGGCTATGATGGCTTCTAAGGGCACACCAGCTAATCAAATGGTGATTGGCTGGCCCCTGAAGCATTTCTAACTGCGCCATTAAATTCCCGAATCCGGACCCGAACCCGGACTTTAGTGCAAAATCCGGGTCCGGGTCCGGGGTCGGGAAAACGCCAAAATTCGGTACGGACCCGAACTTTACAGTTCGGGTCCGCTCAACACTACTAAAGACTCAAGTGTCCCAATTGATAGAGATGATGTCCATACTGACCAACCAGCCAACTGTTCTACCCAGTGGAAGCACGCCAGAGGAGGCCAAGAAGTCTCTCCGCTCTAATGTTTCCCAAGTGCAGAAACCAAGGAAACTGATAATCTGCTTCAACTGTGGAGGAGTCGGACATTATTGGGAAGTATGTCCAAGTCCGGTGAAAGCTGCAGCACAGTACCGCAAGCCGGCGGAAAACTTCAGAGGGCCCCGGTGAAGGAGTCGACCGGGTGCCCGCCAGTTTCAGCTAACTCCACAAAATCCAACAACGCGAGGAGACAGCATCGGGAGTCCCGACCCTCGCCTAGGGCCCCCGTTGTTGCCTCTGAGCGATCTAATGTCTCCATAACCCAACCTGCTCGGCGGCGGGGAGTCAGTGCACACCAGACCCAACAGGGGTCGAAATTCAGTCAAAGTTCCAGAAAGAAAGGAGTAAGGGTACAATCTACTGAACCTGGTAAACAGGCTCCTCTCCAGAAGTTTCCTGCCAAGTTAGTGGTGCCCTCCCCAGTAGTCTCAATCCAGGTAGAAGGGATTTACACCAAGGCCCTCCTGGATACAGGGGCTCAAGTGACTCTCCTGTACAGAGACTTCTCTGACAAGCATCTTAAGCACTTGCTGCTACAGAAGTTGGAAGAACTGGAGATATGGGGCATTGGGACTCAAAACTTTCCCTATGATGGTTACTTACCAATCAAACTAACTTTTGACCCCTCAGTGGCAGGAGGAACAGAGACTTTTGACACCTTGGCAGTGGTCTGCCCTCACCCAACAGGGGCTAGTAAAAGTTCCCTCATTATAGGGACCAACACTGACCTAGTTAGGAGACTACTAACACCTCTGGCCCAGGAGTGGAGTGCTTCAACTGCAGGAGTGCACCCCATGCTGAAACAGGCGTACCAGCGCCTAGTACTACAACAGAAGGCTCAAGCAGAAGGAGTAGGCAAGATCTGGCATTTGGATAGAGGAGAGAGAGTGCTGCAGCCCGGGGAGGTAACTTGCCTGAGAGCGTCTCTCAAGCTTACTTGGAAGCAACCAGGCCCCTTTATTGTTCTTGAAACGGACTAACGGAAGGAAGGAAAGGGGATAGAAATAATCCCTGAAGTGGTTCCATTGAAGGCCCTGTGAAGGTCTCAGTGAGCATTCGCAACACGACCACCTCACCTGTGAAGGTACCAGCCAGAATGTTGTTGGGCCAAGTGAACACAGCCACCCCAGTCGCGCCATCTGACTTGAAGAAGGGTGAGATCCCAGTAGAGAAGTTCTACCCGGAAGACACCACCCTCCCACCAGAATGGAGAAAAAAAAGTTAAAGCCCAGCTCGCCCGATGGCAGACTGCATTTTCCAAAAACGAATTCGATGTAGGGTGTGCAAAGTGTGCCACCCACAAGCTCCGTCTACAAGAAGACAAACCGTTCAGAGAAAGGGTCCGACGGGTTCCTCTGGGGGACTTGGAAGACTTACGTGAACAACTGGCTAAACTCAAAAGAGCGGGGATCATCAGAGAATCCAGGAGCCCCTACGCTTCTCCAATAGTGGTGGTGCAAAAAAAAAAATGGTTCACTAAGGCTGTGCATAGACTACCGAACATTGAATAGAAGGACCATTCCTGACCAGTACACCACCCCCCGGATAGAAGACGACCTGCAGAGCCTGTCAGGGGCCAAGTGGTTCAGTGTGATGGACCTAAAGAGTGGGTATTACCAAATCCCCATGCATCCTGAGGATAAAGAGAAAACTGCCTTCATTAACCCAGTGGGGTTCTTTGAGTTTGATCGCATGCCTCAAGGGTTGTCAGGAGCCCCGGCCACCTTCCAAAGGCTGATGGAGAAGACAGTGGGCGACATGAACTTGATCGAGGTGCTGGTGTACCTGGACGACATCATAGTGTTCGGCAGGACTCTAGAAGAGCATGAAGAACGGTTGGAGAAGGTCCTGAAGAGACTTCATGAAGAAGGCCTGAATCTCTCCATCGAGAACTGGCAGCTCTATCAGTCCTCGGTCCACTACCTTGGCCATATCGTGTCTGCCGAGGGAGGGGATAGCCACAGACCCTGAGTAGCTGGATGCCATCACCTCTTGGCCAACACCCACTAATGTGACCGAGCTGCGGTCATTTCTGGGGTTCTGTTCCCACTACCGAAGATTTGTAGAAGGATTTGCCAAGATAGCCAGCCCGCTCAATGAACTACTGAGGAGTGAAGGAGAGGATGATGTCCCAGAACTAGTGATGAGCCGAACACCCCCGGGTTCGGTTCGCACCAGAACCCGCGAACGGACCGAAAGTTCGTACGAACATTAGAACCCTGTTAAATACAATGGATGCGAACGTTCGAATTCTAAAGTGCTAATTATAACAACTATTATGCATGTTATTGTCCTAAAAAGGGTTTGGGAACCCGGGTTCTGCACCAGGGGACATGTATCAATGCAAAAAGAAGTTTTAAAAACGGTCGTTTTTCGGGAGCAGTCATTTTAATGATGCATAAAGTGAAAAAAAAAAGTCAAATATTCCTTTAAATATCGTACCTGGGGGGTGTCTAAAGTATGCCTGTGAAGTGCCACGTGTTTCCCGTGTTTAGAACTGTCCCTGCACAAAATGACACTTCTAAAGGAAAAAAAAGCCATTTAAAACTTCTTGCGGCTTTAATGTAATGTCTGGTCCCGGTAATATGGATGAAAATCTTTAAGAAAAATGGCATAGCTACCCCATGACCCCCCCCCCCCCTACCCCAGCCCATTACCAGCCCCTTTGGGTCTTGTATGGATATTAAGGGGAACCCCGCACATAAAATAAAAAAGGCCCTATATACTCTGAACAGCCGTATACAGGCGGTGCATACAAGACAGGGACTGTAGGTTTGTTCTTATGTAGAATGTGTTTGTAATTTTGAACAGGTACATTGTTGAAGTGTAGCTCCAGCCCAAAAATCTATTTTTAAACTTTTTGGGAAACATAGGTAAGGGTTATCACCCCTGTAACATTTGTTTTGCTGTCTGTGCCCCTGTTCAGAACATTTCACCTCACTTTCCGTCCCAATGACAACTGTTTTTGAAATGTGGTGTTTTTCTTGAAACAAGGATTGCTGATAAAGCATCAGTACAGAGGAGACACCTTTCTCCCATATTTATTCTTACAGGAGAGAATTTTCCTTCCTAGGGGTAGATTTCCTCTCACTTCCTGTTGTCTTCTTTCGTTTGCAAGTAGGAGTCGTTTGTAAGTTGGATGTTTGAAAGTAGGGACCTGCCGTATATACTCTGCAGAAATAGGCCCCTTAGTTGTTGGTGTTGGCACAACACTGTAAGCACTCACAGTTACTCTTGGTTGGTGCTGGAACGCCCTGCTGTCAACTATTATATCAGGAATTTTAATTACATATAATTGTTGAACAGTGGTAGTAAAAATTGGGGCTTTGATGGTGGTGCTGGTGCCACAACACTGTAAGCCCTGACAGTTACTCTTGGTGGGTGCAGCAATGGGCCCTGCTGTGAATTATTAGATCAAGAATTGTAATTGCATGCCCCTGTTGAACAGGGGCTGAAAAATTGGGCTTTTCGTGGTGGTGGTGGTGGTGGTGGTGTTGCCACAACACTGTAAGCCCTCAGAGTTACTCTTGGTGGGTGCAGGAATGGGCCCTGCTGTGAATTATTAGATCAAGAATTGTAATTACATGCCCCTTTTGAACAGGGGCTGAAAAATTGGGCCTTTCGTGGTGGTGGTGGTGGTGGCGTTGCCGCAACACTGTAAGCCCTCAGACTTACTCTTGGTGGGTGCAGGAATGGGCCCTGCTGTGAATTATTACATCAAGAATTGTAATTGCATGCCCCTGTTGAACAGGGGCTGAAAAATTGGGCCTTAGGCACTGGTGGCACAACACTACAACCCCTCACAGATACTGTACTTGGAGCACAGCAATGAGCCCTATGGCAAATTATTGCTAAAAAAATTGTAAGTACACGCCCCTGTAAAACAGGGGCTGAAAAATTGGGCCTTAGCCACTGGTGGCGGCACCCATAAACAAAAATGATCTTCCAAGCTATCATCATCAATCGTATCATTGAGGACTCGGAGGAGGAGGATAGCCAGTCAACATAACAGCACAGGCACTCAGCATCAGCATCAGTCTTGAAGGGACGTGACATGTTAAAATCAATTAGTCTGTTACATCAGCATCAGGTGTGTGGTAGCTGGTGGTGATCCAAGACTGGTTCATCTTGATGAAAGTCAGTCGATCAACCGAGTCGGTGGACAGGCGCACCCTGTGATCCGTGACAAATCCTCCAGCAGCACTGAATGTGCGTTCCGAAAGAACGCTGGATGCAGGACAGGCCAGTAGCTCAATTGCATACTGTGCAAGCTCTGGCCAGTGATCCATCCTCAAGACCCAGTAAGCCAGAGGATTTTCGGTGGGGAAGGTGTCCAAGTCTGACCTTGCCCCTAGATATTCCTGCACCATGTTTATCAGACGCTGGCGATGGTTGCTGGAACCAATCATACTTTGGGGCTGCGGACTAAAGAATTGTCTGAACGCATCGGTCAGACGGCCACCTTCCCCACCGCTCCTTCTTTGACTGGCCGAAGCC
This sequence comes from Rana muscosa, assembly GCA_029206835.1. Classification (NCBI taxonomy): domain Eukaryota; kingdom Metazoa; phylum Chordata; class Amphibia; order Anura; family Ranidae; genus Rana; species Rana muscosa. Next base: position 23,914,336 of record CM055118.1, read on the forward strand.
TCAGCAACTCGTTGTCCTGGACCAGGAGTTTGTAACCTCCCAGTCTCTGGGAACGCATTGCACAGACCTTTCTGCAAGGCCTCCCGGAGTTGTCTCATCCTCTGCTCCCTCTGCGACGGTAACATAAGGTCCGCAACCTTACCCTTGTACCGTGGATCAAGGAGAGTGGCCAGCCAGTAATGGTCCCTCTCCTTGATCCGAAGAATACGAGGATCCTTCCGCAGACTTTGCAGGATCAGGGAGGCCATGCAGCGTAGGTTTGCTGAGGCATTCGCTCCGGAGTCCTCTGGGTCACTAAGGACGACATGATCCGCAGTCACCTCCTCCCAGCCACGTACAAGTCCACTGGTTTCTTGGGACTGTAAATCATCCCTAAAAGACTGCTGCTGATGATGCTGAGTGCCAGCCTCCACCTCCATGCTGACACAATCCTCCTCCTCCTCCTCCTCCTCCTCCTCCTCTTCCTCTTCCTGTGCGATGGGTGGGACAGAAGGAACACTGTCTGGGTAAAGGGGGCCTTGAGAGGCAAGGAAGTCCTCCTCTTCCTGCCTCTGTTCTGCCTCAAGTGCCCTGTCCATTATTCCACGCAGCGTGTGCTCCAACAGGTGGACAAGAGGTACAGTGTCACTGATGCATGCACTGTCACTGCTCACCATCCTCGTGGCCTCCTCAAATGGTGCCAGGACAGTGCATGCATCCCTGATCATGCCCCACTGGCGTGGAGAAAAAAAACCAAGCTCCCCTGACCCTGTCCTGGTGCCGTAGTCGCACAGGTACTCATTGATGGCCCTCTGCTGCATGTGCAGCCGCTGCAGCATGGCCAACGTTGAGTTCCACCTGGTGGGCATGTCACATATAAGGCGGTTCTTGGGCAGGTTCAACTCCTTTTGCAGCTCAGCCAGGCGAGCACTGGCATTATAAGATCTGCGGAAATGCACACAGACTTTCCTGGCCTGCCTCAGGACATCCTGTAAGCCCGGGTACCTGCCCAAGAACCGCTGCACCACCAGGTTAAGGACGTGAGCCACACAGGGCACATGGGTCAGTTGTCCCTGTCGGAGGGCGGAGAGGAGGTTGGTGCCATTGTCGCAAACCACCATTCCTGGCTTAAGCTGGCGTGGCGTCAACCACCTCTCGGCCTGGCCCTGCAGAGCAGACAGGACCTCTGCCCCAGTGTGGCTTCTGTCCCCCAAACACACCAGCGCAAGCACGGCATGGCATCTTTTTGCTTACTTGCGTAGCCCCGTGAACGGCTACGGAGCACCGCTGGTTCATAGGACAAACCACAGGAAGAGGCCATGGAGGAAGAAGAAGAGGAGGGGGTGGAGGAGAGAGGTGTGTCACAACCAGTAGTAGCATTTTGGAGGCGTGGCGGTGGGACAACCTCCAACACTACTGCACCTTGTCCTGCATCCTTCTCAGCTGCCAAAAGAGTGACCCAATGGGCCGTGAAAGAAAGGTAACATCCCTGTCCATGCCTGCTGGACCATGAGTCAGCGGTAATATGCACCTTACCGCTGACCGCCCTGTCCAGCGAGGCCAAGACATTGCCTTCCACATGCCGGTAGAGAGCCGGAATAGCCTTCCGTGAGAAAAAGTGGCGTTTGGGAACCTGCCACTGAGGAACCGCACATTGCACAAACTCACGGAAGGGGGCCGAGTCTACCAACTGAAAAGGCAGCAGTTGAAGCGCTAGCAATTTAGCCAAGCTAGCATTCAACCGCTGGGCATGTGGATGGCTGGGAGTGAACTTCTTTCGACGGTCCAGCAGCTGGGGCAGGGAAATTTGCCTGCTAGAATCGGACGTCGGTGTACTGCTAGCAGAGTGGCCGCAAGTACTTGGCTGTGACACACCTAATTCTACACCTTCATTCCTCTCAGTGCATGTTTCTGAGAGGACTGAAGTTATAGTGGGGTTGGAGATCCCAGCTGATGCGGTGCAAGGAGAGGTCCGCTTTGTTCTTTGGTGTGGGTCTTTGAGGTAGGCTTGCCAACGAGCTGCATGGCAGGTCAACATATGTCTGGTCAGGCATGTGGTACCCAAGCGGCTGATGTTTTGGCCACGCGATATACGCTTGAGACATATGTTGCAAACAGCAGCTGTGCGATCTGATGCACTAGCCTCAAAAAAGGCCCACACCAAGGAACTTTTTGAATGACGGGCAGAGGCAGCGCCCTGCACAGGCGGAGCTCTGCGGTGTGATTCCGTCGGTGTACTGCCCTTACGCTGGCCACCAAAGGGCATCCTGTCTCGTTGGAGATGTGCCTCCTCCTCATCCTCCTCCTCCTCTCTCCTATTAGGCACCCACGTGGAGTCAGTGACCTCATCATTCCCTCCCTCCTCATCACTGGAGCCAATCTGGCAGTATGCTGCAGCTGCTGGAACATGACTGCCAGATTGGTGTCCTTCTTGAGCATCCCCTCTGTCTGCTCTCACCCTACTGCCTTCCTGTAGCTGGGTTTCATCATCAGACCCTTCGAAACGCTGGGCATCCTCCTGGAGCATGTACCCAACACTGTGCTCAAACAGTTCAGGGGACTCCTCAGGAGGAGGACATGGTGGGTCTAGGGAAGGAGTGACTGATGATGAGTCTGACATTGATACCAGGGAAGAGGACGCTTTGGCAGCTGCTTTGCCAGTACCCTGAGCCTGGGTGAGAGAGGATGAGGAGGAGGAGGAGGGCTTGGTCATCCACTCTACCAAGTCTTCGGCATGATGTGGCTCAACATGTCCAGCTGCCGAAAAGAAGGACAAGCGTGTCCCATGGCCATGTGCTGATGACAATGCACCGCGTCCACGACCAGCACTGTTGCCCCCAGACACAGAGCCTGCTTGCCCTCTTTTATTGCCTCCTGACTGTCTGCCTCTCCTTGTTTGCCTTCCAGACATTCTAATAGATGGCCTGCAGGGAGATGGGAAAAAAGCAATAAGGGCTACCTTCAGGTGTCCTTCTCTGTCCCTTGAAACAAGGACTTGCACAGTGAAAGAAACTGACACTCTCCCTACCTACAGTTTTCTGTCCCTAGAAAAAAATTTTTTTTAAGCACAATATAGCACAAGGAGAATTCACTCACTGTCCTTCCAGGTCCCTGGAAACAAGGACTTGCACAGTGAAAGAAACTGACACTCTCCCTACCTACAGTTTTCTGTCCCTAGAAAAAATGTTTTTTTTAAGCACAATATAGCACAAGGAGAATTCACTCACTGTCCTTCCAGGTCCCTGGAAACAAGGACTTGCACAGTGAAAGAAACTGACACTCTCCCTACCTACAGTTTTCTGTCCCTAGAAAAAATGTTTTTTTTAAGCACAATATAGCACAAGGAGAATTCACTCACTGTCCTTCCAGGTCCCTGGAAACAAGGACTTGCACAGTGAAAGAAACTGACACTCTCCCTACCTACAGTTTTCTGTCCCTAGAAAAAATGTTTTTTTTAAGCACAATATAGCACAAGGAGAATTCACTCACTGTCCTTCCAGGTCCCTAGAAACAAGGACTTGCACAGTGAAAGAAACTGACACTCTCCCTACCTACAGTTTTCTGTCCCTAGAAAAAATGTTTTTTTTAAGCACAATATAGCACAAGGAGAATTCACTCACTGTCCTTCCAGGTCCCTAGAAACAAGGACTTGCACAGTGAAAGAAACTGACACTCTCCCTACCTACAGTTTTCTGTCCCTAGAAAAAATGTTTTTTTTAAGCACAATATAGCACAAGGAGAATTCACTCACTGTCCTTCCAGGTCCCTGGAAACAAGGACTTGCACAGTGAAAGAAACTGACACTCTCCCTACCTACAGTTTTCTGTCCCTAGAAAAAATGTTTTTTTTAAGCACAATATAGCACAAGGAGAATTCACTCACTGTCCTTCCAGGTCCCTAGAAACAAGGACTTGCACAGTGAAAGAAACTGACACTCTCCCTACCTACAGTTTTCTGTCCCTAGAAAAAATGTTTTTTTAAGCACAATATAGCACAAGGAGAATTCACTCACTGTCCTTCCAGGTCCCTAGAAACAAGGACTTGCACAGTGAAAGAAACTGACACTCTCCCTACCTACAGTTTTCTGTCCCTAGAAAAAATGTTTTTTTTAAGCACAATATAGCACAAGGAGAATTCACTCACTGTCCTTCCAGGTCCCTGGAAACAAGGACTTGCACAGTGAAAGAAACTGACACTCTCCCTACCTACAGTTTTCTGTCCCTAGAAAAAATGTTTTTTTTAAGCACAATATAGCACAAGGAGAATTCACTCACTGTCCTTCCAGGTCCCTAGAAACAAGGACTTGCACAGTGAAAGAAACTGACACTCTCCCTACCTACAGTTTTCTGTCCCTAGAAAAAATGTTTTTTTAAGCACAATATAGCACAAGGAGAATTCACTCACTGTCCTTCCAGGTCCCTAGAAACAAGGACTTGCACAGTGAAAGAAACTGACACTCTCCCTACCTACAGTTTTCTGTCCCTAGAAAAAATGTTTTTTTTAAGCACAATATAGCACAAGGAGAATTCACTCACTGTCCTTCCAGGTCCCTGGAAACAAGGACTTGCACAGTGAAAGAAACTGACACTCTCCCTACCTACAGTTTTCTGTCCCTAGAAAAAATGTTTTTTTTAAGCACAATATAGCACAAGGAGAATTCACTCACTGTCCTTCCAGGTCCCTAGAAACAAGGACTTGCACAGTGAAAGAAACTGACACTCTCCCTACCTACAGTTTTCTGTCCCTAGAAAAAATGTTTTTTTTAAGCACAATATAGCACAAGGAGAATTCACTCACTGTCCTTCCAGGTCCCTGGAAACAAGGACTTGCACAGTGAAAGAAACTGACACTCTCCCTACCTACAGTTTTCTGTCCCTAGAAAAAATGTTTTTTTTAAGCACAATATAGCACAAGGAGAATTCACTCACTGTCCTTCCAGGTCCCTAGAAACAAGGACTTGCACAGTGAAAGAAACTGACACTCTCCCTACCTACAGTTTTCTGTCCCTAGAAAAAATGTTTTTTTTAAGCACAATATAGCACAAGGAGAATTCACTCACTGTCCTTCCAGGTCCCTGGAAACAAGGACTTGCACAGTGAAAGAAACTGACACTCTCCCTACCTACAGTTTTCTGTCCCTAGAAAAAATGTTTTTTTTAAGCACAATATAGCACAAGGAGAATTCACTCACTGTCCTTCCAGGTCCCTAGAAACAAGGACTTGCACAGTGAAAGAAACTGACACTCTCCCTACCTACAGTTTTCTGTCCCTAGAAAAAATGTTTTTTTTAAGCACAATATAGCACAAGGAGAATTCACTCACTGTCCTTCCAGGTCCCTGGAAACAAGGACTTGCACAGTGAAAGAAACTGACACTCTCCCTACCTACAGTTTTCTGTCCCTAGAAAAAATGTTTTTTTTAAGCACAATATAGCACAAGGAGAATTCACTCACTGTCCTTCCAGGTCCCTAGAAACAAGGACTTGCACAGTGAAAGAAACTGACACTCTCCCTACCTACAGTTTTCTGTCCCTAGAAAAAATGTTTTTTTTAAGCACAATATAGCACAAGGAGAATTCACTCACTGTCCTTCCAGGTCCCTGGAAACAAGGACTTGCACAGTGAAAGAAACTGACACTCTCCCTACCTACAGTTTTCTGTCCCTAGAAAAAATGTTTTTTTTAAGCACAATATAGCACAAGGAGAATTCACTCACTGTCCTTCCAGGTCCCTAGAAACAAGGACTTGCACAGTGAAAGAAACTGACACTCTCCCTACCTACAGTTTTCTGTCCCTAGAAAAAATGTTTTTTTTAAGCACACTATAGCACAAGGAGAATTCACTCACTGTCCTTCCAGGTCCCTGGAAACAAGGACTTGCACAGTGAAAGAAACTGACACTCTCCCTACCTACAGTTTTCTGTCCCTAGAAAAAATGTTTTTTTTAAGCACAATATAGCACAAGGAGAATTCACTCACTGTCCTTCCAGGTCCCTAGAAACAAGGACTTGCACAGTGAAAGAAACTGACACTCTCCCTACCTACAGTTTTCTGTCCCTAGAAAAAATGTTTTTTTTAAGCACAATATAGCACAAGGAGAATTCACTCACTGTCCTTCCAGGTCCCTGGAAACAAGGACTTGCACAGTGAAAGAAACTGACACTCTCCCTACCTACAGTTTTCTGTCCCTAGAAAAAATGTTTTTTTTAAGCACAATATAGCACAAGGAGAATTCACTCACTGTCCTTCCAGGTCCCTAGAAACAAGGACTTGCACAGTGAAAGAAACTGACACTCTCCCTACCTACAGTTTTCTGTCCCTAGAAAAAATGTTTTTTTTAAGCACACTATAGCACAAGCACAAAACACACTGACACTCTCCCTACCTATCCTTCTCTTTCCCTAAACTAAAGGAATCCAGGTTAAGCAAGAAAGAAATAAAAGTCACTGTCCCTGCCTATGCTGCTCTATCCCTGCTCCGGAACACACTACACTAGGCCGCCGTGCTGGCGGCCTTTTATAGTGTGGGGCGTGTACTAAACACCCTCAGCAATAATTGGCCACAGGCATCCTGCCTGTGGCCAATCATTGCTCTCCTCGCTGCCGGCGCTGTGATTGGCCAAGCATGCGGGGTCACAGTGCATGCTTGGCCAATCACAGCGCCTGGATGACACTGCGATGGCGTAGTGCATTGTGGGCCGTTCGCGTCACTCGAATTTGGCGCGAACGGCCCAAATCGTTCGATCTTCGTCGAACGATCGAACAGCCGATGTTCGAGTCGAACGTATGTTCGACTCGAACACGAAGCTCATCCCTACCCAGAACCAGTCAAACCTGTGAAGCCCGCAGTAGGGCCTAGAAAACCTAAAGAGTTCATCCAGGATCAGTGGACTACCAAGTGTGAGGAGGCTTTCAGTCAGTTGAAAAGGAGCCTAACCACTGCCCCGGTCTTGGCTTATGCCGACACCACCAAGCCCTACGAACTACACGTCGATGCCAGTCGAGATGGGTTGGGCGGGGTGCTATATCAAGAACATGACGGTCACCTACGGCCTGTCACCTATGTGAGTCTGAGTTTGTTCCCCGCTGAAAGGAACTACCCCACGCATAAGCTCGAGTTTCTTGCCTTGAAGTGGGCTGTAGTGGATAAATTGAGAGACTACCTCTACGGGCAGAGTTCGTGGTCAAGACTGACAACAATCCACTCACCTATCTTCTCACTACAGCCAAACTGGATGCCACAGGACATAGGTGGTTGGCTGCCCTCTCGGGTTTCACCTTTAGTCTGAAATATCGACCGGGAGTTGGGAACAGGGATGCAGATGCCCTCTCAAGAAGGCCCCATGGCCCCAGTGACTCCCCAGAAGAGTGGACTCAGCTGACACCAGAAGGAGTGCGGTCCTTATATCAGGGAGTTGAATATCAGGCTGGAGGAGGATCCAGGGCCGAAGAGATTGGAGTTTCTGCTGCTGGAGTACCCAAATGTTACTGCATTGTGACCCAAGTGGGGGATGAAGGCCTGCCGAAGCTGTCGAAGAAGGACCTGAGAAGGGACCAGCTGGAAGACCCTCTGGGTAACTTGGCATTGAAGGCTTTGGAGTATCAATGCTCTGACATGCTCCTCACTGATTCCCCAAAGGAGGCTCCTCTGCTACACCGAGAGTGGGATCGGCTGCAGTTGCATCAAGGGGTGGTCTACCGAAGGGGCCCCTCTGATGGTCTTGAAGAAAAATGGCAGCTGTTCTTACCCTGAAAACACAGAGAGACAGTGCTCACAGCCCTCCACGATAACCATGGCCATCTAGGGTCTGAGAGAACTTTCCATTTGGTGAGGGATCGATTCTACTGGCCCTGCATGTGGGCTGAAGTCGAGGGTTACTGCCACTCCTGTATTCAATGTATACAAAGGAAGATGGGCCCAATGGGCCATCTTCAGAGTTAGGGACCCATGGAGCTGGTGTGCATTGACTTTCTTTGCCTGGAGCCTGATCTGAGTGGACAGGGAAACATTCTGGTGATGACTGATCATTTTACTAGATATGCTCAAGCATTCCCAACAAAGGATCAGCAAGCATCAACTGTGGCCAAGGTCTTAGTAGAGAAGTTCTTCGTTCACTATGGCTTGCCCCAGCATATCCATTCGGATCAAGGGAGAAACTTTGAAAGTAGCCTTATTAAAAAACTTTTGGACCTATTAGGCATCAAAAAGTCCAGAACCACTCCTTACCACCCTCAAGGGGATGCTTAACCTGAGAGGTTAACCAAACTCTTCTTAACATGCTTGGCACTCTAAGCACAGAGAAGAAACAACACTGGAGCAAACATGTAGCTGCCATTTTTCATGCCTATAACAATACTGCAAATGATGCTACAGGATACTCTCCCTATCGTTTAATGTTTGGACGAGAGGCTCGATTACCAGTAGACCTGGCTTTTGGCATATCTTTGGATCACACCTCAGCAACCTCCCACAGAGGGCATGTTGATCGGTTTTGGAAAAGCCTGAAGAACGCCTATGACAAAGCTCAAGCTACCTCGGACAGGAGGGGGCTGAGAAATAAAAAGAACTTTGATCTCAAAGTCCGAGTGCAGGATCCGCAACCAGGTTATAGAGTACTGTTGAGAAATCTGGGAGTCCCTGGCAAACACAAATTGGCTGACCGCTGGATGTCACAGCCTTATGTCATCTGCAAGCAACTATCAGGGCTCCCAGTATACTAGATCAGGCTAGAAGGGAGTGTAGGCCCCTTAAAGACTTAGCATATAAATCACCTGCTGCCCCTCTCAGATGCAGTTCGCCTGCCACCAATGTCGGATTTACAGGCGACTCCCTCAACCTCTCAAGATGTGGAGGATGAAGACACTGAGGATGAAGAGGTGGAATCAGACTGGTTGTGGTCATCTCAACTACCAAGGCCTACGATCCCTCCTTTGTCCCCACCTGAAGTGACTGATATGGGGACTCTCAGACCAGAGGCCCCCGAGTTTGTGCCTCAAAGTATACTTTCTGATGAGCTGGAGGATGATTCGGATTACCTGACAATGGAAGACCCTGAAGAGGTTCCATCCCTTCCAGAAGGAGACCTGGAGTCTGTGGAAGAGATAGAGTCCAGTGGGCCAGAGCAAGAAGAAGAAGTTGCAGAGGAAACAGAATCCAGTGTACCTGAGACCTTAGCACCTAAGGAGCAGAGAGAAAGAAGAGTCATTCACGCACCCAAGAGACTGACTTACGATCAATTGAGTGAATGATCTGAAGAGGCTGTGTTTACCTCAAAAAGAACAACTGAGATGCCTGGTCCTTCCACAGTACATTTGGTGGAGGACAACCCCAGCTCACCCCCTGGCACATCTGGTTGGGCCATGCCTGTTAGGGTGGCCTGTAGGCAGAACAACCTCCTTTCCAAAGCATGGTGGGGGGTTCCTCTGCCTAGTTCTTATGAAAATGTTAATTGCCTTATTTCTTGTATACACTAACTGGTCCTTTTTCTCCTTGTGTATATGAACAAAGCATGTAACAGGTCACAAACTACTGCTGTCTTTGGGGACCAAAGATTTCAAGTGGGAGGAGTGTGTAGCAAGGTGTCACTTTTGCACGTAGCTTACGGACTACAGTTTGTGCCTATCAGGAATCTAGCTCCCTCCGGGGTACGTCTTATGCTAGGCTACTAACGTTGTTTGGTTCAGTTATTGGATAAAGCATTGTGGGTATTGTGGCATCAGAGACAAAGACTCTATTGGCGTGGATAGAACTGAGACTACATTACCCAAAAGACCACTATCCTACCAAAAGTTCATGTCGCCACGCACGGCCTGCTGGGAGAACTTATTTAAGGCAAGGCGGGGCTTTTGTTCCGTCTCTCGGGATGCCATCTTCAAGCCGGCAGGAGGCCTGTGTTGAGGCCTGGAGCGAGCATGCTTAGGCCGGAGAAGCCTGGGCCTAAAGTACGGAGACCAGATCGCCTGACGGAGGGATATCTGTCACAGCCCTGCTGATCGGACCAGGAAAAGGGACTGCTCTAAACTCCACTGCATCTAGAGTCACCCATCCATCGGCACCTCGTGGGTGACTGTGCAGAGGACCAGGGACCACAACCTGCAGAGAGGCTGAGGACCAAGAAGGGTCCAGACGGAGCAAACCGGCGAGGCGAGGCCTCATTTGGTGAGAGGGCACCTGCCCACCAACATAACTAACTGTGTCGCAGGAAGGTGACTTCCATAGTTTCACTTGTACTCGTGGGCAACTGCAGTACCGTAAGTGGAGACACGTTACGCCCGGGAGTGATATAGCGCTTTGGGAGAATCAGCGATTCTCTTGCCTTTATGCTGCATACTTCAAGTGTTCATTCTTTCTTCACCTTGTTTGTTGCATTACAAATACTTAAGTGCACCAACAAAGCTAGCCGAAGATTACTGGAAACTGTTAGGAACACTCATCAGTTCAGATCATTGCTTAGGTTGATACAACGGGACACGCACCAGTTGAGCTGTCCACTAGGGGGAGCCAAATCCTTTATTGAACTCATATGTGTAAGCTAACTGTTTGCATTCATTTTATTATCATTGTGCGATTTCAGTGAGCTGGGTGGGACTTGGTGGAGAGGTACCCCATTGCTGACATCATTGCGTTAGGAGATTCCTCCACCGTGTGCTTCCTCAGGTCTGACCCTAAAATTATTATGCATATGTTTGTCATTTGATTCTCGCAGGGATCTGTTTGAGTCAAATGTTGCTTGTGTAATCTCTATTCTATTTTCTCTACCAAGTAAACATATTACCTTTTGGTTGAACTGCATCTTGTGTGGGACTCTGTCTTTTGCAGCTGTTTGGCAGATAAACCACACCAAGGCAACAATATTTAACTACATTTATTGTTGTGTGGTATCATTGTGGCCCTCTATAGCCTTTTAGGGGCCCACAATCACATTGTTGTCCAGTTGTGCCAAGGGGGAACCGAGCCAAATTACAGGGGTTGATAGGCAGAGTACAGGCCCAAACTTAAACCAGCAGCTTCTACGGGGGTAGTGCTACACATATATATTTACACAAACACATGCAAATTAATACAGGAAGATGTTAATGAATTAATCAATGTTCTTTTGAATTATGGGAGGAATTCAGAGCACCAGAAAAAATAAAAAATAAATTAGGGACTATATACGAACTCCATGCAGAGAATACCCTAAGTGGAATTTAACCTCTTGACCCAGGGCTGTAAGAGAAGGGTTTAAAAAGATTTATGTCTTTAGAATTGACTGTAAACAGGCATCCGTAATGCATTTGCTGTAATGCAATATATTCTAATTGTGCAAGACACCAAGGATATTTATATTGGTATGCTTGGTTACTTTCAAATTGTGGAAATCCTGGGAACGTTCTATAAATCTCTCCCTCTTCTCTCTCATGAAATGTATTACTTTATGTAGGCAATACTGACATCTAATGGCACTTTAAATAATTGCATTCTCTGTAAAAGTTAACCTTTTGTCTGTTTTCTTAGAAAAAGTTATACATTTCACTTTTCTTCTGTAAGGAAATATACATCCTTTTACACAAATTAACCATTTCATCTCTCGCACCTATATACCCCTTTTAAACCAGAGCAACTTTACTTTTATAGTTTAGCCAGTGTTAAGCCCCGTACACACGGTTGGACTTTTGCCAAACAAACTTCATTTTAAGCAAGTTGGACCAACAATCCGACCGTGTGTACGCTCCATCGGACAAACTTTTTTCGTTTGGTTTTGGATTTCATCGGACAAAAGTTGGGTCTGCAAACGGACAAACTTTTGCCCAACAAAAGTCAGATGGAGCAAAGTCCGACCGTGTGTACAGAAAACCATCGGACTTTAGTCCGATGGACAAAACAACTAATGTTAAAATCAACCAACAATGGCAGAAGTTGACCAAAGGGTGGCAGTAAAGAGCAGAAAAGAGCAGAAAAAACACGTGATGTTGTAAGAAGTTTTAAGAAAGTTTGCAGAAAAGTCCAAGCGTGTGTATGCTATGGGTGTTCCCAACCAACTCCGTTCGGACAAAAATCCACGGAAAAGTCAGATGGAAGTCCGACCGTGTGTACGAGGCTTAAGTTTTAAAACAGGTAGTGTTACTGTGGATGAAAATTGCACATTTGATTCTTTAATGTACCTTTTATAATAACACTAAAGTACATTTCTGGTACAAAGCACAGAAAAGTTATTTACAAGTAAAATAAATTTAAAAAGTTATGCTTATTAGAGATTATATAAGCATCAACTACCAGAAGACTGCACAGGAAATCTACAATGTAATCTCTTCTATGTAAAATAAGAAAGGTTGCTGTCCAAACAAGCATTCAGGATAAAAGGTTTCTTACCCTCATAACATACCTCATATAAACATAAGTGTTAACTAAAATGTATATAGACAATGCCCTGTTTTTATCAGCTGCCAAAATGCAGTCCTGCTCAGATACATGATTTGCTGTAGCAGACATACCAACCTGAAAAAACTAATTTCAGGGAGGCGACGCTTCACGCCAGCGCCGACCCCCCAATTAAATGCAGCCTTACCAGTGCCAATTAAATGCAGCCTTACCAATGCCAATTAAATGCAGCCTTGCCAGTGCCAATGAAATGCAGCCTTACCAGTGACAATTAAAAGCAGCCTGATCAGTGCCAAGAAATGCAGCCTTACCAGTGCCAATTAAATGCAGCCTTACCAGTGCCAATGAAATGCAGCCTTACCAGTGCCAATTAAATGCAGTCTTACCAGTGCCAATGAAATGCAACCTTACCAGCACAAATTAAATGCAGCATGATCAGTGCCAATTAAATGCAGCCTTACCAGTGCCCATGAAAAACATCCTTACTAGTGCCCATGAAATACAGCCTTACCAGTGCCCATAAAATACAGCCTTACCAGTGCCCATGGAATACAGCCTGATCACACAGAGCTCTGAAACGGATTCAAATATCCTGGCGGCAACTGTAACAAATTCCCACCTACTATGATGCACGTCTCACCGATTCAATGTATCATCGGATCATTGTTCCGTCTTTCCAGGAGGTGGCACTTTGTTACAGTCCTCCACCTCGCACAGACGTGGCCGTCATCACATTCACCTGTCACTCAGCCACAGACAGAAGACAGAGCAGCCGGAGTGGCCGCCACGGCCATACTCCATTCAGCTGCTCGGGCTGCACTGTCTTCTGTCTGTGGCTGAGTGACAGGCCCAGCCTGGGGAGTGCCCGGTGCTCGCAGGTGTCTTGCAGGAGATTTGGGATGTCTGCTTTATTTTATTCACACAAACAATGAGGGGTATGGTTGTTCTGTTTCAAATGCCACTATATGCATTGAAATACTTCAATAGACAAGGTCTGTCTGGACAATATGGTCACCTGCTGACTAAGGCTGCATTCACACTACAGCGTTTTGAATCGTGGGCAGATCTGCCCACGATTTGACAGCGCTGAGGTGTGAATGACAAGACGTGGGACTCGCATTCGAGATACCATTCATTTGAATGACACCTCAAATTGCAGTGCGGGTCTGCCTCAATTGCAGCACGTTTTATCACGCGACAATCGCGGCAAATCCGCACCGCGATTTGAGGTGTCATTCAAATGAATGCCATCTCCAATGCGAGTCCCACGTTTTGTCATTCACACCTTGGCGCTGTCAAATCACGGACAGATCTGTGGCAAATCTGCCCACGATTCAAAATGCTGTAGTGTGAATGCAGCCTCCAGTTGTATTTGCATATACAGTAAAACCTTGGTTTGAGAGTAATTTGGTTTGAGAGCGTTTTGCAAGACAAGCAAAATTTTAAAATAAATTTTGACTTGATATACAAGCGAAGTCTTGGTAGAAGAGTAGCGTCATGTCACAACTGAGTATAAAAGAGAAGAGAGGCGCCTCTAAGTGTAGCAATACAGTTACATTTAATGAAGGTACAACATTTAGTAACTCACATGGTTGATGAATAAAACAGGTACATCTAAGTATGCAGACATCCGGGGTAAAGCTGTCCACATAGACCATCCCCCGCACAGCCGTCGACGTCATCCCTTCCACGCGGTTCAAGCCTCGCTTTACATCGCTCTACTGCAGGGTAGTCTTCCCGGTGACGATTGCAGACTAACAGCAGTGAGATCCGGTGATGAGGAGGATGGTCTATGTGGACAGCTTTACCCCAGATGCCTCCATACTTAGATGTGCCTCTTTTAATCATCAACCATGGGAGTTGCTAAAAGTTGTGCCTTCATTAAATGTTGCCATATTGCTACACAGGCTACTTTCACACTGAAGTGCTGGGTGCGCTGGCGGTAAAACGCCGCTATTTTTAGTGGCGTTTTACCATCGTGTTTGCCGCGATTTGCGAGCACTAGTGGGGTGATTTTAACCCCCGCTAGCGGCCGAAAAAGGGTTAAACCCGCCCGCAAAAATGCCTCTTTGCAGCGTTTTGCAAGCATTTTGGAGGCGCTACCCCATTGGGCAGGGGCGCTATAGGAGCGGTATTTTTACCGCTCCTACCACGCCTCAAAGATGCGGCTGGCAGGAGTTTTACTACCTCCCAGGCAGTGCACCGCTCCAGTGTGAAAGCCCTCAGGCCTCAGGCCCTCAGCCCTCAGGCTTTCACACTGGATACAAAGTGCGCAATAGTGCCTGCAAAGCGCCTCAGTGTGAAAGCAGCTTTAGAGGCTCCTCTCTTCTCTTTTATACTCTGTAGCTCCTGCTGGGCGGTGGTTGTGTTATCCTGACTGGATGTCATATGATGTCCAGTAGGATAACAGCCTCCGTGCCCGTGGGGGCGCGCATCGCGGCGATCGGTGGTGCGGTGTAACGGAATCCTTCCCACTGACAGGTAACCAGGCCTCTCCCGAGACAGTGACATCCTTCACCGATCCCCTTAGAAAGGTCCTCCCCTGGTTGCCTCTCCTTGAGAGCGGGTCGCCCTCCCACGGGCACCCTGGGATTCCGCTGTTTGGTTGTAGGCCTCAGTTAAAGGTACTGGGCCTACCTGGAATGATACAGCCTCGGGCTAAAGGTGCCGGGACCCAACACATTTGCACGCACCCCTGGCCACGAGGGCCACCAAAGGTGAAGTACGTGCCGAGGACGAAGACCCCGCGCAAATGGCGTCTGCCCCTTAAATACCCTCTCCCGGCATGCACAGCAGGTAGACCATGCCCACTGCACGGCTGCCGAGAGAGGACACCCAACAACGCCGCAACGCCACCTGTGGTTCGACCCGAGACCTGGGCAACAGCATCACCCACAGGTCAAAGGGAACTATACGACCAGGCAATATCACAGCAGAGCAGAGTCCAATCTAAAGAAATCAAACAGCCTGAGCCAAACTAATGCTTAGGCTACCCCCTAAATTTCAGGCATAGCGACCCCAAATATGGGGCCCGCTACATACACCCCCTCCTGAATAAGCCACTGTCCCAGTGGCTAGAATAAATCAGAGGACCCCCTCAATCCTGAGTGGGTTTCGATTTATTCCAACTATATACATCATTTTTGAAATGGTGCCTGAACCAAATATTTTGGGAATAGAGGCAGGGAGAAGAACAAGAGAGGAAAAAAAGTAGTAATATCAAGTTGACATCCCATTCTCAATGTCACATTTTACATAAACACACAACACACCATGTATTACAATCCCACCCCTTCCTAAATTATCTACCCCATCCATTCTCCGGTGGAGTTGACAACAGATCACACCTGTAAAGGAAAAAGAGAGAAGGGGAAAAAAAAACATATATCACAACAGACATCCTATTTCCTAAATAATTAGAAGTGAGCCATCTCTCCGGAAAGAAATGACTACCTTCTACAAGTATATTTTGCTAAGCCTAGCATTGCCTGATATATATTAAATATTATATATATATATATATATATATATATATATATATATATATATATATATATTTTTTTTTTTTAAAGAAAAATATAGAAGTTCAGCAGACCGCTGCCATCTAGTGGCTATGCAAGGTCATCACATTTACTAACATGTGCGTGAAAATTAATTACTGCACAAACACTCCCCATCTTGACCACAATGTTTTCTTGCTTTGGCCCTGGCTAATCTACCCCAAAGTTCAGTTCAAGAAAAATTGTCTCCTTTCTTTGAAGGGTTGAGGAAGGTCAGAAAAAAAACAACAACGGTCCTCCTATTCCTCAACAGAGTAGACTTTCTCTGCAGTAGAGAGCAAAATTTCTGAATCCAGGGCAGCTTGTCCATAAAACAGGATAAAGAAAAACACAAATTCCTGCTTTAGAGGTAGTATCTCGGATCCGGGAGAATGAGAGTTTTCCACTGCTTATCCAGTGTCTCAATAAAGTATGTAGCATCCTCCCGCTCTTTGTTGCAAATCACCACTCGATCTGCATGTATATGCCGGCCATAGTTCCATTCCTTACGGCAACCTCGGTAGCGATCAGCCATAGCAGCGGAACAAGCAAAATACCTACGAGCCTTAGGCACTTCCAGCTGATCTCAAACGAAATCGGAGTACCACCTTTCTCGGTAGGCCTCGATTTCAAAAAGAAGTTGAGAAAAGGAAGCCGCTCAGGTGTAGAAATCCTCCAAATTACCTCCTCCCAGCAGCCAAGGGTGCAAGCAATGCATTATTCATAAGCACTAGTACAGTGTGAAACGCGTTAGCTAGTTTTTGACCAGTGTGACGTGATGTGCAGTGTGTATTTGGATCCCTGAATTTTAAAATAAAGGCTTTTATTTTTGGAGTGCTGCTATCCAGAAGACTTTTTTGTTCCTGTTTGTTCAAAAAGAAGTTCTTTAGGAACATAAGGGTATTCCTATCCGTACTCCATGGCAACCTTCTTGTTCAGGAGCCGTTGCAACCGGGCTATGGGAGGCATGGTTGCCCGATCTCCTGCTCCAGGTAGGACAATGGCATCTGGGGAACCTTTTTATTGGCGCTAGTTCCAGCTGCGGCAGAGGTGGCCGCAACGGCGGACATCCCTCTGTGATAGCAGGTACAGATGATGCAGGTGCGGGCAGTGCAGGTATGGGAGCAACTTCCTCCTTTAAAGCAGGGGCTTTCACTCGGGGTGTAGTTTCCCCAGAGTCCATGGGTGATCCCTCTTCAAAGCTGCGGGGTGAGGTTACTGGAATTTTGTCCCAACCCTTCTTAGTGAAGATCTCATCGATCTCTACGTCATCACCCACATCGGATGACAAATCCAGATCAGAAGTATCATACTCCTCTGCTGGCAAGTAACTTCTGGTGGACACGGACACATTGTCCCCAAATTTTGAAAGTTCCACAAATTCCCAGTAGTATGGGGATATGAGCTTTTTCCCCTCCCCCGGCAAACTTGCTATCACAGTTCCCCCAGCCTCCTTACCGTCCCCTGACGTGGACTTCCCGGAGATCCCTCCGCTACGAAGATCCGGTTCAGGCAGGCGCTGGGGCAGGCTTCTACTGCGGCCGCGGGAGGCCTTACGTATCCCACTTTCCGTTTGACGGGTGAGATGGAGGTCTCTGTGGTGACGGAGGCAACATCCGCTGTAGCATCCGTTGCTGGCTCCGTAGTAGCCGGAGCTCCATCTTTTATGTCCGTTGTAGCCGCGGTGATGTGCGTGGGCTCAGCTGTAGGGATATAGTTGTCCTCCTCAGAAGTAACAATCCCCGTGATACAATTGACCCGGTAGGCTCGGGGTGAATCGGTGGGATGGTCCACCTCAAACAGAAATTCCCCGCAGGTCAAACACCTTCCGAAAGGCCGTATCTGGACAGTCAAACCACCGCATCTGGGACAGAGCATGCCCAGGGCCTCAGCATCTCTGCAGGTATAAAGTGCGACGCTACCCCTAGGCTTCAGACGAATCCCCGTCGTATCCTTCAGAGGAGCAGTAATTGGAGCAATGTCCATGGAAGAGGTAGTTGGGAACATCCGAGGTCCCTGTGGAATAGAAGTCCATGGAGTAGTAGACATGTTGCTGCTCCTTACTGGTCCAAACTCTTACTGTCACTTGGTGCCAAGTGCACAATTTGCGGGGACTCCTCCCCCTTTTTCCTTAGTTGCACGCAGCTCGCTGGCTTTTCTTCAGTTAGGACACGCCCACGAACTACGCAGTTAGAAAAAAAATCAAAGTATAGGCCTGACCTCCATTTCTCTTGACAAAGTGACGCAGTCCAATTTTCCCTAAATGGCCGACCTCCACAGAACACACAGACATGAGAGAAAAAATAGTCCAACTTCCAGGGGTAGCTGCAAAATCCCGGACTCGAGCCCCCACATGTAGCACACAGATCCTTTACCCCGCTTACCTCCTCTGGAAGAGTGGGACACACCATGCCACATGCCCAGTATCCTCCATCTTGTAGAGGGTGAGTGGTGTTAACAATTTTGGGTTCTGCAGCGAGTTACCTCTTTCCATTGGTTCTCGTCCTTAGAGTGTAGGGAAAAGTCTATTTCTCTCTTGAGGAAAGCCAATGTCCAGACAATGTTAAACCCAATAAAAGAGTTTATTTTCCTTTTGCTTGCAACTCAATAGGAAAGTTAGAGAGAGAGAGAGAGAGCTGAACAGGAATACAGGTTCAGGCACGCGGCACTTAATTACTACTCGTCACCACTCAGGCCTGAGAGGGTTTTGCTCACCAGGAAATTCCCTCTCACGGTTCTAGCAGCCGGAGTGAAGCACGGAACATTCACTTGAGATTTGTTTCTCTTAGAGACACGTTCAGGAGATCCTCTGTCACAGGATCTTTAGCTCCTAAGTCCCGAACTTCTCAGTAACTTTAGAGACCATAGGTGCCAATGGGACACATTACAAGGGCTTCTAGCGGGTTACGGAATCCTTCCCTCTGACAGGTAACCAGGCCTCTCCCGAGACAGTGACATCCTTCACCGATCCCCTTAGAAAGGTCCTCCCCTGGTTACCTCTCCTTCAGAGCGGGTCACCCTCCCACGGGCACCCTGGGATTCCACTGTTTGGTTGTAGGCCTCAGTTAAAGGTACTGGGCCTACCTGAAACGATACAGCCTCGGGCTAAAGGTGCCCTTGGACCCAACACATTCGCATGCACCCTTGGCCATGAGGGCCACCGAAGGTGGGGTACGTGCCAAGGACGAAGACCCCGCGCCAATGGCGTCTGCCCCTTAAATTCCCTTTCCCGGCATGCATAGCAGGTAGACCACGCCCACTGCATGGCTGCCGAGAGAGGACACCCAACAACGCCACAACGCCACCTGCGGTTTCGACCCGAGACCTGGGCAACAATGCCACCCACAGGTCAAAGGGAACTATACGACCAGGCAACATCACACAGAGCAGAGTCCAATCTAAAGAAATCAAACAGCCTAAACCAAACTAATGCTCAGGCTACCCCTTAAATTTCAGGCATAGCGACACCAAAAATGGGGCCCGCTACACATCAATTTTACAAACGCAAAAAATATTTTGCACATTACTTCATCAGAGTGCTAAAGTATTAGTCAATGAGGTTCAATTTAATTAAGAGTAAGCATGCCAAAACAGGTTAAAATAAACCACATATGTTACACTGAAGCTCCAGAAGGATGGGAGATTATTAGGCACAGTTTATCCACTCTGCACCAGGTCACCTAGAACTGATAACATTGAGAGTAGAGCAAATTGTTCCCCAATTCTTCTAGCAGATTGGGTATCGATGTAAAGACCCAGAGTGGATGGACTGTACACAGTACAATGATCTAGCAACCAAGATGTACAACCTGTGAAAAGTCAGCAACAATGCTGGGTTGTTCTGGCAAACAAAGTGTGATTTTGGAGCCTTTAATAAGGAACAGAAATGTGTTATACGAAGGCAGCAATACTGATATGTGGGTGGTTTTGTGCTGCCTCTGTTTATCCTATGCCATAGCCTATGCTGGCTATGCAGAAAACCAGACCTGACAATCACTGAGTTGAACTAATAATCATAAGTAATAATAAGTTAGTGCAAATAAAAAAAAGGATCACGGACAGTACTCAAATGTCTCTAATAGAGTTGAGCGGACACCTGGATGTTCGGGTTCGACGGGTACGGCCGAACTTCGGAAAAAAGTTCGAGTTCGGGACCGAACTTGACCCGAACTTGACCCCGAACCCGAACCCCATTGAAGTCAATGGGGACCCGAACTTCTGAGGACTAAAATAGCTCTAAAAAAGTAATGGAAAGGGCTGGAGGGCTGCAAATAGCGGCAAAATGTTGTTAAGAGCATAGGAAGTGCTCTGCAAACAAATGTGGAGAGGGAAATAACTTAAAATAACATTAAAAAAAAAAAAAAATGCTGGAGGCCCCCTTCTCAGCAGAACAGGTACAGGAAGTCATTAAGAACCTCAGAAACTCAACGGCTCAACGGCACGATGCCACACATATGGTGGGAATGCCCCAGAATACGCCCTTTCTGGAAAAAATGTTTTTCAATTTAATGGATAAGCTAGTGGGAAAATAAAATACTTTGAAAATAAAATAAAAATAAAAATTATAATCTTGACCTAGGAGGACGAGGTCCATATGGAGTAGGAGGTTGAGGTGGCGGTGGATGTGGCTGTGTAGGTGGAAGCGGCTGTGGAGGAGGACGAGGTAGCCAACACTGGTTCAAAAATACAACAATGGCTGGGTAAGGCCGGTGATGTGTCGAATTCTGTCCCCCGTCGGATAGTGTCCGCCCTGTACTGCTCTTGCTCAGTACATAGGGCAAGGGGATTTCGAAAATCTCCGAAGACGAACTGCGCCTGCGCGGTGAGTCCAGGTTCAAGCCACACCATCTGAGGTTCAAGCCGAGCCAAGCGAAGCCTTGCCCGAAGCGTGGCGAGCAAAGCGAGCACGTGAGGGGCCCTGTTACTATGTGCTACCGTATGTCCACTTGGATGGTGGGGCTTGAACTTGCACTCACTGCGCAGGCCCCGTTCATCTTCAGAGATTTTGAGAATCTCCTTGTCCTCCGTACTGCGCAAGCGCTGCGCCTGCGCAGTACGGGCCGGACACTATCCAATGGCCGGACAGTTTTTGTCAGAACACCGGTGTAATGGGAAGGCCCGGGGAACTCAGAATCGCTTAGAAAGTATGATATACCCTTGCTTCAGCTCCCCCAATGCCTCTTATGTGTCAACCACCCTGTGTCTCTATTAGGGGCACAGGGTGAATGAAAACCCCAAAATGGTCTATGATAGCCATATTCAATGCTGCACATACATTGTATCTAGATTGGATGTGTACTGTGAGGGGGGGGGGTTGTGTAATCATTGCTGTGAGGTGTTAAGGTGATTTGCATTCTATTGTCTATTATGAATTAAGTCTGCTACTGTGACGATGTGGATTGGAGCTTGGTAAACCGTCTGGCTGCATATTATGGGATGTTGAAGTGTCTTCTGTGAGGAGAGGGGGGGGAATCACCCCTCCTGCTAAGACTGTTTACTGAAGGAGAAGTTTGAACACACCTGACCTGTATCACCATTGTCATTGGACAGTTTAACCCGCCCTGTTCCCCAAGGATGGGAGGGAAGGGTTTTGAAGAGAAATGTGTTACCATGTGTTTTGAAAATAAAGTCATTCCCTGTTTTGGAACTTGAATACAGAGCGTTGTCTCGTATCTGGGGGGAGAATCATTCGTATGGGGTCTTATTCGGCTGGTTGGAGTGTCTGGTGGCTGTCGTGTGGTTGGAAAGGGAATATCCTAACGGTGTTAACCCCTTTCATACTTGGGGTGCCGTTACAATTGTTGGCAAGCAGTGGGATTGATCCCCACAGCCGGAAGGACAGCTACAAGAGGACACAGGCCAATGGAAGCACAGTATGAATGGCTAAAGCGCTCTACCCTCAAAGACTTACTGGAGAACCGGGAAGACCGGCCACCAATCGTAAGAAGAGGGACATTATCAGAGAGCTGAAAGACCCAACATAACAGAAAGGCCCAGCGTAACAGACAGGACACCCGAAGAGGCAAGTTTTGATCGGGCTGTTAACATAAAACTGGCACAGTATGGTCCTAACCCTCCAGCAGAGATCATAGACCTAGTTATAGCGGCTGTGGACGCAAATTGGCTACATCAAAAAGGTGCTGCAGCAGCAGAAGTCACAGCAGCACCAACTGCAAGGAGAGGAGAGGTACAGATACCAGCCTCCATGGAAGAGGAAGTCAGAAGGAGGTTACAAGAGATGCAGATACAGCATAGAGGACCAGTATCAGAGGAGGTCCTGCTGGGATGGTCTGATTCGATCCGCTGCGAACTCTGGAAGAAAGCGCTAGCTCTCGAGCAGCAACACCAGGGAAAGGTTCTCCCCTCCATCTATGTAAGGTACTGGTCACAGTATGATGTACGAATGCCGTTATCGGGGGAAAAACCAAAGCAAGAGTGGTCAACTGAGTTAAGCAGGCTGATCCGGGCAGAGATGCGGTTGGACGAGAGCTACAGAGCCCTCCGGTGGTATGTAGCCCAAGAGTGCCCGTGGTCAGCGGATGACAGCCCCACGGAAGGCTTTGACTATGATGGCCTGGGATTGTTGTATTGGAGGCTGTCCAGTGACCCTGACTTTGGGAGTGATCGGGAGTGGCGTTTGGAGGAAATAATGGAGCACAGAGAACAAAGACTGAATGTCTCGGAAGGGCACTGGGCACAGGAAGATTTGGAGTTTCTGGCCGTTCAGGAATGGGAGCTGGAGATTGCCTACAAACAGCTGCTAGACTCTGCTCAGCAGCAGGGTGGGGCTCCCTTTGCCTGGGACTATCAGGAAATACCAGTTGACAACTATGAAATCCTGGCTGAAGAATCGGCAGTGGAAAATCTGGAGATTGCCATCCCCAAAGCAGAAGTGCTGACTGACCTTGAGGATCCTGTTCCTGCTTGGGATGATCTTGGATGGAGGAATGTACCTGTCCAGCAGCATGCCAGAGAATCGGCAGTGGAAAATCTGAAGATTGCCATCCCTAAAGCTGAAGTGGATGATATGGAGTTCCAGGGAGCTAGGGCAGTTGGCTCATCTTCCCAGCTACAGATTACAGAAGGTATGGACTTAAGGGACTGTTCAGAGGATGTTATGGATTATGCATCACTTGCCCAAGTACTGTCAGCAGGACAGAGTACTGCAGACCCCTGCTCTACACCTGTGGCAGTTTTGGAGGCCCGAGATGAGAAGGTGATGGTTCCTCTTTCCCAGGGGATTTCAGAGATGCAGGGGGAGAAGCAGCCCTTTTCCCTCCCCAACAGTTAGCCAGAGCAGATGGGGTGGAGTCCCCAGCAGAAGTGCTGGCAACAGGGCAGAGTGCTAGCAACCTCTGCCCAGCACCGGAAACAACTGTGGAGTTTCAGGGAGCCGGGGCAGTTGGCCCATCTCTCGCACAACAAGCTGAGGTGGTAAAGCTTTTACCTCCAGCTGAATCACTGGCAGCAGGGCAGAATGCTACTGGCCGCTGCACACAACTGCCACTTGAGCGGATATCGGTGGATGGGACTACGGTCTCCACTCACAGCAACCCAGCGGAAGAGCTGGCAACAGAACAGAGTGCCGCGGGCGTCTGCTCTCAACTAACAGAAGAGGGAGTTCCTGTGGTACTGGATGGGACTTCGGTCCTCACTGACACAACCCCAGAAAATGGTGTGACACTGGGACAGGAGGATGTCAGCCTTGCTTTGCAAGCACTGGGGAATTTTCACCTACCACAAGTGGATGGGACTTCGGTCTCCATTTGTGTACCTCGGGGATGCTGGGCAGTCGGCCCGGATCCCCAGCGGCATGAAAGACTGAACCCAGTCACCCTGTCTTCTCCCCAGCGGCGGGTATGTTCTCTGAGAGAGGCAGAGGTTGGCTGGGTAAGTGATGCTCTGTTTGGAGCAATTTATTTGGGGTACTGTGTGGATACCGGCATTAGAAGAAGGGACCTATGGACTAACTTCGGAGTCAACCCATCTGGGGTCCCCTCCTCTGTTAGTCTCCTGCCGAAAGGGGAGAGATGTAACGGGAAGGCCCGGGGAACTCAGAATCGCTTAGAAAGTATGATATACCCTTGCTTCAGCTCCCCCAATGCCTCTTATGTGTCAACCACCTTGTGTCTCTATTAGGGGCACAGGGTGAATGAAAACCCCAATATGGTCTATGATAGCCATATTCAATGCTGCACATACATTGTATCTAGATTGGATGTGTACTGTGAGGGGGGGGGGGGGGTTGTGTAATAATTTCTGTGAGGTGTTAAGGTGATTTGCATTCTATTGTCTATTATGAATTAAGTCTGCTACTGTGACGATGTGGATTGGAGCTTGGTAAACCGTCTGGCTGCATATTATGGGATGTTGAAGTGTCTTCTGTGAGGAGGTGGGGGGGAATCACCCCTCCAGCTAAGACTGTTTACTGAAGGAGAAGTTTGAACACACCTGACCTGTATCACCATTGTCATTGGACAGTTTAACCCGCCCTGTTCCCCAAGGATGGGAGGGAAGGGTTTTGAAGAGAAATGTGTTACCATGTGTTTTGAAAATAAAGTCATTCCCTGTTTTGGAACTTGAATACAGAGCGTTGTCTCGTATCTGGGGGGAGAATCATTCGTATGGTGTCTTATTCAGCTGGTTGGAGTGTCTGGTGGCTGTCGTGTGGTTGGAAAGGGAATATCCTAACGGTGTTAACCCCTTTCATACTTGGGGTGCCGTTACAACCGGTATACATGTCTATTCTGCATAAGGTACGGACAAGTCCTGTGGGATCCATGCCTGGTTCATTTTAATGAACGTGAGCTTGTCCACATTGGCTCTGGACAGGCGGCTGCGCTTGTCTGTGATAACGCCCCCTGCCGTGCTAAATACACGTTCAGATCATAGGCGTGCCCACGGGGTGTGCCGGGTGTGCCCCGGCACACCCTAATCATCCCTGTGCCTTGTCTGTGTTTCACTCGTTTTGTTAGTGCTAGATGCCTGCAACATCTGTCCTGTCCCTGTGTAACTCAGTCACCACCATTGGGGCCGGTAAAAACAGCTGTGCTGCGAGTTGGAGGTGTTTGAGCAGGGAACTAGGACCTCAGCCGCGGAGTAAGCCAGCCGCATTAGCCGATGCAGCTTCTATAGTTCCGGCTGCAGGTCCCCACAGGCGGCGGCGGAGTGATCTACATCTGCACTCCGCCCGCCCCCCCCCCCCCCCCTCCGGCCTCTCTCTCTCCCTTGAAATGGAAGCAGTGGACTGGAGCCTGCTTTCTCTCCTGTGAGGTGCCTGCTGTCCAACCTGCTCCCCCTGCCAGTCAGCCAGCCTGTGAATTCTCTAGAAGCCTGTCACTGTGCTGTGCCCTCCATAACACCACCCACCCCCGCCTCCATTGCTGACAGCGAAAGTTCAGCAGCGCGGGGGACAGAACTAGGAGAAGAAATAGCAGTGACAGCCCAGAGCTCCTTCACAGACATCGGAGCTCTACAGGGATTTCTTCCTCCTCCTTATCTGATGCGGTGAGTCACCTCCCTCCCCCTCTGCACTGTGGCCGGAGCTGCTGTGTGTGTAACTCTATGAATCTCTTCACTACATTGTCATTCACCTTATTAAGAGGGAGGAGGGGGGCAGATGTCTGCATTCTTCCTAGTCAGTGGTCTCTTTCTAGGGGGGGGGGTATCAACAAGGTCCCCTCTTATCATCCCTCACCTATTCCTGGATGGGGTCCCCCTTATCACCCCTTCAATCCTCCTATCTGGGGATCTTTTTTAACTTGTGGGGGAGGAGGGGGGGTCCTCCTAGCTGGAGGTCTTCTCTACTGGAGGAGGGGTCCTATGCTCCTGGATGGGGATCCCCTCTTATCACCCCCCCCCCCCCACAGTCCTCCTAGCTAGAGGTCTTCTTTACTGGAGGAGGGGTCCTATGCTCCTGGATGGGGATCCCCTCTTATAACCTCCCGCAGTCCTCCTAGCTGGAGGTCTTCTTTAACTGGAGGGGTGAGGTAGGGGATTTCCTGTATTCCTGGATTGGGGTCTCCTCTTATGTGTTAGCATTAGCTAACCTGGGGAGGATAATACTGGGAAACAGACTGATACACACCTACTGTTCATCACAGCACCACATTACTGCTCTTTTGGGGCACCCAAAAGGTGTCCCAATTCTTTTACAATCCTATAGTGCAGTGTTTCTCAACTCCAGTCCTCAAGGCACCCCAACAGGTCATGTTTTCAGGATTTCCCTCAGATGAAACAGCTGTGGTAATTACTAAGGCAGTGAAACTGATCAAATCACCTGTGCAAAATAATGGAAAACATGACCTGTTGGGGCACCTTGAGGACTGGAGTTGAGAAACACTGCTATAGTGTATACTGCAAAAAAATAAAAAAATTCTGTGCGCCGCTAAAATGTTCGGGTTTGGCTTAATGAAAAGGTGGCAACCCTAGTCTGTGCTGAAGGGGGGTCCATCTGTGCTGAAGGGGGGTCCATCTGTGCTGAAGGGGGGGTCCATCTGTGCTGAAGGAGGGGGTCTGTGCTGAAGGAGGGGGTCGGTACTGAATGGGGGGTCTGTGCTGAGGGGGGCTGTATAATGTAAAGGGGTCCAGTGATGCAGGGTGCTGTGTAATGTAAAGGGGTCCAGTGATGCAGGGTGCTGTGTAATGTAAAGGGGTCCAGTGATGCAGGGTGCTGTGTAATGTAAAGGGGTCCAGTGATGCAGGGTGCTGTGTAATGTAAAGGGGTCCAGAGGTGCAGGGTGCTGTGTAATGTAAAGGGGTCCAGAGGTTGAGTTTGGTATGTGGCTGGTAGAAGTGCATAGTAGTTTGAAGTACAAAAAACTTATCTATTCCCACAAAGGTTGTCCTGCGAAATATGGTAAAATATGGGATAGGTGGTTGCAGGTTCCGGAGACTATGGGCTAATGCCTCCCTTTATGTTTGTGTAAGATAACCTGCAGCCATCCCACTGTCCGTCGTTCTGCGCGGACTGTAGTTTTTGGATGCTCAGTGCCCCTTTCCATCTCATGTCCCACCCAACACTGTGGTTCTTTTTTCTTGCTCTAATAACCGAATTTGCCTTTGCATATTAGATGTCTTTTTACCCGTTCTATACTGTGAATATTGTCACCTTTATCTGACGTTGCCTGTACTTGTAAACTGTATTCCTTTTTGTACCAATAAAAAACCTGTTTGAGTAAAAAAAGGGGTCCAGAGGTGCAGGGTGCTGTGTAATGTAAAGGGGTCCAGAGGTGCAGGGTGCTGTGTAATGTAAAGGGGTCCAGTGATACAGTAGTGACAAAGAGATATTGAAGGATGCAGGGGGCACAGTGGGGTGTTTTTACATTTTAACATAGGGGGGTTGCCAGATATAGGATCCTCCCCGGGTGCCAAATGCTCTAGGTACGCCCCTGGAAACCCCCCTCTCCTCTGTCAGTGCTTCCAACTAATACCACCTGTCTATGCCAGCCAGTGCCGCCTGTCAGTTTGTCAGTGCCAATTAGTGCTTCCAATCAGTGTCACCTGTCAGTGCCAATGAGTGCCAATCAGTGCCACCTATCAGTACCAATCAGTATCAGTGCCACCTATCAGTGCCACCTATCAGTACCAATCAGTATCAGTGCCGCCTGTCAGTGCCAATCAGTGCCATTCAGTATCAGTGCCGCCTGTCAGTGCCAATCAGTGCTTCCAATCAGTGCCACCGAGTGCCAGTGCCACCTGTCAGTGCCAATCAGTGCTTCCAATCAGTGCCACCTGTCAGTGCCAATCAGTCCCACACCAGTGCAAATGAGTGCCACCTGTCAGTGCCAATCAATGCCACTTATCAGTGCTATTAATCAGTGCCCATCAGTGCACTGAGTGCAGGGGTGGGGGTGATGAACTCAGAAGACAGGCACATTGTTCAAGGGGGTGCTGGCCTGGTGGGGCACAACTGAAATATGTTGTTTATTTATGCCACATGCCGATTATAGTATAATAGGTAATCACCACACTACTACTTACAATAAACTACTGGAGGTTTAAATAAAAAAGTGTAATTGAAAGGCTTGCCACTAAGCACTGTTATGTGTTCCCACACCACAAAAAAAAAAAAAGTGCAGCGCTTACTTACTGATCAATAACTTGACAATAATGGTGGAATCCTCTAATGTATGGAAATTTCAATAAACTTCAATATTACCACAATACCGGTCTCTGTGATACGCAACTTCACATAATAAACATCAAGCTGAAAATAAGACATACTGTATAAAAATAAACTTAGCAGGGATGGTGGAAACCCCTCCTATAGATTTTTACCATACAGATTAATCTCAAGTGAAACAACCTTTTAGTTGGGAGGTTCCCACCATTATAGCACTTTGGAATTTTTTTTTTTTAGACTGTTACACTTAATTTTAGATGTTTTAGTTACTATTATAATGTGAATTTTTGCACTTGAAGGTAATTTTCCACCACCCCTGCTAAATCCATGTCTTTATGGACCTTGCTTTGTGCACTGGTGCGCAGTCATGTTGGAACAGGAAGGGGCCATCCCCAAACTGTTCCCACAAAGTTGGGAGCATGAAACTGTCCAAAATGTCTATGTATGCTGACGCCTTAAGAGTTCCCTTCACTGGAACTAAAGGGCCAAGCCCAACCACTGAAAAACAACCCCACGCCATAATCCCCCCTCCACCAAATGACTTGGACCAGTGCACAAAGCAAGGTCCATAAAGACATGGATGAGCGAGTTTGGGTTTGAGGAACTTGACTGGCCTGCACAGAGTCCTGACCTCAACACAATAGAACATCTTTGGGATGAATTAGAGCGGAGACTGCGAGCCAGGCCTTCTCATCCAACATCAGTGCCTGACCTCACAAATGCGCTTCTGGAAGAATGGTCAAACATTCCCATAGACACACTCCTAAACCTTGTGGACTGCCTTCCCAGAAGAGTTGAAGCTGTTATAGCTGCAAAGGGTGGGCCAACTCAATATTGAACCCTACGGACTAAGACTGGGATGCCATTAAAGTTCATGTGCGTGTAAAGGCAGGCGTCCCAATACTTTTGTCTGTTTGAGCTTTGGGGTGCACACCCTAATGCAATAGGCTGCGCACGCAGGGCCGGCCCTACCATGGGACCCGATGGGACCATTGTCCCAGGCGGCAGGTTCTGAGAGGCGGCACATTGACGCCCATAAATACAGTAATCCCGCCCAATCGGGCTCCGCTACGCCCACCCGCTCCGCTCTTCATCCCACTATGTGGATGGCCCAGCGCCGCTGCTATTAGAAGTATTGGCAGACCATTCGCTGCCATAACCGCACAGCTGGCCGCCCGCCCATCCTCTCCACGGCTCCCCCCCATCCTCTCCACGGCTCCCCCTCCATGCTGCTGATGAGAAAGTCAGTTGACGAACAACAACGTAAAGGGGGAGGAGCTTTCGGCTGAGCAGAGACCCCATGATGGAAGAGGGATTGCTATAGGCGCGGCTGACACTGAGAGAAAGTAAGTGTCACTAATCCCATCTCCACCACCCCTGCCTGTGTCTAACCTCCCCTACCACCCCTGCCTGTGTCTAACCCCCCTACCACCCCTGCCTGTGTCTAATCTCCCTACCACCCCTGCCTGTGTCTAACCCCCCTACCACCCCTGCCTGTGTCTAACCCCCCTACCACCCCTGCCTGTGTCTAATCTCCCTACCACCCCTGCCTGTGTCTAACCCCCCTACCACCCCTGCCTGTGTCTAATCCCCCTACCACCCCTGCCTGTGTCTAACCCCCCTACCACCCCTGCCTGTGTCTAACCCCCCTACCACCCCTGCCTGTGTCTAATCCCCCTACCACCCCTGCCTGTGTCTAATCCCCCTACCACCCCTGCCTGTGTCTAACCTCCCTACCACCCCTGCCTGTGTCTAATCCCCCTACCACCCCTGCCTGTATCTAACCTCCCTACCACCCCTGCCTGTGTCTAATCCCCCTACCACCCCTGCCTGTGTCTAATCCCCCTACCACCCCTGCCTGTGTCTAATCCCCCTACCACCCCTGCCTGTGTCTAACCCCCCTACCACCCCTGCCTGTGTCTAACCCCCCTACCACCCCTGCCTGTGTCTAATCTCCCTACCACCCCTGCCTGTGTCTAATCCCCCCTACCAGCCCTGCCTGTGTCTAATCCCCCCTACCACCCCTGCCTGTGTCTAATCCCCCTACCACCCCTGCCTGTGTCTAACCCCCCTACCACCCCTGCCTGTGTCTAACCCCCCTACCACCCCTGCCTGTGTCTAATCCCCCTACCACCCCTGCCTGTGTCTAACCTCCCTACCACCCCTGCCTGTGTCTAATCCCCCCTACCACCCCTGCCTGTGTCTAATCCTCCCTACCACCCCTGCCTGTGCCTAACCTCCCTACCACCCCTGCCTGTGTCTAATCTCCCTACCACCCCTGCTTGTGTCTAACCTCCCCTACCACCCCTGCTTGTGTCTAACCTCCCTACCACCCCTACCTGTGCCTAACCTCCCTACCACCTCTGCCTGTGTCTAATCTCCTCTACCACCCCTGCCTGTGTCTAACCTCCCCTCCCCCCTCACCACAACCGCCGCTGCCTCTGTCTGAACCCCACCACCACTATTACGTGGAAATCTGACTTCCTAATAAATGTAATTTTGTTTTTTATTGTCATAATATAAAATAATAAATGTGGGGGCCTTTTGGTGGGCGTGATTATTATTATTATTTTTTTTTGGGGGGGGGGGGGGGCGGTAGGGAGGAGGGGGGCAGCATTTTGATCCTGGGCCCAGGCAGCACAATGTCTTGGGCTGGCCCTGTGCGCACGCCTATGGTTCAGATAATACACTGGCTGCAGGGCAGGCCAGCACCTCCAAGGCGTAAAGGGCAAGCTCAGGCCATGTGCCCAATTTGGAGACCCAGAAGTTGAAGGGGGCAGACACGTCATTCAGTACGTGTAGGCGTGTGCACACATACTGCTCCACCATGTTGGTGAAATGCTGCCTGCTGCTAAGACGTTCCATCTCAGCTGGTGGTGCTGGTTGTTGTGGCGTGCTGACAAAGCTTTTCCACATTTCAGCCATGCTAATCCTGCCTTCTGAGGTGCTGGCAGTGCCCTGGCTGCGTTGGCGACATATTCCTCCTCCTCTGCCTTTGCCTTGTGCTTCCACCGTACCCCTGCTGTCAGGTGGGAATGCCACCAGCAGCGCGTCTACCAGCGTGCGCTTGTACTCGCGCATCTTACGATCCCGCTCCAGTGAGAGAATTAAGGACGGTACGTTGTCCTTGTAAGGGGATCCAGCAGGGTGGCCACTCAGTAATCAGTACCAGTTAGAATGTGGGCAATTCGGCGGTCGTTGCGGAGACATTGCAGCATGTAATCGCTCATGTGTGCCAGGCTGCCCAGAGGCAACGAAAAGCTGTCCTCTGTGGGAGGTGTATCGTCTGTGTCCTCTGTATCCCCCCAGCCACGCACCAGTGATGGCCATGAGCTGGTCTGGGTGCCCCCCTGCTGTGAACATGGTTCCTCCTCCTCCATCTCCTCCTTATCCTCCACCTCGTCATCCTCCAGAACTGTGCCCTTGCTGCCAGACAATTGTGTACCTGGCGTTTGTTGGTGCAGGAACCCACCCTCGTAGCCACTTGTGAAAGACTGCCCTGAAAGCCTAGGAAATGATCCCGGTTCCTCCTCCTCCTCCTCCTCCTCCTGTGTCACATCCTCTTCCATCATCGCCCAAAGCGTTTTTTCAAGGAGGCATAGAACTGGGATAGTAACGCTGAGAACGGCGTCATCGGCACTGGCCATGTTGGTGGATTACTCGAAACAGCGCAACAAGGCACACAGGTCTCGCATGGAGGCCCAGTTATTGGTGGTGAAGTGGTGCTGTTCCGCAGAGCGACTCACGCGTAATTGCTGCAGCTGAGACTCCACTATCACCTGCTGCTGCTCGCACAGTCTGGCCAACATGTGCAAGGTGGAGTTCCACCTTGTGGGCACGTCACATATGAGGCGGTGAGCGGGAAGGCCGAAGTTACGCTGCAGCGCTGATAGGCGAGCAGCAGCAGGGTGAGAACGCCGAAAGTGCGCACAGACGGCCCGCACTTTCTGCAGCAGCTCTGGCATATTGGGGAAATTTTTCAGGAACCTCTGGACCACCAAGTTCAGCACATGCGCCAGGCAAGGGATGTGCGTCAAACCGGCTAGGTCCAGAGCTGCTACGAGATTTTGCCCATTATCGCACACCAGGGCTTGAGGCTCACTGCCACCAACCACTCATCGGTCTTTTTTTCCATGTCCCTCCACAACTCCTGTGCGGTGTAGGGTTTTTACCCCAAACAGGAAAGTTTTAGAACTGCCTGCTGTCGTTTACCCCTGGCTGTGCTGAAGTTGGTGGTGAAGGTGTTACGCTGACCGGATGAGGAGGCGGTAGAGGATGAGGAAGCGGAGTAGGAGGAGTTAGCAACAGGAGGCAAACTGAAGTGCCCTGCAATCCTCGGTGGTGGAAAGACATGCGCCAAACTGCTATCTGCCTCAGGCCCAGCCGCCACTGCATTTACCCAGTGTGCTGTTAGGGAGATATAACGTCCCTGACCGTGCTTACTGGTCCACGCATCCGTAGTTAGGTGGACCTTGCCATAGATGGCGTTGCGCAGTGCACACCTGATTTTGTCCCCCACTTGGTTGTGCAGGGAAGGGATGGCTCGCCTGGAAAAGTAGTGGCGGCTGGGCACGATGTACTGTGGGACAGCCAATGCCATCAGGCTTTTAAAACTCTGCGTCTCCACCAGACGGAATGACAGAATTTCAAAGGCAAGGAATTTTGAAATGCTGGCATCCAGGGCCAGGGATCGCGGGTGGCTAGGGGGGTACTTCCGCTCCAGTGTTTGGGAGATAGAGAGCTGAACGCTTCCATGGGACATTGTGGAGATGGTTGGTGACCCAGGTGGTAGTGTTGCTGGCAGATGCTCTGTTTGCGGGTTGGCAGGTGCTACTGTTACTACAGAGGTGGATGAAGAGTCCGAGACTGCAGCAGAAGAGGAAGCAGGAGGAGCCAGAGACCTTTCTTGGTTTTTGAGGTGTCTACTCCACTGCAGCTCGTGCTTTGCACTTAGATGCCTGGTCATGTAGGTTGTGCTCAGGTTGAGAACGTTTATGCCTTGCTTCAGGCTCTGATTGCACAGCGTGCAAACCACTCGTGTCTTGTCATCAGCACATTGTCTGAAGAACTGCCACGCTAGGGAACTCCTTGGACCTGGCTTTGGTGTGCTCGGTCCCTTGCTGCGTTGGGCAGTAGCAGACGTACTGTCTAGGGGACGGACGCTCCGCTTTTGCACCCTGCTTCCTCTTCTGCTGTGCTGGTGGCTCTGTGCGACCACCGCCTTTTCCTCTGAACTACACTGGTCACCTGCATGAAGTTGATTCCATGTGGGGTCGAGGACCTCATCGTCCTCCACTTCATCATCTACCCAGTCTTCACCCCTGCCCTCCTTGTCGGTCTGCACAATTGCGAAAGCAGCAGCAGTTGGCACCTGTGTTTCGTCATCATCCGAGGCGTGCTGCGATGGTCCTCCCATGTACTCATCATGAAACATAAGTGGTTGGGCATCGGTGCACTCAATCTCTTCCACTTCTGGGGCAGGGCTAGGTGGATGGCCCTGGGAAACACTGCTAACAGAGTCATCGAAAAGCAGAAGAGACTGCTGTATGATTTGGGGCTCAGACTGCTTGGCTGATTTGCAAGGGGGTGAGGTGAAAGACTGATGGACATCGGCTGCAGGTGCCAACTCTGATCTTTCATCAGAAGACTGGGTGGGAGACAATGTGAAGGAACTGGAGGCACTGTCAGCAACCCAATCTACTATCGCCTGTACTTGTCCTGGCCTCAACATTCGTACAGCCTCATAAGGCGCAACAAAATACCGCTGCAGGCTCTGTCGCCTACTCGCACCTAAGGAAGGTGTTTCACTTGTGCGTGTAGCTGGCACAGATCGACCACGTCCTCTCCCTGCAACAGGAGCTCCACCAGCAGCACCACGACCGGGGCCACATCCCTTTGACGTTCTCCTCATATATTCCAAATTTAGGATCTTGCCCTAAATGGGTGTTTTTGGAAGAGCAGAACACACCCACAGTATATAAACGGTGTATGTCACACCTACAGAACTGCAGAAAATGGTTTTCCCCCCAAAAAAATTTATCTTAAAATTATTTTTTTAGTATAGCACAATAGAAGAAAAATACGGTAGATAAATTGTTTATCTCCCACACCTCCAGATATGCAGAAAACACTGCAAAATATTTTTTGTGGCCCTAAATGGGTGTTTTTGGAAGAGCAGAACACACCCACAGTATGTAAACGGTGTATGTCACACCTACAGAACTGCAGAAAATGCTATTCAAAAAAAATGTTTTTATCCTAAAATTATTTTTTTAGTATAGCACAATAGAAGAAAATAGTTAAATTGTAAATCTCACACCTGCATATATGCAGAAAACACTGCAAATTTTTTATTCATTTTTTTGCCCTAAATGGGTGTTTTGGAAGAGCAGAATACACCCACAGTATGTACAGGGTGTATCTCACAGTAAGTTACATATGCAGTGCACTGAGCTTGCAGATAAAAGTTAGATTTTCTCTGGCACTGGGCTCATGGCAGTGTAAAAAAGACTGTGCACTGCAACCCAAGCAGGTAAATCTATTGCAGATCGCTGAGTTATTAGATCTCTGAATCTGGACTTGCCCTACACTGTCTCTCTATCTTTTCTCTCAGATTGCAGAATCAGGACTAACTCCTAGTATTTCAATCTCTCCCTCACAGCAACAGCAGCCAGGAACCTTTCCCTATCCTGTCTAAAGCAGAGTGACGTGCTGTGCTGTGTGCCTCTAGCTTATATAGAGGCTGGGTCACATGCTGCACTGGCCAATCACAGCCATGCCATTAGTAGGCATGGCTGTGATGGCTTCTAAGGGCAAACCAGTTAAACGAAAGGTGATTGGCTGCCCTGAAGCTTTTATAAATGTGCCATTACATCGTGAACACCGGACCCGAACATACAGGCAATTGTTTGGGTTCGGGTCAAAAACCCAAAACCTTTACAGTTCGGTAAACTGTTCGCTCAACCCTAGTCTCTAACATTCTTAAAACATTTTGCCCACCCCTCCATCCATGATGTGGATTGGTGCAGGTTACATAGAGCAGAATCCAAAAAAATCAAATAAAACGGCATGGGGAGCTGGACACTACAATTAGACATGTACAAATGCAAGAAATGTTAAAAATTTACAATACAGAATGGAGAAGGCTTTGAGGGCAACATGGAAAAACAGTGCAAAAAAGTTTTAACAGCGCCACAAATGTATATGTAACAACTAAACTAACCGAACCGCAGCTTTATCAATATTGATATTAATCAATGATGGTTGAATTAGAGTCCAGATTAGCGCAGGCTCATAATATTCTACAACATCATGCCTCTCATCTCCTGCCACTCCATGAGGATGTCAACAGACAAAACAGACGTAGAGTGAGATAGGGACGCTGACGGTATCATAATTTTAAGTGGTTGGAGCCCGTGTTGTGTGATACAACCGCAGTACCACTACCGACTTAGCTGAGCGTGTTATCCTTAGTGCCGGGTGGGCACTTGTAGCAAGTGGAGGCGCAACAACTTTAAAAACCATACATGACCCTGTAAAATTCTGCAATAAAACTATTGTAGCGACCTCACCCCATCTCTTTCGTCTAGGGGTATCACACACGACAGGGTGAGATGCGCTACGGCCCATGTCCTCCCCATAGCTGTGGGTGAGGTGAAGGCCAGTACCAGATATTTCCTCGGGCCTGTGTGTTTCTGTCAAGGATTAAGTCCTGCCGTACCAACACTTCCCTTTGCTCCCATCAACCAGAGTTCCACACACCGATCACAGTCCAACTCTTGTTTTATTGCATAACTCACAATAAACAGTGCTTCAGTAGCCAACTGGTTGGGACTCAATAACAGTTTGATACAGGGGAATGAGCAGGTCGAGGCACTATCCTGATTGTCAGCTAAACCACTGTGAGCTCACCAGCGGTTACTATAGCCTTGGCTAGAGAGAACTTAGAACTTGAGAGTCTCTACCAGCGACTCAAGAGAACGTAGATAGGAGTACCTTCGCTGCGTTGTGGCCCCTGTCAGGG
Organism: Rana muscosa; assembly: GCA_029206835.1. Taxonomy (NCBI): domain Eukaryota; kingdom Metazoa; phylum Chordata; class Amphibia; order Anura; family Ranidae; genus Rana; species Rana muscosa. The sequence continues at coordinate 23,950,358 of CM055118.1, forward strand.
GAAGATGTCCCTCCAAGGGAGTTACCAGAGGCCCATCCGTCACTGAGTTGATGCTGCTCCAGACTCTCCGAATGGGTAACCTCCCCGGCCTCCTCACCTCAGACATGGGCCCCATCCACTTCAGGGACCCTCGGACTTCTCCACCCTCGCGGGACCCAGTCGAAGTCACTGGGCCCCAGGCCTCCTGGTTTAGTACCTCACCCCAGGCTGAAGGTGCCTGGGATGGACTCCAACTCCATTCCGGTCAGGCCTAGGGCACCCGAGCCGGAATCCAGAACCGCCCACACCCAGGCCTAAGGTGCCTGGGCGCGTGATGAAGGACCTCCAAAAGAGCAAGACCTCGTGACCAGGGCGTCTCCCCCTTTTAACCCCTCCAATGACGCCACGGCAGGTTCCCCGCCCTCGCCGTACCATCTCCGAGAAGGGACAAAAAGGACAGCACTATGGCGGCAAATCTACCTCGAGCCGGCGGGCACCTGCCACCCACAGGCCAAGGAGATTATTACACCGCCCAATCCTCCACGAATACAAATGGTCCAATTACTCCCATACTTTACACACCTGGACCACACTACCACCCAGGTGTACCCCACCTAAATTTAGAGACCCCGCTACATACTCCCCCCTGTGATTTTATGCTGGTCCCCAGCGTCTGGTGCAAACCCATGTCTTCCATAGAGTGGTGACATGAGCCTGACCCCAGAGGCTATCCCTAAAATTTTTAACCTTAGCCATGCCAAGACCTGCTCAAAGGGGAGGGGAACATAAAACAATAAACTTTTCATAAAACCCTCTAAGCATGTACATATATACAATCCCTCCCTTTACTGTCTAAGAACCACCCCATACTCAGTAGTCTTGACAGACGAATCTCCTGCAGAAGGGAAAAAAAAACAGCACACAAGAAAAGCCACATCCTGACATTCTGTGTTAATTTGGAATGAATGGGTCTATCAGCCGAGAGACCCATTCGCTCCAATGAGTAAAGTGATGCAAATGTACAAACAACAGCCGTTGCGCAACACCGCCACCTGGTGAAGATGCCACGGTGATGACACTTGGTGAAATCTTCAGTCTTCCTGCGTCCCTACTCTGATTCTACCCCCAAAGTCTCTGTCTTTAAATTGTGAAAGAAGAGAGAACAAACAAACAGCTCTCATTCCTCCAAAGAGTAGAAAAAAAAAAAAAAAAAAAACTAGGGTACAGTTCGATGGTCTGGCAAGAACACTTCCAGAAAGTTGTTACAGAAAAAAAACCACAAGTGAGTCTCTTCTCACAAGTAAAACTTCGGGTCAGGCAAGAACAAGGGCTTCAGATGCTTATCGAAAACCTCAATCGAATAGTCAGCGTCCTCTCCATCTTTCCTGCAGATGCGCACCTTGTCTGCGTGGATATGGCGGCCCCACATCCAGTCTGCTCTGCAGTCTCTAAACTTTTTCGACACAGGTGGCGAACAGGACAAGTATCGCCGGGCATGAAGCACTTTAAGTTTCTCCCAAACGAACTCATCATACCACCGCTGTCGCAGAACTTCAACCTCAAACAGCAAGTCCCTGGGTAAGTAAGGATATTCCCATCCGTACTCGTGAGCGACCCTCTGAGAAAAAGAGTCGTTGCAATCGGGCCAAAGGAGGCATTGTGGCCCGCTCACCTTCTCCTGGTTGAACAATGGCCTCCGGGTGTCGAGGTACTTTCACTACCTCTGATGGCTTTTCTCTCTGTGCCCGTAGTGATGCTCGCTGTTTCCCCGCCAACAAAACGGGTGATGCTGTGGACTGTGGAAGAGCAACTGGAGGACTAGGCTTCCTCGTAGACTCTGGGGCCTCCGCCCGGGGCGTGCTATCGCCTATGGACATAGGCGAATCTTGGGGTGCACGTAGCATAGGTAATGGGCGTTTGTCCCAGCCCTTCTGATGAAACAGTTCATCGATCTCACCGTCATCTCCACAATCCGACAGTGACTCTAGGTCGGAGGTGTCATACATCTCCGCGGGAAGGTAGTCTCTAGTAGACGTGGAACTACCCTCCCTAGCGGGCACCACCGACTGTGGACCCCCAACACCTCCAACCACCACCACAGTCCCAGTCCCTGGCTCACCTTGACCTTTTGTAGAACTGGGATGTCCAGGACTCTTCCAACCGGATCCATCCAGGCCAGGCAAGCGACGGGGTGAAGCTCTTCCACGACCATAGGAGGCCTGCACCAGGCCGACTTTCCTCTTCGGAGGTGGGAGCAGAGAATCTGTGGTGACCGAAGCAGCATCCTCTGATTTTTCTTTCTCAGTCTCTGATTGGGCATTCACATCGCCCCGGTCAGTACGTACAGGAACCTCCGCAAAGGCCTGGATCTCCCCTTCCGGAGTAGCGGTACCTGTGAGGCTGTTGAGGCGAAGGGCCCGGGGCCTTACTGTGGATGGCTCCACCTCGAACAAGAACTCTTTGCATGCCTCGCAACGCCCGAATGGCTTCAGGTGGACCACCAGTCCCGAACATCCAGGACAGATCACGCCGAGGGCCTCCGTGTCTCTGCAGGTGTACAGAGCCAACTGTCCTCGGGGCCTGAGTCTTATCCCCGTGTCTGTAAGGGGAGCAGCAAAGGTAGTCATCTTTTTGGGGTAGGGAACCGGAATCCACGGGGTGCTTGAGGCCATCCCGACTGTCTGCTGCTCCATCACGCACTGACCACGCACCGAAGTCTCCACGTGAGTTCCTCCACATGGCCAGACTCCTCCCACGACTTGCACATTTTCGCGGGCTTCCATCAAACTCCACCCACGAACTGTGTAGTCACGGGGTGCCTCATGGCGCAGTGCAGTAAAAGCCCCCACATGTAGTACGTCACACGGCTGGACTTCTCCCTCTTCTCGCTCCTCCGCATGGGCCTTTCCCGTCCTAGGGTCATTTCCACAACTTTGAGCAGGGATGCACTTTGGCCGATCACATGGCCGACCTGCTCGGAACTCCACCGGGCAGCAAAGTCCAGACACAGCCATTCTTACTTCCAAAGTCAAAACACACATCATCCCGGACTCACGAGCCCCCACGTGTAGCGACCTCACCCCATCTCTTTCGTCTAGGGGTATCACACACGACAGGGTGAGATGCGCTACGGCCCATGTCCTCCCCATAGCTGTGGGTGAGGTGAAGGCCAGTACCAGATATTTCCTCGGGCCTGTGTGTTTCTGTCAAGGATTAAAGTGGTTGTAAACCCACTTTTTCAACTTGCACCTACAGGTAAGCCTAGATTAAGGCTTACCTGTAGGTGCAAGAAATATCTCCTAAACCTACACGGTTTAGGAGATATTTACTAAAAATGACAGGCGCCGCTGTCTACGGCGCATGCGCGCTGTAGACAACGGCGCATTCATGGGGTTAATCCCATTCACAAAATCGGCTACTTCCCAGCAATAGCTGGGCGTAGCCGATTGTGACGGCTCTCGCGCGCATGCGCAGAGTGACGTCTCCGCCGCTCCGGCCAATCACAGCGCCGGAAGAGGGAGACGAGGATGGCTTCGGGGGCCCCGATCTAAGGTAAGTGATGCATAATGAGCTATTATGCTAGTCATATTAGCTCATTATGCCTTTCTCTTACAGGTGGTTATGGGGAAAAAAAAAATATAGGGTTTACAACCACTTTAAGTCCTGCCATGCCAACACTTCCCTTTGCTCCCATCAACCAGAGTTCGACACCGATCACAGTCCAACTCTTGTTTTATTGCATAACTCACAATAAACAGTGCTTCAGTAGCCAACTGGTTGGGACTCATAAACAGTTTGATACAGGGGAAATTAGCAGGTCGAGGCACTATCCTCATTGTCAGCTAAACCACTGTGATCTCACCAGCGGTTACTATAGCCTTGGCTAGAGAGAACTTAGAACTTGAGAGTCTCTACCAGCGACTCAAGAGAACGTAGATAGGAGTACCTTCGCTGCGTTGTGGCCCCTGTCAGGGGAAGATGTCCCTCCAAGGGAGTTACCAGAGGCCCATCCGTCACTGGGTTGATGCTGCTCCAGACTCTCCGAATGGGTAACCTCCCCGGCCTCCTCACCTCAGACATGGGTCCCATCCACTTCAGGGACCCTCGGACTTCTCCACCCTTGCGGGACCCAGACAAAGTCACTGGGCCCCAGGCCTCCTGGTTTAGTACCTCACCCGAGGCTGAAGGTGCCTGGGATGGACTCCAACTCCATTCCGGTCAGGCCTAGGGCACCCGAACCGGAATCCAGAACCGCCCACACCCAGGCCTAAGGTGCCTGGGCGTGTGATGAAGGACCTCCAAAAGAGCAAGACCTCGTGACCAGGGTGTCTCCCCCTTTTAACCCCTCCAATGACGCCACGGCAGGTTCCCCGCCCTTGCCGTACCATCTCCGAGAAGGGACAAAAAGGACAGCACTATGGCGGCAAATCTACCTCAAGCCGGCGGGCACCTGCCACCCACAGGCCAAGGAGATTATTACACCGCCCAATCCTCCACGAATACAAATGGTCCAATTACTCCCATACTTTACACACCTGGACCACACTACCACCCAGGTGTACCCCACCTAAATTTAGAGACCCCGCTACACTATAAAATGATCTGTAGTGGATCTGTGATCAATCCGTATTGTATGCACAGTCTATACAAGTCTATGTGTAGATAGTGGAAGGGGTTAAAAGTCCAGAGCAAGCAGGGCTGCCATCATATTAGAACAGAAACCATGTTCCAGGGAGCTGCAGAAAAAAACAAGGAAAGAGGCGCCTCTGGGTGCAGACGTTTTTAACAAGCTTGGAATATGGGCACTTGGAATATGAGAGTGGATTTCCTATTTTTGTTTCATGAATGCCTGTCTGAATCATGGTACGTTATGAGAAGCATTTTTCTTTTTTCTCCTCATTCATTGTGTGTTCCATTGCGAGACATACATCGGATTGATTGAAAACAGCAGAGCTTATTGGAAGGCTCACGGTCTCAGCTGTTAAGGTCCTTTTGGTGGGATTGGTGAAAGACTCACTGGGTGTTTGGTGGCTTGGCAAGCCTTTACATTATTGAGACATTTCACTATTTCACTCACAATTTTGGGGATTTTTTTAAATTGCTTAAATATTGTTACATTATGTAGCGGGGTCTTTAAATTTTTTGTTTACAAAAGTTTTTATTGAGGGATCGTACATAGAAATTACAGGAGAAAAAAAAGTGCAATAGACATTACATATACTGGTAAACAACATGTCCGTGAAGTCACATACTCTTATCCAGGATAAACAAACTATAATATATAACAGTATTGAAAAGAGCCCGTGGTTCATCGGTGACATAGTATGAATATAAGCCCATTACTGGGATATGCATCTCCATGGATGCTCGTTAAGTGAGAATCCCATCGTAAGTAACAAGAGTGAATATAAAACCGAACAGAATGGAAACAAAAAGAAATAAGAAAGGTCAACACATACTGCTGTAATAGATATTGTGTGAGCATAGCTCAAATTTCAGTCATTGTCAGAGGTTTTATCAAAACTAGTGTTCAGAGGTCCAATGAGAGTGACCCTATCAGGTGAACATGACTACGAGCCTACCCAGGTGAGGGCCAGGAGTCCCATTTCTTCTCGAAAGTCTGCATGGAGTCCATAAGTGTGTGGTGAATGTGTTCCATCAATTTTATCGAACTCCATGCGACAAAGAACCTGTGGCCAAGGGACAGATGGTTTACGCCAATTCAAGGCAATTGCCCAATGTACCGCACTAAACAGAGTATGAATTAATCTTTGCTCCGCAGGCATGGTCCCTGGGATATTTGCAAAGAGGAGGCATAGTCGTGCCGTCAGGATAACACCGTTCCCAGTGATCTGATGTATCTTAGTAGACACCTGTTGCCATAAAGGACCCAGGGCTCCACAGCTCCAGATGGTGTGGAGGAGAGAACCCTTCTCTCCACAGCCCCTGAAGCAGGCGTCAGGAATCAGGGGGAACATTCTATGTATTTTAACCGGGGTTTAGTACCACCTGGTGTGCAATTTTACCACCGTCTCCTTGATTGCCACAGAACGAGTGCACTTATGCATATTATCTATCATGTCACTCCAGTCTTCCTCAGAGACGGTCTCTTCTAGATCAGCTTCCCACGCTAACATAGCCTGGGATTTCGATTCTGAGTTGAAGTTATTCAGATGACTGTAAATCATGGAAATCACTCCTCTATCCCTGGACCCCTCAAGACATAGCGCTTCAAAAGTAGTTTTAGGGTTCGCCCTCCAAAGTGCGATAGCGTTCTGGTAAAAGTGGCGTATCTGCAAGTACTTGTAGAACTCAGAGCGGGGAATACCCCAATTCTGGTGCAGGTCCTCGAAGGACCGCAACCCAGTCCCTTGAGTTAGTGAGCGTAAGGTCACCAGGCCCCGAGAGGACCAATGTATAAAGTCTAGTCCCTCTCCAAAGGCCCCCGGAAAGTCCGGGTCCCCCAGGAACGAGGACAGGGGGGCCGGTTTAGAGGTCAGACCATACTTGTCTCTGTATAGGGTCCAGAGATAGAGAGACCGCCCCACTACCTCATTGAGAGCTGTAATATCCCTATGACGGACCGAACCAGTCCATAGGATCCCTGGGAGATAGTAAGGCCTAATGGAGTCTCGTTCAAATCGCAGCCAGGGGGTCCTAGGAGAGGGGATATGCCATTGTGCAAGCTGGATCAATCTGGCAGCCAGAAAGTATTTCCATAAATCTGGACAACTCAGTCCCCCTCTGTTTCTAGTTCTATACATCAGAAGTTTATTGATTCGGGGTCTTTTGTCTCTCCAAATGAATCTGAGCAGTTCCGACTGTATGGTCCTAATAGTAGAACAGGACACATACAGAGGGAGGGCCCTAAAGTTAAACAGCAATTTGGGGAGAATAGACATCTTGACCGCCTGTATACGGCCAAGAAACAAGATGTGGTAAGGGGCCCATTGGGTCAGTAGCCCTTTAATAGCCGCGAAGACCTGTGGGTAGTTTTGGGCGTACATCTGTTTAAGGGAGGGAGCTAGTTTCACCCCCAGGTATTGCAAAGAGGAGGTCGTCCACGAGAATTTGAAGCTACTTTGAAGGGACTCTACCAGAGGGTGCGGCAAATTGATGGGCATAGCTACACATTTGGAGGGATTCACTCCCAAGCCAGTTTCAGTCTGGAATGCATCTAACGTAGCTAAAAGGTTTGGTAGGGAGGTCAGAGGGTCAGACAGAAATAGTAGGACATTGTCCGCGTATAGACTTATTTTATAGGTGTTATCCTTACTAACATATCCTTTTATGTTGGGGCTATCAGCAATATATCTGGACAGGGGTTCGATCGCCAGTGCGAATAATAAGGGGGACAAAGGGCAGCCCTGTCTAGTACCCCTCCCCAAGGTGAAGAACTCCGAGGTGCAACCTGGGAGTCTGATAAATGTTTGGGGTTGTTTGTAGAGGGCATGGAAGCCGTTCACAAACCTACCTAGGATCCCAAACCTATGTAGGATCCTGTCTAGGTATGGCCAGAGGATGCTATCAAAAGCTTTATTGATGTCTAAGCTAAGCATAAGGACTTCACGGGAGTGGAGGTTGGCATCCTGAATAATGTTAGTGGCTAGGCGTATATTATCTGTAATCTGTCTGGTTGGAATGAATCCGGTCTGATCAGGGGAGATTAAGGTCGTGATCGTGGCAGCCAGTCTATCTGCCAGTATCCGACTGAATATTTTCAGATCATTGTTAATGACTGAAATGGGCCTGAAATTTTGGGGAAGCGAGTGATCTTTCCCTGGTTTAGGGATTAGGGACATATTGGCCATTAGCATGTCATTCGGAAAGGCTCCACCCGACAGTACTGCATTGTATAGTTTTGTCAGCCTAGGGGCCAGTAAGTCGGAAAACTTCTTATAGTATAGGGCTGAGAAGCCGTCAGGGCCTGGGGTCTTTGCTGTTTTCAGGGAGGTCATGACAGCCGTCACTTCCTCCACTGTACAAGGGGCATTCAGTGATTCTAGTTGGTCTTCTGACAGTTGAGGCAATAAAACTGAGTCAAGCCATGTCGTGGGATGCGGGGGGTCAGGGGGTTGGGGGGCCTCCAATAGGGATTGATAATAAGATTTAAACAGATGTAGGGTTTCTTTGGGGTGAGTTGTGAGGTTACCTTTACTATTCCTTAGTCTGTAGGTGTGCGTGGGTTGAATAGATTGTTTCAGCTTTCTCGCAAACATGGTCGATGAGGAGTTACTGTACAAGAGAAATTTTGGCCTTGGACCATCTCAAGGATTTTTCAGTTTGTTCAGTAAGGATAGCATCCAACTCTCTTCTCTTTTGATCAATTTGTTCCAATAACTCAGGCTCCTGAGAGAGACCATGCCTGCGATACAGCCTATCCAAGTCCTCTATAAGGGAATTAATGGCTTGAAGTCTTTGTTTTTTACGGTCGGAGGCCAGATGCATAAGTCTACCTCTCAGAACCGCTTTATGCGCTCCCCACAACGACGCCGGGGAGATCTCCCCGACCTCATTATGTGTGAAGTATTCTGAGATGTAGCCACCAATCTGAGATAAAGCTATTGGGTCTGTGAGCATAGAGTCATTAAGTCTCCAGGTCCCCAAAGCCCTCGGGAGGCCTATATGTGCAAAGGAGCATGATACTATCTGGTGATCCGACCATGGGCAAGAGTGAATTCTAGCCGAGGTAGAGTTAGCTGTCATGATTGTCGTGGAGAGAATGTAGTCCAACCTCGAGTAGCTGTCATGCGGGTGGGAAAAAAAGGTATATTCCCTAGCTCCCACATTATGAGCCCTCCAGGTGTCAATCAGCTGGTTGGATTTGATAAGGTGCCTGAGGGACCTAGGGAAAGTGTTAGAAGCATGTCCAGTCCTACTCCTGTCTAGGGTAGGATGTGCCACCAAATTAAAGTCCCCCCCCACAATCATATGTGAGGAGTGGAATTCATCCAGGGCAAGAAAAAAACGTTTAAAAAACGTAGCTTGGGCATCGTTCGGGGCATACACTGAAGCTATAGTGATAGTTTTCCCCTGAATTGTACCTTTAAACAATCACAAAGCGGCTTTCAGGGTCCCTATACAGCTGTTGCAAGTCAAATTTTACCGTATTCTTAAAAAAAATCGCAGCTCCGCGGGTCCTGGACTCAAATGTGGTAAAATAGCCTTGGTGGTAGGCCTTATCAAAATAATGTGGGTGGTTTTGGGTAGAAAAATGCGTCTCCTGGAGAAGCAGAATGTCTGCACCCATTCTCTTATAAGCTTTAAAGGCCTTCCTCCTTTTGGTCGGAGAGTTAAAGCCTTTCAGGTTATGAGAGATTACAGTGGTACCCATTAGGCTGATTTAAATTGCGGCGTACCTGCTAGAAAATGCAAAATTAGTCCAGAACCCCCTAGAACCTCCCATGCAGGGTGAGTCAAATCCCAGTACCTGCACAGTGACCAATGCAATGACGTGTGTATTATCAGACCCAGGTCAGAGGCTGAAACCCCAGGTCCCCGCCAACCCCAGGAGGAGCCCGGAGCAGGCTGAGCCAGGAGCGCCAACCAATGAGTGGGGAAAGAACAGCGAGTTAGAAGCAGTATAAAACTTGTAGAGTAAAAAAAGACAAAAAAAGAGAAAAAAACATATAAACAAGCAATCATATAATAACTGCAAGCGCTGTGATTTCAACAGTAGCAGGCTTGGTTCCACATTAAGTAGCCTCATTGTCATGGGGGTCGGGGGTAAAACAGACACCCCGATCAAAAAAACATCAGGCCTGAGAAGGAGACAGGAAAGGGCCAAAAGGAAAAAAAAATGCCCTCCCCCCTCTCCCTCTGCCCAAACAGCGATAGTGAACTCGGACCAATTGGTCCAAACCTCCGAGCAAGGGGGGGAAACCGATCCGTCTTACTTAACATAGCGGGTGCTCTAAGAGCAGCTTCCAAGGACATCATGGTCCCCATCCGACCTGCCCGGAGTGGGGGGTAGTACAAACGGACGCGAACGGACGTCAGTTCAAGGGTGAGACAAATCTTCTGCATATTTGCTTGCCCATTAGAAAAATCGGGGGCAGTGGAGGTCAGTGAGCAGTGCGGCGGTCTCTCCTGGGAGGAGGGGTAGCCCAGATGGCTGGCGAACGGGGGGTAGATGGCATCCTGGGGTGGTCCGCTGCGTTCAGGAGGCCCAATTTTACCAGAAGATCTTTTCCCTCAGAGATTGTGGTGACCGTATACGTAGTACCATTATGCGGGACTTGCAGCTTGAAGGGGAAGCCCCAGCAATACCTGATCCTGGCTGACTGAAGGACAGAGGTGACTTCTTTCATTCTCCTGCGTTTATCCAGGGTAGTGGGAGAAATGTCAGGGTAGATCTGAACAGGTACACCATCTAGTTGTGTTGGGAGTTGGGAGTGTTGCGCGAGGCCCTGAGTATGTCTTCCTTAACAAGGTAATCTTTCAGACATAGTACAATGTCCCTTGGGGGTCTATCGTCAGGGGGCTTAGGGCGCAGAGCTCTGTGCAGCCTATCGCAGGTGAAAGCTACCTCTGGGGCCTCCGGGAGCAGTGAGTGGAAGAGCTTCTGAGTCGCCTGTGGCAGATCTATGACCGATTCTGGGACACCCCTTACCCTTAAATTGTTCCTTCTGTTTCTATTGTCGAGATCCTCGAGGTGTGCTTGTAGGACCTGGACAGTCTCTGTGAGGGTCTCATGGTCTGTCCTCAGGTCGGAGTGCGACAGGCACAGTTCGTCATGTTTTGCCTCCAGCATGTCCGTTCTGTCCCCCAAGGCCGCAATCTCCGTGGACAGCGTGCTGGTAGCTTTATGCTGTTCCGACTGAAAATTCCTGGCCAGCTTATCATACATTAAGGAGCGGCTGTTATCCAAATCCGCTTTAGTGAGCTGACCGGGATACTCACATTCCCCTATAGAGTGTTCCGGGGATGAGGCTGTGGCCTGCGAGCACGCCGGAGCCGGCTCAGCCTGGGCGCCATCTTGGGACATCTTATTCTGTTCCCTCACGCGGAGTAAATAGTTTGTCAGGGATCTTTGGGCTGGTTTACCGCGGCGATTCTTAGGGCCCGTCATGCGCTGGGTGTTCCGCCAGGGGTGTTGAGTATTGTGGTGCTCGAATTGCGGTCAAAAGGCCCCGGGGAATCAGCTTTTGTCTCCGGTCCTTGTGGAGCTCTTAGCCCTTGCTTCCGTCCAGGTTCGCGCCGCGCATGCGCCCCCGCGGGGTCTTTAAATTTAGTTGGGGTACACCTGGGTAGTAGTGTGACCCAGGTGTGTAAATTATGAGAGGTTTTGGACCCCTTTGTATTCGTGGTGGATTGGGTGGTGTATTATTCTCCTTGGCCTGTGGGTGGCGGGGTACCCGCAGGCTCAAGGTAGAATCACTGCCACAGTGCTACACTTTTTGTCCCTTTCCGGAGATGGTACGGCGAGGGCGGGGAACCTGCCGTGGTGTCGATGGGAGGAGATAAAAGGGGGAGATGCCCTGACCACGAGGTCTTCGAGGATCTTCTCTTCACGCACCCAGGCACCTTAGGCCTGGGTGCGGGCGGTTCGGAGTTCCGGCCCAGGCGCCCTAGGCCTGACTGGAATGGAGTTGGAGTCCATCCCAGGCACCTTCAGCCTGGGGAGAGGTACTAAATCGTAGGCCAGGGGCCCAGTGACTTCGACTGGGTCCCGCAAGGGCGAAGTGATCCGAGGGTCCCCGAGGTGGACGGGACCCGCATCTGAGGTGAGGAGGCCGGGGAGGTCACCCGTCCGGAGAGTCCGGAGCAGCATCAACCCGGTGACGGATGGGCCTCCGGTAACTCCCTTAGAGTGACATCTTCCCCTGATAGGGGCCACAGCGCAGCGAAGGTACTCCTAAATACGTTCTCTTGAGTTGCTGGTAGAGACTTACAAGTTCTATGTTCTGTACTAATCAAGGCTACGATAACCGCTGGTGAAACCACAGTGGTTTAGATTGAAATCAGGATAGTGCCTCAACCTGCTCATCCCACTGTATCAGGCTGTTATAACGTTCCAACCAGTTGGCTACTGAAGCACTGTTTATTGTGGAGCTTGCAATAAAACAAGAGTTGGACTGTGATCGGTGTATGGACTCTGGTTAATGGGAGCAAAGGGAGGTGTCAGCATAGCAGGACTGAGTTTCATAACTAAAACACATTGGCCCGAGGAAGATACTGATACTGGCCTTCACCTCACCCACAGCTATGGGGAGGACATGGGCCGTAGCGCATCTCACCCTGTCGTGTGACATACCCCTAGACAAAGGAGATGGGGTGAGGCCGCTACACGTGGGGGCTCGCGAGTCCGGGATGAAATGTGTATTGACTTTGAAATTTGGAATGGCTGTGTCTGGACTTTGCTGCCCGGAGGAGTTCCGAGCGGGTCGGCCATGTGATTGGCCAAAGTGCGTCCCTGTGCTCGAAGTCGTGGACATGACCCCAAGACGGGAAAGGCCCATGCAGAAAGAGCGGGAAGAGGGAGGAGTCCAGCCGTGTTAAGTACTACATGTGGGGACTTTTGCTGCACTGCGCCATGAGGCACCCCGTGACTGCGCAATTCGTGGGCGGAGACTGGAGAAAGCCTGCGAAAACGTGCAAGTTGTGGGAGGAGTCTGGCCATGTGAGGAGATACACGTGGAGACTCCGGCGCGTGGTCAGTGCGTGATGGAGCAGCAGATAGTCGGGATGGCCTCAAGTGGATTCCGGTTCCCTACCCCACAAAGATGACTGCTTTTGCTGCTCCCCTTACAGACACGGGGATAAGACTCAGGCCCCGAGGACAGTTGGCTCTGTACACATGCAGAGACACGGAGGCCCTCGGCGTGATCTGTCCAGGATGCTCGGGACTGGTGGTCCACCTGAAGCCATTCGGGCGTTGTGAGGTGTGTAAAGAATTCCTGTTCGAGGTGGAACCATCCACAGTAAGGCCCCGGGCCCTCCGCCTCAACAGCCTCACAGGTACCGCTACTCCGGAAGGGGAGATCCAGGCCTTTGCGGAGGTCCCCGTACGCACTGACCAGGGCGACGTGACTGCCCAACCAGAGACTGAGAGAGAAAAATCCGAGGATGCTGCTTCGGTCACCACAGATTGCCTGCTCCCACCTCCGAAGAGGAAAGTCGGCCTGTTGCAGGCCTCCTATGGTCGTGGAAGAGCTTCACCCCGTCGCTTGCCGGGCCTGGATGGATCCGGTTGGAAGAGTCCTGGACATCCCAGTGCTTCAGAAGGTCCAGGTGAGCCAGGGGCTGGGACTGTGGTGGTGGTTGGAGGTGTCGGGAGTCCACAGTCGGTGGAGCCCGCAAGGGAGGGTAGTTCCACGTCTACTAAAGACTACCTTCCCGCCGAGGTGTATGACACCTCCGACCTAGAATCGCTGTCAGACTGCGGAGATGACGGGGAAATAGATGAACTGTTTCACCGGAAGGGCTGGGATAAACGCCGGTTACCCGTGCTACGTGAACCGCAGGATTCCCCTATGTCTATAGGAGACAGCACACCCCGGGTGCAGGCCCCGGAGCTTACAAGGAATTCTAGTCCTCCGACCAACTTGCCACATTCCACAACATCACCTGTTTTGGTAGCGGGGATGCAGTGCGCTTCATTGCGAGCACCGAGAGCAAAGCCATCTGAGGTAGTGAAAGTACCTCGGCACCCGGAGGCCATTGTCCAGCCAGAAGGTGAGCGGGATGTCATGCCTCCTTTGGCCAGATTGCAACGACTTTTATCCCAGAGAGTCGCCCGTGAGTACGGATGGGAATATCCCTACTTGCCTCGGGACTTACTTTATGAAGTTGAAGTCCTGCGACAGAGATGGTACGACAAATTAGTTTGGGAAAAACTCAAAGTGCCTCATGCCCGGCGATATCTGTCCTGTTTGCCACCAGTGTCAAAAAAGTTCATAGACTGCAGAGCAGACTGGATGTTGGGGCGCCACATTTATGCGGACAAGGTGCTTATCTGCCGGAAGGATAAAGAGGATAAAGAGGTTTTCGATAAGCACCTAAAGCCTTTATTCTTGCCTGACCCGAAGCTCTATCTGTGAGAAGAGACTCACTTGTTTTTCCCTGCAGCTTCTGGAAATGTCCTTGCCGGAACATTTGAACTGTACCCTGGTTTTTTATTTGGGTTTGTTTTTCTACTCTTTGGAGGAATGAGAGCAGTTTTTTTTGGTTTGTTCTCTCTTCTTCCAGAAATCAAAGACAGAGACTTTGGGGGTAGAATCAGTGTAGGGACGCAGGAAGAATGAAGACTTCACCAAGTGTCATTACCGCGGCACTGTCACCAGGTGGAAGTGTTGCGCAACGGCTGTTGTGATTCTACACTTGCATTACTTTGCTCATTGAAGCAAATGGGTTTCTCAGCTGACAGACTCATTCGTTTCAAGTCAATACAAAATGTTAGGATGTTATGTTTTCTTTTGTTTCCCTTCTGCAGGAGATTCGTCCGTCAAGACTAGGGATGAGCTCGGTGTTCGAGTCGAACATAAGTTCGACTCGAACATCGGCTGTTCGACCGTTCGGCGAACATCGAACGATTTGGGCCGTTCGCGCCAAATTCGAGTGACGCGAACGGCCCACAATACACTGCGCCATCGCAGTGCAATCCCGGCGCTATGATTGGCCAAGCATGCACTGTGACCCCGCATGCTTGGCCAATCACAGCGCCGGCAGCTAGGAGAGCCATAATTGGCCACAGGCAGGTTGCCTGTGGCCAATTATAGCTCAGGGGGTTTAGCACACGCCCCACACTATAAAAGGCCGCCAGCGCGGCGGCCTTGTGTAGTGTGTTCCGGCGCAGGGAAAGAGTTACATAGGCAAGGACAGTGTCAGTGCTATCTGTACCTCAAACGTGTGTGTAGGGAGAGAGAAGGATAGGCAGGGAGAGTGTCAGTGTCATATTCTTTGCTAAACCTTGTGTGCAGGGAGAGAGAAGGATAGGCAGGGGACAGTGTCAGTGTCACATTCTTTGCTAAACCTTGTATGCAGGGAGAGAGAAGGATAGGCAGGGAGAGTGTCAGTGTCATATACTTTGATAAACCTTGTGTGCAGGGAGAGAGAAGGATAGGCAGGGGACAGTGTCAGTGTCATATTCTTTGCTAAACCTTGTGTGCAGGGAGAGAGAAGGATAGGCAGGGAGAGTGTCAGTGTCATATACTTTGATAAACCTTGTGTGCAGGGAGAGAGAAGGATAGGCAGGGGACAGTGTCAGTGTCATTGTTGCTAAGCCTCCTGCACCTTATACACCTGAAGTTAGCCTGTATTGCTGCGTTTTCCTGGTGTGTTACACCAACAGGCATTTGCAGCACTTACAGCGGGCGGAGTGTGCCTCCTGATCATATTACACCTGAAGTTAGCCTGTATTGCTGCGTTTTCCTGGTGTGTTACACCAACAGGCATTTGCAGCACTTACAGCGGGCGGAGTGTGCCTCCTGATCATATTACACCTGAAGTTAGCCTGTATTGCTGCTTTTTCATGGTGTGTTACACCAACAGGCATTTGCAGCACTTACAGCGGGCGGAGTGTGCCTCCTGATCATGTTACACCTGAAGTTAACCTGTATTGCTGCTTTTTCCTGGTGTGTTACACCAACAGGCATTTGCAGCACTTACAGCAGGCGGAGTGTGCCTCCTGATCATATTACACCTGAAGTTAGCCTGTATTGCTGATTTTTTTCCTGGTGTGTTACACCAACAGGCATTTGCAGCACTTACAGCGGGCGGAGTGTGCCTCCTGATCATATTACACCTGAAGTTAGCCTGTATTGCTGCTTTTTCCTGGTGTGTTACACCAACAGGCATTTGCAGCACTTACAGCGGGCGGAGTGTGCCTCCTGATCATATTACATCTGAAGTTAGCCTGTATTGCTGCTTTTTCCTGGTGTGTTACACCAACAGGCATTTACAGCAGGAGGATGAGGAGGAGGCACAACTCCAACGAGGCAGGATGCCCTCGGGGGGCCAGCGTAAGGGCAGCACACTGACGGAATCACACCGCAGAGCTCCGCCTGTGCAGGGCGCTGCCTCTGCCCGTTATTCAAAAAGTTCTTTGGTGTGGGCCTTTTTTGAGTCGAGTGCATCAGATCGCACAGCTGCTGTTTGCAACATATGTCTCAAGCGTATATCGCGTGGCCAAAACATCACCCGCTTGGGCACCACATGCTTGACCAGACATATGTTGACCTGCCATGCAGCTCGTTGGCAAGCCTACCTTAAAGACCCACACCAAAGAACAAAGCGGACCTCTCCTTGCACCGCATCAGCTGGGATCTCCAACCCCACTATACCTTCAGTCCTCTCTGAAACTTGCACTGAGAGGAATGAAGGTGTAGAATTAGGTGTGTCACAGCCAAGTACTTGCGGGCACTCTGCTAGCAGTACACCGACGTCCGATTCTAGCAGGCAAATTTCCCTGCCCCAGCTGCTGGACCGTCGAAAGAAGTTCACTCCCAGCCATCCACATGCCCAGCGGTTGAATGCTAGCTTGGCTAAATTGCTAGCACTTCAACTGCTGCCTTTTCAGTTGGTAGACTCGGCTCTCTACCGGCATGTGGAAGGCAATGTCTTGGCCTCGCTGGACAGGGCGGTCAGCGGTAAGGTGCATATTACCGCTGACTCATGGTCCAGCAGGCATGGACAGGGACGTTACCTTTCTTTCACGGCCCATTGGGTCACTCTTTTGGCAGCTGGGAAGGATGCAGGACAAGGTGCAGTAGTGTTGGAGGTTGTTCCACCGCCACGCCTCCAAAATGCTACTACTGGTTGTGACACACCTCTCTCCTCCACCCCCTCCTCTTCTTCTTCCTCCATGGCCTCTTCCTGTGCTTTGTCCTCGGAACCAGCGGTGCTCCGTAGGCGTTCAAGGGGCTACGCAAGTACTCAGGCAAAAAGATGCCATGCCGTGCTTGCGCTGGTGTGCTTGGGGGACAGGAGCCACACTGGGGCAGAGGTTCTGTCTGCTCTGCAGGGGCAGGCCGAGAGGTGGTTGACACCACGCCAGCTTAAGCTAGGAATGGTGGTTTGCGACAATGGCACCAACCTCCTCTCCGCTCTCCGACAGGGACAACTGACCCATGTGCCCTGTGTGGCTCACGTCCTTAACCTGGTGGTGCAGCGGTTCTTGGGCAGGTACCCGGGCTTACAGGATGTCCTGAGGCAGGCCAGGAAAGTCTGTGTGCATTTCCGCAGATCTTATAATGCCAGTGCTCGCCTGGCTGAGCTGCAAAAGGAGTTGAACCTGCCCAAGAACCGCCTTATATGTGACATGCCCACCAGGTGGAACTCAACGTTGGCCATGCTGCAGCGGCTGTACACGCAGCAGAGGGCCATCAATGAGTACCTGTGCGACTAAGGCACCAGGACAGGGTCAGGGGAGCTCGGGTTTTTTTCAAAACGCCAGTGGGGCATGATCAGGGATGCATGCACTGTCCTGGCACCATTTGAGGAGGCCACGAGGATGGTGAGCAGTGACAGTGCATGCATCAGTGACACTGTACCTCTTGTCCACCTGTTGGAACATACGCTGCATGGAATAATGGACAGGGCACTTGAGGCAGAACAGAGGCAGGAAGAGGAGGACTTCCTTGCCTCTCAAGGCCCCCTTTACCCAGACAGTGTTCCTTCTGTCCCACCCATCGCACAGGAAGAGGAGGAGGAGGAGGAGGAGGAGGATTGTGTCAGCATGGAGGTGGAGCCTGGCACTCAGCATCATCAGCAGCAGTCTTTTAGGGATGATTTACAGTCCCAAGAAACCAGTGGACTTGTACGTGGCTGGGAGGAGGTGGCTGCGGATCATGTCGTCCTTAGTGACCCAGAGGACTCCAGACCGAAGGCCTCCCTGATCCTGCAATGTCTGCGGAAGGATCCTCGTATTCTTCGGATCAAGGAGAGGGACCATTACTGGCTGGCCACTCTCCTTGATCCACGGTACAAGGGTAAGGTTGCGGACCTTATCTTACCGTCGCAGAGGGAGCAGAGGATGAGACAACTCCGGGAGGCCTTGCAGAAAGGTCTGTGCAACGCGTTCCCAGAGACTGGGAGGTTACAAACTCCTGGTCCTGGACAACGAGTTGCTGAGGCTTCGGTCAGTCAAAGAAGGAGCGGTGGGGAAGGTGGCCGTCTGACCGATGCGTTCAGACAATTCTTTAGTCCGCAGCCCCAAGGTATGATCGGTTCCAGCAACCATCGCCAGCGTCTGATATACATGGTGCAGGAATACCTAGGGGCAAGGTCAGACTTGGACACCTTCCCCACCGAAAATCCTCTGGCTTACTGGGTCTTGAGGATGGATCACTGGCCAGAACTTGCACAGTATGCAATTGAGCTACTGGCCTGTCCTGCATCCAGCGTTCTTTCAGAACGCACATTCAGTGCTGCTGGAGGATTTGTCACGGATCACAGGGTGCGCCTGTCCACCGACTCTGTTGATCGACTGACCTTCATAAAGATGAACCAGTCTTGGATCACCACCAGCTACCAAACACCTGAAGCTGATATAACAGACTAATTTATTTTCAAATGTCACATCCCTTCAAGACTGATGCTGAGAGACTGTCCTGTTATGTTGACTGACTATCCTCCTCCTCCTCAATGATCCGATTGATGATGATAGCTTGGAAGAACATTTTTGTTTCTGGGTGCCGCCACCAGTGGCTAAGGCCCAATTTTTCAGCCCCTGTTTAACAGGGGCATGTAATTACAATTTTTTATGCAATGCTTTGCAGCAGGGCTCATTCCTGCACTCCAACTAGAGTATCTGGGAGAGGTTGCAGTGTCGTGGCACCAGCACCAGTGGCTAAGGCCCAATTTTTCAGCCCCTGTTTAACAGGGGCATGTAATTACAATTCTTGATCTAATAATTCACAGCAGGGCCCATTCCTGCGCCCACCAAGAGTAACTGTGAGGCCTTACAGTGTTGTGTCAACACCACCACCACCACCACCAAAGGCCCAATTTTTCAGCCCCTGTTCAACAGGGGCATGCAATTACAATTCTTATTCTAATAATTCACAGCAGGGCCCATTCATGCGCCCACCAAGAGTAACTGTGAGGGCTCACAGTGTTGTGGCAACACCAACATGTAAGGGGCAAATTTCAGCTGAGTATATACGGCAGGCCCCTACTTTCAAACATCCAACTTACAAACGACTCCTTCTTGCAAACGGAAGGATACAACAGGAAGTGAGAGGAAATCTACCCCTAGGAAGGCAAATTCTCTCCTGTAAGAGTTAATATGGGAAAAAAAGTGTCTCCTCTCCACTGATGCTTTATCACCAATTCTTGTTTCAATAAAAAAAACAAATTTTCAAAAAACATTTGTCATTAGGACGGAAAGTGAGGTGAACTGTTCTGAACAGGTGCACACTGCACAGCCAGCAAAACAAATGTTACAGGGGTGATAACCCTTCCCTATGTTTTCCAAAAAGCTTAAAAATAGATTTTTTGGCTGGAGCTACACTTAAACAATGTACCTGTTCAAAATTACAAACATATTCTACATAAGAACAAACCTACAGTCCCTTTCTTGTATGCACCGCCTGTATACGGCTGTTCAGAGTATATAGGGCCTTTTTTATTTTGTGTGCGGGGTTCCCCTTAATATCCATACAAGACCCAAAGGGGCTGGTAATGGGCTGGGGTAGGGGGTGTTGGGGCTGATGGGGTAGCCATGCCATTTTTCTCAAAGATTTTCATCCATATTACCGGGACCAGACATTACATTAAAGCCACAAGCAGTTTTAAATGGCTTTTTTTCCTTTAGAAATGTAATTTTGTGCAGGGACAGTTCTAAACACAGGAAACACGTGGCACTTCACAGGCATACTTTAGACACCCCCCAGGTATGATATTTAAAGGAATATTTGACTTTTTTTTTTCACTTTATGCATCATTAAAATGACTGCTCCCAAAAAACGGCAGTTTTTAAAACTTATTTTTGCATTGATACATATCCCCTGGTGCAGAACCCGGGTTCCCAAACCCTTTTTAGGACAATAACATGCATAATAGTCGTTATAATTAGCACTTTAGATTTCGAACGTTCGCATCCATTTATTTAATAGGGTTCTAAAGTTTGTGCGAACTTTCAGTCCGTTCGCGGGTTCTGGTGCGAACCGAACCCGGGGGTGTTCGGCTCATCACTAGTCAAGACTACTGAGTATGGGGTGGTTCTTAGACAGTGAAGGGAGATCTTCCCCTGATAGGGGCCACAGCGCAGTGAAGGTACTCCTAAATACGTTCTCTTGAGTTGCTGGTAGAGACTCACAAGTTCTATGTTCTGTACTAATCAAGGCTACGATAACCGCTGGTGAAACCACAGTGGCAGTGGCGGAATTTTCATGGTCGCAGCAGTCGCAGCTGCGACTGGGCCCTGTAGCTCTGCCAAGTCCCGGGGGCCCGCCACCCGCCCGTCACGGCGTTGCTGGCAGGGGAGGACTGCCCCCTCAGCCAATAGGAACATGCTGTACACGCCCCCTTCCACAGCGCGGCTTTTTTGACCCAAGAGCAGGAGATGAGGAGAGGAGAGGGAGGCGGGGACACAGCCTGCAGTGTGGGACGGACTGCTGCCTGATAAGGTAAGCTGGTTGAGCTTTACTTAATGGATTCTTGTCGATGGATTAGCCTGGTAAACAGTGAGGGAGAGGATGTGTTACCTCTAGCAGAGCTCCTCCTGTCTCTGAGTCTGTTAGATCGATTTTGTGTGTGAGAAGAGCACTGCTGCTGGAGGAAGAACATGTCCTGAATGTCTCCCCAATCTCTACTAACTACATCTCCTACTCATTAGCTGCCCACCACTAAACAAGCACAGTCCCCTCCTCTCCTGTATTACCAACTAATGTGTCTGTGAGCTGCTGGGGCACTACAAGTCCCAGCATGCCAGGAGATGGGGGCAGCAGTGTGTTCAATCAGGCTGATTTTTGGGTAAAAAATGCTGGTGTGTGACTGTGTCTATGTGTATATACTGTGTGTGTATGTATAGTGTGTGTATATACTGTGTGTGTGTGTGTGTGTGTATGTATTGTGAGGGGGTTAACTCGGTAGCGGGTGTGTGTGACCCCCTGGTTGGGCTCCCCACACAAAAACAGGGCCAGCAGACGGAGGTTGTGGTTTTCAAAATCAAAAGGTGCGGTTTATTTCTCTATGTACAGTGACAAAAACCCAGCAAAGCCAAAAAGAAACATAAACAAAATAAATCCTGGTCAGCTTGACCTCTGACTAAACATGCAGGTTTCCTAACTAACAACTGGGATCAGCCTGGTGCTGTCCTAGTCCCTAAGTCCCTGGTTTAGTCAATGTCCAAACAAATAGCCACACGGGCTTTTTCTCACCGCACAGGGGTTCACTCTCCCTAGACAGTCCACACAGGTCTGGTTCCAGGCATGAGCTAACACCTAATGAATCTGGGAGTTTTTATAGAGGCCTTAAACGAACTGACAGGCTTCAGCTGGTCTCATCAGCTCCCTGCCTGCACGACGCCCAGCCCTCTCCCTAGAGGTATGAGTCGGCATAAAGCCTGAATCTGGGAGAAATATATCTACCCCCCTGGATGCAACCAGGTGACTTTACCTTCCTGCTGTCACATACCCCCCCCTCTTGTTTTAACCTTGGGGTTGGAACACCAGCAATCAGGCATTCATGTACTCGAGACAAAGCATCCACATTCCCCATTTGAACACCAGGGCGATGCTTTACTGTGAAGTTGAATTCCTGTAGGGCCAGGAACCACCTATTCACTCTTCTATTTGTCTCCTTGTTTTGAGCCATCCACTTTAACGGAGCGTGATCCGTAACCATGTCAAAGTGCCTACCTAGCAGATAGTACCGAAGGGAATCTAGAGCCCACTTCACCGCTAAACACTCCTTTTCAACCGTGGCGTAATTTACCTCATGGGACTTCAACTTCCTGCTGAGGTAAATGACTGGGTGCTCTTCCCCGTTCCAGACCTGGGACAATACTGCTCCTAACCCCACATCTGACGCATCACTTTGTACGACAAAGTCTTTAGAGAAGTCGGGTGAGTACAACACTGGCTGGCTACATAAGGCTTGTTTCAAGAATTGGAATGCTGCCTCAGCCTCGGGGGTCCATTTAATCATGACCGACCCTTTCCCTTTCGTCAGGTTGGTTAGGGGCACAGCCTTAGAAGCAAAGTGGGGAATGAAGCGCCGATAATAACCCGTGATTCCCAGAAAGGCCCGTACCTGCTTCTTGCTGTTGGGACGTGGCCAACTCTGGATGGCCTCGACTTTGTTGAGTTGGGGTTTTATCACTCCCCTGCCAATGGTGTACCCAAGATATTTGGCCTCCTCCTGCCCAATGGTACACTTCTTGGGGTTAGCTGTAAACCCCGCTTCCCGGATAGAGTCTAGGACTGCTTGCACTTTTGGCAGATGTGAGGCCCAATCTGTGCTATGGACAATTACGTCATCCAGGTAAGCCGCAGCATACTTCCGATGGGGCCTCAGTATCTGGTCCATTTTCCGCTGGAATGTGGCCGGCGCATTCTGTAACCCGAACGGCATTCTCTTATATTGGAACGCCCCGTCTGGGGTTACAAATGCGGTTTTCTCTTTGGCCGACTTGGCCAGGGGAATTTGCCAATACCCTTTTGTGAGGTCAAGAGTCGTCATGTATCGGGCTGTTCCCAGCCGGTCGATCAACTCATCTATACGTGGCATGGGGTAGGTGTCAAATTTTGTAACTTTGTTCAACTGACGAAAATCGTTACAAAATCGCCAGCTCCCATCCGGTTTAGGCACCAACACAATGGGACTAGACCAATCACTTTGGGACTCCTCTATCACCCCTAAGTTCAGCATTTTCTGTACTTCCTCCCGTATTGCCTCCCGTCGGGCCTCTGGGATCCGATAGGGTTTTAACTTCACCCTTTCACCGGGTGGGGTAATAATATCATGCTCTACCCCAGATGTTTGTCCCGGCAGCTCAGAGAACACCTCCTTGTTGCGAAGCACAAACTCCTTAACCTCCTGTTGTTGGGGTTGTGACAAGGTGGCTGCTATTCCAACCTCCGGAATCACGCAACCAGTTTGAGCTGGTGACCAAGTTTCTGCGACTAGGGACTCTCTATCCCTCCAGGCTTTCAACAGATTAACGTGATATATCTGTTCGGGCTTTCGCCTTCCTGGTTGTCTGACCTTGTAATTCACTTCGCTCACTTTTTCCATTATCTCGTAGGGGCCTTGCCATTTGGCAAGGAATTTACTTTCAACCGTAGGGACAAGTACCAATATCCTATCCCCCGGGGAAAAGGTACGGGTCTTGGCTCCACGGTTGTACACTCTCTGCTGTGCCAACTGCGCTTGGGCCAAATGTTCCTTCACGATGGGCATTACCTGTGCAATTCGATCTTGCATCAGGGCGACATGCTCAATCACACTCCTGTGGGGAGAACTCTCACTTTCCCAAGTTTCCTTGGCAATATCCAACAGCCCTCTTGGGTGTCTCCCATACAGTAACTCAAAGGGGGAGAATCCCGTAGAGGATTGGGGCACCTCCCTAATAGCAAACATCAAATAAGGAAGTAGACAGTCCCAATCCCTTCCATCTCTATCCACCACTTTCTTCAACATTTGTTTTAGGGTTTTGTTGAATCTTTCAACCAGCCCATCGGTTTGGGGGTGATACACAGATGTACGCAATTGCGTCACTTTGAACAATTTACACAGCTCTTTCATAACCCGGGACATAAAGGGTGTACCTTGGTCCGTAAGCAGTTCTTTACAAATACCCACCCGGCTAAAAACAAGAGATAGCTCTTTGGCTATGGTTTTGGCCGAGGTATTTCTGAGAGGGATCGCTTCTGGATAACGGGTGGCATAGTCCATTATAACCAATATGTACTGGTGCCCCCTAGCGGACTTGATTATAGGACCTACCAAATCCATTGCGATTCTCTCAAACGGGACCTCAATGATGGGTAGAGGGACCAGCGGGCTACGGAAATGTGGCATCGGGGCCGACCTCTGACACACAGGGCAGGAGGAACAATAATTTTCTATGTCCTTCATCACCCCAGGCCAATAGAATCTCTGTAATACCCTCTCTCGGGTTTTCTCTGTCCCCAGATGACCTCCAAGAATGTGCCCATGGGCCAACTCCAACACCAACTTCCTGTAAGGTTTGGGCACCACAAGCTGCTCAACGGTTTCTTCTGCCCTTTTTGCCACCCGATACAGTAGGTCCTTCTCTACGCTGAAGTATGGGTAAGTGCAGGTATTATCTGGGTTCACTAACTCGCCATCTATTTCCACTACGTTTTCCCGTGCCTTTATTAGGGCGGGGTCTTTTAACTGTTCTGTGGCAAAATTTTCCCTGTGAACCTCCAGATCAGAAAACTCCACAGACGGTAGGTTTTCGTCTGAGGAGGTGGGCTCCTCTCCAGTTTCTTGAGTCTCCCCTGCCAATACTGACAAGGGAAATTCTGGAGAGTCCTCACCACTCTCAGAGGAGTTCTGGCTATCACATTCCTGGTACATAGGGGCACCAGTGGGGGGCTCAGGATCATCCCACAGTTCCCAGAACTTCGGAAAATCCCTTCCCACAATGGCATCATGCGGTAATTGAGATACTAACCCCACTGGATGAGAGAGGGTACCTTTGGGGGTCTCGAAACACACTGTAGTCACTGGATACTCTCGGGTGTCCCCATGCACACAAATAACAGCTACCTTGCTATTCCCAGAGACCTCTGTTTTAACTAATTCAGCCTTTATCAGGGTCACAAGGCTACCTGAATCCAGTAATACCACAACATTTCTACCATTAATACACATTTTGCATAAATGTTTCTCAGTTCCCCGAATGGCAGTGCATGCGACTGTCGCACACAGCGACTGACGTCGGTCCGTCAGAAAGTCACATTGCATGGGTTCCTCCACAACCGGGCAATTTGCTGCAATATGTCCCGCTTGCCGGCAGCGGTAGCAAACAATCCATTTGGCTGCCTCTTGAGCCCCTGACTTCCCAGGCTGTTCTCGCCAAACTTTGGGTAGAGCTCCCACCCTCTCACTCTCTCCACCCTCACCCCTTGGAATCCTCTTATCCGCCCCTGGGGATGATCTGGTCTTAGGGTGGAAAGTCCGAGAGTCTCTGGAAGAGGCCGTCAGGTTCTCTGTAGCCAAGTATTTCTCTACACGATCCACAAGACCACCGGCCGTCTCTGGGTCTCCATGGCTTACCCACTTTTGGATGGCAGTAGGAAGAGCTCTCAAAAACCGATCCATTACAACACGTTCCACAATCTCTGGTGCGGACAAAGTCTCTGGCTGTAGCCACTTCCTGCTCAGGTGAATGAGATCATACATTTGAGACCTGGGGGGTTTTCCAAGCTGGAAAGTCCAGTTATGCACACGCTGAGCCCGGACAGCCAGGGTGACACCCAGCCTTGCCAATATTTCAGCTTTTAGCATCACATAGTCTTTTGCTTGGTCAGGCTCTAGGTCATAGTAAGCCTTCTGCGATTCACCAGTTAACAGAGGAGCCACCAGTCCAGCCCACTGCTCCTCAGGCCACTTTTCTCTTTCAGCAGTCCTTTCAAATGTGGTCAAAAATACCTCTGGAGGGGGGCGTGGCCTGGCGTGTGAAGGAGATGGACGCATAACTGAAGAGCTCCGACAGACCCGCGGCCTTAGCTAGTCTACCTGCACCTACTTCGCACCAGAATGAGCAGGAAGCAATACGGGACACCCCGCACCAGATCCCGGCGCACATCAGCCTTCCAGGGTCGGAACATCTCCGACCTCTTTAAAAATACCCCGGCGGCACGGAACAACGTGGCACGAGACAAGATGGCGGAGCCGCATGCAGAAGAGGAGTACAGTGAGGACTCACAGTCGGCTGCGGAGGAAAACGGTAGGGGAACTCCACACCCTGACCTCCCACTCACTTATGCCGGTATGCCGGGGTTTGCCGCAGACATTAAGGCAACATTCTCTGCTGCTATTACCGATCTTAAATCCAGCATGCTGGTACTGACTGAAAAGATGGCCACCGCAGAAGCGGCAGGGAGGCAGAGGGACAGAGCCATATTAAGATTGGAGAAGGTGACTTGCTCCCAAACCAGGCACTTTATTGAGATAAATAGACATCTCGAGGAATTGGACAATAGAGGAAGGAGGAACAACATTCGGGTGAGGGGGATCCCCGAGTCAGTGGACACGGAGCAGATTACCCCGGCATTAGAGAGGGTCTTTAACAGCCTACTAGAAAGGCCGGAGGACACAGCAATTGAGTTTGTGAGAGCGCACAGAGCTCTTAGAGCAAAGGGGCCGGACAACATGCCGCCCAGGGATATCATATGCTGCTTGCAGAACTTTCCACTCAAAGAGGATATCATGAGGAAGGCACGCAGAAATGAGCAAATTGTATTCAATGGAGAGAATATAATGTTGTTCCACGACCTGTCCCAAATCACCCTCAAGAATCGTAGAGCTCTTAGACCCCTGTTAGAGAGATTAAGAGAGAAAGAGCTGCGCTACACTTGGCGATTCCCCTTTGCCCTGCTGGTGCATTACAATGGCAAACAACACACTCTGCGCACCCCAGAAGATCTCCCTGAGTTTTGCCAGGACCTCCAGCTTGGAATGGTAGATCTGCCAGAGTGGTACCAGGAATTCATGCTGCCCATGACGGAAAGGCCCCAACCGAGCTCCCCCCAAGCCTCGCCAGATAAACATCTTTACAAAAAGCTGAAACCCTCCCGGCCGGGTGGTTCTCAGACCGGCACACCAAGTCACAGATCACACGCATCTAGAGGAGGAGAGGAGATGTGAAGGTAACGCCACACACTTTTTTCAACAAAGGGCGAGGGACGGTTAACCTGCGACAGCCTCAGCTACTCTTTCCCTCACTTTGACCTCCCCAGGCGCGATGGTTATTCCTACGCACAAGACTGAGTGTGCCCGCTGGGCTGGGAGGTGGATGTTGTTTCTTGCCTTGGCTACACTGCTTGTTGCAGTGGCCGCAGGTCTCTCCAAGTTCTCCAGGGTGACCCACGATTGATTTGACTATGATAAGCCATATGGCACCAACAGGAAGGATGCTTAGACTCATCCGATCTCCCACCTTTGTGCCACGTTCTTACACATGGTCATGAGGGTTCAACACCAGATTATATGTGCGAATTGGTTTAGAACTTAAATATACCTTGGGAGATCATGAGAGGTGGAATTCTTAGAGCATGGTTTATGTGGCTTGGTTAGGTTAGAATACCACCATACACGAGGGAAAAGGAGGGAATACGTTTCACATAGGCTTTCAGAATATGCGCCCACCCTCGAACTAAGGCTCTAGCTAAATTGATTTATTGTGTTTCCTTTTTTCTCCCTTTTTTTTTCTTTTTTTATTGCTCCTTTACTGGGAAACACAGCTTCATGTTGCAGGGATACTTACACCTCACCCACTGTTCTATTACCATTCTTTGGTTGCATTTATTTCTTATCTAGGTTACGCTTGGTGCAGATTAGACTAATTTTAAATTTATCATAAGTTTTTCTAGGCTGCAGCCTGTCCAGGTTCGTTTTCATAGCCGAGTTTACTTTACAACTCCAGTTTGACCAGTTTAGGTCATCCGCCAACCACCGACCCCCACGAAGTGATACTGACGGGGGTTTTACCTCATCAGAGATCACTTAATTGACTTACTTGGATACGACTTAGTGTCCAAGGGGAATACAGTACCTCTCCCACCCTCCCTTTCAACTAATCCTTCCCCACCCATCCCCCCTCTTTTCCTACACCGCTTCCCCCTTTACCTCTCTTTTCTTTCTCTCTTTTTCTTGCTATATTGATTTCTGGATCTATCAAGCGGGGGTAGCACGATATACAAACTGTAGTGTAGGATTTATAACGCATATAACCTAACAAATCCTAAGTTCTATTTACAGGGAGAGATACGACAGACTCTTCTAGGAGCACAGCATGGCTTATACTGCCTTGGGTCAGAACGCCACAGTGATCTCACATAATGTGAGGGGCTTAAACGTACCAGAAAAGCGCACAGCCCTTCTCAGAGAATTAAAGAAAGGTAGGCCTAAGTTTGTTTTCCTGCAAGAAACTCACTTCAAGACGCAACAAATACCTAAACTGACAGACACCTTCTTCACGCAGGCATTTCATGCGACGAATGACTTAGCCAAATCCAAGGGCGTATCCATACTTATTAGTAGGGATGCGGCCTTTGAACTTACGGACAGATTGACTGACCCCGGGGGACGTTTTCTTTTTTTAAAGGGCAAATGCGCAGGCAAACCCATTACACTTGCCAACGTCTATTTTCCAAACAAGGCGCACCTTACCTTTTGTAAACGCATCATAAACGAACTCAAGAGCTTCAGTTCAGGTAGCATCATTTTGGGAGGAGATTTCAACGCTCCACTAAATCCACTAGTAGACACCTCTACCGGCAAAACCTACATTACATATAAAATCATCAAACAAATCAAATCCCTACTGAACTCCATGCAACTGGTAGACACATGGAGGTTTTCACACCCTGAAGATAGGGACTTTACTTATTTCTCCAGTCCCCACCAAAGGTATTCCAGGATTGATTATATCTTCCTCACGCAAAGAGACCTGGAAATGATCTCTGGGGCACACATTGGGATTCAGACCACTTCAGATCATGCCCCGGTTGCCCTACACCTGGACTTGACGTCGCCTCCCACTAAGTCCAACACGTGGAGACTCAATTCCTCCCTAATAACTGATCCAACCTTGGCTACACGGATCGCCACTTCCATCCGGGAGTATTTCTTGCAGAATGGGACACCAGGGATTGACCCGATGATTCTATGGGAAGCCCATAAATGCACCGTGAGAGGGGAACTGATAAAAATGGGGGCCCAACGCAAAAAAGACAGGGAAAGGGAAATCGCACAGCTGTCCAAACGCATACATATGTTAGAAACGCACCACAAACAATCTTTATCGGTCCGCTCTGCAGCTGACTTATTGGAGGCCAGGAAGTCACTACAACAGTTGTTTGACACAAAAGCTAAGAGGTTGCTATTCTTTAGGAAGAAAATATATTATGAGTGTGGGGACAAGACAGGCAAGCTTCTGGCGAAAGCCTTGAAAAACGACAAAACAACACAGAACTTATTAGGCATCCGGACAAAGACAGGGACGCTAGACATCACAACGAAACAAATAGCTGACCACTTCCATAAGTATTACACTTCGCTATATAATCTACCGGTACAATCCAAGTCAGGACAGCACCAAGGTGACAGAGGTCAGGCCATTTTGGACTACCTCAGAGACTCAAAACTCCCGACACTACCTGTGGAGGACACCACTCTACTAGAGAAACCTATTGAGATTGCAGAACTACAAACGGTCATCAAAAACCTCAAATCAGGGAAGAGCCCCGGACCTGATGGCTTCACAGCCATTTATTATAAAACTTTCTCAGACTCCTTAATCACACCACTACTACATGCCCTCAATTCTCTCTCTAGGCCTAGGGAAATACCACAAACCTTTTTGTCAGCGCATATTACAGTCATTCCCAAACCAAACAAGGACCCGACTGACTGTGCCAGTTACAGGCCAATTTCCCTCCTAAATCTGGACGTCAAATTGATATCTAAAATCCTGGCCAATAGACTGAAGCCCCTGCTTTACACCCTGGTGGGACCCGAACAAGCCGGGTTCATGCCGGGAAGGGAAACAAGGGATAACATATTTAAAGCACTCAACTTGATTCATGCCTCAGGTTCCCTAAACATTGAAGGTCTTCTCCTGTCCACTGACGCGGAGAAGGCCTTCGACAGGGTTGCGTGGGATTTCATGATGGAAACCTGCAAACATATTGGCCTAGGGCCTCACATGATAACCTGGATATCCGCTCTGTATAAAGACCCAACCGCGCGACTCAAGATCAACGGCTCCCTCTCAAACACGGTCCAGATTAGGAACGGGACAAGACAGGGATGCCCCCTCTCACCCCTCCTGTTCATTCTGACGTTAGAGCCCTTTATCAGGAAAATTACAATGTCTGACTCGATCACAGGATTCAAATTAGCAGGGAGGGAACACAAGTTGGCGGCTTACGCCGACGACTTGTTATTCTTCATCACCAACCCACACTCTTCAATACCAGCCCTGATATCTGAATTCACGCAGTTTGGGGTCATCTCCAACTTAAAAATAAATTACTCCAAATCAGAGGCTATGAACCTGACTGTTCCCAAAGAAGACCTCACCGACGTAATGACCAAGTGTCCTTTTAAATGGGTTGACTCTGCTCTTCAATACTTAGGGATTTGGTTGACACCTAAGCTGTCCCAGATATTTGACCGGAATTTCTCACCACTCCTGAAACTGATCAGTGCGGATCTGATGAACTGGCACCCACGACACTTCTCCTGGTTTGGTAGAGCAGCCATCTGTAAGATGGTAATTCTGCCGAGAGTGCTTTATCTGTTCAGGAATCTCCCTATTAAAATTCCTCACAGCTTCTTCCGAACGCTTCGTTCGCTGCAACTTAAATTTATTTGGGCCCATAAAAACCCAAGAGTCAGACTTACCTTGCTCTCCCGGGCCAAGGATAGAGGGGGAATGGGTGTCCCCAGCTTTAAGCAATACCACCTCGCAGCACACGTAACAAGATTAATAGACTGGCACTGTCACCATGCACTTAAGGACTGGGTTGGAATGGAGAAAGCTATGAGCCCCACCTCCCTTAGGTTCTTACCCTGGACTTCTTGGCACAACATCCCAGCTGCCCTCAAATCACACCCTCTTATAGGTCCCACCTTGACAAGTTTCCATGTTTTGACAAAACAGGCCAACTTCTCCTCACACATGAGTCCAATTACATCTCTGCTTGACAATCCGGACTTCCAGCCGGGTATAAGGAATCACAATCTGCTTAACACAGACACAAATGCACCGCTATTGGCTAAGCATTGTTTTCTAGGCGACAGATTTAAAAACTTTGTAGATATAAAGGCTGACAATAACCTACCGGGCCTACCGCTGTGGACATATTTTCAAATTCGTAGCTACCTAAACCACCCAGTCAGGAAGGCTCACTTTAACAGACCTTTAACGGAACTAGAGAACATTTGTCTGAAAGGAGAACCCCTGCCCAAAGCCACATCTATCGCACATGGCTGGATTCGGGAGGGTGATGCACCAGGGGACAATAGGCTCAGAGCTGCGTGGACAGAGGACTTAGGCGCCCCCATATCGGACATACAATGGCGAAATGCCTGTATACTAGCACACAAATGTTCACTCAGCTCCAGAACCCAAGAAACAGCATATAAATTGCTGACACGCTGGTACGCCACGCCTGTGAGGCTACACTCTTGGTTCCCACAGACACCTGATACATGCTGGAGGTGCCAAAACGCGAAAGGTACTCTACTACACATTTGGTGGCAATGCCCGAGGATCCAACCCTTCTGGACCCAGGTACGAGAGCTGATATTTCAGATTACTGAAACAAAACTAAAGCTTGATGCCATGGGGTGCCTCCTTCATATCACAGACTTCTCCATCAAAAGATACAAAAATTCACTGACCAAACACTTACTGAACGCTGCCAAAGCTCTCATACCATTATATTGGAAATCCTCACGCATTCCGTCCAGACAGGAATGGCTACGTAAGGTTTCGGAGATCTGTGATATGGAGGACGCTGTAGCTCAAGCTGGAGACAACGCTACAACATTTCATGACACCTGGTCACCCTGGTTTGCGTTTAAGTACTCCTCAGACTACCTGAACCTGATGGACACAATCCAATGACTATAAGGGACCCTCCCTACTTAAAGAAGGTGATACCACTCTGGAATCTGACCCTCAAACTTATATCCACAATAGGTACCCACTTGCAACATAGAAAACTACCTTAGCGAGAAATGTACTACCTCGAACCCCCACGCTGTTACTCCCTATTCGGGACTTGATTAGGCTACACAATTTGCAGGTTCCTTATGGATTCTGCTTCGATGCTCCACCCCGCACCCTCTTTCCCTTTCTTCTATACTTCTCTTCCTCTCTAGTCTTTCCTAGTTCGTCTTCCACCAACTCTGTTTGTACCAAAACCAATGGGCGAATTCAACATATGGTACGAAGGTCGGATCTATCCATTCACCCATTACAATAGATGTCAGAACTGTTATATTTACTTAATCCGCAGGTACTATGTTTCTGTTTTCATAATACTGAGTTCTCCGGATGTCTCTTGTTAATGTACCAGACAGTAAATGCTTGGAACAATTATGGTATATTGGTTTATGTACTGCTACTTATATTTCTTGGAGCTGCGACTCCATATCTTTGTAAACGTATTCTTGCATTTCCTGATACTTTCAATAAACTTGATGTTATAAAAAAAAAAATACCTCTGGATCATCCTCTCCAGTCATTTTTGTCAATAAACGACTCACCCCAAAGGACGCGGTATTAGTGGGACGGCTTTCCTCACTGGTCTGCGGACGTTGCTGCATTACTGCTTCCATTTGTTGTAGTCTCTGCTCTTGCTTCTGTAATAGGTCTATGAAGCGGGCCTCAGATCGCTGCTGGGCTTGTTGCTGAGCTTCCAGACTCTGTTGGTGAGCTTGCTGCTGGGCTGCAAGGCTCCTTTGTAAACCTGCATTTGTCTGCTGTTGATTGGCATTTGCTAGAGCCAGCTGTTTCAGTATCTCCTCCACGCTGGCTTAAAAAAACTGCCACTGGTTCTCCACCAACTGTGAGGGGGTTAACTCGGTAGCGGGTGTGTGTGACCCCCTGGTTGGGCTCCCCACACAAAAACAGGGCCAGCAGACGGAGGTTGTGGTTTTCAAAATCAAAAGGTGCGGTTTATTTCTCTATGTACAGTGACAAAAACCCAGCAAAGCCAAAAAGAAACATAAACAAAATAAATCCTGGTCAGCTTGACCTCTGACTAAACATGCAGGTTTCCTAACTAACAACTGGGATCAGCCTGGTGCTGTCCTAGTCCCTAAGTCCCTGGTTTAGTCAATGTCCAAACAAATAGCCACACAGGCTTTTTCTCACCGCACAGGGGTTCACTCTCCCTAGACAGTCCACACAGGTCTGGTTCCAGGCATGAGCTAACACCTAATGAATCTGGGAGTTTTTATAGAGGCCTTAAACGAACTGACAGGCTTCAGCTGGTCTCATCAACTCCCTGCCTGCACGACGCCCAGCCCTCTCCCTAGAGGTATGAGTCGGCATAAAGCCTGAATCTGGGAGAAATATATCTACCCCCCTGGATGCAACCAGGTGACTTTACCTTCCTGCTGTCACAGTATGTGTATGTATAGTGTGTGTATATTCTGTGTGTGTGTGTGTGTGTGTATGTATAGTGTGTGTGTATATACTGTATGTATAGTGTGTGTGTGTATATACTGTATGTATAGGGGTCTGTACTAAGGGGGGCTGTGTAATACACCGTGGGTCTGCACTAAGGGGGTGTGTATATACTGCGGGGGTCTGCACCAAGTGGGGTGTCTATACTGCGGGGTTCTTTACTAAGGGGGGCTGTGTAATACACTGTGGGTCTGCACTAAGGGGGTGTCAATACTGCGGGGGTCTGCACTAAGAGGGTGTCTATACTGCGGGGGTCTGCACTAAGAGGGTGTCTATACTGCGGGGGTCTGCACTAAGAGGGTGTCTATACTGCGGGGGTCTGCACTAAGGGGGGTGTCTATACTGCGGGGGTCTGCACTAAGGGGGGTGTCTATACTGCGGGGGTCTGCACTAAGGGGGTGTCTATACTGCGGGGGTCTGCACTAAGAGGGTGTCTATACTGCGGGGGTCTGCACTAAGGGGGGTGTCTATACTGTGGGGGTCTGCACTAAGAGGGTGTCTATACTTCGGGGGTCTGCACTAAGAGGGTGTCTACCCGCAGTAAAGTATAGACAAAGATAAAGTATCAAAATCATGCTTTTCGGGGGGAGGCCCTTCATGATTTCTTGCACCGGGGCCCTGAAGTTTCTAGTTACGCCTCTGCACAGTGGTTTAGATTGAAATCAGGATAGTGCCTCGACCTGCTCATCCCACCGTATCAGGCTGTTATAACGTTCCAACCAGTTGGCTACTGAAGCACTGTTTATTGTGGAGCTTGCAATAAAACAAGAGTTGGACTGTGATCGGTGTGTGGACTCTGGTTA
Source organism: Rana muscosa (assembly GCA_029206835.1). NCBI lineage: Eukaryota > Metazoa > Chordata > Amphibia > Anura > Ranidae > Rana > Rana muscosa. The sequence goes on from CM055118.1 coordinate 23,984,486, forward strand.
ATGGGAGCAAAGGGAGGTGTCAGCATAGCAGGACTGAGTTTCATAACTAAAACACATTGGCCCGAGGAAGATACTGATACTGGCCTTCACCTCACCCACAGCTATGGGGAGGACATGGGCCGTAGCGCATCTCACCCTGTCGTGTGACATACCCCTAGACAAAGGAGATGGGGTGAGGCCGCTACAATTATATGGTTGTGATTTTCCTTGTTTAATATTTTTATTAGATTTTACAAGTAAATAGCAAATATACTGAACATTACATTCTGATCAAGAATAGAATTGTAAATAAATACAGTAATCACTAAAAATACATATTGAAAGAAAGGCAGTAGAGGATAAACCTCAGTAACAATTATATCAATACAAATAGAGGTATAAAAGATTAGAGCAATGAAGATAAGCAATATTCAGGATAGAATATCACGTCTCAAGACCAACCACTCACCCCCGAAGGGAGCAAGCTGTGAGCAGATGGGGGCTCGATTAAGTATGAGAGAATATGTTGGGCTATCCAGAAGGATACACCAGATGAACGTTGTCATACCTCAATTGTTTAGTGGAGACTTTCCTAACAAATCTTTAAGACACAAAGATATTAGTGATTGATAAAGTGAAACTTTAAAGTTATATATATAAGTCATGTAATGAACATCACATGTGTAAAAAATCTTCATTACACAAGTAACAAAACTAACCAAAACAGAAAGACAGAAGAAGTAAGAGAGAAAAAGAAGAAATATGGGAGAAAAGTAAAATTTATAGAAAAGAAGGTATGGGTATAGGAAAATAGAGAAAAAGGTGAAGGTTGTCTCTCCGGGTGGCGGTCCAGTCAGATCAAGGCCCCGTTTAAATATTATATTAATAGATAAATATTAAAGTATTTCAAAGAGGCATCAACAATAGTTGATCAAAATCTGGGGGTAAGAAGTGTTTAATCCATGGTTTCCATATTTTATTATATGTTGCAATGTTGTCATCTTCAATAGCAGACATTTTGGAAAAGATAAGGGCTCTGTTAATTCTATGTTTAGTTTCAGCCACAACCAAAGTTTGGGTTTTCCAGGCCTTAGCTATAGATTGTTTAGCCGCCGTGGTGAGATGTAGTAGTAATTTGAATTGTGACTTATTCAAATTAGGAGGTTTGAGGTTGAGGAGAGCCAGTGCCGGGTCTGGCGGGATTGGTAGTTCCAAGGCCGTAGAGGCCATGTGAAATATTTTACTCCAGAAGGATTGAACGATTGGACATTGCCACCAAATATGGAACTGCGTGCCCGGTTCAGAACAGCCTCTGAAACATAGATTTGGGTACATGGGGACAAATTTGGCAATCCTGGCCGGAACCAGGTACCATCGAGAAAGGACCTTATAGTTTGTTTCCAACGCAAAACAGTTTGGCGAGGAATGCTTAGTAGCTGACCATATAATATCCCAGTCACTTTTACTGAATGTTCTATCCATGTCGTGTGCCCATTTAGTCGTATAGGATGGTAAAGTATCGTCGGATGTGGAATTGATGCGTTTATACAAAAGTGATATTAATCCTCTAGCATGGGGATCACTGTTACAGATACGTTCAAATTGAGTCATTTGGGTGAGAGGGGATCCCGTATCAACGAGGGGTGTATAAAAGTTCTTAATTTGTAGATAGCGGAAGAGCTCCTTCATGGGGAGTTTGTATAAATCACATAATGTTGGGAACGTAAGAATATCATTGGAGGAAACTAGATTATGGAATTGAAGTAGGTTTCTTCTGGACCAAGCTGCAAATGATAGGGGAAATTTCCAGGCGGGGTAAAATGAGGGATTTCGAAGAAAAGAGAGTAGAGGGTTATGAGTGGATTGTAGGCTTTTTGTGGATCTATATTTGTCCCAGATAGCTATAGAATGTTTGGTTACAGGGTTAGATAAGTTTAGTCTATCTTTAGGAGCTAACCAGAGCAAATTATTCACAGAAATGGGGTCAATATCCACTGATTCAATCGCTACCCATAGAGGGGATTCTATTGTAGAATGGTATTTGGGGAGTTGTGCTAGCTGAGCAGCAAAGTAGTATGAGGAAAAGTTAGGAATTCCCAGACCACCTTTCAATTTATCAAGATAAAGAGTCGATCTAGGTATACGGGGCTTTGTAGAGCCCCATATAAAAGCCATCACTCTCTTTTGAGTGAGCCTCAAGAAGTAAGGAGGTATATGTATGGGGAGAACTCGGAATAGGTAAAGGAACTTTGGTAAGATTGACATCTTAGTAGCATTAATCCTCCCAATCCAAGATAAAGGAAGAGAAGACCATTGTTTCATCAGATTAGTAGTTGACTTCAATAAGGGTAAGTAGTTAGCTGAAAATAGGTCGGATATAGAAGAGGTGAGTTGGACTCCAAGATATGAAATATGATGCAATTCCCAATTGAAAGGTAAAGACGTTTGAGCTTGTTGTAACTCAGATGGTGAAAGGGAAATATTAAGGGCATTAGATTTGGCATGATTAACACACAAACCAGAAATCTTTGCAAACTTGTCTAAAGTATTTACTAGATTTGGGGCTGAGACGTGGGGATGGGATAAAAAAATCAGGATGTCATCTGCAAAAAGACTCAATTTGTGGTGATGTCCACCTAATTCTACACCTTTGATATTAGGATTATTTCTAATAATACATGCTAAGGGTTCAATAAGTAGGGCAAAAAGCAAAGGGGATAGGGGGCAACCCTGTCTAGTACCTCTTCTAATATCTATCATAGCTGATTTGTAGCCCATATATTTAATATAAGCTTTCGGAGTGCTGTATAGTGAGGAGACCCAAGTTAAGAAATTTTCCCCAAAACCCCATTTTTGAAGAGTATATTGTAGATATGGCCAGCTGATTGAGTCGAACGCCTTCCTAATATCTAATGATATAAGGCAAGTTGGGATACGTCTTTTTTTGGCGGCATGAATTAATAAAAGTGCTCTTCTGACATTATCCCCTGCTTGACGCAAGGGCATGAAGCCAGTTTGGTCACGATGGATAAGTTTACCTATAATGCTATTCAATCTAGTTGCCAAGATCTTAGCTAGTAACTTAATGTCTAGATTTAAAAGAGATATGGGGCGGTAATTAGACCAAGAGGTAGTGTCAGATTTAGGTTTGGGAATCATTGCTATGATGGAAGTTAGTGTTTCGGTTTTAAACGAATGACCAGCTAATAAAGAATTGAAGGCTCTAGTCAATAGAGGCGTTAAAATCGAATCAAATTGTTTGTAGTATAGTGCAGAAAACCCATCGGGGCCCGGTCTCTTGTGAGGCTTCAATTCTTTAATAGCAGCTTTAACTTCCAAGGCCGTTATGGGACTCTCCAAATATTCACACTGTTCCGGTGTCATTGTGGGAAGTTTAACATCTGAGAACAAAGTGTCTGCTTTGTTTTTATCAAAGATTAAGCCAGAGTCATAGAGCTTAGCTAATTTAGATTGAAAGATGTCCAAGATCTTTAATGGGTTACTAGTGTATGCATCTCTGGAGGTTCTAAGTCGGAATGCAGCTTGTGAACGATCAATAGACTTGAGGCTGCGGGCCATTGGGGTATCGGGCTTATTGGCTTTGCGGTATAGGGTATGTTGCCGCTTGCGTAAGAGTTTGTCTGCCGAATCTGTCAGAAAAAGATCCAACTCAAGCCGGGCCCTTTCCAATTTAGTGTTTGTGTGTGCATTCGGGGTAACTTGATGAGCCAAATGACAAGCGTTAAAATTTGCTTCAAGTTTGGTGAACAGAATCTTGCGGACTCTTTTAATAGATCTCGCCTTTTGTATCAAGCTGCCCCGAATAACAGCTTTATGGGCTTCCCATAATGTAAGGGCAGAGACATCAGTAGTGTCATTAAATGAGATATAATCATTAAGAGCCAGTTCAATATCTGAACGGTGTGAGGGGTGAGTTAGGATGGAGTCGTTAATACACCAAGTGGTGTCATGTGACCTAGGTATAGGAGAGGTAATTGTAGCAGTGACCGCACAATGGTCTGTCCAAGGAAATGGGATTATATTAGAGGATATTACTTCAGGGAGCATACTAGAGGGGAGGAAAATATGGTCTATTCGTGAAAAAGATTTGTGTGGATAAGAATAATGTGTAAAGTTTCTGGAAGTTGGGTTAAGTTCCCGCCAGGTATCAACAAAGTTAAAAGAAGTAAGTAGAGATTGGAAGGACCGTTTATGGGTAGGAGAGTTAGGAGATGACGGGGATTTATCCAAGAAAGGATAAATGGTAGTATTGGAGTCGCCACATAATATTATTGTTCCAAATTTATGTGATTCGATTAGTTGGAAAAGATGTGATAGAAAAGCTTCAGGACGTTTATTTGGGGCGTAATACGAAACTAATGTGACTTCAGTATCAGCAATAAAGCCTGTTAATAAAACATATCTACCCTCAGGGTCACATATTTGTGTATTAAGGGTAAATGGTGTAGAACGGTGGAATCCAATCAAGGACCCACGTTGCTTAGTTGTAGCTGAAGCTGCGTAGAATTGAGGGTAGGAGGAGGAAAGAAATTTAGGGGAGGCATTATTGATAAAGTGCGTCTCTTGAAGGAAAATGATGTGAGCTTTTCTAGCTGAAAAGGAACGTAGAGCTTTAGTTCTTTTTTGTGGAACGTTGAAGCCTTGTACATTTAAGGACAAAATGTTTATGGGGGCCATGACATAGTAAGGGTAAGTTTCATATAAGGGTTAATGAAACCCATATTATGAGTTCGAACCGCCACCAAGGGAGACAGAAGAGGAGAAGAAAGGAAAGACAGAAAAGAAAGAATAAAGAAGAAACCAAATAAAAAAGAAGCCCTAATGACTGCAATTAGTGTCATAAAATAATGATGTACTAGTAGGGCGCAGGAACATCTCGGAGAGATAACAAAAAATCTCCGAGGGGTTCCATGGTCACCGACCGACTCCTGCATAATAGTAGCAGGAGTCAGGGGGTACGTAGGGGGCCGCAAGAAGTTCCGGAGGGAAAAACAACGCCGGAGAACACTTAAGTATTATAATAGAAAACATAAATAATTCTCTATCAAGAAGACTGGAGATGCAATAAACAAAAAAAGAGAGAGAAAGGAAGCATACCAACTTTGGGAAGTATGTTGAGTCAATTTCTAAATGAATGCGTCCATAAGGAGGCTGGAAAATATCAATCTTAACACTTGTGAAGCAAACCGTCAACGCAAGCGAAATAATTAATAAACAAGCTCGCAAATATAGAGGAAAGGGAAGGGAGAGAGGGAAAAAAAAAAAATGGAAATGTAATATAGACCTACTGGCTGACTAAAACAATAAATAATTACCCAATTTATATTTCATAGGTACAATATAATATGCATTTAAATTACTAAGTAGACATATTTGTCTGAAAGGGGACAAACACACAAAAAAAAAAAAAAAAATGTAATATAGAACTTCTGGCTGACTAAAACAATAAATTAATGCCCAAATTCATATTTCAGAAGTATAATATAATATGCATATAAATTACTAAGTAGACATATTTGTCAGAAAGGGGACAAGACAACAAAAAAAAAAAAAAAAACACTTGTCTCAAAAATGTAAATGTAATATAGACCTTCTTGCTGACTGAAACAATAAGTAATTACCCAAATATATAGTTCATAGGTACAATATAATATGCGTTTAAATTACTAAGTAGACATGTTTGACGGGAAGGGGACAAACACAAAAAAAAAAAAGAAAAAAAAAAAAACCTTAAAAACACTTGACTCAAAAATGTAAATGAAATATAAATATTCTGGCTGATTAAAACCCTAAATAGAAACCTAGATTCATATTTCATAAGTACAAATTAATATGCATATATTATGTGCATATAGATTAAAGAAATAGATATTTTTGACAGAAACAAAACACCACTAAAGAAAAGAAAGAAAAAAAAAAAAATGGAGAACAGGATTCTAGTTCTTCAAGCATAGATAGTGCAATGCTTTTCAGAATAAAGCAATGGGGCTAATACCCTACAAAAGGGGAGAAACATGGATAAGATTAATGAGAAGTGAACAATCAGTCCATTGAGTCGACATTTATCGGTGCCTGACTATCAAATCGTCCTCTTTTATGAAGATTCTGTCTAGTATAGCCAGAGGGGTTTGGGTCCAGGTCGGTTTCATTTGGAGGTGATCTAGAAGCCGCACGTCTACGAGGTTGCTCCTTAGAATTGGTGTGATCCATCAGGCCTAGATCAATTAAGGCTGACCGAAGTTCATCGGACGTGCGACAGGTATATCTGGTTTCCAAGTATGTAAAGCGGAGAGAGAATGGAAACCCCCAGTGGTATATGATTTGGTGCTTTTGAAGTACTTGCAGCAGTGGTTTCATAGAACGCCTCTTAGCAACAGTTAGAGGGGAGAGGTCTGTAAAGAGCTGATAGATATTGCCCTGGAACTCAAGAGTGTTTTTACTTCTAGCAGCAGCAAGTATTTGCTCCTTTGTTTTATAGTAATGAAATTTAACTATAATATCTCTAGGGGGTCCATTGGGTTTGCGTTGAGTTAGGGCCCTGTGGACTCTGTCCATTTCCAATCTCTCAGGTGAAATACCTGGTAACAGTTCCTGAAACAGTGCACATATAGTTCCCTGTAAGTCTATGATTGATTCAGGGAGACCTCTGATTCTTAGGTTGGAGCGACGGTCCCTGTTCTCCTGGTCTTCCAAACGGCTTTGTAATAAAAAGTTCTCATCCTTAAGCTGTTCAATAGTAGTATTATAATGCTGTGTGGTAGTTTCTATATCATCTACCCGCATTTCCAATTCAGCTGTTCTATGCCCCAGCTCCCTAATCTCCCTTGTCAGCTTCTCTGTTATCTGGTCAGAAGTTTGTTTCAAAGCTTTTTGAAGAATTTTCTCAAATTGTCTAAACATGCTAGACTGAATAACATTTTCAGGTGTTTCATAGTCAGAATCAATCTCACCAGCTGTGTCCAGAGTTTTGACATTGTGTGACAGGGATTTAGGAACCCGCTGTGTGCGAGTCTGTGAGGTACCAGGCGCCGCCATCTTGGATGTCTGCCGGGCCGGTGTATCCTTAGAGATACCAATCTTATACTTTGTTTTTGGCCCCCTCGTGACCATCCTCAATAAGCCAAAGTGTACCTGGTATGAATTTGCGGGAGCTGGTGCCGTTTGCGGTGAAAACAGCGGTCGGTTCTCCGGTTTGTTTAACCCGGGAGCGGAGCTCTAAGGGGATGCGACTTCTCCCTCAGGCATCCGCGCATGCGCCCTCATGGTTGTGATTTTATGATTATTTTGGGGGTTTGCACAAATTCAGCACTCATTGCTTTTTCGCATTCATAATTTTGATCTTTCACAATTCATACATTGTTGATTTTCAAAAATGTTTGCACTTTATGTACTAGGGTTTTTTGTACATCGTTTTCTCCAAATTTTAAGCATTTGCCCAATAAGACATAAAACTATTCACAAAATTATATATGATGTTGTAAAATATTATAAACCTGCCCTAATCTAGTCTCTCATTCAACATGGAAAAACACCATTCTTCTCAGTTACCTGATTGGTAGATGCATGTAAGCTGTATGTGGTATTACAAAACAGTAACTACTAATTTACATTTCCTGGCAGGCTTCCTTTTGTTTGTGAACAAATGGACAGGGTTATTCCCCTCAATATTTATAGCAGACCCTTAGATCCAGTAAAAGGGTCTTGTGTAGATTTTAAGGGGGACCCCCATGTAAAAAAATAAATTAAAAAAAGCAGGGTGTCAGCCCCCCCCCCTTAAAATACATACCAGAGGCTTGTCCATGATGAGGATATAGCATCGATTTTTAAGTGAGACTGCATGCAAAACAAAGCAAATGAAGGGGGGGGGGGTACCATGACACTCCCTGGCACCTGGCAAAGGACTTTGTCCTACTGTTAATGAGGACAAATGCCTTTTCCCTACATCTTTGAACTGGTGGATGTGCGGGTCTGAGGGGAGGAGCTTATCAGAATTGGGGCAACCCCTTTACCATAAGGGGACCCTTATGTTCATTACAATATTTTGGCAATGACATCACATGGAATACACACTGACTTGTTTATTATGCAAAACAAGTCAGCAGGCAAGCCTTGAAGTCATTCCTCTAGTGGTGGTAGTTAACTGGCCAAATCTACCACTTTATCCCCCCATGCGATGACCCTTGAAGAGCTAGAGTTTGGAACCTAAACCTGAAGCTCATCCCTAAGACAAAGGTGGAATGTTAATTAAAGGGACATTGTCATGAGAGATTAATGGAGACTGCCATTACTGAACTCTCCTTACTAGTTCCCTGGCTTTTCTTACAGAGTCAATTTAACAGAAGATTAATATGCAGATTAGGATCATCTAGGGGTTAAACAATAGAAATACAACTTTTGTTCCTCTGTCAGACACATAAAAGCATTCCAAATTTGCTAGAACATAGAATTTTTAGGGATCCCTTGATTGCACCAAGATTTATTCATCAAGGTTAATCTAGTGTGCAAATACTGACATAATGGGGGTTATTTACGAAAGGCAAATCCACTTTGCACTACAAGTGCACTGCAAGTGCACTTGAAAGTGCACTGAAAGTGCACTTGGAAGTGCATTCACTGTAGATCTAAGGGGGACATGCAAGGAAAATAAAATACAGCATTTTAGCTGGCACATGATTGGATGATAAAATCAGCAGAGCTTCCCCTCATTTCAGAGCTTCCCCTCAGATCTACAGCGATCTACAGCGATTGCACTTTTAAGTGTACATGCAGTGCACTTGTAGTGCAAAGTGGATTTGCCTTTCATAAATAACCCCCAATGTCTCTATAAGACCCCTTTCACACTGGGGCGGTTTGCAGGCGCTATTGCGCTAAAAATAGCGCCTGCAAACCGACCTGAAACAGTGGCTGCTGTTTCTCCAGTGTGAAAGCCCGAGGGCTTTCACACTGGAGCGGTGCGCTAGCAGAACGGAAAAAAAAGTTCTGCTATCCGCATCTTTGGAACGGTGAAGAAACGGTGAGTTTACCGCTCCTGCACAGCTCCTGCCCATTGAAAGCAATGGGACACCACGACTATACCGCCGGCAAAGCGCCTATTCAGAGGCGCTATGCGGTGTTTTTTAACTCTTTTTCGGCGGCTAGCGGGGGGGTAAAACCTCCCCGCTAGCGGCCGAATAGCACCGCAAAATTAGCGGTAAAGTGCTGCTAAAAATAGCGGTGCTTTACCACTGATGCCGCTCCCATCCCAGTGTGAAAGGGGCCTAATAGTTCTCACACCAGATAAACCGGTACTCAGATAAATATTTTCTCTTTTAGCCCATTTTCTGCCAGGCCCTGTGCTCCACTTTTAAACTCAGCTGCCTGGACAATTTTTGCAATTTTTCCATAGCTTTTTCCACAAATGAGCACAAAGAAAAAAAAGGTGTTTTTGCTTAATGAACAAACACATGGAGGCCAAATCAATTTTAGCCAAAAGTACCGTATATACTCGAGTATAAGCCAAGTTTTTTTAGCACATTTTGTTGTGCTGAAAAAGCCCCCCTCGGCTTATACTCGAGTCTCCCTGCCTCACTGTGCCCATCTGCAGCCTTATGCCGTGTACACACGATCGATTTTCTCGACGGTGAAAACACAGTCGAGAAAATCGACGGGAAAAACGAGGAACGGCTTGTTCCCCTACACATAGCCGGTTTTCCCGAAATTTTTTCTCTTGGTCGAGAAAAACTACCGTGCGTAGGGTCCCCGGCAGTGTTTACCTATGGGAAAACTGCCGTGGAATAAAATGCCGTGAATCACGATGAGAAAAATTAGAGCATGTTCTAATTTTTCTCGTCGTGATTCATGCCGTTTTTCTCGTCGGGAAAAATGATGAAAAGCCCACACACGGTCGTTTTTCTCGTCAAAGAGAAAAAAAAATTATTTTTCCCGACGAGAAAAATGGTCGTGTGTACGCGGCATGATGATCTCCCGGCGCTGTGACATGAAGTCTAGTGTAACAAAACCCCGCCTTCTCCATGTCTCCATGATAGGCTGAACACTGACTCACTGCTGGGAAGCTGAGTCAGTGTTCCGTCACAGGCGAGAACGAGGAGAAGGCGGGGCTTTGTTACACTGGATGGCCACCGACTAGATTTCATGTCCCAGCACCAGGAGATCATAAGGCTGCAGATGGGCACAGCGCCAGGAGATCATAAGGCTGCAGATAGGCACAGCACCGGGAGATCATAAGGCTGCAGATGGGCACAGTGCCGGGAGATCAGGTACAAGAGGCAGGGAGATGGGCACAGTGAGGCATGCAGATGGTCACAGTGAGGCTGAGGCATGCATATCGGCACAGTGAGGCTAAGGCATGCAGATGGACACAGTGAGGCTGCAAATGGGCACAGTGAGGCTGCAAATGGGCATAGTGAAGCTGCAAATGGGCACAGTCAGGCTGCAAATGGGCACAGCGAGGCTGCAAATGGGCACAGTGAGGCTGCAAATGGGCACAGTGGGGCTGCAGATGGGCATTGTTGACCCTCTTTTCCACTTACAGTAGCTGCTGCATTTCTCACCCTAGGCTTATACTCGAGTCAATACGTTTTCCCAGTTTTTTGTGGTAAAATTAGATGCCTCGAGTATATACGGTAAGTACAAGAATAGTGCGCACTTTGCATTACATGTGTAGCGCCCTGTTCCTGAAGAATAGGGGCTAACTGTAAATTTAGTGTTATCTGAGCTGTAAATAGCTCAGAGTGATTGTATAAAGTTAATTCTGCTTCTGTTCCAATTTGGCTGTGTTGTGTGCATTTCTCACTGTTGCCATTAGGTGTCACTGTCACCACAGGCCAGTGTGAGAAATACAGCAAGTTAAGTGCATTGGCTATTCTTTCCCCAGAAACAGCCCAGTGGGAGTGTTCTTACTGCTGTGCATCCAGGGAGAGGATATTTAATGGACAGACGCCATGGTTATTTCTCTCTGACTTCATGGCCCTCCTGGCCTAAGGTACAGTCAGGTCCATAAATATTGGGACATTGACACAATTCTAATCTTTTTGGCTCTATACAACACGACAATGGATTTGAAATTAAACAAATAAGATGTACTTTAACTGCAGACTTTCAGGTTTAATTTGAGTGTATTTACATCCAAATCAGGTGAACGGTGTAGGAATTACAACAGTTTGTATATGTGCCTCCCACTTTTTAAGGGACCAAAAGTAATGGGACAGATTAACAATCATCAATCAAACTTTCACTTTTTAACCACTTAAGCCCCGGACCATTTTGTAGCTAAAGGACCAGAGCTGTTTTCAGAATTTTGCACTGCGCTGCTTTAACTGGAAATTGTGCGGACATGCAATGTTGTACCGAAACGAAATTTGCGTCCTTTTCTTCCCACAAATAGAGCTTTCTTTTAATGGTATTTGATTGCCTCTGCGATTTTTATTTTTTGCGATATAAACGGAAAAAGACCGAAAATTTTGAAAAAAAATGATATTTTCTACTTTTTGTTATAAGAAAAATCGAATTAACTCAATTTTAGTCATATATTTAGGCCAAAATGTATTCAGCCACATGTCTTTAGTAAAAAAAATGTCAATAAGCGTATATTTATTGGTTTGCGCAAAAGTTATAGCGTCTACAAACTAGGGTACATTTTCTGGAATTTACACAGCTTTTAATTTATGACTGCCTATCTCATTTCTTGAGGTGCTAAAATGGCAGGGCAGTACAAACCCCCCCCCCCCAAATGACCCCATTTTGGAAAGTAGACATCCCAAGGAAATTGCTGAGAGGCATGTTGAGCCCATTGAATATTTTTTTTTTTTGTCGCAAGTGATTGAATAATGACAAAAAAAAAAAAAAATTACAAAAAGTTGTCACTAAATGATATATTGCTCACACATTCCATGGTTATATGTGGAATTGCACCCCAAAATACATCTTGCTGCTGCTCCTGAGTACGGGGATACCACATGTGTGGGACTTTTTGGGAGCCTAGCCGCGTACGGGCCCCCGAAAACCAAGCACCGCCTTCAGGATTTCTAAGGGCGCAAATTTTTGATTTCACTCCTCGCTACCTATCACAGTTTCGAAGGCCATAAAATGCCAAAATAGCACAAAACCCCCCCAAATGACCCCATTTTATAAAGTAGACACCCCAAGGAAATTGCTGAGAGGCCTGTTGAGCCCATTGAATATTTTTTTTTTTGTCCCAAGTGATTGAATAATGACAAAAAAATAAATAAAAAAATTACAAAAAGTTGTCACTAAATGATATATTGCTCACACATGCCATGGTTATATATGGAATTACACCCCAAAATACATTTTGCTGCTTCTCCTGAGTACGGGGATACCACATGTGTGGGACTTTTTGGGAGCCTAGCCGCGTACGGGACCCCGAAACCAAGCACCGCCTTCAGGACTTCTAGGCACAAATTTTTGATTTCACTCCTCACTACACAGTTTCGAAGGCCATAAAATGCCAAAATAGCACAAAACTCCCCCCCCAAATGACCCCATTTTGGAAAGTAGACACCCCAAGCTATTTGCTGAGAGGCATGGTGAGTATTTTACAGCTCTCATTTGTTTTTGAAAATGAAGAAAAAAAAAATTATTATTTTTTTTTTTTTTTTCATTTTCAATACTTTGTGACAAAAAGCGAGATCTGCAAAATACTCACCATACCTCTCAGCAAATAGCTTGGGGTGTCTACTTTCCAAAATGGGGTCATTTGGGGGGGGTTTTGTGCCATCTGGGCATTCCATGGCCTCCGAAACTGTGATAGGCAGTGAGAAGTGAAATCAAAAATGTACACCCTTAGAAAGCCTGAAGGCGGTGATTGGTTTTTGGGGTCCCGTACGCGGCTAGGCTCCCAAAAAGTCTCACACATATAGTATTCCCGTACTCAGGAGAAGCAACAGAATGTATTTTGGGGTGTAATTCCACATATGCCCATGACATGTTTGAGCAATATATCATTTAGTGACAACTTTGTGCAAAAAAAAAAAAAAAAAAAATTGTCTATTTTCCGCAACTTGTGTCAACATATAAAAGTAGGATTTTTGAAACAGCTTACCTGTAAAATCCTTTTCTTGGAGTACATCACGGGACACAGAGCAGCATAGTCATTACTATGTGGGTTATATAGAATTACCTTCAGGTGCTGGCACTGGCAACTTCCAAAACAGGAAGTACCCTCCCCTATATAAGCCCCTCCCATCCGGGAGTACCTCAGTTTTGTAGCAAAGCAATACGTGTCCCCAAAAGAGGGGTGGGAGCTCTGTGTCCCGTGATGTACTCCAAGAAAAGGATTTTACAGGTAAGCTGTTTCAAAAATCCTACTTTCTTGTTCATACATCACGGGACACAGAGCAGCATAGTCATTACTATGTGGGACGTCCCAAAGCAATGCCACATGAGGGGGGGGATACACCATACATAAGCTGGGCGCCATCAGGCATGAGGATCTTTTGCGGCCTGCAACACACTGCGCCCAAAGGCGACATCCTCCTGACTTCTAACGTCCACCTGGTAGAACCTAGTAAACGTGTGTACTGAAGACCATGTTGCGGCCTTACAAATTTGCGCCAGGGAGGCCTGGTGATGCACTGCCCATGAAGTTCCAACTGCTCTCGTGGAGTGCGCCCTAACTTTGAACGGAGGCGGTCTACTTCTCAAGCCATAGGCTTGTATTATGACCTGTCGAATCCACTTTGCTAAAGTAGATTTTGATGCTGCCTGACCCTTTCTGGGGCCTTCCGGCAGAACAAACAAAGAATCCGTTCTACGAATCTGAGCAGTGGCTTTTAGATAAGCTTTAACTGCTCTTACTACATCCAAAGAATGCAATAACTTTTCCTCTACCGAGCTTGGTTTGGGGAAAAAAGAAGGAAGAACCACATCCTGGTTCAAGTGAAACCTCGATACCACCTTAGGAAGAAAGGCTGGGTGAGGACGTAATACTACTCTGTCCTTATGGATAACCAGATATGGCTCTTTACAGGACATGGCGGCTAATTCCGACACTCTTCTAGCCGAGCATATGGCTACTAAAAATATCAATTTCCTGGTGAGTAGAACCAAGGAAATGTGCCGCAAAGGTTCAAATGGCTGCTTCTGCAGAACCGACAGAACCAAATTTAGATCCCATGGGCATATGGGAGCCTTAATCGGTGGAATAATACGAGTCACACCTTGCATAAAGGATTTGACAAGTGAATGCATAGCCAGGGGCCTTTGAAATAGTATTGACAAGGCCGAAACCTGGCCCTTGATAGTACTTAAGGCAAACTTCCTGTCTACAGCCCACTGCAGGAAGTCCAGAATTCTGCCTATAACGTACTTACGTGGATGCCATTTTCTGGCCTCGCACCAAGTGATGTACGCCTTCCAAACTCTATAGTAGATCTGCCTGGATACAGGCTTCCTGGCATTGATTATAGTTGATACCACAGAGTTAGAGAGACCTCTCTTCTTTAGGATGTGGGATTCAATAGCCAGGCCGTTAAACTTAGAGTTAGTAAGGAAGGGTGGTATATCGGTCCTTGCGAAAGCAGGTCCGGACGACGTGGAAGGGTCCAAGGACTCCCCACAGACATTTTGATGATCTCCGCGTACCAGGCCCTTCGGGGCCACGCTGGAGCCACCAGGATCACCGGCTTCTTCTCCAACCTGACTCTGCGAAGGAGTCGAGGCAACAATTGTAGCGGAGGGAATGCATATATCAGTCTGAACTGATCCCAAGGGAACACCAGAGCATCCGAGCCGCAAGCGAGGGGATCCCTTGTCCGGGAGACAAATCTGTCCACCTTTGCGTTGAATCTGGATGCTAGCAGATCTACATCCGGTGTTCCCCACCGCTGACATATTGCTCGGAAGACCTCGGGATGAAGGGACCATTCCCCTGGGCATAACTGTTGGCGACTCAGAAAGTCCGCCTTCCAATTCTCCACCCCTGGAATGAAGACAGCTGATATACATGGGACATGCTTTTCTGCCCATTCCAGGATGTGACTTACTTCCCTCTGGGCTGCACGACTCCTGGTGCCTCCCTGATGATTGATATATGCCACTGCTGTGGCATTGTCTGATTGAATTCTGACAGGGGACCCTTGGAGTCTGGATGTCCAGGCTACTAGGGCGTACCGGGCTGCTCGTATCTCTAAGAGATTGATGGGCAGGGTTTTTACTACATTTGACCATCTGCCCTGGAGAGACCATTGCTCCAGTACTGCCCCCCAGCCTATAAGGCTGGCATCTGTAGTGACCACCTTCCAAGATATCGGGCTGAAGGGTTTTCCCTTCTGGAGATTCTGGGGGATCAACCACCAGCAGAGACTCTTCCGAACGGAAGGGGACAAAGCCATCGGGAAGTCTAGAGCCTGAACTTTTCCGTTCCAGGCTGACAATATGGCCCTTTGTAAATTCCTTGAGTGGAATTGGGCGTATGGCACAGCTTCGAATGATGCTACCATCTTTCCTAGCAGCCTCATGCACAGGCGTATGGACGGCTGTCTTTTTGCACAAAGCAGACGGACCAAGGCCCTCAAAGAGGATACCTTGTCTAGAGGTAAGAAAATCTTCCTCTGGTCTGAATCCAGCCGTAGCCCTAGATATACCAGGTTTTTCACTGGCTGTAGGGCTGACTTGTCCAGGTTGATGACCCAACCGTGAGACTCTAGATACTTGATTGTATCGACAATTACCACTTCTAGCTTGGCAACTGAGTGGTCCATCAACAACAGGTCGTCTAGGTATGCCATTATCGTTACACCCCGTGTTCTTAGATCGGCCAACAGTGGGGCCAGAATTTTTGTGAACACTCGTGGTGCTGTGGCCAGACCGAATGGTAAGGCTCTGAACTGAAAATGGCGCCCTTCTACTGCAAAGCGTAGGAATTTTTGATGACCTGGAAAGATGGGAACATGCAAGTAAGCATCTTTGATGTCGATCAAGGCTAACCATTCCTCCCCTTGTAGGGCAGCGGTGACCGATCGGATCGACTCCATCCGGAAAGACCGGACGTTTAGAAATTTGTTTAGACTCTTTAGGTCCAATATGGGTCTTATGTCCCCGTTTGGCTTCGGGACTGTGAAAAGGTTTGAGTAGAAACCCAACCCCCACTCTTCCATAGGAACCTCCATAATTACTCCTTGGAGCAATAGTTGTTCTAACGCCAATAGGAGAGACCCTCTTTTCAGAGGGTCTCTTGGCATGCCTGACCACATAAAATGGGAAGGAGGAGACTCCTTTAACTCCAACTTGTATCCCAGAGTTACTGCGGAGAGCACCCATCTGTCTTTGATCGTCTCCCGCCAGGTCTCTGCAAACAACTGAAGTCTTCCCCCCACCCGTTT
This sequence comes from Rana muscosa, assembly GCA_029206835.1. Lineage (NCBI taxonomy): Eukaryota > Metazoa > Chordata > Amphibia > Anura > Ranidae > Rana > Rana muscosa. Next base: position 24,000,826 of record CM055118.1, read on the forward strand.
GAGTGGGGGCAGCCCTTCATAGGCTTGACTTGGAGGCTGGTTTAGTACCTCTTCGGATCCAGGGCTTTTTATTACCCTGTGGCTGTCCCTGATTTTTACCTCCTGAGTTTGACCGAGGAGGCCGTCGGAACTGCTTAGTGTCAGGGTCACCTGTGGCCAGGTGACAGATGCACACCGTAGGGGGACAGGAGTGCACCGCGAGGTAGTGAACCCTATGGCTGGCTTCTGTGGATAGGAAACTGGGTGGTTGTGGAAAGCGGGACCAGAGGAGCACAACCGGGATCCCAACGGAAGCGAGAGCCAAGATTCCCCAGGGCGCGGAGTCTAAGACCCAGCTGGTCTTCTCCAGGGCCTCTAGTGGTGAGGATGTTACGCTGCAGGCTGGGACCAGGTCGCGGCCCCTGGAGTTTCCTAGCTCACGCCCCGTAGGATAAGGGGAAGCAGCAGCACACGATAGAGAGAACCGAATAACAAGCCGAAGGTCAGGGGCCACAAGCAGACAAGGATAACGAAGAACGAGCCGAAGGTCAAGGGTCACGAGCAGACAGGGATGGTCGGGGACAAGCCAATAACGTAACAGAGAGACAGACGTAGCACACGGCAGGCAGGAACCCAAACACACAATGCCTAACAAACACGTTGATCAGCAAAGCAGGCTTGCAGTGCACAGGTTAATATAGTGTTCAGTGATAGGGCCTGGGGTGGAGTCAGGCTGGGAGGAGATTATAAAGGAAGCCAGGTGAAGGAGGTCTGGTCTCTAGATGAACACATGAGGAGGAAGGTAAGATGGCAGACAGACATTAATGCATATCCATGACAGTACCCTCCCTCTTACGAGGCCTCCCCCTTGCCCGCCTGGGCCCAGGTTTAGAGGGAAACTTCAGATGAAACTCCTTTAACAGACGAGGTGCAAAGACCTCAGATGCAGTGATCCAAGACCTCTCTAAGACGTTGAAGTACAGTGCGGACATGGTTTCTGTGGACGAGCAGATTTTCAGAAAAGATCAGAATGTCATCCAGATAGATGACAACAAACTGGTACAGCAGATCTCTGAAGATTTCATTGACAAAGTTTTGAAACACGGCTGGAGCATTACACAGACCAAAAGGCATCACCAGATATTCGTAATGCCCGTCTCTAGTGTTAAATGCAGTCTTCCATTCGTCACCCTCCCGTATTCGAATGAGATTGTACGCGCCTCTGAGATCCAACTTGGTGAAAATGGAGGCACCCTTCAACCTATCGAATAGCTCAGATATTAAGGGTAAGGGGTATCGATTTTTAATAGTAACCGCATTTAAACCCCGATAATCGATGCAGGGTCTTAAGGTACCATCCTTTTTGGCAACAAAAAAGAACCCTGCCCCTGCAGGCGATGAGGATTTCCGGATGAACCCTCTCTCCAGATTCTCTGCTACATACTCCGACATGGCCTGGGTCTCTGGGATGGACAGAGGGTAGGTACGACCCCTGGGTAGAGTTGCTCCGGGGACAAGATCAATAGCACAGTCAAAAGACCTGTGGGGAGGAAGCACCTCAGCTGATTTTTTACAGAACACATCCCGGTAATCGCTGTATGCGGCGGGAAGATCAGAAGAAACAGAAGTGGCAGCAACCGGAAGACTCTCCTTGGGGGTCACCTTGAGAAGACACGACGAGAAACATGAGGAACCCCAGGCCAGGATCTGCCCAGAGACCCAGTCCACATGTGGAGAGTGGAGCTGTAGCCAAGGGAGGCCCAATACAACTGGGGTAGAGGCCTTGGGTAGAATAAGAAAGGATATCCACTCCTGGTGGAGAATCCCTACCGACATCCTAATGGGTAGCGTCTGGAAGCGAATAGGGCCCCCTGGGAGAACAGTGCCATCAATTGCCGAGACTACCAATGGGGTAGTGAGAGGTGAAAGGGTAAGCTTCATAGAAGAAGCAGTTCTCCAATCCATGAAATTGCCGGCAGCCCCGGAATCCAGGTATGCAAGGGTTGACTGAGGAGAAGTGCCTACATGAAGGGACACCGGCAAGAGCAGGCGAGAAGGTGATGTTTCTGGGTCCAATACTCCACCTTCCAAATGTATTAGACCCGAGCGTTTCCCGGACGAAGCGAGCAGGAGTCACGAAAATGACCCTTGCCCCCACAATAGAGGCACAAGCCCAGAGTTCTGCGCCTAGCACGTTCTTCGGGGGTTAGTCTGGTCCGGCCCAGCTGCATAGGTTCTTCAGCAGGTAGAGGATGCTCCACGGAATGAAGGGAGGGGAGCTCAGACTGGCTAGGACCCAGAGAGTGCTGGCGTCTTTTTTCTAAGGACCTCTCTTGAAAACGAATGTCGATCTGGTTGCATAATGAAATTACATCGTCCAGACCGACGGGAATGGCTCTTCCCGCTAATTCGTCTTTCACTCGGTCAGAGAGGCCATGTAAAAAGGTAGCGACCAGGGCCTCATTATTCCAGCTCAATTCAGCTGTGTGGATACGGAACTGAAGAGCATATTGCCCCACTGAACTAGATTCTTGGCGAAGACGTAAGACAGCACTAGCCGCTGAAGAAGCCCGAGCCGGCTCTTCGAAGATATTACGAAAGAGCTTCAAGAATTCGGACAGACTGGAAACCACCGGATCGTTCCTCTCCCACAGGGGGGCAGCCCAGGCCAAAGCTTCACCGGAGAGGAGGGAAATGATATAGGCTACCTTAGCCCGGTCAGATAGGAAGCTTTGAGGCTGAAGCTCAAAATGAATAGTGCATTGGCTGAGAAACCCCCTGCAGGCCTTGGAGTCCCCAGAGAAACGGAACGGAGCTGGCAATCTTAGTGAGTGTGAGGCTGCGACTGGTGCGATAGGTACAGCCGCTGGTTGTACTTGGGGTTGCGGATTCGGGGTTCCCAAGGAGACCTGAAGCTGCTCGAATCGAGAAGCCAGATCCTGGAGGAATCGCATCACCTGGGTCTGATTTGATTCCTGGGTCTCAAGTCTGCGAACTATGCCCTGCAATGGATCATCCGCGGGAAGCGGGATGTCATCCGGGTTCATGGCTGATCAAACTGTCAGGGTCACCTGTGGCCAGGTGACAGATGCACACCGTAGGGGGACAGGAGTGCACCGCGAGGTAGTGAACCCTATGGCTGGCTTCTGTGGATAGGAAACTGGGTGGTTGTGGAAAGCGGGACCAGAGGAGCACAACCGGGATCCCAACGGAAGCGAGAGCCAAGATTCCCCAGGGCGCGGAGTCTAAGACCCAGCTGGTCTTCTCCAGGGCCTCTAGTGGTGAGGATGTTACGCTGCAGGCTGGGACCAGGTCGCGGCCCCTGGAGTTTCCTAGCTCACGCCCCGTAGGATAAGGGGAAGCAGCAGCACACGATAGAGAGAACCGAATAACAAGCCGAAGGTCAGGGGCCACAAGCAGACAAGGATAACGAAGAACGAGCCGAAGGTCAAGGGTCACGAGCAGACAGGGATGGTCGGGGACAAGCCAATAACGTAACAGAGAGACAGACGTAGCACACGGCAGGCAGGAACCCAAACACACAATGCCTAACAAACACGTTGATCAGCAAAGCAGGCTTGCAGTGCACAGGTTAATATAGTGTTCAGTGATAGGGCCTGGGGTGGAGTCAGGCTGGGAGGAGATTATAAAGGAAGCCAGGTGAAGGAGGTCTGGTCTCTAGATGAACACATGAGGAGGAAGGTAAGATGGCAGACAGACATTAATGCATATCCATGACACTTAGTAGCAGACGTCGCAGGGATAGGAGAGGTAGTCCTCTTAAAAGATGGACCCCTAGACCTCTTTTTACTCGGTAAGAGAGTACTTTTACCACTGGAAATCTTCTGGATATACTTATCCAGGTCTTCGCCAAAAAGGCGTTCCCCATGAAATGGGAAGCTAACTAAGAGCTTCTTACAGGGAGCTTCAGCAGACCAGTTTTTGAGCCACAGAAGCCTACGCATATGTACCAAAGACAGCGTGAGGCGGGAGGCCTGATGGATAGAATCCTTGATGGCGTCAACCGCAAAGCATAATGCTCTAGGCAGATCAGCCAGAGCCTGGGCCTGCTGGTCTGGCAAATCCCTCAGGACCATTTTCATTTGATCCTTTAAAGCTTGGCAGATCCCAATAGCTACCACTGCTGGCTGTGTAACAGCCCCTGCTGTGGAAAAAGCAGATTTTAATAAAGATTCCAATTTTTTATCCACTGGATCTTTGAACATTTGAACATTATCTACTGGACATGTCAGTGATTTGTTCACAGAAGAGATGGCTGCATCCACCGTAGGAACATTCCATCTCTGGGTGAACTTTTCCTCCATGGGATAGATCACCGGAAACCTTTTAGGCGGAACAAATAGTTTATCAGGATGTTCCCAGTCCTGGTATATAAGTCCTTCCAATAATGGATGTATTGGAAAGGAGCAATTAACCTGGGGAGCTTTTAGCGACCCCAATGAGGAGACAGCAGTAGTTGATGGTTCAACAAGAGGCATTTTAAATGCAGATCGAACCATGTCAGTTAGGGTCTGGACCCACAATCTTTCAGTCTGTGATGCTGAAAATGGTTCATCTACTGTCGATTCCTCAAAAACAGAGCTAACCTCCTCCTGATCCCCTTCAGGTAGGTCGGTCCCTTCCTGGGACTGTTGCTCTGCCAACAGGCACTCTAATGGAGGTGATGGAGATCTGGCGCGCTTTCTTTCCTGTAGAGAAGAAGCGATCAATGCAGCCAATCTCTGCTCCAATCCCTCCAGAGTTGAGGAAAAAACCTCCTCTGTTATATATGCAGGAGCAGGTGGACTGAGGACAGCCGCAGTACCTGGCACTCCCGGGGGTTCCTTATGGGTATTAACCTCTGATTTCTCAGGGGAGGAGGGTGCAGATGACTGCTCCAGATCCTCAGAGCCCGATGGAGACCCCCTACACTTCCTGAGAGGTATATCTCGGAGTTTTTTAGGCGGCATATTCCTTAGTTCAAAGCTGAGGTATTCCAGCCGCAATACACCCCTTACTGAAATAGTCTAATGCAATTTGCTGCTATGTACATCAGTGGGTGTCTACTAATGCGTCTTTCTGGGGATGCCTGTATCAACCGCCCGCTGTAAGCCCCTATACCATGCTACCAGCTCCTTTTCATGCTCTGTGTCCATAGCAAGCAGCGTGGACTGAGTCCTTTTATCTTGCTGGGACGCCCGCACATGCGCAGAAGCGCTGGGCGCACAGAGCGCGTCATCCGCCAGGCTCCGCCCCCTTTTTTGAAGCTAAACCTTATAAAAGGAAAGCATGTGTGCGCGCGCGCGCGCGTGCACGTGTGCGCTCTTGGCGCCATGTAGGGAGAGGAGCCAGGGTCCCTGTTTCACCAGGACTCGGGGATGGAAGGAAACTACTTGGCAGCATGACAGAGGAATGCAGCTTCCCTGATAGAGAGCTCACTCATCTGCCTGGACTTTCACCATGGAAGGAATAGTCCCAAGAAAAAAGACGTTCCACAGCGGCCTCTAGTGGACAAACACAGGTACCGCACCTTTGTCTTTTTTTTTTTTTTTTTTTTAAAACCTCCTTTATGAAAAAACATTTCCAGGTTTACAGTTTTTTTAAAACTTCCCTTATGAAAAAACATTTCTAGGATTTCTTAGGCATATACAGCTATTAGCGGGAATACCCTTTAGGTAACAGGCAGAAAGACATATTAGGCTTGGGGGTCCCCTCAATAGAACCAAGTTCCTGAGGGGCCCCCACTTACCTTTTCCCCGCCGCAGGACTTTGTTTGGTCCACAGAAGCCCAAACTTCACCTCTCACGGCAGGCATTGTACTAGACCTTCAGGGACCGGGTTCCCAAGGATTCCACTCCCCTGGACCTGTATAGCACCCTGCACAGATAGCCTCTTGGTTTTGGGTATGACCAGAGCTCTGGATCCCAGGGTCCAGCCCTCCTAAGAGAGGCATTACAGGCAAAACCCTGCTCTTCTCTGCAAGGCCCGGGTACCGACCGTTTAGCTATGAAGCTTTTTTGGTCGGATCCGGAATAGCTTGCTAAGGCCCAGAGAACCTGTACACAAGCCCAGATGAATACATGTTAACCTTGGCCAACACCTTAGACACTGGCAAAAAACTGAGGTACTCCCGGATGGGAGGGGCTTATATAGGGGAGGGTACTTCCTGTTTTGGAAGTTGCCAGTGCCAGCACCTGAAGGTAATTCTATATAACCCACATAGTAATGACTATGCTGCTCTGTGTCCCGTGATGTATGAACAAGAAATATTCCATGGACTCGAAATGCCTCTCAGTATATAGCTTGGGGTGTCTACTTTCCAAAATGGGGTCATTTGGGGGGGGGTTTTGAACTGTTCTGGCATTTTATACACAACATTAGGAAGCTTACATCCACTCTTCTAACCACTTGAAGGCAAAGCCCTTTTTCACACTTTTTGTTTACATGAAAACATTTTTTTTTTTTTGCAAGAAAATTATGTTGAACCCCCAAGCATTATATATATTTTTAAAGCAAAGGCCCTACAGATTAAAATGGTGGGTGTTGCAATTTTTTTTTCTACACAGTATTTGCACAGCGATTTTTCAAACGCATTTTTTGGGGAAAAAATACACTTTTTTTAATTTTAATGCACTAAAACACACTATATTGCCCAAATGTTTGATGAAATAAAAAAGATGATCTTAGGCCGAGTACATAGATACCAAACACGACAAGCTTTAAAATTTTGCACAAACGCGCATTGGCGACAAACTACATACATTTTTAAAAGCCTTTAAAAGCCTTTACAGGTTATGCCGTTAGATTTACAGAGGAGGTCTACTGCTAAAATTACTGCCCTTGATCTGACCTTTGCGGTGATACCTCACATGCATGGTGCAATTTCTGTTTACATATGACGCCAGACCGACGCTTGTGTTCGCCATTGGGCAAGAGCAGGGCAGGACAGGGGTGCTTATTTTCTTTTTTTTTTTTATTATTATTAGATTTGCTTTTTTATTTTATTTTTAAACTGTTGCTTCCATATTTATTTATTTTTATCATTTTTATTGTTATCTCAGGGAATGTAAATATCCCCTATGATAGCAATAGGTAGTGACAGGTACTCTTTTTTGAAAAAACTGGGGTCTATTGGACCCTAGATCTTTCCTCTGCCCTCAAAGCATCTGACCACACCAAGATCGGTGTGATAAAATGCTTTCCCAATTTCCCAATGGCGCTTTTTATATCCGGGGGGGGACATTCCCTCCCACTCCTTGTAAAAGCAGTCCAGAGGCTAATTAGCCACTAGGATTGCTTTTACATGAAAGCTGGCCGCTGGCTGAAAAGAATGATACCAAGATGATACCTAAACCCACAGGCATCATTCTGGTATAAACATTCAAAGTCCAGCAACATACCAGTACGTTGCTGGTCCTTGTTGGACATGTATTGTAATCTTTTTTTTCATGCAGCCTGTTGGCTGAACGAAAAAAAAAGATTGATCGGTGGGTATGCCCACCATTAGAATACCGCCCTTCATCCACCCACTTCTAATGATGGGCATACATGCACCATTTATATATGCCGAAGCATGGGGCATCTGCCCGCAAAAGTTATGCCGCGTACACATGGTCAGACTTTTCCACGGGCAAGCCTCCGTCGGAATTTCGACCGTATGTACGCGGCATTAGGAGCAAAATCGCTCCTCCGCCCCTGCTGCCCCAATGCTTCGGAATATATGCTTTTTTTTTTTTAACTGTGGTGGTGAAATCACCTCCTACAGCACTGGAGTCGCAGGGATCAGGCCTGTCTCTGCGAACGCTGCAGTTATGTGTGTTGTGTTTTGTAAGTGACAGTGATCGATCGATACTGCACTTGGGTGGCCTGGGCTGGACGGAGGGGCAAAACGCAGGTGCTAGCAGGTATCTGGGCTGATCCCGCTAACACTGCGTTTTTGGGAACCCTAAACTGCTGGGGACGCTAGTATAGATCTGATCAGATCAGATATTGATCTGTTCAGATACTATACCACTAAGGGGGGTGTATGCTTAACGCGTGGGTGTTAGCGCTACTGGCACTAACCTGACACTGCCTGGGGTGTGACGCAGACCCTCTCTGACGCTAAAACCTAATTGATATCACCCGCCGGGCGATCAGGGGGTTAAACCTTTATTGGGTTATATATACGGCGGGTGCCCTGACACTATAAAAAGCAAACTAACTAACCAGCGTCACCCGTAACACTTATATGGTGATTACTGGTGAAAGGGCTTACTAGGGGCAATTAGGGGGTTAAAACCTTTATTAGATAATATATGGGGGTACCTGACGCTATAAAAACCTGACGGCGAACCTAAAAAAAAATTACTGGCTACCTATCGGCATCACTGACACTAAGACAACGATCATAAAAACGATCGCTTAGCGACAGTGGTGATAGGGGGTGAAAGGGTTACCTGGGGGCGATCAGGGGGTTAAACCTTTATTAGATAATATATGGGGGTACCTGACGCTATAAAAACCTGCGGCGAACCTAAAAAAAATTACTGGCTACCGATCTGCATCACCGACGCTAAGACAGCGATCAGAAAAATGATCGCTTAGCGACAGTGGTGATTGGGGGTGAAAGGGTTACCTGGGGGGCGATCAAGGGGGTTAAACCTTTATTAGGTAATATATTGGGGTACCTGACACTATAAAAACCTGCGGCGAACCTAAAAAAAATTACTGGCTACCGATCTGCATCACCGACGCTAAGGCAGCGATCAGAAAAATGATCGCTTAGCGACAGTGGTGATAGGGGGTGAAAGGGTTATCTGGGGGGCGATCAAGGGGGTTAAACCTTTATTAGGTAATATATGGGGGTACCCGACGCTATAAAAACCTGCGGCGAACCTAAAAAAAATTACTGGCTACCGATCAGCATCACCGACGCTAAGACATCGATCAGAAAAATGATCGCTTAGCGACGGCGGTGCTAGGGGGTGAAAGGGTTATCTGGGGGGTGATCAGGGGGTTAAACCTTTATTAGGGGGGGTTAGGGGGCTACACTGGACCTAAAACTAAATGTAGTGACACTTTTACAGTCACAAATGTCACTGATTGCAGTGATCACTAAATAAATGGTCACTGCAATCAGTGACACTGTGACTGGGGGCTGGGGGGTGATCTGGGGGGGCCTGGGGGGCGATTTATGTGCCTATGTGTCCTGGTGTCAGTGTGCTGTTTTGTGCACTAACCTGCATCTTCTCCTGTACGGCGCTCGGTATATGTGAGCGCCGCAGGAGAGATGACATCACTTCCTCCTGCCTGTGTAAACAGTACACAGGCAGGGGAAGCTTTCTCATTCGCCGGGAGCGATCGAGAGGGGGGGGCCGGAATCGAACGGCCGTCCCCTCATGCTGGATCGCTCCCGAAGGTAAAACGACCACCCACTGTAAAGAAGGGGGGTCCGATCGGACCCCCCAACTTTACAAAGGCAGTCACGTAGATATACGTGATTCTGCCTGTCGGTGCCATTCTGCCGATGTATATTTACAGTGGGCGGTCGTTAAGTGGTTAATACTTGGTTGCAAATCCTTTGCAGTCAATTACAGCCTGAAGTCTGGAACGCATAGACATCACCAGACGCTGGGTTTCATCCCTGGTGATGCTCTGCCAGGCCTCTACTGCAACTGTCTTCAGTTCCTGCTTGTTCTTGGGGCATTTTCCCTTCAGTTTTGTCTCCAGCAAGTGAAATGCATGCTCAATCAGATTTAGGTCAGGTGATTGACTTGGCCATTGCATAACATTACACTTCTTTCCCTTAAACTCTTTGGTTGCTTTCGCAGTATTCGGGTTATTGTCCATCTGCACTGTGAAGCACCGTCCAATGAGTTCTGAAGCATTTGGCTGAATATGAGCAGATAATATTGCCTGAAACACTTCAGAATTCATACTGCTGCTTTTGTCAGCAGTCACATCATCAATAAATACAAGAGAACCAGTTCCATTGGCAGCCATACATGCCCACGCCATGACACTACCACCACCATGCTTCACTGATGAGGTGGTATGCTTTGGATCATGAGCATTTCCTTTCCTTCTCCATACTCTTCTCTTCCCATCACCCTGGTACAAGTTGATCTTGGCCTCATCTGTCCATAGGATGTTGTTCCAGAACTGTGAAGACTTTTTTAGATGTTGTTTGACCAATTCTAATCTGGCCTTCCTGCTTTTGAGGCTCACCAATGGTTTACAACTTGTGGTGAACCCTCTGTATTCACTCTGGTGAAGTCTTCTCTTGATTGTTGACTTTGACACACATACACTTACCTCCTGGAGAGTGTTCTTGATCTGGCCAACTGTTGTGAAGGGTGTTTTCTTCACCAGGGAAAGAATTCTTTGGTCGTCCACCACAGTTATTTTCCGTGGTCTTCCGGGTCTTTTGGTGTTGCTGAGCTCACCGGTGCGTTCTATCTTTTTAAGGATGTTCCAAACAGTTGATTTGGCCACACCTAATGTTTTTGCTATCTCTCTGATGGGTTTGTTTTGTTTTTTCAGCCTAATGATGGCTTGCTTCACTGATAGTGACAGCTCTTTGGATCTCATATTGACAGTTGACAGCAACAGATTCCAAATGCAAATAGCACACTTGAAATTAACTCTGGACCTTTTATCTGCTCCTTGTAAATGGGATAATGAGGGAATAACACACACCTGGCCATGGAACAGCTGAGCAGCCAATTGTCCCATTACTTTTGGTCCCTTAAAAAGTGGGAGGCACATATACAAACTGTTGTAATTCCTACACCGTTCACCTGATGTAGATGTAAATACCCTCAAATTAAAGCTGAAAGTCTGCAGTTAAAACACATTAGTTTCATTTCAAATCCATTGTGGTGGTGTATAGAGCCAAAAAGATTAGAATTTTGTCGATGTCACAATATTTATGGACCTGACTGTATGTGACAACTGCTCTCTTCTACCTCGGGCCCTGCTGGCTTGAGGCTGTGTTACTACAAGTAGGCCCAGAAGTCTGTCTGGGGCCTACTTAACTGAAGGTGGTCCTGTGCTGTCTTGCCTGCGCGGAAGAAGCCAAGCAAACTGAGAAGATTCCGGGGGGGACCCTTGCTGGAGAGAACCGGGCTGAAGGCCTGGTGACTCGTTTGGAGGATGCACCCAAGTTAACCTACCTCACAGTACTGCCGGATGGCTTAAAGGTTCTGGTACTGTGTAGCTGACCTACAATTAACTGACTGCTGGTTGCACAATCCTGTGGCAGAGGATTATCCAGGAGTCCCATTTATCTCTAAGTCTGTGGCAGAGACTTGTCCGTGCAACATATCGGCTGCTAGGTCTGTGTGAGAGGTCTATCCGGTTGTTGCAAGATCCAATGACAGAAAGCTAATTGTCCTCTGGATCCAAGAAAGTAATCCGTGATCTGCAAATAAGGTATCTGAACTTCCCCTAACCCTCTATCCTTTTACTACTGCAAGATTGTTTAATAAAGCATTGGAAAAAGACTGAAGTGACTGGCGCTCACATCTGTTTGAAACTTCCTAACATAGACTCTTAGTTCTGGGATGGTGAAAAGTGGGGTAACGACAGGACCCAAATTTAATCCAGCAGCCTTCTAGGGGGTATCGCTACACGTGTATCACATCATTCACATTCACTGATCCCCTCCTATTTTCATAGATACAATAAAGTTATGAATGCTGAGCGATTAAAACTGTCCTGCTTCTGGCAAATTTTACACTGCTGTATCCTCTGCAGTATCTTAATTCTTGTATCCTGTATTTTTTGTCTCTAGTAAATTTGGACTCAGCCTTGCTCATTATACATGTTCTGCTGCTGGCCAATTTTACACTACTGTGTAATAAATAGTTTCTTAATTTTGTAGTTAAACACATGCCTGTATACTTTGGGGTTGATTTACTAAAGGAAACGGGATGTTCATTTTGCAGGGGAATTTTCCCCAGAGCGTAATGAATGATGAGGCATGTACACAAATGCCAGAACCTAGCTAACAAAAATAGACGAACTGCTGATGCACGAGGAGAATTTTGACATAATTCTCACATGACTGGCTGGCAACTATCCAGGGTTATTCCTTTTATCGGAGGGACAGAGGGGGGGCGGCTATATATCAAGAAAGATTTAGTGGTAGAGGAGAGGAATAACATCACAAATGGGGCAAGGGGGGTGGTGGAATCCCTGTGGGTAGAACTTTAAAGGGAAGAAAAAAATGGGAAACTAAAAGTGGGGGTATGTTGCAGGCCCCCTAACCTGAAGGATGAGGAGGAGTTGGATCTCCTGTCACAGGTAGAAATGGCAGTGAGGCAAGGCAATGTCATCATAATGGGGGACTTCAACTATCTAGATATTGACTGGACAGAAGGAACAGCTCACTCATTAATGACCCATCATTTTTTAAATGTCTTACAGGGCTACTTTAAGTCCCAATTGGTGGATGCCCCGACTAGAAAGAATGCATTGCTGGATCTATTAATTACAAAAAACCCAGATCTGGTCGCAGATGTGTAAATATGGACAACTTAGAAACCAACGACCGCATGATAATGCATTCAGCATAAATCATAGGAAAAGGAGGCACAAGGGTAGTACAAGAACACTAAATTTCAAACAAGCTAGCCTTTTTAAACTGTGCTTAATACTACAAGATATAGGACCAAAACCTTGAAAAGTTGAACACAGATGAAAGCTGGGAATACTTAAGGAACTTATTAAATAAAGGTATTATCCAGTGCATTACAATGGGCAATAAATATAGAAGAGTTAATGTTAAACCTGGGTGTCTAAACTATAACATAAAAAGTCATTTTAACCACTTGACCACTGGGCACTTAAACCCCCTTAATAACCAGACCAATTTTCAGCTTTCGGTGCTCTCACATTTTGAATGACAATTACTCAGTCATACAACACTGTACCCATATGAAATTTTTGTCCTTTTTTTCACACAAATAGAGCTTTCTTTTGGTGGTATTTAATCACTGTTGGGTTTTTTATTTTTTGCGCTATAAGAGAAAAAAGACTGAAAATTTTGTAAAAAAATGATTTTTTTTTCGTTTCTGTTATAAAATTTTGCAAATTACTATTTTTTCTTCATAAATTTTGGCCAAAATTTATACTGCTACATATCTTTGGTAAAAATAAGTACAAATTGGTGGATATTATTTGGTCTTTGTGAAAGTTATAGAGTCCACAAGCTATGGTGCCAATATCTGAAAATTGATCACACCTGAAGTACTGACGGCCTATCTCAATTCTTGAGACCCTAACATGCCAGAAAAGTACAAATACCCCCCAAATGACCCCTTTTTGGAAAGAAGACATTCCAAGGTATTCAGAAAGAGGCATTGTGAGTTTTTTGAAGTTGTCATTTTTTCCCACAATTCTTTGCAAAATCAAGATTTTTTTTTTCTCTTTTTTTTTTTTTCACAAAATTGTCATATTAGCAGGTTATTTCTCACACACAGCATATGCATTCCACAAATTACACCCCAAAACACATTCTGCTATTACTCCCGAGTATGGCGATACCACATGTGTGAGACTTTTACACAGCGTGGCCACATACAGAGGCCCAACATGCAGGGAGCACCTTCAGGCGTTCTGGAGCACCAAGGCCAATTCTGACATTTCTCTCCTACATGTAAAAATCATCATTTATTTGCTAGAAAATTACATAGAACCCCAAAACATTATATATGTTTTTTTAGCAAAGACCTTAGAGAATATAATGGTGGTTGTTGCAACTTTTTATCTCGCACGATATTTGCGCAGCAATTTTTTTAACGCGTTTTTTACGGAAAAAAATGTTTTGTGCTTTAAAAAAAAAAAAAACAGTAAAGTTAGCCCAATGTTTTTGCATAATGTGAAAGATGAAGTTACGCCGAGTAAATAGATACCTAACATGTCGCCCTTAAAAATTGCACACACTCGTGGAATGGCGCCAAACTTCGCTACTTAAAAAATCCCCATAGGCGACGCTTTAAATATTTTTACTGGTTACATGTTTTGAGTTACAGAGGAGGTCTAGGGCCAAAATGATTGCTCTCGCTCTAACGTTCGCAGAGATACCTCACATGTGTGGTTTGAAAACCGTTTTCATATGTGGGCGGGACTTACGTATGCGTTCGCTTCTGTATGCGAGCTCACGGGGACAGGGGCGCTTTAAAAAAAAAAAAATATTTTATTCTTCATTTTACTTTATTTATTTTAGTTTGACATGTTTTTCCGCCCTAAACATTTTTTTGATCACTTTTATACCTATTACAAGGAACGTAAACATCCCTTGTAATAGGAATATGGCATGACAGGTCCTCTTTACAGTGAGATATGGGGGGGGGGTGTCAATAAGACCCCACATCTCACCTCTAGGCTGGGAAGCCTGAAAAAAAAAAAACAAAAAAAACAACAATCCTGGCTTTGATCGTAGCGGTGAGTCGGTAGAAGCACCGGAGGGCGGCGGGGGGGGGGGGGACACATCCCCTCTCGCCTCCCGTAAGAATGATCAAGCGGCGGAACAGCCGCTATGATTGTTCTTATGGTGTAGGGAATCGCCGGCTGAAAAAGCTAATATCTGAATGATGCCTGTAGCTGCTCCCATCATTCAGATATCCCCGCACAAAGTCAAGGACGTCATATGACGGCCGGAGGGCGGGAAGTGGTTATTGCAGAGTATTGCTGGGCATTGCAGAGTATTGCCGGGCATTGCAGAGTATTGCTGGGCATTGCGGAGTATTGCCGGGCATTGCGGAGTATTGCAGGGCATTGCGGAGTATTGCGGACTATGGCAGGGTATTGCGGTGTATGGCAGGGTATTGCGGTGTATGGCAGGGTATTGCACGGGTATTGCACAGGGTATTGTGGAGGGTATTGCACAGGGTATTGTGGAGGGTATTGCAGAGTATTGTGGAGGGTATTGCAGAGTATTGTGGCGGGTATTGCAGAGTATTGTGCAGGGTATTGCAGAGTATTGTGCAGGGTATTGCAGAGTATTGTGCAGGGTATTGCAGAGTATTGTGCAGGGTATTGCAGAGTATTGCAGAGTATTGCGCAGGGTATTGCAGAGTATTGTGGAGGGTATTGCAGAGTATTGTGGAGGGTATTGCAGAGTATTGTGCAGGGTATTGCAGAGTATTGCACCAGGGTATTGCAGAGTATTGCACCAGGGTATTGCAGAGTATTGCACCAGGGTATTGCAGAGTATTTCGCAGGGTATTGCAGAGTATTGCACCAGGGTATTGCAGAGTATTGCACCAGGGTATTGCAGAGTATTGCACCAGGGTATTGCAGAGTATTGCACCAGGGTATTTTGCAGAGTATTGGCAGGGTGTATTGCAGAGTATTGGCAGGGTATAGCACAGGGATGGCTGAGCAGGGATGGATGGATGGATGGATCTGTGACTGCAATTGTCACAGATCCAGCCCACAGTGCTGCTGCTGCCATCCGCTCCCTCCCCCTCCCCTCTCACACTGTACCGATCGGTACAGAGAGGGGAGGGAGGAACCGGCGTCATCAAATGACGCCGGTCTGTTTACAAGTGATTGCTCCGTCATTTGACGGAGCGATCACGTGGTAAACGGCCGCTATCAGCGGCGATTTACCGCGATTCGTGATCCGCCGGGTCCTCTGGACCCGGCGGTCACGGAGTTTCCCGTGTGCGCGCCCCAGGGGGCGCGCGGGAGCGCGATTTTGGGAGGACGTTATATAACGTCCTACCAGAGTTAAGCAACCACCCTGCCGCCGTTATTTGTCGGCAGGTGGTTGTTAAGTGGTTAAGGAGAAAAAAATCACCCTTAAATACAAAGTCGAGGGGTCATAGTCAGCATTTCAACACTACAAGGAATGCATTAAGAAGTGTAAGAACGTAATCAGGGTGGCCAAAAAGACTATGAGAGACACATAGTGGAGGAGAGTAAAAAAAATCCCAAGTAATTTGTACTAAATGCTTTTTTCTCCTCCTGTTTTTACACAAGGAAAAGGAGGGGTATAATAACAATGACTGTACTGTTAATAACATGTCACAGGATGTACTCGTGTGGCTAATGCCCCATACACACGATCGTTTTTTCATGCCGTTAAAAATGCCATTTTAAAAAATGGCCATTAAAAATGATCGTGTGTAGGCTCCAGAGCATTTTTAACGACGTGAAAAACGGCCATTAAAAATTCCGGACATGCTCTCTTTTTTCACGTCGTTTTTCATGTCGTTTTTTTTAACGACGTGAAAAACGATAGTGTGTATGCTTTCACGACGTGAAAAAAAAACGCGCATGCTCAGAATCAAGTATGAGACGGGAGCGCTCGTTCTGGTAAAACTAGCGTTCGTAATGGAGATAGCACATTCATTACACAGTAACGGACTGAAAAGCGCGAATCGTCGCTCAACAAACTTTACTAACATGAAGGGTGGCGCCATTCGAACGGAACTTCCCCTTTATAGTGCCGTCGTACGTGTTGAACGTCCCTGCTCTTTGCTTGATCGTTTTTTTTAATGATGGTGTGTACGCAAGGCAGGCTTGAGAGGAAACATGAAAAAAAACGAGGAGAAAAACGTCGGTTTAAAAAATGACAGTAAAAACGATCGTGTGTACGGGGCATAACAGAAGCCAGTGTCCAAATGGGGGCTATAAAAGCTTTATTTAAAAAAAATCACCAGGACTGGATGGCTTACACCCAAGATTCCTCAAGGAACTTAGTCAGGTTATAGCCAGGCAGTTATTCCTAATTTTTATGGACAGCATACTGACAGGAATGGTACTAGCTGATTGGCAAAAAGCCCACGTGGTACCAATATTCAAAAAAGGGCAGAAATATATTCCTGGAAACTACAGGGCAGTCAGTCTAGCATCTAAAGTATACAAAACTATTGGAGGGGATGATAAGGTACTATATCCAAGAATTTTCTGATAAAAATAGTATCATTGGTAGTAATCAGCATAGCTTTACAAAAGGTCATTCTTGCCAAACCAACCTGTTAACCAACTATGTAATGTAGGAAAATTTCACTTTGCAACAAATACCCATTCATATCTATGCAAGGAAAATAAAAGGTTTGCATTTTTGTTTGCACATGATCATATGATGAAAGTCTGAAGACCTTTTCCTCAATCACTTAGCTCTGGGTATAATTCCCTTGAAAAGTGCAACTTTTCTTGCACAGTTGTCTCTAGCAAATTTTGGCCTATTATCCCTAATTAAAACTATCCTGCTACTGGCCAATTTTACCCTGCAGTATCCTCTGCAGTATCTCAATGCTTATTTACCTATTGCTATGTTTCATTGAACTTTTCCACAATGCAGACATTTTCCAATGGGCTTCTTGTTGCATGGTACGATTTTTCTTCCATCGATAACAGAGGTTTATATTAAAGAGGAGTTCTGCCCCCCCCCCCCCCCACCAAAAAATACTGTAGCTGCTGACTTTCAATAATAGGACACTTACCTGTCCATTGATCCCACGATGTAGGCCCCCCATTTGTGGTGAGCGAAACTTGTAGTGAAATGTTTCTAACTGGCCGAAGGAGGAGGGGGTCTGAGGTTGCCGTGGTGCAGTCTCCCCAAAAAGGTGCCAATTGTGGCACCGAAGGGGGGAGGAGGCAGATAAACAGAGCTTCCACTTTTGGGAATCTATTTTACGCAAACTGTCATACCATGTAAAATGTAGACTATACAGTATGTGCCTTGTCATAGCTTGGCTATCTGATAGCCTGTACTGCCAAGGAAATCCTGCATGAAGGAGAACAGACTTATTACAAACACATCCTGGCAGGCTTGAGGAATGCTCCTTGATATCACTTCCTGAATGATAGATCAGGCATTTTGGTATTTTCACGTACCTTGCGACTGAGCCTGACGTACAGAGGGAAGGCCTCTCGTACAGCCCCGGGTCGGAGACCACTGATGTTGTGAGAGTGGCTGCGAAAGCGCGGTGAGGTAAGGGTGCCTGTGTAGTCTTCCGTTGAATGTAGTGATGTGTAGCGGGTGCGTCACCAGAATGGACCAGATAGCTTGCGCATTGGAATTTGCCTCTGAGCTTCAGCCCCGCTATGGCAGCATGTCCCTGACAGATATTTGGGAAGTGTAAAGCCAGTAAATATGTCTTTGCTTTTTCTTAGCTTAAGGTGACTAGTATAGTTACAGGAGGTGGTGCAACCAGGTGATGTCGCCAGGTGGCCCCCACCCCTTACCTATTTAAGAACTGTCAGACGGAGGAGCAGGCAGTCAGTGGTTATCCCTCGTCATGGGCAGAGCTTTTTTCGGGTGCGGCAGGGCGGCATGATTGACAATGATTGACAATGGAAGTCGGCCTTGTGTAGTGTGTTGCGGTGTTGGTTAAAATACAGACGGAGAGAGAGAGACAATGTATTTTGATTTGAGTTAGATAGAGCAGGCAGGCGAGTCAGTTAGCTGCAGTGTGTAGAGGATATATATGCATTCTAGGTGTTGTATATATAATTATACACTGTATTCAGTTTAGCTAGATCCGTTCCTGTTATTCTCTATACTGTGACAGACAGGCAGGTGATTGTGCTAGCTGCAGTGTTTCACTTAGTGTACTGTGTCCTTTGCATAGCGTTCACCTAAAGCTTACCTGAATACCATTAGTGGTGTTCTCATAATAAAACCACAGAGAGGGAGCTGCATTAATTTCATTTAGTGTACTTCTGTCCTTTGCACAGCGTTCACTTAAAGGAACCTGAATACAATTGGTGGTGTTCTCATAATAAAACCACAGGCAGAGAGCTGAAAGTATTTTCAGTTAGTGTAATGTGTCCTCTGCACAGTGTGCACCTAAAACTAACTGAAGACAATTGCTGCTTTTCTCATACTAATACCACAGCAGGCAGTTGATTCTGATAGCTGCATTATAATCAGTATAGATTATATATATATATATATATATATATATATATATATATATAAATACATCCCACCTTTGTGCAGCTACATCTCACTGCAGGCCATTAGTATGTCTGGAAGGCAAACAAGGAGATGCAGACAGTCACAAGGCAATAAAAGAGGGCAAGCAGGCTCTGTGTCTAGAGGCAACAGTGTGTCAGGACCTGAACCTGGGACCTCGTCTGTGTCTGGCGTTGACTCTTCCCACTGAGCTATCTGGGATGCTGGACAGCTCCCTGCCTGATCTGCTGGACAAACCTGTAACGGGAAGGCCTGGGGAACTCAGAATCGCTTAGAAAGTATGAAATACCCTTGCTTCAGCTTCCCCAGTGGCTCTTATGTGTCAATCACCCTGTGTCCCTAATAGGGGCACAGGGTGAATGAAAACCCGAATATGGTCTATGATATCCATATTCAATGCTGTACATACATTTTATCTAAATTGGGTCTGTAATATTCATCCACCATATTCCCCAGGATAGCTGCAAAGAACTTTTACTGTTTGATTATGACCTCAACAGGTTAATTGAAAAGTGACGCCTTCATGATGTTTGGACACATACTCTTAGATGCTAATATCATCACCCACAGCCCTGCCTTTGTGTAATCATTGCTGTGAGGAATTAAGGTGTTTTGCATTCTATTGTTCATTGTGACTGGGGAAGGTCTGGTGTGAATAGAGGTAATTAACACTATACTTGTGTGTATTGTAAAGGCAGACTGGGATTTACAATACAAAGGGATTTAAGATGTAAAGGGATTAGAACTTGTTGTCTCCTGACAGACCGTCTGCCAAACACTTTGTGATAAGATGTGTATTGGGGATCTTTAGGATCTATTGTGTGAAGCCTGTTGTCTCCTAACAGACGTCAAAATAATGCGTTGAGTCTTGTAAGGTGTGGGTGGAGCTGGACCCTTGTTCATGTTAACTAATGTGTATTGAATTGTGTATAAAGTTACAATGTTTTCTCAATAAAGAAGTCATTCTACCCCAGAAGAATACAGAGTGCGTCTCGTTTCTTCCAGAGGGATTGGTTCCTATGGGAAGGGGTCATTTGGCTGTGGAAGATTGGTAGCGAGTGGATGTGTGTCCAGGAGAGGGGACATCGTAAACGGCGTTAACCCCCTTGATATTTGGGGACCCGTTACATTGGTTGGCAGCAGCGGGATTTTCCCTCCAGTTCCTGGGACACTCCAAACCACCACAGTGAATGACCAGCTATGCAGCCGAAGGAGGGTGATGCAGGACCCCGGTCAGTTGAAGACTTGTTTGAACAACGAGTTCGAGAGCGCTTGGCATTATATGGTGCTAACCCATCAGAGACCGCCATAAAGGAAGCCATTAGAGACATCGAGCGGCAGGATGAGCGACCACATGAGCAGAGAATGGCGGAAATACGGCAATCAGAGACAACACCTAAAAAAGCAGCACCAACTGAAAGGAGAGGAGAGATACAGATACCAGCCGACATGGAAAAGGAATTCAGAAGGAGGTTGCGAGAGATGCAGACAGATACAGCATAGAGGACCAGTATCAGAGGAGGTCCTGCTGGGATGGTCTGATTCAATCCGCTGCGAACTCTGGAAGAAAGTGCTAGCTCTGGAGCAGCAACACCAGGGAAAAGTTCTCCCCTCCATCCATGTAAGGTACTGGTCGCAGTATGAAGTACGAATGCTGTTATTGGGGGAACAACCAAAGCAGGAGTGGACAGCTGAGTTAAGCAGGCTGATCCGGGCAGAGATGCGGTTGGACGAGAGCTACAGAGCCCTCCGGTGGTATGTAGCCCAAGAGTGCCCATGGTCAGCGGATGACAGCCCCACAGAAGGCTTTGACTATGATGGCCTGGGATTGTTGTATTGGGGGCTGTCCAGTGACCCTGACTTTGGGAGTGATCGGGAGTGGCGTTTGGAGGAAATAATGGAGCACAGAGAACAAAGACTGAATGTCTCGGAAGGGCACTGGGCACAGGAAGATTTGGAGTTTCTGGCCGTTCAGGAATGGGAGCTGGAGATTGCCTACAAACAGCTGCTAGACTCTGCTCAGCAGCAGGGTGGGGCTCCCTTTGCCTGGGACTATCAGGAAATACCAGTTGACAACTCTGAAATCCTGGCTGAAGAATCAGCAGTGGAAGATCTGAAGATTGCCATCCCTAAAGCCGAAGTGAATGATACGGAGTTCCAGGGAGCTAGCCTGGCTGAAGAATCGGCAGTGGAAAAGCTGAAGATTGCCCTCCCTAAAGCCAAAGTGGATGATATGGAGTTTCAGGGAGCTAGGGCAGTTGGCTCATCTCCCCAGCCACAGATTACAGAAGGTATGGACTTAAGGGACTGTTCAGAGGATGTTAGGGATTATGCATTGCCTGCCCAAGTACTGGCAGCAGGACAGAGTACTACAAACCCCTGCTCTACACCCGTGGCAGTTTTGGAGGCCCGAGGTGAGAAGGCGATGGTTCCTCTTTCCGAGTGGATTTCGGAGATGCAGGGAGGAGAAGCAGCCATTTTCCCTCCCCAACAGGTAGCCAGAGCAGATGGTGTGGAGTCCCCAGCAGAAGTGCTGGCAGCAGGGCAGAATGCTACTGGCCGCTGCACACAACTACCACTTGAGCGGATATCGGTGGATGGGACTGCGGTCTCCACTCACAGCAACCCAACACAAGAGCTGGCAACAGAGCAGAGTGTCACGGACCTCTGCTCTCAACTAACAGAAGAGGGAGTTCCTGTGGTATTGGATGGGACTTCAGTCCTCACTGACACAACCCCAGAAAATGGGGTGACACCGGAACGGGAGGATGCCAGCCTTGCTTTGCAAGCACTGGGGGATTTTCACCTACCACAAGTGGATGGGACTTCAGTCTTCACTTGTATACCTCAGGGATGCTGGGCAGACGGCCCAGATCCCCACCAGCATGAAAGACTGAGCCCAGTCACCCTGTCTTCTCTCCAGCGGCGGAAAGGACTCCAGGGAGAAGGGCCAGTCCAGGCCTCTCCCCAGCGGCGGGTATGTTCTCTGAGAGAGGCAGAGGTTGGCTGGGTAAGTAATGCTCTGTTTGGAGAAATTAATTTGGGGTACTGTGTGGATATCGGCATTAGAAGAAGGGACCTATGGACTAACTTCGGAGTCAACCCGTCTGGGGTTCCCTCCTCTGTTAGATGTAACGGGAAGGCCCGGGGAACTCAGAATCGCTTAGAAAGTATGAAATACCCTTGCTTCAGCTTCCCCAGTGGCTCTTATGTGTCAATCACCCTGTGTCCCTAATAGGGGCACAGGGTGAATGAAAACCCCAATATGGTCTATGATATCCATATTCAATGCTGTACATACATTTTATCTAGATTGGGTCTGTAATATTCATCCACCATATTCCCCAGGATAGCTGCAAAGAACTTTTACTGTTTGATTATGACCTCAACAGGTTAATTAAGAAGTGACGCCTTCATGATGTTTGGACACATACTCTTAGATGCTAATATCATCACCCACAGCCCTGCCTTTGTGTAATCATTGCTGTGAGGAATTAAGGTGTTTTGCATTCTATTGTTCATTGTGACTGGGGAAGGTCTGGTGTGAATAGAGGTAATTAACACTATACTTGTGTGTATTGTAAAGGCAGACTGGGATTTACAATACAAAGGGATTTAAGATGTAAAGGGATTAGAACTTGTTGTCTCCTGACAGACCGTCTGCCAAACACTTTGTGATAAGATGTGTATTGGGGATCTTTAGGATCTATTGTGTGAAGCCTGTTGTCTCCTAACAGACGTCAAAATAATGCATTGAGTCTTGTAAGGTGTGGGTGGAGCTGGACCCTTGTTCATGTTAACTAATGTGTATTGAATTGTGTATAAAGTTACAATGTTTTCTCAATAAAGAAGTCATTCTACCCCAGAAGAATACAGAGTGCGTCTCGTTTCTTCCAGAGGGATTGGTTCCTATGGGAAGGGGTCGTTTGGCTGTGGAAGATTGGTAGCGAGTGGATGTGTGTCCAGGAGAGGGGACATCGTAAACGGCGTTAATCCCCTTGATATTTGGGGACCCGTTACAAAACCTATCTGATCCAATGGACAACCCTGCCTCGAGTCTTGATTACTGTTGAACATTGAACTCCTTGCTCCTCCCATGAAATTCCTATATAAGCCTTTTCTCAGCACTTCCTCTTTGCCAGGTTATTGTGCCTTCTCAGCCAGTGCCTAGCTCTTGACGTCCCTGCTGCCATCTGTATTCTGCAACCACTCGTGATTGACCTTTTGGCTTGTTACTGACCACGCTGCTGTTTAATCCTTATCTGCTTATCCGCCACTGGACCCCGGCCTGCTCACACCCTGGTGGGGCAAACCTGAGGACCGCGACCTGGTACTAGCTTGCAGCCAAATCCATCTCCACCATCCGAAGCTCTGGGGAAAACCAGCTAGTACTTAGTAGGTATGAGCCGAACACCCCCCGGTTCAGTTTGCACCAGAACCTTCGAACGGACCAAAAGTTTGCACGAACGTTAGAACCCTATTAAATACAATGGACGCGAACGTTCGAAATCTAAAGTGCTAATTATAACGACTAATATGCATGTTATTGTCCTAAAAAGGGTTTGGGGACCCGGGTTCTGCCCCAGGGGACATGTATCAATGCAAAACTAAGTTTTAAAAACGGCCGTTTTTCGGGAGCAGTCATTTTGACCACTGGGCACTTAAACCCCCTTCCTAACCAGACCAATTTTCAGCTTTCGGTGCTCTCACATTTTGAATGACAATTACTCAGTCATACAACATTGTACCCATATGAAATTTTTGTCCTTTTTTTCACACAAATAGAGCTTTCTTTTGGTGGTATTTAATCACCGTTGGGTTTTTTTTTTTGCGCTATAAAAGAAAAAAGACTGAAAATTTTGTAAAAAAATAAATTTTTCTATATATAAAATTTAGCAAATTAGTAATTTTTCTTCATAAATTTTGGCCAAAATGTATACTGCTACATATCTTTAGTAAAAATAAGTACAAATTGGTGTATATTATTTTGTCCTTGTGAAAGTTATAGAGTCCACAAGCTATGGTGCCAATATCTGAAAATTGATCACACTTGAAGTACTGACGGCCTATCTTAATTCCTGAGACCCTAACATGCCAGAAAAGTACAAATACCCCCCAAATGACCCCTTTTTGGAAAGAAGACATTCCAAGGTATTTAGAAAGAGGCATGGTGAGTTTTTTGAAGTTGTCATTTTTTACCACAATTCTTTGCAAAATCAAGATTTTATTTTAATTTTTTTTCACTAAATTGCCATATTAGCAGGTTATTTCTCACACACAGCATATGCATACCACAAATTACACCCCAAAACACATTCTGCTATTACTCCTGAGTATGGCGATACCACATGTGTGAGACTTTTACACAGCTTGGCCACATACAGAGGCCCAACATGCAGGGAGCACTTTCAGGCGTTCTGGAGCACCCAGGCCAATTCTGACATTTCTCTCCTACATGTAAATTTCATAATTTATTTGCTAGAAAATTACACCAAACCCCCAAACATTATAGATGTTTTTTTAGCAAAGACCCTAGAGAATACAATGGCGGTTGTTGCAACTTTTTATCTCACACGGTATTTGCGCAGCAATTTTTCGAACGCGTTTTTTTGGTAAAAAAAAAGTTTTGTGCTTTAAAAAAAAATAAAAACGGTAAAGTTAGCCGAATGTTTTTGCATAATTTGAAAGATGAAGTTACGCCGAGTAAATTGATACCTAACATGTCACCCTTCAAAATTGCACACACTCGTGGAATGGCGCCAAACTTCGCTACTTAAAAATCCCCATAGGCGACGCTTTAAATTTTTTTACCGGTTACATGTTTTGAGTTACAGAGGAGGTCTACTGCCAAAATTATTGCTCTTGCTCTAACGTTCGCAGCGATACCTCACATGTGTGGTTTGAACACCGTTTTCATATGTGGGCATGACTTACGTATGCGTTCGCTTCTGCATGCGAGCACACGGGGGCAGGGGCGCTTTAAAAAAAAAGGTATTGTTCATTTTACTTTATTTATTTTAGTTTGCCACTTTTTTCCCCAAAAATAAATTTTTTGATCCCTTTTATTCCTATTACAAGGAATGTAAACATCTCTTGTAATAGGAATATGGCATGACAGGTCCTCTTTACAGTGAGATATGGGGTCAATAAGATCCCACATCTCACCTCTAGGCTGGGAAGCCTGAAATAAAAAAAATAAAAAAACTATCCTGGCTTCGAACGTAGCGGTGAGTCGGTAGAAGCACGGAGGGCGGCGGGAGGGGGGGTGTACCCTCTCGCCTCCCGTAAGAACGATCAAGCAATGGAACAGCCACTATGATCATTCTTATGGTGTAGGGAATCGCCGGCTGAAAAAGCTGATATCTGAATGATGCCTGTAGCTGAAGGCATCATTCAGATATCCCCGCACAAAGTCAAAGACGTCATATGACGGCCGGGAAGTGGTTAAAACACTTTTTTTTGCAGGGTATGGGCGGGGTATGGGCTGGGTATGGGCAGGGTATTGCAGGGTATTTCAGAGTATGAGCAGGGTATTGCAGAGTATGGGTAGGGTATTGCAGAGTATGAGCAGGGTATTGCAGAGTATTGCAGAGTATGGGCAGGGTATTGCAGAGTATGGGCAGGATATTTCAGAGTATGGGCAGGGTATTTCAGAGTATGGGCAGGGTATTGCAGGGTATTGCAGAGTACAGGGCCGATCCTAGGGTCACAGACGCCTGGGTGCAGAAATATTTATGGCGCCCCCACATGGGCGTGGTCATCTTACCAACTCCTCCCCTTTACAAATGTTTCTATGGCAACGACTCAAACACAGAGATGCTCCCCTAAGAAGTCTTCGTTACCCTGGGATCCTCCCATGATCCTTTAACAATAAAGAAAATACAGGAAGAGTGTACACTAATGAGACCTGGAGGGGAGTCTCTCTGATACACACAGAGAGGGCTTCTGTTAGAGAGTCTGTTAGAAAGTGCTCCAAAACATACTAGAGGAGATGCTCAGAGACTGCAGACATGATATAGAAGACGGTCAGAGACTACAATCATAGTACAGGAGATGGTCAGAGAGTGCAGGCATATTACTGGAGACGGTCAGAGAGTGCAGACATATTACAGGAGACAGTCAGAGAGTGTAGACATATTAAAGGAGACGGTCCGAGAGTGCAGACATATTACAGGAGATGGTCAGAGACTGCAGACATATTACAGGAGACGGTCAGAGACTGGAGATATAATACAGGAGATGGTCAGAGACTGCAGACATATTACAGGAGACGGTCAGAGACTAGAGATATAATACAGGAGACGGTCAGAGACTGCAGAAATAATATAGGAGATGGTCAGAGACTGCAGTTCCTATGGACGTTAGTAGATAATGGCCGATCGGCCCTCTTACCTGACCCAGCGATACAGCAACAACGGTTCCTCTGATCAGGAGTCAGCTCACTCTGAATTGCCCGTGGCGACTCCGCTGGGTAGAGCCCAGATCTGTATTCTGGCAATGACTCCATTTATTTTTCCACCAGGGATGGCGCTAGGCTGTGTGGCTTTCACTCTGGTGGCGCAGGGCAGCGGGGTTCTCTCTCTGATGGTATTCTCTCAGCACTGTCCTTTCCCTCTGGAGTCCTGGGTGCACTTCCCTGAAAGCTTTCTCTGGCTCCTGGCTCTCTCTCTCCCATTCAGCTGGGCATGCTGTGTGGGCTGCAGTTTCTTTGTCACAGTGGGGCTGCCAGTCCTCGAACTACATGTCCCGCAATCCTCTTCTCTGCTCCTTTTTCTATTCTATTTCTTCCCTGGCCGATATGAAGGCGGGGGAAGAAACATAGTGGGCGGCTTTGCTGGCAAGCGCCGCTCACTAGTACAGCATATCGCGCGAGGAGTAGAGTAAGAGGGAGTGAGAGGGAGGGGGGAAAGAAGAGCCCGCAGCTGCAGTGGCGTCACTAGAGTTGGTGCCACCCGGTGTGGTAAAACATAGTGTCACCCCCCTTCCACCACCTATAGTCGCCCCTCAGTACAGACCCACTCCACTAAGTATAGACCCCCTCTGTCAGTGCAGACTCCCCACTAAGTATAAACCCCTCCCTCACTACAGACCCCCAGGACAAACCACCCCCTCCATTAGTACAGACCCCCCTCCATTAGTACAGACCACCCTCCTCCATTAGTACAGACCCCCCTCCAGTAGTAAAGACCCCCCAGGACAACCCCCCTCCATTAGTACAGACCCTCCAGGACAAACCAATCCCCCTCCATTAGTCCAGACTCCAGGACAAACCCCCCAATTAGCACAGACCCCCAGGACAAACCCCCCCATTAGTAAAGACTCCCCATAGGATAAACCCCCCTCCATTAGTACAGACCCCTCCAGGACAACCCCCCCATTAGTACAGACTCCCCTAGGACAAACCCCCCTCCATTAGTAGACCCCCCAGAGCAAACCCCCTCTCCATTAGTACAGACCCCCCCAGGACAACCCCCCCATTAGTACAGACTCCCCCAGGACAACCCCCCCATTAGTACAGACTCCCCCCAGGACAACCCCCCCATTAGTACAGACTCCCCCCAGGACAAACCCCGCCTCCATTAGTACAGACCCCTGCAGGACAAACCCCCCCATTAGTACAGACTCCCCCAGGACAAACCCCCCTCCATTAATACAGACCCCTCCAGGACAAACCCTACCCATTAGTACAGACTCCCCCAGGACAAACCCCCCCATTAATACAGACTCCCCCCAGCACAACCCCCCCATTAGTACAGACTCCCCTCCAGGACAAACCCCCCCATTAGTACAGACTCCCCCAGGACAAAACCCCCTCCATTAATACAGACCCCCCCAGGACAAACCCCCCCATTAGTCCAGACCCCTCCAGGACAAAAAAAAAACATTAGTACAGATTCCCCAAGGACAAACCCCCCCATTAATACAGACTCCCCCCAGGACAACCCCCCCATTAGTACAGACTCCCCTCCAGGACAAACCCCCCCATTAGTACAGACTCCCCCAGGACAAACCCCCCTCCATTAATACAGACCCCCCCAGGACAAACCCCCCCATTAGTCCAGACCCCTCCAGGACAAACCCCCCCATTAATACAGACTCCCCTCCAGGACAAACCCCCCCTCCAATACGGTACATTGTGGCAGCTGGAGAGGAGAGGACAATATACAGCCACGCCGCCCGGGTGGAGCAGAGATCGCAGCAGCAGTAGGCAGGAGATTCAGACACAGAGAAGAGGAGGAGGAGAACACGTGTCAGGCACGGACCGCCCCCTCAGCGACGTCACTGCGCGGCTTGTCTCTCCACACAGAGACAGCAGCTCCGATCTCCGGCGGCTGCTTCGCTCTCCTCCAGTGACCGGAGGAGGGAGGGGGGACGCCAGGCTTAGTAAACACAGGGGTGGCGGGGAGAGCCGCCTCTCGACATGGACAAGGAGAGGAGGTGGAGGAGAAGGGAGCACTCTGGCGCCACAGCGCCCCCACCTCTGTGGCGCCTGGGTGAACTGCACCCCCTGCACCCCGTCTAGGACCGGCCCTGGCAGGGTATTGGCAGAGTATGGCGGGGTATTGGCAGAGTATGGCGGGGTATTGTAGAGTATTGCAGAGTATGGGCAGGGTATTGCAGGATATGGGCAGGGTATTGCAGAGTATGGCGGGGTATTGCAGAGTATGGGCGGGCTATTGCAGGGTATGGGCGGGCTATTGCAGGGTATGGGCGGGCTATTGCAGGGTATGGGCAGGGTATTGCAGGGTATTGCCGGGTATTTCAGAGTATGGGCAGGGATGGCTGAGCAGGGATGGATGGATCTGTGACTTCACTTGTCACAGAGCAGCGCTGTGGGCACTACACATCCAGCCCACAGCACTGCTGACATCCGCTCTCTCCCTTCTCCTCTCACACTGTACCGATCGGTACACAGAGGGGAGAGAGGAAACCGGCGTCATCACATGACATGACGCTGGTTTGTTTACAAGTGATCGCTCCGTCATTTGACGGAGCGATCACGTGGTAAACGGCCGCGATTAGCGGCCATCTACCGCTATCCGTGATGCGCCGGGTCTTCCTGACCCCGGCAGTCACGGATATTTCCGGGAGCGCACCCCAGGGGGCGCGGGGGAGCAAGATTCTGGGAGGACGTCCCTGGGACGTCGTCCCAGAATAACTTGACCGCCCTGTAGCCGTCTTTTGGCTATGGTGCGGTCGCCAAGTGGTTAATGATGCATAAAGTGAAAAAAAATAAGTGAAATATTCCTTTAAATATCGTACCTGGGGGGTGTCTAAAGTATGCCTGTGGAGTGGCATGTGTTTCCCGTATTTAGAACTGTCCCTGCACAAAATGACATTTGTAAAGGAAAAAAAGCCATTTAAAACTGCTTGCGGCTTTAATGTAATGTCTGGTCCCAGTAATATGGATGAAAATGATTGAGAAAAATAGCATGGCTACCCCCATCACCCCCCCCCCCCACCCCAGCCCATTACCAGCCCCTTTGGGTCTTGTATGGATATTAAGGGGAACGCCGCACCCAAAATAAAAAAGGTACAGCAATGAGCCCTGTTGCAAAGTATTGCATCAAAAATTGTAATTACACGCCCCTGTTAAACAGGGGCTGAAAAATTGGGCCTTAGGCACTGGTGCTGGTGCCACGACACTGCAACCTCTCCCAGATACTCTAGTTGGAGTGCAGGAATGAGCCCTGCTGCAAAGCATTGCAAAAAAAATTGTAATTACATGCCCCTGTAAAACAGGGGCTGAAAAATTGGGCCTTAGGCACTGGTGCTGGTGCCACGACACTGCAACCTCTCCCAGATACTCTAGTTGGAGTGCTGGAATGAGCCCTGCTGCAAAGCATTGCATCAAAAATTGTAATTACATGCCCCTGTTAAACAGGGGCTGAAAAATTGGGCCTTAGCCACTGGTGGCGGCACCCAGAAACAAAAAAGTTCTTCCAAGCTATCATCAAGAATCGGATCATTGAGGAGGAGGAGGATAGTCAGTCAACATAACAGGACAGTCACTCAGCATCAGCATCAGTCTTGAAGGGATGTGACATTTGAAAATAAATTATTCTGTTATATCAGCTTCAGGTGCTTGGTAGCTGGTGGTGATCCAAGACTGGTTCATCTTTATGAAGGTCAGACGATCAACCGAGTCAGTGGACAGGCGCACCCTGTGATCCGTGACAAAGCCTCCAGCAGCACTGAATGTGCGTTCCGAAAGAACGCTGGATGCAGGACAGGCCAGTAGCTCAATTGCATACTGTGCAAGCTCTGGCCAGTGATCCATCCTCAAGACCCAGTAAGCCAGAGGATTTTCGGTGGGAAAGGTGTCCAAGTCTGACCTTGCCCCTAGGTATTCCTGCACCATGTATATCAGACGCTGGCGATGGTTGCTGGAACCGATCATACCTTGGGGCTGCGGACTAAAAAATTGTCTGAACGCATCGGTCAGACGGCCACCTTCTCCACCGCTCCTTCTGCTACTGACCGAAGCCTCAGCAACTCGTTGTCCAGGACCAGGAGTTTGTAACCTCCCAGTCTCTGGGAACGCGTTGCACAGACCTTTCTGAAAGGCCTCCCGGAGTTGTCTCATCCTCTACTCCCTCTGCGACGGCAAGATAAGGTCCGCAACCTTACCCTTGTACCGTGGATCAAGGAGAGTGGCCAGCCAGTAATGGTCCCTCTCCTTGATCCGAAGAATAGGAGGATCCTTCCGCAGACTTTGCAGGATCAGGGAGGCCATGCAGCGTAGGTTAGCTGAGGCATTCTGTCCGGAGTCCTCTGGGTCACTAAAGACGACATGATCCGCAGCCACCTCCTCCCAGCCACGTACAAGTCCACGGGTTTGTTGGGACTGTAAATCATCCCTAAAAGACTGCTGCTGTTGATGCTGAGTGCCATGCTCCACCTCCATGCCGACACAATCCTCCTCCTCCTCCTCGTCCTCTTCCTGTGTGATGGGTGGGACAGAAGGAACACTGTCTGGGTAAAGGGGGCCTTGAGAGGCAAGGAAGTCCTCCTCTTCCTGCCTCTGTTCTGCCTCAAGTGCCCTGTCCATTATTCCACGCAGCGTATGCTCCAACAGGTGGACAACAGGTACAGTGTCACTGATGCATGCACTGTCACTGCTCAGCATCCTCGTGGCCTCCTCAAATGGTGCCAGGACAGTGCATGCATCCCTGATCATGGCCCTCTGGCGTGGTGAAAAAAAACCACGCTCCCCTGACCATGTCCTGGTGCCGTAGTCGCACAGGTACTCATTGATGGCCCTCTGCTGCGTGTGCAACCGCTGCAGCATGGCCAACGTTGAGTTCCACCTGGTGGGCATGTCACATATAAGGCGGTTCTTGGGCAGGTTCAACTCCTTTTGCAGCTCAGCCAGCCGAGCACTGGCATTATATGATCTGCGGAAATGCACACAGACTTTCCTGGCCTGCCTTAGGACATCCTGTAAGCCCGGGTACCTGCCCAAGAACCGCTGCACCACCAGGTTAAGGACGTGAGCCACACAGGGCACATGGGTCAGTTGTCCCTGACGGAGGGCGGAGAGGAGGTTGGTGCCATTGTCGCAAACCACCATTCTTGGCTTAAGCTGGCGTGGCGTCAACCACCTCTAAGCCTGCCCCTGCAGAGCAGACAGAACCTCTGCCCCAGTGTGGCTCCTGTCCCCCAAACACACCAGCGCAAGCACGGCATGGCATCTTTTTGCCTGCGTACTTGCGTAGCCCCTTGAACGCCTACGGAGCACAAAGCACAGGAAGAGGCCATGGAGGAAGAAGAAGAGGAGGGGGTGGAGGAGAGAGGTGTGTCACAACCAGTAGTAGCATTTTGGAGGCGTGGCGGCGTAACAACCTCCAACACTACTGCACCTTGTCCTGCATCCTTCCCAGCTGCCAAAAGAGTGACCCAATGGACCATGAAAGAAAGGTAACATCGCTGTCCATGCCTGCTGGACCATGAGTCAGCGGTAATATGCACCTTACCACTGACCGCCCTGTTCAGCGAGGCATGGATATTGCCTTCCACATGCCGGTAGAGAGCCGGAATCGCCTTCCATGAGAAAAAGTGGCATTTGGGAACCTGCCACTGAGGAACCGCACATTGCACAAACTCACGGAAGGGGGCAGAGTCTACCAACTGATAAGGCAGCAGTTGAAGTGCTAGCAATTTAGCCAAGCTAGCATTCAACCGCTGGGTATGTGGATGGCTGGGAGTGAACTTCTTTTGACGGTCCAGCAGCTGGGGCAGGGAAATTTGCCTGCTATAATCGGACGTCGGTGTACTGCTAGCAGAGTGCCCGCAAGTACTTGGCTGTGACACACCTAATTCTACACCTTCATTCCTCTCAGTGCAGGTTTCAGAGAGATCTGAAGGTACAGTGGGGTTGGAGATCCCAGCTGATGAGGAGCAAGGAGAGGTCCGCTTTGTTCTTTGGTGTGGGTCTTTAAGATACGCTTGCCAACGAGCTGCATGGCAGGTCAACATATGTCTGGTCAAGCATGTGGTGCCCAAGCGGCTGATGTTTTGGCCACGTGAGATACGCTTCAGACATATGTTGCAACCAGCAGCAGTGCGGCAGTGCGATCTGATGCACTCGACTCAAAAAAGGCCCACACCAAAGAACTTTTGGAATAGCGGGCAGAGGCAGTGCCCTGCACAGGCGGAGCTCTGCGGTGTGATTCAGTCGGTGTGCTGCCCTTACGCTGGCCCCCGGAGAGCATCCTGCCTCGTTGGAGATGTGCCTCCTCCTCATCCTCCTCCTCCTCTCTCCTATCAGGCACCCATGTGGAGTCAGTGACCTCATCATCCCCTCCCTCCTCATCACTGGAGCCAAATAGGCAGTATGCTGCAGCTGCTGGAATATGACTGCCAGATTGGTGTCCTTCTTGAGCATCCCCTCTCCCTGCTCTCACGCTACTGCCTTCCTCTAGCTGGGTATCATCTTCAGATCCTTCGAAACGCTGGGCATCCTCCTGGAGCATGTACCCAACACTGTGCTCAAACAGTTCGGGGGACTCCTCAGGAGGACACGGTGGGTCTAGGGAAGGAGTGACTGATGATGACATTGAGGACGCTTTGGCAGCTGCTTTGCCAGTACCCTGAGCCTGGGTGAGAGAGGATGAGGAGGATGAGGAGGGCTTGGTCATCCACTCTACCAAGTCTTCAGCATGATGCGGCTCAACATGTCCAGCTGCCGAAAATAAGGACAAGCGTGTTCCATGGCCACAATCTGATGACGATGCACCGCATCCACGACCAGCACTGTTGTCTCTAGACACAGAGCCTGCTTGCCCTCTTTTATTGGCTTGTGACTGTCTGCCTCTCCTTGTTGGCCTTCCAGACATAGTAATGGCCTGCAGGGAGATGGGAAAACCAGCAATTGGGTAGTGTATATTGTGCTGGAGGCACACAACACCCACTAACTCCAGCAGATGCTTTTATTAGAGAACAGCAATGACGGGTATATACAGGTGCATACTGTGCCACTAACTCCTGCAGATGCTGTATTTGAGAACAGCAATGATGGATATACAGGTGTATACTGTGCCACTAACTCCTGCAGATGCCTTTATTATAGAATACCAATGATGGGTATATACAGGTGTATACTGTGCCACTAACTCCTGCAGATGCCTTTATTTGAGAACAGCAATGACGGATATACAGGTGTATACTGTGACACTAACTCCTGCAGATGCCTGTATTTGAGAACAGCAATGACGGATATACAGGTGTATACTGTGCCACTAACTCCTGCAGATGCCTGAGAAAATAGAACAGAACATAGAACACACTGTCCTTGCCTATGTATCTCTTTCTCTGCACGCCAACTGTGCCACTAACTCCTGCAGATGCTGTATTTGAGAACAGCAATGACGGATATACAGGTGTATACTGTGCCACTAACTCCTGCAGATGCTGTATTTGAGAACAGCAATGACGGATATACAGGTGTATACTGTGCCACTAACTCCTGCAGATGCTGTATTTGAGAACAGCAATGGCAGGTATACAGGTGTATATTGTGCCACTAACTCCTGCAGATGCCTGTATTTGAGAACAGCAATGACGGATATACAGGTGTATACTGTGCCACTAACTCCTGCAGATGCCTGTATTATAGAACACCAATGATGGGTATATACAGGTGTATACTGTGCCACTAACTCCTGCAGATGCCTGTATTTGAGAACAGCAATGACGGATATACAGGTGTATACTGTGCCACTAACTCCTGCAGATGCCTGTATTTGAGAACAGCAATGACGGATATACAGGTGTATACTGTGCCACTAACTCCTGCAGATGCTGTATTAGAGAACAGCAATGACAGATATACAGGTGTATACTGTGCCACTAACTCCTGCAGATGCCTGTATTATAGAACACCAATGACGGGTATATACAGGTGTATACTGTGCCACTAACTCCTGCAGATGCCTGTATTATAGAACACCAATGACGGGTATATACAGGTGTATACTGTGCCACTAACTCCTGCAGATGCCTGTATTACAGAACACCAATGACGGGTATATACAGGTGTATACTGTGCCACTAACTCCTGCAGATGCCTGTATTTGAGAACAGCAATGACGGATATACAGGTGTATACTGTGCCACTAACTCCTGCAGATGCTGTATTTGAGAACAGCAATGACGTATATACAGGTGTATACTGTGCCACTAACTCCTGCAGATGCCTGTATTATAGAACACCAATGACGGGTATATACAGGTGTATACTGTGCCACTAACTCCTGCAGATGCCTGTATTATAGAACACCAATGACGGGTATATACAGGTGTATACTGTGCCACTAACTCCTGCAGATGCCTGTATTATAGAACACCAATGACGGATATACAGGTGTATACTATGCCACTAACTCCTGCAGATGCCTGTATTATAGAACACCAATGACGGGTATATACAGGTGTATACTGTGCCACTAACTCCTGCAGATGCCTGTATTTGAGAACAGCAATGACGGATATACAGGTGTATACTGTGCCACTAACTCCTGCAGATGCTGTATTTGAGAACAGCAATGACGTATATACAGGTGTATACTGTGCCACTAACTCCTGCAGATGCCTGTATTATAGAACACCAATGACGGGTATATACAGGTGTATACTGTGCCACTAACTCCTGCAGATGCCTGTATTTGAGAACAGCAATGACGGATATACAGGTGTATACTGTGCCACTAACTCCTGCAGATGCTGTATTTGAGAACAGCAATGACGGATATACAGGTGTATACTATGCCACTAACTCCTGCAGATGCCTGTATTATAGAACACCAATGACGGGTATATACAGGTGTATACTGTGCCACTAACTCCTGCAGATGCCTGAGAAAATAAAACCGAACATAGAAAACACTGTCCCTATCTATGTATCTCTTTCGATGTACGCCAACTGTGCCACTAACTCCTGCAGATGCCTGTATTTGAGAACAGCAATGACGGATATACAGGTGTATACTGTGCCACTAACTCCTGCAGATGCCTGAGAAAATAAAACAGAACATAGAACACACTGTCACTGCCTATGTATCTCTTTCCCTGCACGCCAACTGTGTCACTAACTCCTGCAGATGCCTGTATTTGAGAACAGCAATGACGGATATACAGGTGTATACTGTGCCACTAACTCCTGCAGATGCCTGAGAAAATAAAACAGAACATAGAACACACTGTCCCTGCCTATGTATCTCTTTCCCTGCACGCCAACTGTGCCACTAACTCCTGCAGATGCCTGTATTTGAGAACAGCAATGACGGATAAACAGGTGTATACTGTGCCACTAACTCCTGCAGATGCCTGTATTATAGAACACCAATGACGGGTATATACAGGTGTATACTGTGCCACTAACTCCTGCAGATGCCTGTATTATAGAACACCAATGAAGGGTGTAACGGGAGGGCCCGGGGAACCCAGAAGCTCTTAGAAAGTATGAGATACCCTTGCTTCAGCTTCCCCAATGCCTCTTATGTGTAAACCACCCTGTGTCTCACTTGGGGCACAGGGTTAATGAGAACCCCACCATGATCTGTGATAGCCATATCCCATACTGTATATACATAGCAGATATTGGGTATATACTGTGTGTGGGCTGTTATGTAATACTTGCTGTGATGGGGTGTGATTACATTCTATTGTCTATTGTGGCGTGTTTGAGTTAAGCCTGTAATTATAGGGATTGCATTCTATTGTCTTTTGTGAATAGTGATAATTAAGGCGGTAATTATAGGTATTGGACCCTAGCAGACCGGCTGGCTGGGGGAACACAAAAGGGTCATGCATAATCATTTAAACTAGAAAGGCAAAAGCTAACCTGTTGTCTTCTAAGAAATGTGGATTGGGAGACAAAAGCTAGCCTACTGTCATATGTGTGAGTCATCAGCTGTAATTAAGTGGCTCATGTAAATTAGCTCTGGTCAAAGATGTATTCTGAGAGGAGGGTCAGAAACTCCTCTCTATGTGTATATAAGTTACAGTGTTTTGCAATAAAGTCAGTCTATTCTGGAAAGATACAGAGCGTTGTCTTGTTCTTTTGGAAGGATTAATCCTATGGGAAGTGGTCGCCTGACCGTAGAGTACCGGTAGCAAATGTGTGTCCAGGAGAGGGAAGGTCTTAGACGGCGTTACCCCCTTTCATATTTGGGGTGCCGTTACATTGGTTGGCAGCGGTGGGATTTTCCCTCCAGTTCCTGGGACACTCCAAACCACCACAGTGAATGACCAGCTATGCAGCCTGCAGGAAAGCCACGCTGAAAGACCTACTTGAGAGCCATGGAGGGACCAGTGGGACAAAGAACAAGGCCACCTTGATCAGGGAGCTAGCCGAGATGGATCAGAGGGATGGTGATGCAGGACCCCGGTCAGTTGAAGACTTGTTTCAGCAACGAGTTCGACAGCGCTTGGCATTATATGGTGCTAACCCATCAGAGACCGCCATACAGGAAGCCATTAGAGGCATCCAGCTGCAGGATGCGCGACAAAAGAGATAACTAGAGCGACAAAAGAGAGAACTAGAGCGACAACATGAGCGGAGAATGGCGGAAATACGGCAATCGGAGATCGCCTACAGACAGCTGCTAGAATCTGCTCAGCAGCAGGGTGGTGCTACCTTTGCCTGGGACTATCAGGAAATACCAGTGGACAACTCAGAAATCCTGGCTGAAGAATCGGCAGTGGAAAATCTGAAGATTGCCATCCCTAAAGCCGAAGTGGATGATATGGAGTTCCAGGGAGCTAGGGCAGTTGGCTCATCTCCCCAGTCACATATTACAGAAGGTGTGGACTTAAGGGACTGTTCAGAGGATGTTAGGGATTATGCATCGCCTGCCCAAGTACTGGCAGCAGGACAGAGTACTGCAGACCCTGCTCTACACCCGTGGCAGTTTTGGAGGCCCGAGGGGAGAAGGTGATGGTTCCTCTTTCCCAGGGGATTTCAGAGATGCAGGGAGAAGAAGCAGCCCTTTTCCCTCCCCAACAGTTAGCCAGAACAGATGGTGAGGAGTCCCCAGCAGAAGAGCTGGCAACAGAGCAGAGTGCCGTGGGCCTCTGCTCTCAACTAACAGAAGAGGGAGTTCCTGTGGTACTGGATGGGACTTCGGTCCCCACTGTCACAACCCCAGAAAATGGTGTGACACTGAGACAGGAGGATGTCAGCCTTGCAAGCACTGGGGGATTTTCACCTACCACAAGTGGATGGGACTTCAGTCTCCACTTGTATACCCCAGGGATGCTGGGCAGTCGGCCCAGATCCCCAACAGCATGACGGACTGAGCCCAGTCACTCTGTCTTCTCTCCAGCAGCTGAAAGGACCCCAGGGGGAAGGGCCAGTCCAGGCCTCTCCCCAGCGGCGGGTATGTTCTCTGAGAGAGGCAGAGGTTGGCTGGGTAAGTAATGCTCTGTTTGGAGCAATTTATTTGGAGTACTGTGTGGATACTGGCATTACGGGAATGGAACTATGGACTACCTTCGGAGTCAACTCGTCTGGGGTCTCCTCCTGTGTTACATCTCTCCCCTTTCGGCAGGAGACTAACGGGAGGGCCCGGGGAACCCAGAAGCTCTTAGAAAGTATGAGATACCCTTGCTTCAGCTTCCCCAATGCCTCTTATGTGTAAACCACCCTGTGTCTCACTTGGGGCACAGGGTTAATGAGAACCGCACCATGATCTGTGATAGCCATATGCCATACTGTATATACATAGCAGATATTGGGTATATACTGTGTGTACCCAGTACTTAGACTCCGCACCTAAGTTACAGTGTTTTGCAATAAAGTCAGTCTATTCTGGAAAGATACAGAGCGTTGTTTCGTTCTTTTGGAAGGATTAATCCTATGGGAAGTGGTCGCCTGACCGTGGAGTATCGGTAGCGAATGTGTGTCCAGGAGAGGGAAGGTCTTAGACGGTGTTAACCCCCTTTCATATTTGGGGTGCCGTTACAACGGGTATATACAGGTGTATACTGTGCCACTAACTCCTGCAGATGCCTGTATTTGAGAACAGCAATGATGGATATACAGGTGTATACTGTGCCACTAACTCCTGCAGATGATGTATTTGAGGACAGCAATGACGGATATACAGGTGTATACTGTGCCACTAACTCCTGCAGATGCCTGTATTATAGAACACCAATGACGGGTATATACAGGTGTATCCTGTGCCACTAACTCCTGCAGATGCCTGTATTTGAGAACAGCAATGACGGATATACAGGTGTATACTGTGTCACTAACTCCTGCAGATGCCTGAGAAAATAAAACAGAACATAGAACACACTGTCCCTGCCTATGTATCTCTTTCCCTGCACGCCAACTGTGCCACTAACTCCTGCAGATGCCTGTATTTGAGAACAGCAATGACGGATATACAGGTGTATACTGTGCCACTAAGTCCT
Source organism: Rana muscosa (assembly GCA_029206835.1). Classification (NCBI taxonomy): domain Eukaryota; kingdom Metazoa; phylum Chordata; class Amphibia; order Anura; family Ranidae; genus Rana; species Rana muscosa. Next base: position 24,039,647 of record CM055118.1, read on the forward strand.
GCAGATGCCTGTATTTGAGAACAGCCGATGTTCGAGTCGAACATATGTTCGACTCTAACACGAAGCTCATCCCTAGTACTTAGACTCCGCACCTCAACTGAGCCTGTGTCATCTGCCAGAAGTGACTGTCTTTTACCTGTCCTGCAACTGCTATAGCAAATGGTCTTCAAGCCCGACGCCTGATCGTGACACAGTGCTGGTCGTGGACACGGTGAATCCTCATCAGTACGTGGCCATGGGGCACGCTTGTCCTTCTTTTCGGCAGCTGGCCATGTTGAGCCACAACATGCCCAAGACTTGGTAGAGTGAATTACCAAGCCGTCCTCATCCTCCTCATCCTCTCTCACGCAGGCTCAGGGTACTTTGTCTGGCAAAGCAGCTGCCAAAGTGGCTCCTTCCCTCGGCTCAATGGCATCAGTCACTCCTTCCCTAGCCCCACCATGTCCTCCTGAGGAGTCCCCCGAACTGTTTGACCACAATGTTGAAGGCTCCGATGATGGAACCCAGCTAGAGGAAGGCAGTAACATGAGCCCAGAGAGAGGGGGGTAGTAACGTGAGCCTAGAGAGAGGGGGTGCCCAACAAGGACAGATATCTGGCAGTCATGTTCCCCCAGCTGCAGCATACTGACAGATTTGCTACAGTGATGAGGAGGGAGGGGACGATGAGGTCACTGACTCCATGTGGGTGCCTTATAGGAGAGAGGAGGAGGAGGAAGAGGCACATATCCAATGAGGCAGGATGTCCTCCAGGGGCCAGCTTAAGGGCAGCACACTGACTGCATCACACCGCAGAGCTCCGCATGTGCAGGGCGCTGCTGTCTCTGCGCGTTATTCCAAAAGTTCTTTGGTGTGGGCCTTTTTTCAGATGTGTGCAGCAGATCGCACCGTTGCCATTTGCAACATATGTCTGAAGCTTATCTCGCGTGGCCAAAACATCAGCCACTTGGGCATCACGTGCTTGACCAGACATATGTCGACCTACCATGCAGTTCTTTGGCAAGCATACATAAAAGACCCACACCAAAGAACAAAGCGGACCTTTCCTTGCTCCTCATCAGCTGGGATCTCCAACCCCACTATACCTTCAGTCATCTCTGAAACCTGCACTGAGAGGAATGAAGGTGTAGAATTAGGTGTGTTACAGCCAAGTACCTGCGGGCAATCTTCTATTGGTACACCGATGTCAGATGGTTCCAGGAAAATTTCCCTGCCTCAGCTGCTGCACCGCCGAAAGAAGTTTGCTCCCAGCCATCCACATGCCCAGCGGTTGAATGCTAGCTTGGTTAAATTGCTAGCACTTCAACTGATGCATTTTCAGTTGGTAGACTCTGTCCCCTTCCCTGAGTTTGTGGAATGTGCGGTTCCTCAGTGGCAGGTTCCCAAACGCCACTTTTTCTCACGGAAGGCGATTCCGGCTCTCTACCGGCATGTGGAAGGCAATGTCTTGGCCTCGCTGGACAGGGCGGTCAGCAGTAAGGTGCATATTACCGCTGACTCATGGTCCAGCAGGCATGGACAGGGACATTACCTATCTTTCACGGCGCATTGGGCAACTGCTGGCAGCTGGGAAGGATGCAGGACAAGGTAAAGTAGTGTTGGAGGTTGTTCCGCCACCACGCCTCCAAACTGCTACTACTGGTGATTATGACATACCTCTCTCCTCCACCCCCTCCTCTTCTTCTTCCTCCATGGCCTCTTCATGTGCTTTGTCCTCGGAACCGGCGGTGTTCCGTAGGCGTTCAAGGAGCTACGCAAGTACGCAGGCAAAAAGATGCCATGCGTTGCTTGAGTTGGTGTTCTTGGGGGACAGGAGCCAGACTGGGGCAGAGATTCTGTCAGCTCTGCAGGGGCTGGCTCAGAGGTGGTTGCCAGCTTAAGCCAGGAATGGTGGTTTACGACAATGGCACCAACCTCCTCTCCGCCCGACAGGGACACCTGACCCATGTGCCCTATTTGGCTCACGTCCTTAACTTGGTGGTGCAGCGGTTCTTGGGCAGGTACCCAGGCTTACAGGAGGTCCTGAAGCAGGCCAGGAAACTCTGTGGGCATTTCCGCCGTTCATATAATGCCAGTGCTCGGCTGGCTGACCTGCAAAAGGATTACAACCTGCCCAAGAACCGCCTAATCTGTGACATGCCCACCAGGTGTAACTCTACGTTGGTCATGCTGCAGCGGCTGCACACGCAGCAGAGGGCCATCAATGAGTATCCATGATCAGAGATGCATGCACTGTCCTGGCACCATTTGAGGAGGCCACTTGTCCACCTGTTGGAGCACACGCTGCATGGAATAATGGACAGGGCACTTGAGGCAGAACAGAGGCAGGAAGAGGAGGACTTCCTTACCTCTCAAGTCCCCCTTTATCCAGACAGTGTTCCTGCTGGCCAGGCTATCACACAGGAAGAGGACGAGGAGGAAGAGGTGGAGGAGGATTGTGTCAGCATGGAGGTGGAGCCTAGCACTCAGCATCAGCAGCAGTCTTCAAGGGATCAATTACAGTCCCAAGACACCCATGGACTTGTACGTGGCTGGGAGGAGGTGGCTGCGGATCATGTCATCCTGAGTGACCAAGAAGACTCCGGACCAAATGCCTCAGCAAACCTACGCTGCATGGCCTCCCTGATCCTGCAAAGCCTGCAGAAGGATCCTCGTATTCGTGCGATCAAGGAGAGGGATCATTACCGGCTGGCAACCCTCCTTGATCCACGTTACAAGGGTAAGCTTGTGGACCTTATCTTGCCGTCGCAGAGGGAGTAGAGGATGAAGCATCTTCGGGAGGCCTTGCAGAAAGGTCTGTGCAACACGTTCCCAGAGACTGGGAGGTTACAAATTCCTGGTCCTGGACAACGTGTTGCTGAGGATTCGGTCAGTCAAAGAAGGAGCGGTGGAGAAGGTGGCCGTCTGACCGATGCGTTCAGACAATTTTTTAGTACGCAGTCCCAAGGTATGATCGGTTCCAGCAACCATCGCCAGCGTCTGGTTTACATGGTGCAGGAATACCTAGGGGCAAGATCAGACTTGGTCACCTTTCCCACTAAAAATCCTCTGGGTTACTGGGTCTTGAGGATGGCCAGAGCTTGCACAGTATGCAATTGAGGTACTGGAATGTCCTGCATCCAGCGTTCTTTCGGAACGCACATTCAGTGGTGCTGGAGGCTTTGTAATTGATCACAGGGTGCGCCTTTCCACCGACTCGGTCGATCGACTGACCTTCATAAAAATGAATCAGTCTTGGATCACCACCAGCTACCAAGCACCTGATGCTGACGTAACCGAATACATTTTTGAAATGTCAGATCCCTTCAAGACTGCCTATGCTGATGCTGAGTGACTATCCTGTTATGCTGAGTGACTTTCTTGTTCATACATCACGGGACACAGAGCGGCATAGTCATTACTATGTGGGTTATATAGAATTACCTTCAGGTGCTGGCACTGGCAACTTCCAAAACAGGAAGTACCCTCCCCTATATAAGCCCCTCCCATCCGGGAGTACCTCAGTTTTTTGCCAGTGTCTAAGGTGTTGGCCAAGGTTAACATGTATTCATCTGGGCTTGTGTACAGGTTCTCTGGGCCTTAGCAAGCTATTCCGGATCCGACCAAAAAAGCTTCATAGCTAAACGGTCGGTACCCGGGCCTTGCAGAGAAGAGCAGGGTTTTGCCTGTAATGCCTCTCTTAGGAGGGCTGGACCCTGGGATCCAGAGCTCTGGTCATACCCAAAACCAAGAGGCTATCTGTGCAGGGTGCTATACAGGTCCAGGGGAGTGGAATCCTTGGGAACCCGGTCCCTGAAGGTCTAGTACAATGCCTGCCATGAGAGGTGAAATTTGGGCTTCTGTGGACCAAACAAAGTCCTGCGGCGGGGAAAAGGTAAGTGGGGGCCCCTCAGGAACTTGGTTCTATTGAGGGGACCCCCAAGCCTAATATGTCTTTCTGCCTGTTACCTAAAGGTATTCCCGCTAATAGCTGTATATGCCTAAGAAATCCTAGAAATGTCTTTTCATAAAGGAAGTTTTAAAAACTGTAAACCTGGAAATGTTTTTCATAAAGGAGGTTTTAAAAAAAAAAAGACAAAAGTGCGGTACCTGTGTTTGTCCACTAGAGGCCGCTGTGGAACGTCTTTTTTTCTTGGGACTATTCCTTCCATGGTGAAAGTCCACGCAGATGAGTGAGCTCTCTATCAGGGAAGCTGCATTCCTCTGTCATGCTGCCAAGTAGTTTCCTTCCATCCCCGAGTCCTGGTGAAACAGGGACCCTGGCTCCTCTCCCTACAGGGCGCCAAGAGCGCACACGTGCACGCACGCGCGCACGCGCACACACGCTTTCTTTTTATAGATTTAGCTTCAAAAAAGGGGGCGGAGCCTGGCGGATGACGCGCTCTGTGCGCCCAGCGCTTCTGCGCATGTGCGGGCGTCCCAGCAAGATAAAAGGACTCAGTCCACGCTGCTTGCTATGGACACAGAGCATGAAAAGGAGCTGGTAGCATGGTATAGGGGCTTACAGTGGGCGGTTGATACAGGCATCCCCAGAAAGACGCATTAGTAGACGCCCACTGATGTACATAGCAGCAAATTGCATTAGACTATTTCAGTAAAGGGGTGTATTGCGGCTGGAATACCTCAGCTTTGAACTAAGGAATATGCCGCCTAAAAAACTCCGAGATATACCTCTCAGGAAGTGTAGGGGGTCTCCATCGGGCTCTGAGGATCTGGAGCAGTCATCTGCACCCTCCTCCCCTGAGAAATCAGAGGTTAATACCCATAAGGAACCCCCGGGAGTGCCAGGTACTGCGGCTGTCCTCAGTCCACCTGCTCCTGCATATATAACAGAGGAGGTTTTTGCCTCAACTCTGGAGGGATTGGAGCAGAGATTGGCAGCATTGATCGCTTCTTCTCTACAGGAAAGAAAGCGCGCCAGATCTCCATCACCTCCATTAGAGTGCCTGTTGGCAGAGCAACAGTCCCAGGAAGGGACCGACCTACCTGAAGGGGATCAGGAGGAGGTTAACTCTGTTTTTGAGGAATCGACAGTAGATGAACCATTTTCAGCATCACAGACTGAAAGATTGTGGGTCCAGACCCTAACTGACATGGTTCGATCTGCATTTAAAATGCCTCTTGTTGAACCATCAACTACTGCTGTCTCCTCATTGGGGTCGCTAAAAGCTCCCCAGGTTAATTGCTCCTTTCCAATACATCCATTATTGGAAGGACTTATATACCAGGACTGGGAACATCCTGATAAACTATTTGTTCCGCCTAAGAAATTTCCGGTGATCTATCCCATGGAGGAAAAGTTCACCCAGAGATGGAATGTTCCTACGGTGGATGCAGCCATCTCTTCTGTGAACAAATCACTGACATGCCCAGTAGATAATGTTCAAATGTTCAAAGATCCAGTAGATAAAAAATTGGAATCTTTATTAAAATCTGCTTTTTCCACAGCAGGGGCTGTTACACAGCCAGCAGTGGCAGCTATTGGGGTCTGCCAAGCTTTAAAGGATCAGATGAAAATGGTCCTGAGGGATTTTCCAGACCAGCAGGCCCAGGCTCTGGCTGATCTGCCTAGAGCATTATGCTTTGCGGTTGACGCCATCAAGGATTCTATCCATCAGGCCTCCCGCCTCACGCTGTCTTTGGTACATATGCGTAGGCTTCTGTGGCTCAAGAACTGGTCTGCTGAAGCTCCCTGTAAGAAGCTCTTAGTTAGCTTCCCATTTCATGGGGAACGCCTTTTTGGCGAAGACCTGGATAAGTATATCCAGAAGATTTCCAGTGGTAAAAGTACTCTCTTACCGAGTAAGAAGAGGTCTAGGGGTCCATATTTTAAGAGGACTACCTCTCCTATCCCTGCGACGTCTGCTACTAAGCAGTTCCGACGGCCTCCTCGGTCAAACTCAGGGGGTAAAAATCAGGGACAGTCACAGGGTAATAAGAAACCCTGGATCCGAAGGGGTACTAAACCAGCCTCCAAGTCAAGCCTATGAAGGGCTGCCCCCACTCAAACGGGTGGGGGGAAGACTTCAGTTGTTCGCAGAGACCTGGCGGGAGACGATCAAAGACAGATGGGTGCTCTCTGCAGTAACTCTGGGATACAAGTTGGAGTTAAAAGAGTCTCCTCCTTCCCATTTTATGTGGTCAGGCATGCCAAGAGACCCTCTGAAAAGAGGGTCTCTCCTATTGGCGTTAGAACAACTATTGCTCCAAGGAGTAATTATGGAGGTTCCTATGGAAGAGTGGGGGTTGGGTTTCTACTCAAACCTTTTCACAGTCCCGAAACCAAACGGGGACATAAGACCCATATTGGACCTAAAGAGTCTAAACAAATTTCTAAACGTCCGGTCTTTCCGGATGGAGTCGATCCGATCGGTCACCGCTGCCCTACAGGGGGAGGAATGGTTAGCCTCGATCGACATCAAAGATGCTTACTTGCATGTTCCCATCTTTCCAGGTCATCAAAAATGTCTACGCTTTGCAGTAGAAGGGCGCCATTTTCAGTTCAGAGCCTTACCATTCGGTCTGGCCACAGCACCACGAGTGTTCACAAAAATTCTGGCCCCACTGTTGGCCGATCTAAGAACACGAGGTGTAACGATAATGGCATACCTAGACGACCTGTTGTTGATGGACCACTCAGTTGCCAAGCTAGAAGTGGTAATTGTCGATACAATCAAGTATCTAGAATCTCACGGTTGGGTCATCAACCTGGACAAGTCAGCCCTACAGCCAGTGAAAAACCTGGTATATCTAGGGCTACGGCTGGATTCAGACCAGAGGAAGATTTTCTTACCTCTAGACAAGGTATCCTCTTTGAGGGGCTTGGTCCATCTGCTTTGTGCAAAAAGACAGCCGTCCATACGCCTGTGCATGAGGCTGCTAGGAAAGATGGTAGCATCATTCGAAGCTGTGCCATACGCCCAATTCCACTCAAGGAATTTACAGAGGGCCATATTGTCAGCCTGGAACGGAAAAATTCAGGCTCTAGACTTCCCGATGGCTTTGTCCCCTTCCGTTCGGAAGAGTCTCTGCTGGTGGTTGATCCCCCAGAATCTCCAGAAGGGAAAACCCTTCAGTCCGATATCCTGGAAGGTGGTCACTACAGATGCCAGCCTTATAGGCTGGGGGGCAGTACTGGAGCAATGGTCTCTCCAGGGCAGATGGTCAAATGTAGTAAAAACCCTGCCCATCAATCTCTTAGAGATACGAGCAGCCCGGTATGCCCTAGTAGCCTGGACATCCAGACTCCAAGGGTCCCCTGTCAGAATTCAATCAGACAATGCCACAGCAGTGGCATATATCAATCATCAGGGAGGCACCAGGAGTCGTGCAGCCCAGAGGGAAGTAAGTCACATCCTGGAATGGGCAGAAAAGCATGTACAATGTATATCAGCTGTCTTCATTCCAGGGGTGGAGAATTGGAAGGCGGACTTTCTGAGTCGCCAACAGTTATGCCCAGGGGAATGGTCCCTTCATCCCGAGGTCTTCCGAGCAATATGTCAGCGGTGGGGAACACCGGATGTAGATCTGCTAGCATCCAGATTCAACGCAAAGGTGGACAGATTTGTCTCCCGGACAAGGGATCCCCTCGCTTGCGGCTCGGATGCTCTGGTGTTTCCTTGGGATCAGTTCAGACTGATATATGCATTCCCTCCGCTACAATTGTTGCCTCGACTCCTTCGCAGAGTCAGGTTGGAAAAGAAGCCGGTGATCCTGGTGGCTCCAGTGTGGCCCCGAAGGGCCTGGTACGCGGAGATCATCAAAATGTCTGTGGGGAGTCCTTGGACCCTTCCACGTCGTCCGGACCTGCTTTCGCAAGGACCGATATACCACCCTTCCTTACTAACTCTAAGTTTAACGGCCTGGCTATTGAATCCCACATCCTAAAGAAGAGAGGTCTCTCTAACTCTGTGGTATCAACTATAATCAATGCCAGGAAGCCTGTATCCAGGCAGATCTACTATAGAGTTTGGAAGGCGTACATCACTTGGTGCGAGGCCAGAAAATGGCATCCACGTAAGTACGTTATAGGCAGAATTCTGGACTTCCTACAGTGGGCTGTAGACAGGAAGTTTGCCTTAAGTACTATCAAGGGCCAGGTTTCGGCCTTATCAATACTATTTCAAAGGCCCCTGGCTATGCATTCACTTGTCAAATCCTTTATGCAAGGGGTGACTCGTATTATTCCACCGATTAAAGCTCCCATATGCCCATGGGATCTAAATTTGGTTCTGTCGGTTCTGCAGAAGCAGCCGTTTGAACCTTTGCGACACATTTCCTTGGTTCTACTCACCAGAAAATTGATATTTTTAGTAGCCATATGCTCGGCTAGAAGAGTGTCGGAATTAGCCGCCATGTCCTGTAAGGAGCCATATCTGGTTATTCATAAGGACAGAGTAGTATTACGCCCTCACCCAGCCTTTCTTCCTAAGGTGGTATCGAGGTTTCACTTGAACCAGGATGTGGTTCTTCCTTCTTTTTTCCCCAAACCAAGCTCGGTAGAGGAAAAGTTATTGCATTCTTTGGATGTAGTAAGAGCAGTTAAAACTTATCTAAAAGCCACTGCTCAGATTCGTAGAACGGATTCTTTGTTTGTTCTGCCGGAAGGCCCCAGAAAGGGTCAGGCAGCATCAAAATCTACTTTAGCCAAGTGGATTCGACAGGTCATAATACAAGCCTATGGCTTGAGAAGTAGACCGCCTCCGTTCAAAGTTAGGGCGCACTCCACGAGAGCAGTTGGAACTTCATGGGCAGTGCATCACCAGGCCTCCCTGGCTCAAATTTGTAAGGCCACAACATGGTCTTCAGTACACACGTTTACTAGGTTCTACCAGGTGGACGTTAGAAGTCAGAAGGATGTCGCCTTTGGGCGCAGTGTGTTGCAGGCCGCAAAAGATCCTCATGCCTGATGGCGCCCAGCTTATGTATGGTGTATCCCCTCCCTCATTTGGCATTGCTTTGGGACGTCCCACATAGTAATGACTATGCCGCTCTGTGTCCCGTGATGTATGAACAAGAAAATAGGATTTTTAAAACAGCTTACCTGTAAAATCCTTTTCTTGGAGTACATCACGGGACACAGAGCTCCCACCCCTCTTTTGGGGACACGTATTGCTTTGCTACAAAACTGAGGTACTCCCGGATGGGAGGGGCTTATATAGGGGAGGGTACTTCCTGTTTTGGAAGTTGCCAGTGCCAGCACCTGAAGGTAATTCTATATAACCCACATAGTAATGACTATGCCGCTCTGTGTCCCGTGATGTACTCCAAGAAAAGGATTTTACAGGTAAGCTGTTTTAAAAATCCTATTATCCTCTTCCTCCTCAATGATCATGCTGATAGCTTGAAAGAACATTTTTGGTTCTGGGCACCGCCACCAGTGGCTAAGGCCCAATTTTTCAGCCCCTGTTCAACAGGGGCGTGTATTTACAATTTTTGATGCAATGCTTTGCAGCAGGGCTCATTGCTGCTCTCCAAGTACAGTATCTGTGAGGGGTTGCAGTGTTGTGGCACCAGCACCAGTGCCTAAGGCCCAATTTTTCAGCCCCTGTTTAACAGGGGCGTGTAAATACAATTTTTGATGCAATACTTTCCAGCAGTCCTCATTCCTGCGCTCCTAATAGAGTATCTGTGAGGGGTTGCAGTCTTGTGGCACCAGTGCCTAAGGCCCAATTTTTCTGCCCCTGTTCAACAGGGGAATGTAATTACAATTCTTGATCTAATAATTCACAACAGGGCCCATTCCTGCGCCCACCAAGAGTAACTGTGAGGGCTTACAGTGTTGTGGCAACATCACCACCACCACCACCAAAGGCCCAATTTGTCTGCCCCTGTTCAACAGGGGCATGTAATTACAATTCTTGATCTAATAATTCACAGCAGGGCCCATTCCTACAGCCACCAAGAGTAACTGTGAGGGCTTACAGCGTTGTGGCAACACCCCCACCACCACCACCACCAAAGGCCCAATTTTTCTGCCCCTGTTCAACAGGGGCATGTAATTACAATTCTTGATCTAATAATTCACAGCAGGGCCCATTCCTGCGTCCACCAAGAGTAACTGTGATGGCTTAGAGTGTTGTGGCAACACCACCACCACCACCTCCACCACCAAAGGTCCAATTTTTCTGCCCCTGTTCAACAGGGGCATGTAATTACAATTCTTGATCTAATAATTCAAAGCAGGGCCCATTCCTGCGCCCACCAAGAGTAACTGTGATGGCTTAGAGTGTTGTGGCAACACCAACACCACCACCACCACCACCAAAGGCCCAATTTTTCTGCCTCTTTTCAACAGGGGCATGTAATTACAATTCTTGATATAATAGTTCACAGCAGGGCGTTCCAGCGCCCACCAAGAGTACCTGTGAGGGCTTACAGTGTTGTGGCAACACCAACACCTAAGGGGCAAATTTCTGAAGAGTATATACGGCAGGCCCCTACTTTCAAACTTCCAACTTACAAATGACTCCTACTTGCAAACGGAAGGAGACAACATGACTATTGTATAACCGATGTATTACAGGTCTGCCCACCACATTCTACCCCCATATCTTACTTATACTTAATCAAGAGACCACACATTGATGTTTGGAGTAAAACATGGCCGTAGCAGCCTCCTTTATTTTTTTTAACTGTTCCATCAGTTATCAAAAACTTTAACCATCAAAACACATAAACCCAGAACATATCCGAAATATTGCCTCCTAATGTTGGTCTTTGTAGGAACCTCAAAATTGCCATAATCATATTAACCCGATATTAGTCACCATACTAATATCGTATTACCACGTGACACTGCGGTACCTTAAAAATGGTCATAGGCCTCAAGCCGATCAGCTACTCAGAGACGACCACTGACCGCAGTGCCCCCATTATCCAACTCATCCAGCTAAACTCCTGTTCGCTGGAATCCACTCACAGGACCCATACCACCGATAGGTCCTGACCACTTCCTTTTTTAGGTACTTCCTTCTCCCGCAAAGACCAAACACCCGCCACAGCACCCAAGGGAAAACACCTTTACCCTTTGGTGCCCCTCCAAACCCTAAGGGCTCGTTGGATCCCATCCTGCAAACCCAAAGTCCATAAGTCAGTCCCCACATCGTTCAGGTGGACCCCATCCCTCCGTAGATACCGCCATGTATCCACCTCCAGCTCGAAATGTCGAACCACAAACCCCCCGTTCCGTACCACAAACCTGCCCATGTCCCGGTTAATTTTTTCTCCGAGCCCTATTGATGCCATCCACGGACCTCACCCCCCTCCACTCTGACCGTGCCACCATGTCTGTCCAGACAGTGATCATGTCCGTCAATGACATCCTGAACCGAATGAAATCAAATTTCATATCTCTTAAACTTCTAACATGGACCTAAAGCCCAGGTCATTGCCACCTACATGCAGTACCAAAACGTCAGGTGGCCTGTCCAAACGAGCAAAACGGTGCACCTCCGGAACCATCCTACTCCACCACATTCCTGGAACTCCCAGCCAGCGGACACACGCCTCCGGTCTTGGGAATCCCAACAGCCGACCCTCATATCGACGCCAGCCCTCTTAGCCCCCCAGAACACAAACAAATGGCCCAGTATCCAGACCAAAGCTTGTGTCTCACCTGAAAGTAGACGAAGAACAATAACCCCCATGAGAAAATTCCCAAAAACCCAACCTGTACAACTCAGCAGCCCGAATATAACACCCCGGGCATGCCTCCAAAATTACTCACGCCCCACCATTAGCTGGGGGCGACCGTACAGCCAGAACCTCCTGGCTTCCCACCGGCCTAACCTCATTAACAGCTTCCTCGTCTATCCCACATCTGGCCGCCTCTGTAGCTGCCCCTATCCTGAAGGAGTGAGAGGAAAAAACTCCTTATCACGGATTCCCAACGCCCGAAAGCACTTTCGGAATACCGTAATAAACTGATATCTTGAAAGGGGGGTCCCGTCCTTGTGCATCAAAAAGAAACCACACTGGGCGGGCGAACCTCCCAATACCCCTTAACAGCCCTTACAGGGCATACCATAGAACCTGGAACCGGAAAACCTGTACCAACTTACCTCTGCCCACCTGGTCCGTCGTAGACTTTCTAAGCGCCAGTGACACCCCGGCCTCCGTCCAAACCACATCGCAAGCCAGCAACCCCCCTTGCACCGCTTTGGACGGGCTGACCAATCCCCCTATCCGGAATGCTCCAAAGAACGCCAATGAGAAGGACAGCACCAATAATAATATTAATCGTATCAATATACTATTTCCTATAGCAACCCACGTGACACTGCGGTACCTTAAATGGTCATAGGCCTAAAGCCGACCAGCTGCTCAGAGACGACCACTGACCGCAGTGCCCCTATTATCAAACTCTTCCAGCTAAACTCCTGTTAGCTGGAATACCCTCTCAGAACCCATACCACCGATAGGTCCTGACCACTTGCTTTTTGAGGAACTCCATTCGTAACCTTGCGGTACCTTAAATGGTCATAGGCCTCAAGCCGACCAGCTGCTCAGAGACGACCACTGACCGCAGTGCCCCCATTATCAAAACTCTTCCAGCTAAACTCCTGTTAGCTGGAATACCCTCTCAGAACCCAGACCACCGATAGGTCCTGACCATTTGCTTTTTGAGGAACTCCATTCATAACCTTGTGGTACCTTAAATGGTCATAGGCCTCAAGCCGACCAGCTGCTCATAGACGACCACTGACCGCAGTGCCCCCATTATCAAACTCTTCCAGCTAAACTCCTGTTAGCTGGAATACCCTCTCAGAACCCCTACCACCGATAGGTCCTGACCACTTGCTTTTTTGAGGAACTTCATTCTCCCCCAAAGACCAAAACACCCTGGTGCCAACTCTCGTAACCTGTCCCACTGACAGCGAGACAGCGCATAAGCTATGACATTGTCCCCCCCCCGGCAGGTGTACCGCATACACAAACACATTGAGCTGCAATCATCTCAACACCAGATGGCGCAGCAGCCGCACCACAGGGGGGGGGAGGATGCCAACACCTTGTTAATGACCTGCACCACCCCCAGGTTGTCCCAGCGAAACCGCACCTCTAAGTCTCTGAAACAAACCCCCCACAGTTCCACCGCCAGTACCACCGGGAACCGTTCCAGCAGGACCAAGTTCTTGGTAAAAACCAGCATCAATCCATGCCTGAGATAAGGGGCCCGCACTCCACTTTCCCTGAAAGAAAGCCCCAAAACCTGACCCCCCAGCTGCATCCGTGTACAGTTCGAAACAAAATTGCTAATTGGGCCGGACCTCCCTACCGCCCTCCCATTGAAGGACTCCAGAAATGAATGCCAAACTTGCAAGTCAGCCTTGTGCTCCCTGCCCAAACTCACAAATGTGTGGGAGACCATACCCCAGCCATGCCAGCCGACAGCCGTCGGCAGAACACCCTGCCCATTGGCAGGATGCGGCACGCGAAATTGAGTTTTCCCAGCAGCGACTGCAACATCCTAAGCTGCACCTTACTCAGCCCCACCATAACTCTCAGCTCCCCCTTGAGAGCCTCCAACTTGTCCAATGGTAGGCAGCACTCCATGGCCTCCGAATCCAGGACACCGCCCAAAAATGTGATAGCCGTGCGAGGTCCCTCAGTTTTCCCAGGCGCCAAAGGGATCCCAAACTGCTCCGCAATGTGCTCCAAGGTGGCCAGGAGCACCGCGCAGATCCTGGATGAGGCCGGACCCTCACACAGAAAATCGTCCCAAGTAGTGAATAATTGAACTCACCCCGACACATCCCTGCCAACCCATTCCACAAATGAGCCGAACTGTTCGAACAATGCGCACGATATGGAGCATCCCATAGGTAAACCCTTATCCACATAGAACGCATTGTCCCAATGACATCCCCAGGAGGTGAAAGCTATCAGGGTGAACCGGCAACAATCTAAACGCCGCCTCTATGTCGGCTTTTGACATCAACGCCCCCTGCCCGTACCGGCGAACCCAGCCCACTGCAGCATCAAAGCAAGTGTAACTGACTGTACATGCTTCCGGATCAATCACGTCATTCACCGACCCACCCTTCGGAAAAGACAGGTGGTGAATGAGGCGGAACTTGTTGGGCTCCCTCTTGGGGACAACCCCGAGCGGGGAGACCACCAAATTCTCCAAAGGGGGAAAGGGAAAGGACCGCCCATGCGGCCTAAAGTAACCTCCTTGAGCAGTTTCTCTGCGACCGTAGCAGGCTGCTGCATGGCCGACCGCAAATTGCACGCGATCGGGGGGATAACCTGCAAGGAACATGTAATGTGAAACCCCTCTGAAAAAACCCCCGATCCAACAATCCGGCCGCCCCCCTGTCCGGATACTGACTGAGAAACAGCCGCCTCCTTTCCACCATCACCGGAGTCCTCCCTTTTTGTGCCCAGCGTCTCCGGAACGACCCTCCTGAAAAAACTGACTAGGAGCCCTCGGCGAGGTCATCCACTGCATCCATAAGCTGATGTCCTTATTATCCCACAGTAGATCTGGCCGCACTGCTCTCCTCTGTCTGAACTGTTCGTCATATCGGAGCCACTCTGTGCCCCCGTACACCCTGTAGGCCTCTCCAATGGAGTCCTGCTAGCCAAATAGTGCTGAACAGTGCTCCAGATTCTTCTGTCCTATAACACTGGCCATGACGGCGAACGCCTGCAGCCAATTTGCAAACGTCCGTGGGATAAGCCTGTATCTCCTCTTCTCCTCATCCTCCTGTCTAGAATCATCTGGCTTAACCCTGTCCAGGTGAAACTTTTCAATGGTAACAGTGAGAACATCTCCACATACTCACCTTTCCATAGCTTCTCCCTCACTTCAGGTTTCAGGTGTGCTCCCAGCGGTGCCTCATAACACACATACACCTCACATTTTGCAGCATCAGCCAACCTAAACATATCCTGCCGTGCCGCCTGTGCCACCGCGCTACCCATCTGTGTGGCCCCCAAAGCCACGGTAGCCACCCCTACCGATACCCCCCACCGCAGTAGTCGACACAGGTGGAAACCGGCGCTACCACCGCAGTCATGGGCCCCGCCGGCAGAACCCACGCCACTGCCAGGCCGACCTGCCCACCATCCCCCCTCTCAAATTGGCTGACCAAGGACTTGATACCCTCAAGAAAAAACCCCTGCAGCCCATCCAGCTGTGCACCTCCCCCATCAGGGACCGTAACCCCCCCAGCCTGCCCACTACCTGGATCCAGCACCTGCACCGCTAAACCCTCACCCCCAGCAGGCCTAACCACCTGGCCATCACCCCCAGTATGGCCCCCAGAATGAGTAAGTAAAAATGACTTACTGGGCTGCCTGGAAGAAATCCCACCAGCCGATCGACTCGACTCCACCGCTGCCACCGACCGTCCGGGTCTCCGATCCTCCTCCGAGCTGCACACTTCCCCCTCCGATGGCACACCAGACTGCTCCTCACCACCAGAAGAAAGCTCACCAGGCGACTTGTCCCTGGAAGCCGAGGGTCCTGCACCCGATCGATCCATCCTCCATGCACCAGACCCGCACACCGATCGTTTAGCCGACTTGCCACCACGCTGTTCCCCAGCACCGCCGTCATCTCTCTCTGGCTCCCTCATTCCTGAACCCGCCTGCACCAGCCCATGATGTCTCAGAGGACCCGGCGGATCACGAATCGCGGTAAATCGCCGCTGATAGCGGCCGTTTACCACGTGATCGCTCCGTCAAATGACGGAGCAATCACTTGTAAACAGACCGGCGTCATTTGATGACGCCGGTTCCTCCCTCCCCTCTCTGTACCGATCGGTACAGTGTGAGAGGGGAGGGGGAGGGAGCGGATGGCAGCAGCAGCACTGTGGGCTGAATCTGTGACAATTGCAGTCACAGATCCATCCATCCATCCATCCCTGCTCAGCCATCCCTGTGCTATACCCTGCCAATACTCTGCAATACACCCTGTGCAATACTCTGCAAAATACCCTGCCAATACTCTGCAATACCCTGGTGCAATACTCTGCAATACCCTGGTGCAATACTCTGCAATACCCTGCAAAATACCCTGCAAAATACTCTGCAATACCCTGCAAAATACTCTGCAATACTCTGGGCAATACTCTGCAATACCCTGCGCAATACTCTGCGCAATACTCTGCAATACCCTGCGCAATACCCTGCAAAATACTCTGCAATACCCTGCGCAATACCCTGCAAAATACTCTGCAATACCCTGGTGCAATACTCTGCAATACCCTGCGCAATACTCTGCGCAATACTCTGCAATACCCTGCGCAATACTCTGCAATACCCTGCGCAATATTCTGCAAAATACTCTGCAATACCCTGCACAATACTCTGCAATACCCTGCACAATACTCTGCAATACCCTCCACAATACTCTGCAATACCCTCCACAATACTCTGCAATACCCTCCACAATACTCTGCAATACCCTCCACAATACTCTGCAATACCCTCCACAATACCCTGTGCAATACCCTCCACAATACCCTGTGCAATACCCGTGCAATACCCTGCCATACACCGCAATACCCTGCCATAGTCCGCAATACTCCGCAATGCCCTGCAATACTCCGCAATGCCCGGCAATACTCCGCAATGCCCTGCAATACTCCGCAATGCCCAGCAATACTCCGCAATGAGGGCAATACTCCGCAATGCCCGGCAATACTCTGCAATAACCACTTCCCGCCCTCCGGCCGTCATATGACGTCCTTGACTTTGTGCAGGGATATCTGAATGATGGGAGCAGCTACAGGCATCATTCAGATATTAGCTTTTTCAGCCGGCGATTCCCTACACCATAAGAACAATCATAGCGGCTGTTCCGCCGCTTGATCATTCTTACGGGAGGCGAGAGGGGATGTCCCCCCCCCCCCCCCCGCCGCCCTCCGGTGCTTCTACCGACTCACCGCTACGATCAAAGCCAGGATTGTTTTTTCTTTTTTTTTCTTTTTTTCAGGCTTCCCAGCCTAGAGGTGAGATGTGGGGTCTTATTGACACCCCCCCCCCCCATATCTCACTGTAAAGAGGACCTGTCATGCCATATTCCTATTACAAGGGATGTTTACGTTCCTTGTAATAGGTATAAAAGTGATCAAAAAAATGTTTAGGGCGGAAAAACATGTCAAACTAAAATAAATAAAGTAAAATGAAGAATAAATTTTTTTTTTTTTTTTAAACCGCCCCTGTCCCCGTGAGCTCGCATACAGAAGCGAACGCATACGTAAGTCCCGCCCACATATGAAAACGGTTTTCAAACCACACATGTGAGGTATCGCCGCGAACGTTAGAGCGAGAGCAATCATTTTGGCCCTAGACCTCCTCTGTAACTCAAAACATGTAACCAGTAAAAATATTTAAAGCGTCGCCTATGGGGATTTTTTAAGTAGCGAAGTTTGGCGCCATTCCACGAGTGTGTGCAATTTTTAAGGGCGACATTTTAGGTATCTATTTACTCGGCGTAACTTCATCTTTCACATTATGCAAAAACATTGGGCTAACTTTACTGTTTTTTTTTTTTTTAAGCACAAAACATTTTTTTTCCGTAAAAAACGCGTTAAAAAAATTGCTGCGCAAATATCGTGCGAGATAAAAAGTTGCAACAACCACCATTATATTCTCTAAGGTCTTTGCTAAAAAAACATATATAATGTTTTGGGGTTCTATGTAATTTTCTAGCAAACAAATGATGATTTTTACATGTAGGAGAGAAATGTCAGAATTGGCCTGGGTGCTCCAGAACGCCTGAAGGTGCTCCCTGCATGTCGGGCCTCTGTATGTGGCCACGCTGTGTAAAAGTCTCACACATGTGGTATCGCCATACTCGGGAGTAATAGCAGAATGTGTTTTGGGGTGTAATTTGTGGAATGCATATGCTGTGTGTGAGAAATAACCTGCTAATATGACAATTTTGTGAAAAAAAAAAAGAGAAAAAAAAAATCTTGATTTTGCAAAGAATTGTGGGAAAAAATGACAACTTCAAAAAACTCACAATGCCTCTTTCTGAATACCTTGGAATGTCTTCTTTCCAAAAAGGGGTCATTTGGGGGGTATTTGTACTTTTCTGGCATGTTAGGGTCTCAAGAATTGAGATAGGCCGTCAGTACTTCAGGTGTGATCAATTTTCAGATATTGGCACCATAGCTTGTGGACTCTATAACTTTCACAAAGACCAAATAATATACACCAATTTGTACTTATTTTTACCAAAGATATGTAGCAGTATAAATTTTGGCCAAGAAAAAATAGTAATTTGCAAAATTTTATAACAGAAACGAAAAAAAAATCATTTTTTTACAAAATTTTCAGTCTTTTTTCTCTTATAGCGCAAAAAATAAAAAACCCAACAGTGATTAAATACCACCAAAAGAAAGCTCTATTTGTGTGAAAAAAAGGACAAAAATTTCATATGGGTACAGTGTTGTATGACTGAGTAATTGTCATTCAAAATGTGAGAGCACCGAAAGCTGAAAATTGGTCTGGTTATTAAGGGGGTTTAAGTGCCCAGTGGTCAAGTGGTTAAATATTATCGTACCTGGGGGGTGTCTAAAGTATGCCTGTGAAGTGCCACGTGTTTCCTGTGTTTAGAACTGTCCCTGCACAAAATTACATTTCTAAAGGAAAAAAAGCCATTTAAAACTGCTTGCGGCTTTAATGTAATGTCTGGTCCCGGTAATATGGATGAAAATCTTTAAGAAAAATGGCATAGCTACCCCATCACACCCCCCCCCCCCCTAACCCAGCCCATTACCAGCCCCTTTGGGTCTTGTATGGATATTAAGGGGAACCCCGCACACAAAATAAAAAAGGCCCTATATACTCTGAACAGCCGTATACAGGCGGTGCATACAAGACAGGGACTGTAGGTTTGTTCTTATGTAGAATCTGTTTGTAATTTTGAACAGGTACATTGTTTAAGTGTAGCTCCAGCCAAAAAATCTATTTTTAAGCTTTTTGGAAAACATAGGGAAGGGTTATCACCCCTGTAACATTTGTTTTGCTGTCTGTGCAGTGTGCACCTGTTCAGAACAGTTCACCTCACTTTCCGTCCTAATGACAAATGTTTTTTGAAAATTTGGTTTTTTTATTGAAACAAGAATTGGTGATAAAGCATCAGTGGAGAGGAGACACTTTTTTTTCCCATATTAACTCTTACAGGAGAGAATTTGCCTTCCTAGGGGTAGATTTCCTCTCACTTCCTGTTGTATCCTTCCGTTTGCAAGGAGGAGTCGTTTGTAAGTTGGATGTTTGAAAGTAGGGGCCTGCCGTATATACTCTGCTGAAATTTGCCCCTTACGTGCTGGTGTTGCCACAACACTGTGAGCCCTCACAGTTACTCTTGGTGGGCGCATGAATGGGCCCTGCTGTGAATTATTAGATCAAGAATTGTAATTGCATGCCCCGTTGAACAGGGGCTGAAAAATTGGGCCTTTGGTGGTGTTGACACAACACTGTAAGGCCCCACAGTTACTCTTGGTGGGCGCAGGAATGGGCCCTGCTGTGAATTATTAGATCAAGAATTGTAATTACATGCCCCTGTTAAACAGGGGCAGAAAAATAGGGCCTTAGGCACTGGTGCCACAACACTGCAACCCCTCACAGATACTGTACTTGGAGCACAGCAATGAGCCCTGTTGCAAAGTATTGCATCAAAAATTGTAATTACACGCCCCTGTTAAACAGGGGCTGAAAAATTGGGCCTTAGGCACTGGTGCTGGTGCCACGACACTGCAACCTCTCCCAGATACTCTAGTTGGAGTGCAGGAATGAGCCCTGCTGCAAAGCATTGCATAAAAAATTGTAATTACATGCCCCTGTTAAACAGGGGCTGAAAAATTGGGTCTTAGCCACTGGTGGCGGCACCCAAAAACAAAAATGTTCTTCCAAGCTATCATCATCAATCGGATCATTGAGGAGGAGGAGGATAGTCAGTCAACATAACAGGACAGTCTCTCAGCATCAGCATCAGTCTTGAAGGGATGTGACATTTGAAAATACATTGGTCTTTTATATCAGCTTCAGGTGTTTGGTAGCTGGTGGTGATCCAAGACTGGTTCATCTTTATGAAGGTCAGTCGATCAACCGAGTCGGTGGACAGGCGCACCCTGTGATCCATGACAAATCCTCCAGCAGCACTGAATGTGCGTTCTGAAAGAACGCTGGATGCAGGACAGGCCAGTAGCTCAATTGCATACTGTGCAAGCTCTGGCCAGTGATCCATCCTCAAGACCCAGTAAGCCAGAGGATTTTCGGTGGGGAAGGTGTCCAAGTCTGACCTTGCCCCTAGATATTCCTGCACTATGTATATCAGACGCTGGCGATGGTTGCTGGAACCGATCATACCTTGGGGCTGCGGACTAAAGAATTGTCTGAACGCATCGGTCAGACGGCCACCTTCCCCACCGCTCCTTCTTTGACTGACGAAGCCTCAGCAACTCGTTGTCCAGGACCAGGAGTTTGTAACCTCCCAGTCTCTGGGAACGCGTTGCACAGACCTTTCTGCAAGGCCTCCCGGAGTTGTCTCATCCTCTGCTCCCTCTGCGATGGTAAGATAAGGTCCGCTACCTTACCCTTGTACCGTGGATCAAGGAGAGTGGCCAGCCAGTAATGGTCCCTCTCCTTGATCCGAAGAATACGAGGATCCTTCAGCAGACTTTGCAGGATCAGGGAGGCCATGCAGCGTAGGTTAGCTGAGGCATTCGGTCCGGAGTCCTCTGGGTCACTAAGGACGACATGATCCGCAGCCACCTCCTCCCAGCCACGTAGAAGTCCACGGGTTTCTTGGGACTGTAAATCATCCTTAACCACTTGCTTACTGGGCACATAACCCCCTTCCTGCCCAGGCGAAATTTCAGCTTCCGGCACTGCGTCGCTTTGAATGACAATTGCGCGGTCGTGCGACGTGGCTCCCAAACAAAATTGACGTCCTTTTTTTCCCACAAATAGAGCTTTCTTTTGGTGGTATTTGATCACCTCTGCGGTTTTTATTTTTTGCGCTATAAACAAAAAAAGAGCGACGATTTTGAAAAAAAAACAATATTTATTACTTTTTGCTATAATAAATATCCCAATTTTTTTTTAAAAAAGTTTTTTTTTCTCAGTTTAGTCCGATACGTACTCTTCTACATATTTTTGGTCAAAAAAAAAATCGCAATAAGCGTTTATTGATTGGTTTGCGCAAAAGTTATAGCGTCTACAAAATAGGGGATAGTTTTATAGCATTTTTATTAATTTTTTTTTTTTACTAGTAATGGCGGCGATCAGCGATTTTTATCGTGACTGTGACATTATGGCGGACACATCGGACACTTTTGACACCATTTTGGGACCATTCACATTTATACAGCGAACAGTGCTATAAAAATGCACTGATTACTGTATAAATGTGACTGGCAGGGAAGGGGTTAACACTAGGGGGCGGGGAAGGGGTTAACTATGTTCCCTATTTGTGATTCTTACTGTGGGGGGAGGGGACTAATTGGGGGAGGAGACCGATCTGTGTCCCTATGAACAAGGGACACAGCATCGGTCTCCTCTCTCCCTGACAGGACATGGATCTCTGTGTTTACACACAGAGATCCACATCCTGCTTCTGTAACTGCCGATCGAATGTACCTGGCGGACATCGCGGCCGCCAGGCACGCTCCTCGGCATCACGTGATGCGCGCCGCACAGCTGTTCCCCGCCGCGCGCCCTCGGCGGCGCGCAGCGGGATGTAAACAGAGAAGGACGTCCTGGGGACGTCCTCTCGGCACTTGAGAGCCGCGCTGCAGCCGTCTTTCGGCTATAGCGCGGGTCTCAAGTGGTTAAAAGACTTCTGCTGATGATG
Source organism: Rana muscosa (assembly GCA_029206835.1). Taxonomy (NCBI): domain Eukaryota; kingdom Metazoa; phylum Chordata; class Amphibia; order Anura; family Ranidae; genus Rana; species Rana muscosa. Next base: position 24,061,461 of record CM055118.1, read on the forward strand.
CTGAGTGCCAGGCTCCACCTCCATGCTGACACAATCCTCCTCCTCCTCCTCCACCTCTTCCTGTGCGATGGGTGGGACAGAAGGAACACTGTCTGGGTAAAGGGGGCCTTGAGAAGCAAGGAAGTCCTCCTCTTCCTGCCTCTGTTCTGCCTCAAGTGCCCTGTCCATTATTCCACACAGGGAAGGTTCCAACAGGTGGACAAGAGGTACAGTGTCACTGATGCATGCACTGTCACTGCTCACCATCCTCGTGGCCTCCTCAAATGGTGCCAGGACAGTGCATGCATCCCTGATCATGCCCCACTGGCGTGGTGAAAAAAACCTGAGCTCCCCTGACCCTGTCCTGGTGCCGTAGTCTCACAGATACTCATTGATAGCCTTCTGCTGCGTGTGCAGCCGCTGCAGCATGGCCAACGTTGAGTTCCACCTGGTGGGCATGTCACATATAAGGCGGTTCTTGGGCAGGTTCAACTCCTTTTGCAGCTCAGCCAGGCGAGCACTGGCATTATAAGATCTGCGAAAATGCACACAGACTTTCCTGGCCTGCCTCAGGACATCCTGTAAGCCCGGGTACCTGCCCAAGAACCGCTGCACCACCAGGTTAAGGACGTGAGCCACACAGGGCACATGGGTCAGTTGTCCCTGTCGGAGGGCGGAGAGGAGGTTGGTGCCATTGTTGCAAACCACCATTCCTGGCTTAAGCTGGCGTGGCGTCAACCACCTCTCGGCCTGCCCCTGCAGAGCAGACAGAACCTCTGCCCCAGTGTGGCTCCTGTCCCCCAAACACACCAGCGCAAGCACGGCATGGCATCTTTTTGCCTGCGTACTTGCGTAGCCCTTGAAAGCCTACGGAGCACCGCTGGTTCCGAAAACAAAGCACAGGAAGAGGCCATGGAGGAAGAAGAAGAGGAGGGGGTGGAGGAGAGAGGTGTGTCACAACCAGCAGTAGCATTTTGGAGGCGTGGCGGCGGAACAACCTCCAAGACTACTGCACCTTGTCCTGCATCCTTCCCAGCTGCCAAAAGAGTGACCCAATGGGCCGTGAAAGAAAGGTAACGTCCCTGTCCATGCCTGCTGGACCATGAGTCAGCGGTAATATGCACCTTACCGCTAACCGCCCTGTCCAGCGAGGCCAAGACATTGCCTTCCACATGCCGGTAGAGAGCCGGAATCGCCTTCCGTGAGAAAAAGTGGCGTTTGGGAACCTGCCACTGAGGAACCGCACATTGCACAAACTCACGGAAGGGGGCCGAGTCTACCAACTGAAAAGGCAGCAGTTGAAGCGTTAGCAATTTAGCCAAGCTAGCATTCAACCGCTGGGCATGTGGATGGCTGGGAGTGAACTTCTTTTGACGGTCCAGCAGTTGGGGCAGGGAAATTTGCCTGCTAGAATCGGACGTCGGTGTACTGCTAGCAGAGTGCCCGCAAGTACTTGGCTGTGACACACCTAATTCTACACCTTCATTCCTCTCAGTGCAGGTTTCAGAGAGGACTGAAGGTATAGTGGGGTTGGAGATCCCAGCTGATGCGGTGCAAGGAGAGGTCCGCTTTGTTCTTTGGTGTGGGTCTTTAAGGTAGGCTTGCCAACGAGCTGCATGGCAGGTCAACATATGTCTGGTCAAGCATGTGGTGCCCAAGCGGGTGATGTTTTGGCCACGCGATATATGCTTGAGACATATGTTGCAAACAGCAGCTGTGCGATCTGATGCACTTGACTCAAAAAAGGCCCACACCAAAGAACTTTTTGAATAACGGGCAGAGGCAGCGCCCTGCACAGGCGGAGCTCTGCGATGTGATTCCGTCGGTGTGCTGCCCTTACGCTGGCCCCCCGAGGGCATCCTGCCTCATTGGAGATCTCGTTGGAGATGTGCCTCCTCCTCCTCCTCCTCTCTCCTATTAGTCACCCACGTGGAGTCAGTGACCTCATCATCCCCTCCCTCCTCATCACTGGAGCCAATCTGGCAGTATGCTGCAGCTGCTGGAACATGACTGCCAGATTGGTGTCCTTCTTGAGCATCCCCTCTCTCTGCTCTCACGCTACTGCCTTCCTCTAGCTGGGTATCATCATCAGACCCTTCGAAACGCTGGGCATCCTCCTGGAGCATGTACCCAACACTGTGCTCAAACAGTTCGGAGGACATGGTTGGTCTAGGGAAGGAGTGACTGATGATGACATTGATACCAGGGAAGAGGACGCTTTGGCAGCTGCTTTGCCAGTACCCTGAGCCTGGGTGAGAGAGGATGAGGAGGATAAGGAGGGCTTGGTCATCCACTGTCAGGGAAATCCGTCCAACAGCGCCAATCAGCGCCCAATGCGCACGCGCGGCGGAATGATGCTTCGGCGCATGCGCGTATGCGCGTGCGCGGGACGGCGCTTCTACGTTCTCGGGTGCGCGCGCCGACGCAGCGGCGGCGCACCAATATGAATCCAGGTGGGCCTATTTAAAGAGACGCAGTTGCACTGACAAGTTGCTGGTTTGTCAGCTTTCCTGTATACCCAAGACTCTGGAAAACTATCTTGAAAATCTCCTTGTGACCCGGACTGGCTTGATTCCTCTGATCTCTCTCCTGGACCTGACCCTCGGCTTGTTATACGGACTTCTGCCTTCTCCTGTGTTTGACCCTCGGCCTGTGACTCGGATCTGCTGCCTGTCTACAATCCTTGACCTCCTGCTTGTACCTTCTGGACTTCCGCGTTTCCTTTGAACTCCTGCCTGGTTCCCGGTATTCTCTGGACTTGTTACCTTTTACTGTGCTAGACCCCCAGCCGGGACTGTTACCTTGCAATTGCAACCCGGACTCAACCTGCACCGGCTTCCATTATCTCCTGCTGTTTGAACTTTACCAATCCGGCTAGTTCCTGCTTGAAGCCTGTTTCTTCAGTCTACTCAGCACTACCGGACCGTCTACAAGTACCCACCACCTGCCGGTAGCCGGTGCCGCTTCTTGCCATCCACTCCCTGTCTCAACTCCAGGGGGTGGAGTGCGTCAAGTCGCAAAGGTGAACCACTCTCGGCATCTCGGCCTCGGTAAGTACATACCCTTACAGTACAAACCAGCCAGATGTCTGAGGCCGACAGGGTGCGTTCACCGTTCGAGACCCTATGTCAGCAAGTCACCGCACTAACCGATGCGGTTCAGAAATTACAAGAAGGTTATGTCCAAATGGATGGCTACTTACTGGAGCTACAGGACCAGCATCACCAGCTGCTACCGTTGCCAATGTTGCCTCCACGTCTCAAAATCAGGCAAATCCCACCGTAGTAATGGCTACCCCTGAACCCAGGGTCCCCCTGCCTGAGCGATTTTCTGGCGTCCGTAAGAAATATCGGGCTTTCAAAAATGCATGTTCTCTTTACTTCGCCCTTCAACCCAGGACTTTTTCTTCAGAAGTGGTAAAGGTGGGGTTCGTCATCTCCCTTCTAACCGACGAACCTCAGGCCTGGGCCCATGGCCTGATGGAGCAAAGCAGCCCCATACTAGATTCCGTGGACACCTTCTTCGAGAGTATGGCGCAGCTGTATGACGATCCTCAGCGATCAGCTACAGCTGAGTCTGTTCTCCACAGTTTAACCCAGGGGAGAAGGCCGGTGGAGGACTACACGGCAGAATTCCGGAAATGGTCAGCTGACACTGGCTGGAATGAGACGGCCCTTAAATACCAATATCGCCAAGGACTGTCTGAGGCTCTTAAAGACGAGCTGGCCAGGATTGGTGTTCCAACTACTCTGGAAGATTTGATCCAGTCTGTCACTCAGCTTGACAGACGCCTGCGGGAGCGGCGTTCTGAGCGTTTCCAGACTACCCGTCCAAACTGGACTTTGCCCCGATCAGCTTCTGCCTATCCACCCATCCAAGTTCCTACAGCATCTTCTCCTCCCGAGCCTGAACCCATGCAGCTTGGTCTGGTTCGTCCTCCCCTTTCTCCTGAGGAAAAGCAGCGCAGGCGTCAGGCCAATCTGTGTCTTTACTGCGGGGGTACTGGCCATTTCCTTCGGAGCTGCCCAGTGAGACCTAGTAAGTGTACCCTCAAAGACACTTTGAACTACCAAGTTTCTGGCTTACCACAGACTTATGTTGTTCTTTCTATTTCTCTACAGCTACCAACAGGAGCAACCCGCCTACCGGCGATTATTGATTCAGGAGCCTGCAGCTGCTTTCTGGACTCTTCACTTGCTTCCCAACTTCACTTTCCTCTGCAAACCAAGGACCGTTATCTTCAGGTTCGTCTGGCGGATGGATCCCTGCCTCGTTCAGGGGTAATTACGCAAGAAACAAAACCCGTCCTTGCTATCACGGATTCAGGCCACCAAGAATACCTTCGATTTGACCTCATCCCATCTCCCATGTTTCCCATCATCCTGGGCCTCCCCTGGTTACAAGCATATGAGCCTCATATAAACTGGGCCAAAAGGGAAGTTAACTTCACTTCTTCGTATTGTTCCCAACACTGTCTTTCCGCACTTCCAACTGTCTGTGCTACTTTAACCCCTCAACCGGATAACCTACCACATGTTCCATCAGAATACTTAGAATTCCAGGACGTCTTCGACAAACAGCAGGCCGACCGCCTACCTCCACATCGTCCCTACGATTGTCCCATTGACCTTCTGCCTGGCTCCAAAATTCCATTCGGCCGCATCTTTCCCTTGTCCGAATCTGAGTTGAAGGCCCTCAAGTCTTACATTGAGGAAAATCTGGAAAAGAAATTCATTCGCCCCTCTTCTTCCCCAGCCGGTGCCGGAATCTTTTTCGTTGAAAAGAAAGACGGGACTCTGAGGCCCTGCATCGACTATAGGGAATTAAATAAAATTACTATTAAAAATAGATACCCGCTTCCTCTCATCCCGGAGTTGTTCCAACGATTCCGATCAGCTCGGATCTTCTCTAAACTGGACCTTCGAGGGGCCTACAACCTCATCCGGATCAGGGCTGGAGACGAATGGAAGACGGCTTTTAGATCTAGGTTCGGTCATTTTGAATACTTGGTCATGCCATTCGGGCTTTGCAACGCCCCAGCTACTTTCCAGCACCTGGTCAATGACATTTTCCGTGAACACCTGGACGACTTCCTAGTAGTCTACTTAGACGATATTCTTATTTTGTCGTCCTCCCTTGAACTGCACCGAATCCATGTCATCAAGGTCCTCACTATTCTCCGAGAACATAGACTTTACCTCAAGGCCGAGAAATGTGACTTTGAGAAAACCATTGTGCAATTTTTGGGATTTATTATTTCTACCAATGGGGTCGCAATGGACCCGCAGAAAGTCAAAGCTATCCAGGAATGGCCAGCCCCAACAGACAAGAAAGGGGTACAACGGTTTATAGGTTTCGCCAACTTCTACAGGAGGTTCATTGTGGGGTTCTCCTCTATTGTGGCACCTATAACCCAACTGACACGCCAGGGCTACCGCTTTCACTGGTCACCGGAAGCTCAGGATGCCTTCGATAAACTAAAAAATGCATTCACATCGGCACCTGTATTGAAGCATCGAGATCCGCTACTGCCGTTTACTCTGGAAGTAGATGCTTCAGAGTCAGCCACTGGGGCCATCCTCTCTCAAAGGCAGGGCCCCAAATCCCTTCTTCATCCAGTAGCCTTTGCCTCTCGTAAACTAACTTCTCCGGAACGTAATTATGACGTCGGAGACCGGGAACTATTAGCTATCAAATTCGCCCTGGAAGAATGGCGATACCTTCTGGAGGGAGCCCCTCACCCTGTCATGATATTCACGGATCATAAGAATCTAGAATATCTGAGAACAGCAAAACGTCTTCGACCCAGACAAGCCCGATGGGCCCTCTTCTTCACCAGGTTTAACTTTCATATCTCTTATAGGCCCGGTTCCAAGAACGTGAAGGCGGATGCACTCTCTAGGATGTTTCCCGAGACCCCTCAAGCAGAGGAACCAAGTACCATCCTATCAGCACAAAACTTTCTGCTCATCCCACAGGCTGATCTACTAACCTCCATAAAAGCCGCCTCTAAGCATTGTCCTGACCAAGTAACCTCTTCCCTAGAGAAGCGTAATGACTTGCTCTGGTCCCAAGGTAAAGTCTTCGTCCCTCTGGAAACAAGGCAACTGATTCTGAAAACTTTCCACGACCACAAACTAGCTGGTCACTTTGGAACCAAAAAAACCATGGAACTAATCTCTCGCTCCTTCTGGTGGCCTGGTTGGAGACAAGATTGCAAGTCCTATGTTGCCTCCTGTACCCGTTGCCAACGGTATAAGGGACCCAAAACCAAGAGTTGGGGACTACTCAAACCTTTGCCTATCCCTGAACGTCCGTGGGCAGATGTGTCCATGGACTTCATTGTAGATCTACCGCCCTCTGGAGGTTTTACCACGATTCTGGTCGTAATTGACCGCCTCTCCAAAATGGCACACTTCGTGCCCATGATCGGTACCCCCTCTGCTGCAGATACAGCCAAAGCCTTCTTTCAGGAGATAATCAGGCTCCATGGGGTGCCTAAGAGCATCACCTCTGACAGAGGCGTTCAATTCACGTCGAAATTCTGGAAGGAACTTTGCAAATCTTTAGAAGTCAAGATTTGCCTATCATCGGCATATCACCCCCAGAGCAACGGACAGACAGAGAGAACCAATCAAACCCTAGAACAATATCTCCGTTGTTTTTGCTCAGCCTCACAAGACGATTGGTCCTCCCTATTATCCTACGCTGAATTTGCATATAACAACTCGGTGCATTCAGCCACCAGTCAAACTCCTTTTTGGGCCAACTTTGGCTTCCATCCTTCCTTCCTCCCTGATGACATTCCGGAGAGCTCTGTTCCTGCTGTTCAAGATCGGATGGCCTTTGTTCAATCTAATTTTCTGAGACTCCAGGAAATGATGCAAAACGCCCAGGAGTCTTACAAGAGACACTATGACAAGGGTAGGAAGGAAAATCCAGTCTTCAAAGTTGGGGAGGAAGTATGGCTCTCCGCCACCAACCTCAAATTGCCGATCCCTTCACGGAAATTGGGACCAAGATTTATAGGCCCTTTTAAAATCAAGCGAGTAATTAACCCTGTGGCCTTTGAATTGGCACTGCCCGACTCCTACAGGATACACCCGGTCTTCCACACGTCTCTGTTGAAACCGGTAGTCTCCAGCTCCTTCCCGGGAAGGGATGAATCACCTCCTCCACCTGTGGAGGTTGATGGTGAAAACGAGTACGTGGTGGAATCTATCTTGGGCTGCAGGAAAAGAGGCAGGCAGTTACAGTATTTAATCAAATGGAAGGGGTATCCCCCAGAGGACAACTCTTGGGAACCATCTAGGAACCTACATGCTCCCCGCCTAATTAGAGTCTTTCACAAGGAACATCCCGAGTTGATGTCTAGTCTGGGCGTCCGGAGTCCGCCCCTAGGAGGGGGGCACTGTCAGGGAAATCCGTCCAACAGCGCCAATCAGCGCCCAATGCGCACGCGTGGCGGAATGATGCTTCGGCGCATGCACGTGCGCGGGACGGCGCTTCTACGTTCTCGGGTGCGCGCGCCGATGCAGCGGCGTGCGCACATGCGCGGCGGCGCACCAATAGGAATCCAGGCGGGCCTATTTAAAGAGACCCAGTTGCACTGACAAGTTGCTGGTTTGTCAGCTTTCCTGTATACCCAAGACTCTGGAAAACTATCTTGAAAATCTCCTTGTGACCCGGACTGGCTTGATTCCTCTGATCTCTCTCCTGGACCTGACCCTCGGCTTGTTATACGGACTTCTGCCTTCTGCTGTGTTTGACCCTCGGCCTGTGACTCGGATCTGCTGCCTGTCTACAATCCTTGACCTCCTGCTTGTACCTTCTGGACTTCCGCGTTTCCTTTGAACTCCTGCCTGGTTCCCGGTATTCTCTGGACTTGTTACCTTTTACTGTGCTAGACCCCCAGCCGGGACTGTTACCTTGCAATTGCAACCCGGACTCAACCTGCACCGGCTTCCATTATCTCCTGCTGTTTGAACTTTACCAATCCGGCTAGTTCCTGCTTGAAGCCTGTTTCTTCAGTCTACTCAGCACTACCGGACCGTCTACAAGTACCCACCACCTGCCGGTAGCCGGTGCCGCTTCTTGCCATCCACTCCCTGTCTCAACTCCAGGGGGTGGAGTGCGTCAAGTCGCAAAGGTGAACCACTCTCGGCATCTCGGCCTCGGTAAGTACATACCCTTACATCCACTCTACCAAGTCTTCGGCATGATGCGGCTCAACACGTCCAGCTGCCGAAAAGAAGGACAAGCGTGTCCCATGGCCACGTGCTGATGGCGATGCACCACGTCCACGACCAGCACTGTTGTCTCTAGACACAGAGCCTGCTTGCCCTCTTTTATTGGCTCCTGACTGTCTGCCTCTCCTTGTTTGCCTTCCAGACATTCTAATGGCCTGCAGGGAGATGGGAAAACCAGCAATAAGGCCTAGCTTCAGGAGTATATTTTGCAGGAATCACACTACGCCTGCTGTAAGTGCTGCAAATGCCTGTTGGTGTAACACACTATGAAAACACAGCAATAAGGCCTAGCTTCAGGAGTATATTTTGCAGGAATCACACTACGCCTGCTGTAAGTGCTGCAAATGCCTGTTGGTGTAACACACCAGGAAAACACAGCAATACGGGCTAACTTCAGGTGTATAATGTGCAGGAGGCACACTCCGCCCGCTGTAAGTGCTGTAAATGCCTGTTGGTGTAACACACCAGGAAAACACAGCAATACGGGCTAACTTCAGGTGTATAATGTGCAGGAGGCACACTCCGCCCGCTGTAAGTGCTGCAAGTGCCTGTTGGTGTAACACACTAGGAAAACACAGCAATAAGGCCTAGCTTCAGGAATATATTTTGCAGGAATCACACTACGCCTGCTGTAAGTGCTGCAAAAGCCTGTTGGTGTAACACACTAGGAAAACACAGCAATAAGGCCTAGCTTCAGGAGTATATTTTGCAGGAATCACACTACGCCTGCTGTAAGTGCTGCAAATGCCTGTTGGTGTAACACACCAGGAAAACACAGCAATACGGGCTAACTTCAGGTGTATAATGTGCAGGAGGCACACTCCGCCCGCTGTAAGTGCTGCAAATGCCTGTTGGTGTAACACACCAGGAAAACACAGCAATACGGGCTAACTTCAGGTGTATAATGTGCAGGAGGCACACTCCGCCCGCGGTAAGTGCTGCAAATGCCTGTTAGTGTAACACACCAGGAAAACACAGCAATAAGGCCTAGCTTCAGGAGTATATTTTGCAGGAATCACACTACGCCTGCTGTAAGTGCTGCAAATGCCTGTTGGTGTAACACACCAGGAAAACACAGCAATACGGGCTAACTTCAGGTGTATAATGTGCAGGAGGCACACTCCACCCGCTGTAAGTGCTGCAAATGCCTGTTGGTGTAACACACCAGGAAAACACAGCAATACGGGCTAACTTCAGGTGTATAATGTGCAGGAGGCACACTCCGCCTGCTGTAAGTGCTGCAAATGCCTGTTGGTGTAACACACTAGGAAAACACAGCAATAAGGCCTAGCTTCAGGAGTATATTTTGCAGGAATCACACTACGCCTGCTGTAAGTGCTGCAAATGCCTGTTGGTGTAACACACCAGGAAAACACAGCAATACAGGCTAACTTCAGGTGTATAATGTGCAGGAGGCACACTCCGCCCGCTGTAAGTGCTGCAAATGCCTGTTGGTGTAACACACCAGGAAAACACAGCAATACGGGCTAACTTCAGGTGTATAATGTGCAGGAGGCACACTCCGCCCGCTGTAAGTGCTGCAAATGCCTGTTAGTGTAACACACCAGGAAAACACAGCAATAAGGCCTAGCTTCAGGAGTATATTTTGCAGGAATCACACTACGTCTGCTGTAAGTGCTGCAAATGCCTGTTGGTGTAACACACCAGGAAAACACAGCAATACGGGCTAGCTTCAGGTGTATAATGTGCAGGAGGCACACTCCGCCCGCTGTAAGTGCTGCAAATGCCTGTTGGTGTAACACACTAGGAAAACACAGCAATAAGGCCTAGCTTCAGGAGTATATTTTGCAGGAATCACACTACGCCTGCTGTAAGTGCTGCAAATGCCTGTTGGTGTAACACACCAGGAAAACACAGCAATACGGGCTAGCTTCAGGTGTATAATGTGCAGGAGGCACACTCCGCCCGCTGTGAGTGCTGCAAATGCCTGTTAGTGTAACACACCAGGAAAACACAGCAATAAGGGCTAGCTTCAGGTGTATACTGTGCAGGAGGCTTAGCAACAATGACACTGACACTGTCCCCTGCCTATCCTTCTCTCTCCCTGCACACAAGGTTTATCAAAGAATATGACACTGACACTCTCCCTGTCTATCCTTCTCTCTCCCTGCACACAAGGTTTAGTAAAGAATATGACACTGACACTGTCCCCTGCCTATCCTTCTCTCTCCCTGCACACAAGGTTTATCAAAGAATGCTGAGTGACTATCCTCTTCCTCCTCAATGATCATGCTGATAGCTTGTAAGAACATTTTTTTGTTCTGGGCACCGCCACCAGTGGCTAAGGCCCAATTTTTCAGACCCTGTTTAACAGAGGCGTGTAATTACAATTTTTGCTTTAATACTTTGCAGCAGGGCTCATTCCTGTGCTCCAACTAGAGTATCTGTGAGGGGTTGCAGTGTTGTGGCACCAGCACCAGTGCCTAAGGTCCAATTTTCAGCCCCTGTTTAACAGGGGCGTGTATTTACAATTTTTGATGCAATACTTTGCAGCAGGGCTCATTGCTGCGCTCCAACTACAGTATCTGTGAGGGGTTGCAGTGTTGTGGCACCAGTGCCTAAGGCCCACTTTGTCTGCCCCTGTTCAACAGGGGCATGTAATTACAATTCTTGATCTAATAATTCACAGCAGGGCCCTTTCCTGCGCCCACCAAGAGTAACTGTGAGGGCTTACAGTGTTGTGGCAACACCACCACCACCAAAGGCCCAATTTTTCTACCACTGTGCAACAATGGCATGTAATTACAATTCTTGATATAATAGTTCACAGCAGGGCGTTCCAGCATCCACCAAGAGTAACTGTGAGGGCTTACAGTGTTGTGACAACACCAACACCTAAGGGCCAAATTTCTGCAGAGTATATACGGCAGGCCCCTACTTTCAAACATCCAACTTACAAACGACTCCTACTTGCAAACGGAAAGAGACAACAGGAAGTGAGAGGAAATCTACCCCTAGGAAGGGAAATTCTCTCCTGTTAAGCCCCGTACACACGATCGGATAACCTATGGATTTTCGTCCGATGGATTTGTCCATCGGAAATCCGATGAAACTGTTTTTCATCAGTCTTGGCCACACACCATCAGTCAAAAAACCGACCGTTCCAAACGCGGTGACGTAAAACACTCCGATGAGCCGAGAAAAATGAACTTTAATGCTTCTGAGCCTGCGTCGACTTGATTCTAAGCATGCGTGGGTTTTTTAACTGATGGACTTGCCCATAGACGATCGGAAATTCCCATCGGTTTTTTATCCATCGGAAAATTTTAAAACAAGTTCTATTTTTTACAACCGATGGAAAAAAGACCGATGGGTACCATACACGATCGGTTGGTCTGATGAAAACCATCCATCGGACGGTTTTCATCAGTCAAACCGATTGTGTGTACGGGGCTTAAGAGTTAATATGGGAAAAAGGTGTCTCCTCTCCATTGATGCTTTATCACCAATCCTTGTTACAATAAAAAAAAAACATTTTCAAAAAACATCTGTCATTGGGATGAAACGTGAGGTGAAATGTTCTGAACAGGTGCACAGACAGCAAAACAAATGATATAGGTATGATAACCCTTCCCTATGTTTTCCAAAAAGCTTAAAAATAGATTTTTTGGCTGGAGCTACACTTAAAAAATGTACCTGTTCCAAATTACAAACAAACAGATTCTACTTCAGAACAAACCTACAGTCCCTGTCTTGTTTGCACTGCCTGTATACTGCTGTTCAAAGTACATAGGGCCTTTTTTTAATTTGGGTGCGGGGTTCCCCTTAATATCCATACAAGACCCAAAGGGGCTGGTAGTGGGCTGGGGGGGGGGGGGGGTACCCATGCCCTTTTTCTCAATGATTTTCATCCATATTGCAGGAACCAGACATTACATTAAAGCCGCAAGCAGTTTTAAATGACTTTTTTTCCTTTAGAAATTTCATTTTGTGCAGGGACAGTTCTAAACACAGGAAACATGTGCCACTTCACAGGCATACTGTACTTTAGACACCCCCCAGGTATGATATTTAAAGGAATATTTCACTTTTTTTACACTTTAACCACTTAAGCCCCGGACCATTTGGTAGCTAAAGGACCAGAGGTGAATTCAGAATTTTGCACTGCGCTGCTTTAACTGTAAATTGTGCGGACATGCAATGTTGTACCCAAACGAAATTTGCGTCCTTTTCTTCCCACAAATAGAGCTTTCTTTTAATGGTATTTGATTGCCTCTGCAATTTTTATTTTTTGCGATATAAACGGAAAAAGTCCGAAAATTTAGAAAAAAAATTATATTTTCTACTTTTTGTTATAAGAAAAATCGAATAAACTCAATTTTAGTCATACATTTAGGCCAAAATGTATTCAGCCACATGTCTTTAGTAAAAAAAATGTCAATAAGCGTATATTTATCGGTTTGCGCAAAAGTTATAGCGTTTACAAACTAGGGTACATTTTCTCAAATTTATACAGCTTTAAATTTATGACTGCCTATCTCATTTCTTGAGGTGCTAAAATGGCAGGGCAGTACAAAACCCCCCACAAATGACCCCATTTTAGAAAGTAGACACCCCAAGGAAATTGCTGAGAGGCATGTTGAGCCCATTGAATATTTTTTTTTTTTGTCCCAAGTGATTGAATAATGACAAAAAAAAAAAAAAAAATTACAAAAAGTTGTTACTAAATGATATATTGCTCACACATGCCATGGTTATATGTGGAATTTCACCCCAAAATACATTCTGCTGCTTCTCCTGAGTACGGGGATACCACATGTGTGGGACTTTTTAGGAGCCTAGCCACGTACGGGACCCCGGAAACCAAGCACCGCCTTCAGGATTTCTAAGGGTATAAATTTTTGATTTCACTCCTCACTACCTATCACAGTTTTGAAGGCCATAAAATTCCAAAATAGCACAAAACCCCCCCAAATGACCCCATTTTAGAAAGTAGACACCACAAGGAAATTGCTGAGAGGCATGGTGAGTATTTTACAGCTCTCATTTGTTTTTGAAAATGAAGAAAGAACATTTTTTTTTTTTTCTTTTTTTTTTTCAATTTTCAAAACTTTGTGACAAAAAGCGAGATCTGCAAAATACTCACAATACCTCTCAGCAAATAGCTTGGGGTGTCTACTTTCCAAAATGGGGTCATTTGGGGGGGTTTTGTGCCATCTGGGCATTCCATGGCCTCCGAAACTGTAATAGGCAGTGAGAAGTGAAATCAAAAATTTACACCCTTTAGAAAGCCTGAAGGCGGTGATTGGTTTTTGGGGTCCCGTACGCGGCTAGGCTCCCAAAAAGTCTCACACATGTGGTATCCCCGTACTCAGGAGAAGCAACAGAATGTATTTTGGGGTGTAATTCCACATATGCCCATGGCATGTTTGAGCAATATATCATTTAGTGACAACTTTGTGCAAAAAAAAAAATTGTCTTTTTTCCGCAACTTGTGTCAACATATAAAATATTCCATGGACTCGACATGCCTCTCAGTATATAGCTTGGGGTGTTTACTTTCCAAAATGGGGTCATTTGGGGGGGGTTTTGAACTGTTCTGGCATTTTATACACAACATTAGGAAGCTTACATCCACTCTTCTAACCACTTGAAGACAAAGCCCTTTTTGACACTTTTTGTTTACATGAAAACATATTTTTTTTTGCAAGAAAATTATGTTGAACCCCCAAACATTATATATATTTTTAAAGCAAAGGCCCTACAGAATAAAATGGTGGGTGTTGCATTTTTTTTTTTCTACACAGTATTTGCGCAGCGATTTTTCAAACGCATTTTTTGGGGGAAAAATACACTTTTTTTAATTTTAATGCACTAAAACACACTATATTGCCCAAATGTTTGATGAAATAAAAAATATGATCTTAGGCCGAGTACATAGATACCAAACACGACATGCTTTAAAATTTCGCACAAACGCGAATTGGCGACAAACTACATACATTTTTAAAAGCCTTTAAAAGCCTTTACAGGTTACCCCGTTAGATTTACAGAGGAGGTCTACTGCTAAAATTACTGCCCTCGATCTGACCTTCGCGGTGATACCTCACATGCATGGTGCAATTGCTGTTTACATATGACGCCAGACCGACGCTTGCGTTCACCATTGGGCAAGAGCAGGGCAGGACAGGGGTGCTTTTTTTTTTTATTAATTTTGCTTTTTTATTTTATTTTTAAACTGTTGCTTCCATATTTTTTTTTTTTTTTTTTTTATCATTTTTATTGTTATCTCAGGGAATGTAAAAATCCCCTATGATAGCTATAGGTAATGACAGGTACTCTTTTTTGAAAAAACTGGGGTCTATTGGACCCTAGATCTTTCCTCTGCCCTCAAAGCATCTGACCACACCAAGATCGGTGTGATAAAATGCTTTCCCAATTTCCCAATGGCGCTTTTTATATCCGGGGGGGGTCATTCCCTCCCACTGCTTGTAAAAGCAGTCCAGAGGCTAATTAGCCACTAGGATTGCTTTTACATGAAAGCCGGCCGCTGGCTGAAAAGAATGATACCAAGATGATACCTAAACCCGCAGGCATCATTCTGGTATAAACATTCAAAGTCCAGCAACATACCAGTACGTTGCTGGTCCTTGTTGGACATGTATTGTAATCTTTTTTTTCATGCAGCCTGTTGGCTGAACGAAAAAAAAAGATTGATCGGTGGGTATGCCCACCATTAGAATACCGCCCTTCATCCACCCACTTCTAATGATGGGCATACATGCACCATTTATATATGCCGAAGCATGGGGGCATCTTCCCGCAAAAGTTATGCCGCGTACACATGGTCAGACTTTTCCACGGGCAAGCCTCCGTCGGAATTTCGACTGTATGTACGCGGCATTAGGAGCAAAATCGCTCCTCCGCCCCTGCTGCCCCAATGCTTCGGCATATATGCTTTTTTTTTTTTAACTGTGGTGGCGAAATCACCTCCTACAGCACTGGAGTCGCAGGGATCAGGCCTGTCTCTGCGAACGCTGCAGTTATGTGTGTTGTGTTTTGCAAGTGACAGTGATCGATCGATACTGCACTTGGGTGGCCTGGGCTGGACGGAGGGGCAAAACGCAGGTGCTAGCAGGTATCTGGGCTGATTCCGCTAACACTGCGTTTTTGGGAACCCTAAACTGCTGGGGACGCTAGTATAGATCTGATCAGATATTGATCTGTTCAGATACTATACCACTAAGGGGGGTGTATGCGTGGGTGTTAGCGTTACTGGCACTAACCTGACGCTGCCTGGGGTGTGACGCAGACCCTCTCTGACGCTAAAACCTAATTGATATCACCCGCCGGGCGATCAGGGGGTTAAACCTTTATTGGGTTATATACGGCGGATGCCCTGACACTATAAAAAGCAAACTAACTAACCAGCGTCACCCGTAACACTTATATGGTGATTACTGGTGAAAGGGTTAACTAGGGGCAATTAGGGGGTTAAAACCTTTATTAGGTAACATATGGGGGGTACCTGACGCTATATAAAAACCTGCGGCGAACCTAAAAAAAAATTACTGGCTACCGATCTGCATCACCGACACTAAGACAACGATCATAAAAACGATCGCTTA
The DNA here is from genome assembly GCA_029206835.1 of Rana muscosa. NCBI lineage: Eukaryota > Metazoa > Chordata > Amphibia > Anura > Ranidae > Rana > Rana muscosa. Next base: position 24,077,278 of record CM055118.1, read on the forward strand.
GCGACAGTGGTGATAGGGGGTGAAAGGGTTACCTGGGGGGCGATCAGGGGGTTAAACCTTTATTAGATAATATATGGGGGTACCTGACGCTATAAAAACCTGCGGCGAACCTAAAAAAAATTACTGGCTACCGATCTGCATCACCGACGCTAAGACAGCGATCAGAAAAATGATCGCTTAGCGACAGTGGTGATAGGGGGTGAAAGGGTTACCTGGGGGGCGATCAAGGGGGTTAAACCTTTATTAGGTAATATATTGGGGTACCTGACGCTATAAAAACCTGCGGCGAACCTAAAAAAAATTGCTGGCTACCGATCTGCATCACCGACGCTAAGACAGCGATCAGAAAAATTATCGCTTAGTGACAGTGGTGATAGGGGGTGAAAGGGTTACCTGGGGGGCGATCAAGGGGGTTAAACCTTTATTAGGTAATATATGGGGGTACCCAACGCTATAAAAACCTGCGGCGAACCTAAAAAAAATTACTGGCTACCGATCAGCATCACCGACGCTAAGACATCGATCAGAAAAATGATCGCTTAGTGACGGCGGTGCTAGGGGGTGAAAGGGTTACCTGGGGGGTGATCAAGGGGGTTAAACCTTTATTAGGTAATATATGGGGGTACCCGACGCTATAAAAACCTGCGGCGAACCTAAAAAAAATTACTGGCTACCGATCAGCATCGCCGACGCTAAAACATCGATCAGAAAAATTATTGCTTAGTGACCGTGGTGATAGGGGGTGAAAGGGTTACCTGGGTGGCGATCAAGGGGGTTAAACCTTTATTAGGTAATATATGGGGGTACCCGACGCTATAAAAACCTGCGGCGAACGTAAAAAAAATTACTGGCTACCGATCAGCATCACCGACGCTAAGACATCGATCAGAAAAATGATCGCTTAGCGACGGCGGTACTAGGGGGTGAAAGGGTTATCTGGGGGGTGATCAGGGGGTTAAACCTTTATTAGGGGGGGTTAGGGGGCTACACTGGACCTAAAACTAAATGTACTGACACTTTTACAGTCACAAATGTCACTGATTGCAGTGATCACTAAATAAATGGTCACTGCAATCAGTGACACTGTGACTGGGGGCTGGGGGGTGATCTGGGGGTGTCTGGGGGGCCTGGGGGGGCGATTTATGTGCCTATGTGTCCTGGTGTCAGTGTAGTGTTGTGTGCACTAACCTGCATCTTCTCCTGTACGGCGCTCGGTATATGTGAGCGCCGCAGGAGAGATGACATCACTTCCTCCAGCCTGTGTAAACAAGCACACAGGCAGGGGAAGCTCTCATTCGCCGGGAGCGATCGAGAGGGGGTGGCTGGAATCGAACGGCCGTCCCCTCATGCCGGATCGCTCCCGAAGGTAAAACGACTGCTCACTGTAAAGAAGGGGGGTCCGATCGGACCCCCCAACTATACAAAGGCAATCACGTACATATACGTGATTCTGCCTGTCGGTGCCATTCTGCCGACGTATATTTACAGTGGGCGGTCGTTAAGTGGTTAAACATCATTAAAATCACTGCTCCCGAAAAAACGGCCGTTTTTAAAACTTTTTTTGCATTGATACATATCCCCTGGGGCAGGACCCGGGTCCCCAAACCCTTTTTAGGACAATAACTTGCATATTAGCCTTTATAATTAGCACTTTTGATTTCAAAAGTTCGAGTCCATTGATTTTAATATGGTTCTAAAGTTTGCGTGAACTTTCGGTCCGTTCGCAGGTTCTGGTGTGAACCGAACCGGGGGGTGTTCGGCTCATCCCTAGTATTTAATTTGAGCTGTGCATTCAGCTCAGAAGACCAGGCAGAAGGGCAATAGAGGAAAGGGCCTATTAGTTAGGGTGACCAGACATCCCCAGTTTCAGGGGACAGTCCCCTGATTGAGGACACTGTCCCCGGACCAAGTCTGTCCCCGGTTTTGTCCCCGGATTGGATTTGAACAGGGGCTGGGGCAATTTTAAAGACAGTCAGTGCAGAATAAAAAAAAAAAAAATTCTGAATTACACCCCCCCCGATCCGCCGCTCCTATTAGCTTAGGTATTTTTTCCATTATCTGTGCTCCTTTCTGCTGATCATGTGCTGGTCGGACGGAGGGAATATTTCTTCAGTTTGGGGCGCATGCCCATTCCGCTCCGCTCGCATGTTCTTCTGCCTTGGCTCAAGTCCCAGGCCAAGCCGCCTGCCTGTTTATCTCCTTGCCTTCCCTGGTGGAGTGATCTTCCTCCGCTCCCCACCCAGTAGTAGCCCGGAAAGTAAGACTTGACAGGCTGTGAGGCGGGCAGCGACGGGCAGAGAGTTGCTGATTGCCGCCATTACTAGTAAAAAAAAAATATGTCCCCGGATTTCATTTTAAAAATATGGTCACCTTACTATTAGTTAAAACTCAAGTGAGCAGGCAGGTCCAACCCTGCTGGTGGGTCCTCTGAAGTCTTCTACATATATCATTAATAAGGCAGAATTAAACCCAAGAGATTTTCCGTTTACTTTAACCTGTTGAGTAAGTCTGTTATTTTTTAACAGACCAAGCTGTCCAACAAAAGTCATAGACGCATTTTTTTTTTTTCATTTTCTCATGGGTTGAATGAAAAAAAAATATTCCCATTACCACACAAGCAAGTTGGATGGAGGAATTTCCCTTGTCAGGACATTGTATTCTGACAGCAGGACTCTCTGCTGTCAGAATACACTGATTAGTGGCTGCTGATCAATTACGTTTTTCCAGTGTGATCATTCAACAAAAGTAGATCTAATGATCAATTTCTGTCCAACAGGGAGGAGGGATAAACACAGATCAAACCAGATGATTTTTGATCCATCTGTGTCCAGCCTAACACTACCCTCTCCATGGATTAAAAATGCTGCTGTGTGAGGGAGGCTCTGTTGCCCTTCCATAGAGTGGAGCCACCCGAAGACAGGAAGTGAATTACTGGCAGGATCACCAGAAAAAAAAAACGAAAAAAGGAAAACTACTGCAGCCACCACATTTAAAACAGAACTAACCCCACCAATTTAAATGTTCCCAAAACACTTGCATTCTAGACATGCCCCTAGTAATAACTGTCATGCTTACCACTGTGCTTATGCCAGCTCTCAGGCAAACTTTCAAGTCCTTGAATGACCACTGTCATAGCTTAGCTCATGTGCAGCACCATAGCAACTACAGATTAAACAGATGGTACCTTCTTTGGTTGTAAAGAATAGGATAGTTTTGTTCTGTTTTAAGGATCTGTAAGCTGTCATATATCATTTTTTTTTACTATAACCAATGAAGCCCATGCTATAGCTGAAAGACGGCTACAGCGCAGGCTTAAATTGCTGGGAGGGCATACAAAAAATTATTATTATTTTATTTTTATTTTTTACATACTGTCACCAGTTAGTGTCCCCAATCACTGCCACACCTGTTTTATGATAACGCTGTACTGCACTGGTGACAATATGTAAAAAATAAAAATAAAAATTAAAATGTATTTTTTTTTTTTTTTTTTTTAATTTCTTAATTTTCCCAAAAATTGTGACAAAAAATTACAACTTCAAAAAAAATTGCCATGCCTCTTACTAAATACCTTGGACTTTCTACTTTCAAAAAGGGGTAATTTGGGGGATATCTGTACTGTCCTGGTATCAAGAAATATCGGAACTATATCATAATTGATCAGGACTGGTCGATTCCGATATAAGTGTAGCGGGTATTTAAATTGGGGGGAAGCATCTGGGTTATTTAACCCAGATGTACTAATTGTTAGGGAATCTGAGAATCCCTTTTTGTGGTTCTTGGAGGACTCTGGTGGTGCAGGGTTCCCTGTGGCCTGCTGGTGGCGTTGTCGCCCTGGGCTGGAGTTGAACCTGCACTGCAAGACTGCTCCCTTTTTTTGTCCTTTCCTGGCGCTGGTACAGTGGGGCGGGGAACCTGCTGTGACGCAGGGGGAGAGGAGATAAAAGGGGCGGACGCCCTGACCTCGGGGTTCAGAGTTGGAGGACGCGACCTTCAGCCTGGGTGCTGGCGTTCCAGAGTTCCGGGCCCAGGTGCCCTTGACCTGGCCGGAGCGAGAGATGGAGTCTATCCCAGGCACCTTAAGGTGCCTGGGGTGAGGTACTACTGCCGGAGCCTGGTGCCCAGTAACTTGGACTGGGTTCCGCGAGGGTGGAGGAGTTCGAGGGGCCCTAAGGTGTTGGGACCCGTATCTGAGGCGAGGAGGCCGGGGAGTGTAACCCTTCCGGTTAGTCCGGTACAATATTAACCCGGTGACGGCAGAGCCTCTGGTAACTCCCTTGGAGGGATGTCTTCCCCCTGACAGGGGCTGCAACGTAGTGAAGGTAACTCCAGTTCCTGTTCACTAGAGTCGCTGGAAGAGACTCTGAAGCCAAAAATTCTATTTAACAGCCACTGAGCTTAGCAACCGTTGGTGAAACCTCAACAGTTTAGTTTTCTTTGAGGATTGTGCCTTGACCTACTCTCCACAAATATTGAACTGTTCTATGGGTCTCAAACTGTCTGCTCGCAAAGGACTATTTGTTTGCCGTTATGGAATAAATAAGTGTTAGACCTTTTCAGTGTGTGGTACTCCAATTACTGGGAGCAAAGGGGGGTTATCAGCAGAACATACTTGGCTCTAAGCGTAGACACAGGCCCGAATACAACTAGATACTGGCCTTCACCTCTACACGCTGTAATCAAGAGGACATGGGCCGTGGCACACCTCGCTCTCCCCTCCAAGATACCCCTAGACCAGAGCCAGAGTAACCGATGAAGAAGGGGGTGAGGGTGAGGCCGCTACACGTGGGGGCTCGCAAGTCCGGGATGTGTGTTTCGTGTATGGAGCTGGGAACGTCTGTGTTGGGACTTTGGTACCCGGTGGAGTTCCGAGTAGGTCGGCCATGTTGGCAGGCGCGCCACGAGGCACACCATAGCTGCGCAGTTCATGGGCGGGGAGAAGGGAAAGCCCGCGAACAAGTGCAGACTGTGGGAGGAGTCTGGCCATGTGGAAGTAGTCACGTGGGGATTCTGGCGCGTGTTGGTCAGTGCGCAATGGAGCAGCAGACAGTCGGGATGACCTCAAGTACCCCGTGGATTCCGGTTCCTTACCCCATGAAGATGACTTCCTTTGCTGCTTCCATAACAGATACAGGAATAAGACTTAGGCTCCGAGGACGTTTGGCTCTGTATGTATGCAGAGACATAGAGGCCCTCGGTGTGATCTGTCCCGGCTGCTCGGGACTGGTGGTCAGTTTGAAGCCATTCTGGCGATGTGAGTCCTGCAAGGAGTTTCTTTTTGAGGTGGAACCATTCACAGAAAGGCCCCGAGCCTTCCACCTCAACTGCCTAACAGGTACCCGCCACTCCGGGGGAGATCCAGGCCTTTGCGGAGGTTTCTGTGCGCGCTGACCAGGGCAAGGAGAGTGCCCAACCAGAGACTGAGAGAGAAAAATCTGAGGATGCTGCTTCGGTCACCACAAGCTCCCTGCTCCCACCTCCGAAGAGGAAAGTCGGCCTTGTACAGGCATCCTGTGGTCGTGGAAGAGCTTCGCCCCGCTGCTTGCCTGGCCTGGATGGATCCGGCGGGAAAAGCCCTGGACATCCCTGTTCTACTGAAGGCCCAGGTGAGCCAGGGGTTGGGACTGTGTGTGTGGTTGGAGGTGTCGGGAGTCCATTGTCGGTGGAGCCTGTGAGGGAGGGTGATTCCCCATCTACTGGGAATTACCTGCCCGCGGAAATGTACGACACCTCCGACCTGGAATCGCTGTCCGATGATGGCGAGATTGATGAGGTCTTTCACCGTAAGGGTTGGGACAGGATGCCGTTACCCGTGCTCCGCGCACCAAGGGATCTGCCCATGTCAACAGGGGATAGTACACCCCGGGTGGAGGTCCCGGAGGCTGGGGAGGAATCTGGTCTCTTGCTTGCCCTTCCATCCTGTGAATCACCTGCTGTTTCATCCGTTCCGGTGACGGGAACGCAACATTCATTGCTGCTGGCTCCTAGGTCCAAGCCAACGGAGGTAGTTAAAGTACCTCGGCATCCGGAGTCCATTGTCCAGCCTGGAGAAGGAGACCGTGCCACTATGCCACCTCTGGCCCGGCTACAGCGGCTCTTCTGTCAGAGAGTTGCCCGTGAATATGGGTGGGAGTACCCATACCTACCCCGGGACTTGCTTTTTGAAGTGGAGGTCCTGCGGCAGCGATGGTACGATGAGTTTGTCTGGAAAAAGCTCAAAGTGCCCCATGCTCGCCGATATCTTTCATGCTCATCCCCCGTGTCCAAGAAGTTCAAGGACTGTAAAGCGGAGTGGATGTTGGGTCGGCATATCCATGCGGACAAGGTGCTTATTTGTCGCAAGGATGGAGAGAACATTGAGTATAATGTGGAGACTCTTGATAGGCACCTGAAGCCCTTGTTCCTGCCGCACCCAAAGTTCTACCTTTAGGAGAAAAAGAGTCCTGTGTGTTTTCTGTTACTCATTGCTGGACTTTCCGGAGAGCCTTTGCCGGAACGCAATGACTGTGCTCTAGTTTTTTTTTTGATTTGGGCGTTTTACTCTTTTGGAGAAATGGAAGCTGTTACTGTTGTTCTCCCTCCTTCTCCTTGCACTTCAGAGAAATCATTGACTTTGGGGTTTTAGTCAGTGTAGAGAAAAAGAAAAGAAGAAAGTTGTCTGGAAGATTCAACCAAGTGCTATTACCATGGCACTGTCACCAGGTGGCGGTGCTGCGCAACGACTGTTTTTTTTTTTTACACTTGCATCACCATGCTCATTGGAGCGAATGGGTCTTTTCAAGGAGAGGCCCGTTCATTCCAAGAAAGACACACATTGTGTTAGGATGTTTGTGTTTTTTTTCCCCTCTGCAGGAGATTCGTCTGTCAAGGCTACTGAGTATGGGTGGTCCTTAGATAGTCAGGGGGAGGATGATGCATTTGTAAATGTCAGAAGTGTATTACTGAAAGTTTTACTGTTTTATATTTTCCCTTTCCCATTCTAGGTCTTGGCACAATTCAGGGTCAAATTGTGTAGTTGGTCTCTGGGTCAGACTTATGCTGACATTTCTTGGGAGACGTGGGATTGCACAGACACTGGGGACCAGTGTCAAATTACAGGGGGGAGAGTGTAGCGGGTATTTAAATTGGGGGGAAGCATCTGGGTTATTTAACCCAGATGTACTAATTGTTAGGGAATCTGAGAATCCCTTTTTGTGGTTCTTGGAGGACTCTGGTGGTGCAGGGTTCCCTGTGGCCTGCTGGTGGCGTTGTCGCCCTGGGCTGGAGTTGAACCTGCACCGCAAGACTTCTCCCTTTTTTTGTCCTTTCCTGGCGCTGGTACAGAGGGGCGGGGAACCCGCTGTGATGCAGGGGGAGAGGAGATAAAAGGGGCGGACACCCTGACCTTGGGGTTCAGAGTTGGAGGACGCGGCCGCACCCAGGCACCTTCAGCCTGGGTGCTGGCATTCCGGAGTTCCGGGCCCAGGTGCCCTTGACCTGGCCGGAGCGAGAGATGGAGTCCATCCCAGGCACCTTAAGCCTGGGGTGAGGTACTACTGCCGGAGCCTGGTGCCCAGTAACTTCGACTGGGTTCCGTGAGGGTGGAGGAGTCCGAGGGGCCCTAAGGTGTTGGGACCCATATCTGAGGCGAGGAGGCCGGGGAGTGTAACCCTTCCGGATAGTCCGGTACAGCATTAACCCGGTGACGGCGGGGCCTCTGGTAACTCCCTTGGAGGGATGTCTTCCCCCTGACAGGGGCTGCAACGTAGTGAAGGTAACTCCAGTTCCTGTTCACTAGAGTCGCTGGAAGAGACTCTGAAGCCAAAAATTCCATTTAACAGCCACTGAACTTAGCAACCATTGGTGAAACCTCAACGGTTTAGTTTTCTTTGAGGATTGTGCCTTGACCTACTCTCCACCAATACTGAACTGTTCTATGGGTCTCAAACTGTCTGCTCGCAAAGGACTATTTGTTTGCCATTATGGAATAAATAAGTGTTGGACCTTTTCAGTGTGTGGTACTCCAATTACTGGGAGCAAAGGGGGGTTATCAGCAGAACAGACTTGGCTCTAAGCGTATACACAGGCCCGAATACAACTAGATACTGGCCTTCACCTCTACACGCTGTAATCGAGAGGACATGGTCCGTGGCGCACCTCGCTCTCCCCTCCAAGATACCCCTAGACCAGAGCCAGAGTAACCGATGAAGAAGGGGGTGAGGGTGAGGCCGCTACATAAACAAACAAACATTCTCCTTTGCTCGCAGTGGTTAACCCAGGGGTACACAGTGCAAAATCCATTTTTTGCGCCAATGGCCTTGCTGCCCTCTCAGGACAATGGGTATCCTCAGACTGAAAAACGTCAAAAATGAAAAAGGGAGCACCAACCTAGCGCATTACCTCAATAAATATATTCCAAGATAAAAACAGCAATAAATAAACTCACGAATGTGAATTAAGTAAACGTCATATCAAGTGACATCAACTGCCTGAAGGTCTAATCTTGTCCATCGGTACTGCCAGAAGACCAGGAGGCATCCAAAAATGGCTGATGCGTGTCAAGAGCAAACCCTCTTCCTCAAAGCCAGGGTAGTGAATTATCTTGGAGCCCTTTTCATTTTTGTTGATTTTCAGATATATACCTTAGTTTGTGGACTCTATAAATTTCCTACAGAATAAATAATATACACTGATTTCAGTTACTTTCACCAAAAAAATATAGCAGAATACATTTCAGCCTAAATTTATGAAGAAAGATTATTTATTTGCAAACTTTTATAACAGAAACAAAGAAAAACATGTTTTTTTTCAAAATTTACGGTCTTTTTTTGTTTATTTAGCAAAAAGTAAAAAACAGAGTGGTGAATAAATATTACCAAAAGAAAGCTCTATTTGTGTGATTTTTTTATTTTTATTTTATATGGGTACAGTGTTACATGACCATTCAAAGGGCGCCAGCGCTGAAAGATGAAAATTTGCCTGGGCAGAAAGAGGGTAAAAGAGCTCAGCATTGAAGTGGTTAAACAGACTTCATTGTTAAGTAGGTATAAACAAAATAGGGAATAATCTGGCCTTTTACTGAAATCAGCCTTGCCACATTATAGTCACATTGTTGGATAGCCTATAATCTCATGAGAGCTTGATTTATTGTCTATCTCGATAGTCAGAGAGAGAAAGAAAAAGAGATACATGTACTGCTGTATGTGTTTTTGTGTTGTGTTTATAATGTTTATGTCTAATAAAAATGTTTATGTATAATGTTATGTTTATGTCTTTATTTTTGAGAACTTCTGCTTGTAACTGGTTTGCATTTCCCCCCATCCTCCATTTTACAGAACACACACTGAATTAATTTGCTAGAAAATGTTCTGCCAGAATTTCTGTTCTTGGAAAGGGTGAGGTTACAACTTTTAATCGTATCCCTGAAAAAATGTATCTGCAATAAAGAAATAAACAAAATAAAAATGAAGGATTTGTCTCACAGCTGCATAATGGTCTTTTCAGCTTGCTTTTTTGTTGGTGGCATCATTAGTTGCTAAGGGTATTGTATTGTGGAATATTTTAGCTCCAAAATTTGCAATTCAAGATTAGCAGTTAAAATGCATCACAATTTAGCTCACTGTAGAGTAAAAACAGTATGCAAAATGGACATCATTGACAAGTCAACAGTGGTAGGATGAAAAATTAATTGTTCTTGTATAGTGCAGTTCCACAGTTTTATACCATCCCGGTACAAAAATAAAAACAAATCCAGTACTAGCTACCTACTGTAGCACACAGACCCTTTTCTCCTGCTTACCTCCACCTTGCAGGGATAAAAACAAACCGTGCCACATGCCCGGATCCTCCTGGTTTAGAAGGTTGAGCAGTGTTCTTTCATTTTGGGTCCTGCAGCGAGTTACCTCCATCCATTGGTTCTCGTCCCTAGAGTATAGGGAAAAGTCTATGTTCCTTCCCCAGAGAAAGTCAATGTCCACACAACTTCAACTCCAACAAAGAGTTTATTTTCCTTTGCCTCAGTTAACGGGGAAATTGAAGAGAGAAAGAAGCTAGCGAAGTTAGGAGGTAGATTCAGGCACATACCACTTAGCTTACTCGTCGTCACTCGATCCCGAGTGGGTTTAGCTCACTCGGATAGGTCCCTCTCACAGTTCTAGCAGCCGGAGTGCAGCTCGAACAATACTGTAACTTTGTCCCCTCCGCATGGGATGGGTTCAGGAATATTCTCTAATAGAGCAGAATCCTGTTATTCCTGAATCCAGAACTTTACTTGAACCTCTGTAAAACTAAAAGAACCAATGATGCCAATGGGCACTTTACAGGGTTATCTTGCGGAGCAAGGAATCCTTCCCTCTGACAGGTCACCAGGCCTCTCCCGAGACAGCAACCTACTATCACTCATCTCTTCCGTGGGACCGATCCTCCCCTGGCTTCCTCTTAGTCAAAGCGGATTACCCTCACCTGGGTACCCTGGGACTCCAGTGTTCTAATTGTAGGCCCAGTTGAAGGTACTGGGCCCACCTGGAACGTTGTAGCCTCAGGCTAAAGGTGTCCGAGACTCCTCGGTCAGATCACGCACCTCCATGGGGCACACTCCCTTGCCCTCCTCCAGGGGCACGCCTCTCCTCCCCTCGCGTCTGCCCCTTATGTATCCCCTCCCGGCACGCACAGCAGGCGAAACCCCGCCCCCGCACGGTAGCCGAGAAAGGACACCTAATCACGCCACTGTGTCACCTGAGGTTCAACCCCAGGCCTAGGCAACAGCGCCACCCACAGGCCAAAGGGGAACCGTACACCAGACAACACTTACAGCAGGGCAGAGTCTAGTATAACAAATCAGAGAACCTGAGCCCACTATGGCTCATACTACCCCTAAATTGAGTACATAGCGACCCCCATATTGAGGTACCCGCTACACTACTATAGTCACATTTCTTGTCAAATTACATTATTTTGTGTTAGTAAATATTGTAGATAACATCATTCCCCAATTATGAAGCACTGTCAGGTTTTCTCCATTAGAGAGATTTATCCTCACTTACTGTCTGCCACAACATTATTCATACAAGAGATGAGGGTCCACCCTCACAGCACCACAGACAGAAATATAAATGCATTTTTCTGGTACAATAGTTTTTAGTTTTTATTGAGAATAACAATATAACATAATACAAGCTGAACATGTACCGTAAATCCCACACAGGGGATTGGAACAGATAAAAGAACATGTAAACGTAGAAGGAACACACTTTTTTGGGGTTAATCAAAGCAAAAGTGCAAAAACATCTGGCATCCAGTGACAGAAATGGCAACAAGTTTCCTGGCATGGTGGCCCAGAACTGAGTGGAGCAAAAGGGATCCGAGTTCAAGTCAGGAGGGGGAAAATTAATAAGAGGGAGGGAAAGAAAAAATGGGGGGGGGGTGGTTCGGGGAAGAGAATGGAGTAGGGGAAAAGGAGGTAGGCAAATGCACGTGAGAAAGAGAAGGAAAGTATAAACAGGACTAAGTAAGAGAAGAAGGCAGAACCTGCCGGCTGGGCTGCAGTCTACAGCAGTCTGGAATACCCAGGCTGGACAGGGGCAGAGTGGGGAGAGCATAGGACCACCACGGGCTCCACACAGGAAATTTGGAGTGGGAGTAGTGGAGAATGCTAGTGATTTTCTTGTGGATCATGAGGGCAGTCTAATTCTTCTCCACTATCTAAAACTAAAAAGTTTTTGTCTCAGCATACAATTTAAAGCAGAAATACCTAAGTCAGTCTTTGTAAGTGATGCAACATACAGTCAGGTCCATAAATATTGGGACTTCGACACAATTATAATATTTTTGGCTCAATACACCACCACAATGGATTTGAAATAAAATGAACAATATGTGCTTTAACTGCAGACTTTCAGCTTTAATTTGAGAGTATTTGCATCCAAATCAGGTGAACCGTGTAGAAATTACAACAGTTTGTATATGTGCCTCCCACTTTTTAAGGGACCAAAAGTAATGGGACAATTGGCTGCTCAGCTGTTCCATGGCCAGATGTGTGTTATTCCCTCATTGTCCCATTTACAAGGAGCAGATAAAAGGTCCAGAGTTAATTTCAAGTGTGCTATTTGCATTTGGAATCTGTTGCTGTCAACTCTCAATATGAGATCCAAAGAGCTGTCACTATTAGTGAAGCAAGCCATCATTAGGCTGAAAAAACAAAACAAACCCATCAGAGAAATAGCAAAAACATTAGGTGTGGCCAAATCAACTTGTTGGAACATCCTTAAAAAGAAAGAATGCATCGGTGAGCTCAGCAACACCCGGAAGACCACGGAAAACAACTGTGGTGGATGACCGAAGAATTCTTTCCCTGGTGAAGAAAACACCCTTCACAACAGTTGGCCAGATCAAGAACACTCTTCAGGAGGTAGGTGTATGTGTGTCAAAGTCAACGATCAAGAGAAGACTTCACCAGAGTGAATACAGAGGGTTCACCACAAGATGTAAACCATTGGTGAGCCTCAAAAACAGGAAGGCCAGATTAGAGTTTGCCAAACAACATCTTGAAAAGCCTTCACAGTTCTGGAACAACATCCTATGGACAGATGAGACCAAGATCAACTTGTACCAGAGTGATGGGAAGAGAAGAGTATGGAGAAGGAAAGGAAATGCTCATGATCCAAAGCATACCACCTCATCAGTGAAGCATGGTGGTGGTAGTGTCATGGCGTGGGCATGTATGGCTGCCAATGGAACTGGTTCTCTTGTATTTATTGATGATGTGACTGCTGACAAAAGCAGCAGGATGAATTCTGAAGTGTTTCGGGCAATATTATCTGCTCATATTCAGCCAAATGTTTCAGAACTCATTGGACGGCGCTTCACAGTGCAGATGGACAATGACCCGAAGCATACTGCGAAAGCAACCAAAGAGTTTTTTAAGGCAAAGAAGTGGAATGTTATGCAATGGCCAGGTCAATCACCTGACCTGAATCCGATTGAGCACGCATTTCACTTGTTGAAGACAAAACTGAAGGGAAAATGCCCCAAGAACAAGCAGGAACTGAAGACAGTTGCAGTAGAGGCCTGGCAGAGCATCACCAGGGATGAAACCGAGCGTCTGGAGATGTCTATGCGTTCCAGACTTCAGGCTGTAATTGACTGCAAAGGATTTGCAACCAAGTATTAAAAAGTGAAAGTTTGATTGATGATTGTTAATCTGTCCCATTACTTTTGGTCCCTTAAAAACTGGGAGGCACATATACAAACTGTTGTAATTCCTACACCATTCACCTAATTTGGATGCAAATACCCTCAAATTGAAGCTGAAAGTCTGCAGTTAAAGCACATCTTGTGTGTTTAATTTCAAATCCATTGTGGTGGTGTATAGAGCCAAAAAGATTAGAATTGTGTCGATTTCCCAATATTTATGGACCTGACTGTATTTAAAGTGATTGTAAGTCTCTTTTTTAATAAAAAATAACAAACATATTATAATTACCTCCTCTGTGCAGTGGATTTGCACAGAGCAGCCTGGATCCTCCTTCTCGGATCCCTCTTCTGTGCTCCTGGCCCCTCCCTCCTGTTGAGTGCCCCCACAGCAATCAGATTGTTATGGGGACACCCGAGCCGAGACACAGCTCCCTGTGTTCATTCAGACATGGAGTTGTGGCCCAGCCCTTCCCCCTTTCTATTCTCATTGGCTGACTGACTTTGATTGACAGCGGCGGGAGCCAATGGTGCCGTGCTGCTGTCTCAGCCAATGAGGAGGGTAGTCCCGGAGGGCCGTGACATTCCTACATCACTGGAGCTAGAGCAGTGGTTCTCAACTCCTGTCCTCAGGACCCACTAACAGGCCAGATTTTAAGTATTACCTTGGTGAGATGCAGACTAGAATACTGCAATCCCTGAGCAGCAAATTATATCACCTGTGATGCATTTCAGTTATCTTGCAAACCTGGCCTGTTGGTGGGCCCTGAGGACTGGAGTTGAGAACCACTGAGCTAGAGGAATCTCAAGTAAGAATTAGAAAAACACTCCTAAACCCACATCCGTATTTGAGGGTAAATATTAGAAAAAAGGGGGGCCAATATTTTGGCCCCCCTTTTTTTCTAATATTGAGTCTCAAGTAAGTATAATGCCCCATACACACGATCATTTTTAATGTCATTTTTAAAACTGACGTTTTTCTTGTCATTTTTTTTTCTTGTTTCCTCTCAAGCCTGTCTTGCGTACACACCATCATTTTAAAAAATGTTCAAGCAAAGCGCAGTGACGTACAGCACGTACGACGGCACTATAAAGGGGAAGTTCCGTTCGAATGGCGCCACCCTTCATGTTAGTAAAGTTTGTTGAGAGACGATTCGCTCTTTTCAGTCTTGTGCTTTTCAGTCCGTTACTGCGTGACGAATGTGCTATCTCCATTACGAACGCTAGTTTTACCAGAACGAGCGCTCCCGTCTCATACTTGATTCTGAGCATGCGCGTTTTTTTCACGTCGTTAAAGCATACACACTATCGTTTTTCACGTCGTTAAAAAAAACGACATGAAAAACGACGTGAAAAAAGAGAGCATGTTCGAAATTTTTAATGGCCGTTTTTCACGTCATTAAAAATGCTCTGGAGCATACACACGATCATTTTTAATGGCCATTTTTTTTAATGGCATTTTTAATGGCATGAAAAATGATCGTGTGTATGGGGCATTAGGGGGGCTGAGGAGGGCTGCTGCACTCAGAATGCATAGAATGCATTGCCACTTCCCACCCGGCCACTGCATATGTACGGCCGGGTGGGCGCTCTCTCCTTCTGAGTGGACGTTCAGGAATGTCCCTCAGAAGGAGGGGGATGCGCTTGTGTCACCCGGGCACGGCACATGTCAGATCGGCAGGAGAGCTCTGCGATTGGCCCTCCTGATTACATGAAGGCCGTGTCCAATCACAGCCGTCATGTGATGTAAACAGAGAGCCGGGTGCTAGGCGATCAGCTCTCCTCTCCTCACACATTAGTTGTCGGTGAGGAGAGAAGAGCTGATCGCTGCAGCCGGCTGGTGATCAGTGTGTATGAGCTGTTTTTTAGTAGCCTAGTAACACACAATGTAAAACACACATGTCCCCAAAACACATGTCCCCACACACATGTCCCCAAATAGTAAAAACACCTATCCCTCACCTCACATAAGTAACAGTAAAATCATATGTCCCAATGATCATCTGCACACATATGTCCGTGATCACCTGCGCACATCTGTACATGATCATTTGCGTACATATGTCCATGATCACACGAACCAATTATTATACACTTAATGGGATTTTTTTTAGCAAAGACATGTAGTAGAATACATTTTGGCTTAACCACTTCAGCCCCGGGCCATTTTAATGCTAAAGGACCAAGCCCCTTTTTGCGATTCGGCACTGCGTCGCTTTAACTGACAATTGCGCGGTCGTGCAATGTGGCTCCCAAACAAAATTGACGTCCTTTTTTTCCCACAAATAGAGCTTTCTTTTGGTGGTATTTTATCACCTCTGCGGTTTTTATTTTTTGCGCTATAAAACAAGAATAGAGCGTCAATTGAGAAAAAAATTCAATATTTTTTACTTTTTGCTATAATAAATATCCCCAAACAAATATACAGTAAACCCCCCTCCATCACGGGGGTTACGTTCCGGACCCACCTGCGAAAAGTGAACAACCGCGAGATAGAAAGACCCTATTTAAATACACCCTAGGCATGTTTTGTTAATTTTTTAATAGCATTTAAAGGTCTTTAAACACACTTTTACGCAATAGAAACACATAAAAGATAAAGAGAGATCAAGAGGATTTTTAAAACACAAAAATATTGTGTTAACAGTATACTGTACACTACAGTAAAAAATAGAGTACAGTACCGTATTGTATGTACTGTACTCAGCAGAAAAGAAGATGACTATAAGCATCAAATAAGCAAATAAGAGCAGCTACTGTTCTTCTGAAGGCGCAGGTTCAGCAGGCGCTTCTTCAGGTGTAGGTGGGTCGTCTACTTGCTGCTCCAGAACCTCCACTTCTACATCAGAGGTGGCCGTGGAGGTACTTGGGATGGATGCGGCCTTCTTCTGTTTTGTGAAGAACATAGTTATAGGCAGTTGCTGGGCGTGTTTCTTCTTTTGAGCGAGGAGGTTTTTGTACACCTGGATGGCTCCATCAATGCTGTTTTGGAACTGCAGTGAACGAACCATGTCAGGATCCCACTCAGCTAACATCTGTTTCAGGTCATTGGCTGTACGCATGACCCTGCCAAGGCGCTCAATTGACAAACCTTCATCTTCTTCCTCCTCCTCCTGTTCCTCCACTTCTTCCTCACTCACTGACTTGGTGAGTTCTGTCAGATCCTCATCGGTTAGTGGAGCTGAATGGGTTTGAATTAGGTCATTGACGTCGTCCTGGGTCATATCCTGAAAACCTTCACCTCCTAGCAACTTCGCCAGCCTAATTGCCTTGTCCACAGCTGAATGATGAACTCTGTCAGGAGAGAACCCTTCATAATCGTGAATAATTTCTGGCCAAAGCTTCTTCCAACAGGCATGCACAGTCTCCTTCTTCATCTCCTTGAGGGCCTTTTGTATGTTCTCCAGACAGGTTCCAATGGTGTAATTACACCAGTAGTCCTTCAAATTAAAATTTTCATCATTGTTCATGGATTCGACAAGATGATTCAAGGAGTTGCGAGTGTACAGCGCCTTGAATGCTCGTATCATACATTGGTCCATGGGCTGTATTAAAGACGTGGTGTTGGGTGGAAGGAACTCAACTTGCACTCCTTCGTACGACAGATCCATGGCGTGGCCTCCTGCATTATCCATAAGCAGAAGCACCTTAAAATCAATGCCAAGTTGGGCAAGGTAGACCTTGACGGCTGGGATGAAACAATTATGGAACCACTCAGTTGTGAGGATTTTAGTCATCCAAGCCTTAGTGTTATGCATCCAATGAACTGGTAGCTGGTTCTTGTTTTTATGCCTCAGTGCTCTGGGGTTCTTGGCCTTGTAGATCAGGGCTGGCTTGATCATAAACCCAGCAGCATTTCCACACATAACCAAGGTTACTCTGTCCTTATAAGCCTTGAATCCAGGGGCTCGGGCCTCCTCCTTCATAATGTAGATCCGTTTGGGCATTCTCTTCCAAAACAAGCCGGTCTCATCCATATTAAAGACTTGCACTGGTTGGTACCCACCCTCCTCGATGATACTCTTGAAGGTCTCATTGGTGTACCTTGCAGCAGCTTCTTTGTCGGCAGATGCAGCTTCACCTTGCAATGAAACGCTCTTCAACTGATAGCGTTTCTGGAAGCGGTCAAACCATCCCTTGCTGGCAGAAAAACCTCCTGATGAAGATGTACTAGAAGGCTGATCAGGATTGTCGCTGTCTGACTGTTCGGCTGCGGCAGCGCCTCCTTCAGAGCCTCCTTGATTGGCAAAAGTGTCGTACAGCTTCTTTGCCTGAGTCCTGATGGTGTTACCATCCAATGTGATGCTTTTTTTTTTGCAATCTTGGATCCAAATGGCCAACACAGTTTGCATCCTAACAATGTTTTTATTGCGGGAAGAAACAACTCTTTTTGCAGCTTGGTTGATGGACAGTGCAGAAGTTGCCCTGATATTCTTCTCATCCTTCTTGATCTAGCAAAACGTTGACTCATTCATACCATAATGGCGGGCTACAGCAGCATAACTCTGTCCTTCCTTTATCATATCAAGAAGTTTCACCTTCTCCTGAATCGTAAGGAACTTCCTCTTCTTTTTTGGCTCACCAGAAGCCGTAGCCTTAGATGATGGGCGTTTGGGTGGCATCCTTGCAGCTATCCTTGCTTGTGGTTGGCAAAGTTACCGCCCCCTCTAACGTCACCACGCTCAGTGCGGTCCACGAGCGAGGCATGCGTTCCACCGCAGCCTCGCTCTGATTCACCGCTACATAACTGCGAAATGGCTAAATATTACCGCGATATCAGAATAACAGGTCCTAACTAAAATAGCGCGATATACCAGGACCGCAAAAACTGAACCGCGATAGAGCGGGGGTTTTCCTGTATAAAAAAACATTTTTTTTCCTCAGTTTAGGACGATACGTATTCTTCTACATATTTTTGGTAAAAATAGGCACTTATTGATTGGTTTGCACAAAAGTTATAGCTTCTACAAAATAGAGGATAGTTTTATGGCATTTTTATTAATAGTTTTTTTTTACTAGTAATGGCAGCGATCAGCGATTTTTATCATGACTGCGACATTATGACGGACACATCGGACACTTTTGACACATTTTTGGGACCATTGTCATTTTTACAGCGATCAGTGCTATAAAAATGTACTGATTACTGTGAAAATTACACTGGCAGTGAAGGGGTTAACCTGTAGGGGCGCTGAAGGGGTTAAGTGTGACCTAATGAGTTATTCTTACTGTGTGGGGGCGTGGCTTGGCTTGTGATGTCACTGATCGTCGTTCCCTATGACAGGGAACAGACGATCAGTGACAATCTCACTAGGAAGAACGGGGAAAAGTTTGTTTACACTTACCTCTCCCCGTTCTTCAGCTCTGTGACCTGATCGCGGGACACCGGCCGCTGGCGCGCACGACCCATGGCTGAGCTCTTAAAGGGCAATGTACCTGTACGTGCTCATGCCCAGCCGTGCCACTCTGCTGACGTATATGTACAGGCGGCGGTCCTTAAGTGGTTAAATTTATGACAAAATTCGATTTTATTGGATTTCTTTTAAAATAGAATAAACAAAATATTGTTTTTTTTCCAAATTTTCACCCTTTTTTCACTTATATCGCAAAAAATAAAAAACGGAGTCGTGAATAAATACCAGCAAAAGAAAGTGCTATTTGTGTGAACAAAATTATAAAAAAACTTAATTTGGGTACAGCGTAGCATGACCGCACAATTGTCATTGAAAATGCGAGAGCGCTGAAAGCTGAAAATTGGCCTGGGAAGGAAGGGGGGTGAAAGTGCCCAGTATTGATGTGGTTAAGAACTGAGCAATATATTATAGCACGGTACAGTGTTTGCTATCTCCCATTCAAATTTTACAGGGTTTTGCTTGAAGATGGGCTTTTAAACTACAGTTTAATTTAGGACTAGTAGTTAGGGAGCTTTAGGCTTAGGTTATGGGTTGAGGTTTGGTGGAGGGATAGGGCTTAGGCGGTTAGCATCATGTTAATATTATAAAGGTTAATCCAAACTAGAACCACACTTCCTAGTGTGCTGGCCAGGGCAAGACTAAATATATGGTGCTTTTATGCTAATTGTAAAAGGTTACATTTTCACAATTTATTACAGCGATATGGGTCACTTTTTAGACCTAAATTAAGGGTTAAGTTAAAGGGTTTACTCTCACACCAGTGGACGCATGTTGTAATGTGCATTGTGTAGTGGGGTGTGATGTTTTGTTACAATGCATTCAGGGCCGTCATCAGGGGGGTACAGGCAGTACACCTGTAAGGGGCCCGGAGGTCCCCAGGGGCCCGGATGGCAACCCCCCTTTTTTTTATTTTTTTTATTTATTTATTTATTTTTTATTTTTATTTTTTTGTAAGGGGCCCAGAGGTCCCCAGGGCCCCGGATGGTGACCCCCCTTTTTTATGTATTTTTTATAAAAAAAAATGTTTTTATTTATTTATTTATATTTATTTATTTTTGTAAGGGGCCCAGAGGTCCCCAGGGCCCCGGATGGCAATACCGCCCCCCCCTTTTTTATAAAAATATATTTTTTTTATTTACTTTTTTATAAAAAAAATATTTGTTGTAAGGGGCCCAGAGGTCCCCAGAAGCCTGGATGTCCCCGGGGCCCCGGATGGTAACCACCTTTTTTTTCATGTATTTTTTATAAATAAAAAAAATTAATTATTTTTTATTTTATAAATTTTTTGTAAGGGGCCCAGAGGTCCCCAGGGCCCCGGATGGCAACCCCCCCTTTTTTTTTGTTCTTTCTTCGTCCGTCAGCACCCCCCCGCTTCTCAATTCGTGGCACCCCCGCTTCTCAATTTGCGGCCGGCAGCACCCCCCCCCCGGTTCTCCTCTGCTCCAGGGGGCCCATGCCTGAAGCTGTGTAAGGGGCCCCAAAATTCCTGATGGCGGCCCTAAATGCATTGCAGTGTTTACTTTTTTTCCCTGATTGAAAGGTCCCAAAATGATACTTCATTAAGCCCAATGCACAACAGTGCATTTTTGTACAATGCACTGCATAAAACCATGCTGCAGTTTTTGCAAATCAAACCAGCACATAAGTAGGGTGTGAACAGGGCACATAAAAAAAACAATTGTTCTCTCTGTGTCCTTGCACTGAGCCTGTGTTGTTCAACGCAGCTGAGTGCATCTTGTACTGTACAGTGAAATGCTATAGTTACTTACCTGACAGAGGAGAGGCTTCACTGATGCAGCACCACAGATTCTTTCATTCATTTATTCATTAGCGCTGTAACTTAAGAGGCACTGCTGGCGGGCACCCTTGGCAAACTGAAGAGAGAAAAGTTGTGGTGCAGGGCATGTAGCATGCTATGCCAAATGGTGCACATGGTGCACAATGGTCCAAATACTGCAGCTGCTGACTTTTAAAAAATGGACACTTACCTGTCCAGCGCGCCCGCGATGTCAGCAGACGAGGCTGAGCAATTGCTCGGTCCTCGAATGCTGCCGCCGCCATGCTCGGTGAGGAAATCAGCGGCTTGCGGCTCACTGCCCGGTTCCCTACTGCGCATGCGCGAGTAGCGCGGCGCGCCGTCACTGGTCACCGCTCTCTACTGGGAACAGTGTGTTTCCCAGGAGACAGCGGGGGGGACGGGAAGTGGCGTAGACTCCCACGGGAGTCTATGCCCGGAAGTGGGTGCAAATACCTGTCTTAGGCAGGTATCTGCACCCTCCTCCAAATGTGTCACCGGAGGGGGGGAGGGTTCCGAAAAGCGGAAGTTCCATAT
This sequence comes from Rana muscosa, assembly GCA_029206835.1. NCBI lineage: Eukaryota > Metazoa > Chordata > Amphibia > Anura > Ranidae > Rana > Rana muscosa. The sequence goes on from CM055118.1 coordinate 24,098,191, forward strand.
TTGGGTGGAACTCCGCTTTAAAGCTTAACAGGAGGCAAATTTTTTTGTTGTTGTTTTCATTTTGGATAGAGTAAGGGAGAGTTATAACTCCCGTCAGTTTTTTTTCTTTGCCATCTGTGTCCGATTGGGGAGATTTCCCTTTATTTCCTTTCCCAAAGCCAAAACAGGAAATTAGAGGAAATCCCTTCAAAGTGAGGGAATCCTGGTTTGTCACTAGGATCACCAGAATTAGAGTCATCATTGGTAAGAATTCCCCTCCATTAGTGTTCAACACAAAATCTGGGATTTTATTTTACTTTCACTTGCAATGATAACGGTAAACATGACAAATAGTGAGGGTGAATCTCCTTACGTTGTACTCCTTACGTTGTACTCCATCCAAAACTTAAAAAAAAGTTTTGCCTTTAGTCAAACCTCACCTCTTCAAACCTCCTTACTTTACATGGCAATGGTTACATTTTGCTTAAGCCTACTAGCTAACCACACTTTGCGTACATATGCTGTATCCCTTGTAACAAAAAAATACACCTATTACTGTTCCACGAGCAAGAGACACACGGGGTGTGTCCATTGAGGTATGCAAAAACTGGTGTCGCTCTGCATAGAAACCAATACATTTCTAGGTTTTATTGTCAAAGTTTAATTAAACAAGAAGTTAAAAGCTGATTAGCTACCATGTACAGCTGCACCACATTCTGAGTGCTCCAGTTTTAGTAAATCTCCCCCCCCCCATAGACACACATAAACCTCAGGGCAAAGGATTTGTTCTTAAAAATTTAACTCTAGGGGTCTCCAAAGTACGGCCCACGGGCCACATCCGGCCTGCTAGGACGTTTTGTCCAGCCCGCTGCTACAGTCATCAGACTCACTGCAGGGACGTACTCTGCTGGAGTTGCAGGACTTGCTCTGCATTCTGACTGTCAGAAAGGTCTTGCCAGAAACAGAAGATCTGTGCAAGCTGGTGCGTGATTGCGGGTGCCAATGCGCATGTGCGAGCGTGCACGTGCATGCTCACGTGCGATTCCTGGCACCAAATGGGCTTTTTTTTTCTGTTTGTGTGAAAAAAAAGATACAAATTTTGTTTAGGTACAGCATTGCATGACCACGTAATTACAAGTTAAAGTAGTGCACTGCTAAATAGCAAAAAATTACCTGATCATAAAGGCGGTAAAATCTTCCGGAGCTGAAGTGGTTGAAGAAGAATTTCATTAAAATAGTTGGCAATTACTTAACAACTAGCAGCCTGGGACAATGAACACTTTGGCATACCTCCCAACTTTGTGAGATGGGAACATGGGACACCTATTAGCAAAAGTATGTAGGCAAAGGGAACATCCCAATTGTTAAAAAAAAAAAAAGATTGGTTAAACTCACAAGTGCTTTTTTTTACGACTACTATTCCTCTATACTGGCTTTTGAAATTTATAAATGCAGCAATTTAGAAATTGGATGAAAGGTTTAGCACTGGGAAACACTTTTTTATAGATAAATAGTGCATTTTATATACAACTATATAGATCAGACCAAAATGAAGGACACAAGAGGGGGAAAGAGGGACAGAGGGACTTTGTTCCAAATCAGGGACAGTCCCTCGAATTTAGGGACAGTTGGGAGCTATGACTTTGGTCAAGACTATGTATTATACAGTGCAGCTTACAAAGTAGAGCAGTCAGAAATATGTAATGTACAACATAATGTATAAAGTGCTGCAGTCAGGAGAATGTAACATATGGCATAGTTTATTAAGTGCAGCAATTTGGAATAGGTCTAGTACAGTGGTCTCCAAACTGCGGCCCGGAGGCCAGATGTGGCCCTTTGCTTGCTTTTATCTGGCCCCTAGTGCACTATTTCATCCACTAAGACCAGTGAAGGGACCCAATTTCTCCCCATGGCACCAAAGATGGGGATGGGGATTTCCTCCCAATGACACTAACAATTGGGCCCAATGACACCAATGATGGGGTACAATTCCTCCCACTGACACCATCAATGGGGCGCAACTCCTCCCACTGACACCAACGATTGGGTCAGAATTCCTGCTAATGACACCAAGAAGCGGGCACAATTCCTCCCAATGATGCCACGAATTGGGCCCAATGACGGGGCACCATTCCTCCCACTGACACCAAAGATGGGTCTTTGTTTTTTCCTGCTGACGTCGGGACCTTTTCCGGCCCATCTAAAGTCAGCATTACAGTAAACTGGCCCCCTGTTTAAAAAGTTTGGAGACCCCTGATCTAGTATGCTAAGTGTAAAAGGAAGATGCATACCCTTACACTGGTTATCAGTGAGAACTCAGCTAAAAAGATCATTGGTGTCAGGTCATAGTTTCTTACAAATTCATCCAACATTGCCTAAACTTTGTCTGGGTGTAGCTAGACCTGGGGCACCAAACAAGGGGACCAGGGTTATGTGCCCTAAGTGCTGGGGCCTACAATGTCCATCAAAGCACATTAAAGGAATACTGATGGCTACAACAGCACATGAAGAATCATTCCATGAAATGCATCTCTAATGTGCAGCTTTCTTTAGATTTAGGCTCAAATATAATCTACACAAGTCCAGGGCCGTCGGAACAGGACAGGCAAAACAAGCAATTGCTTGGGGCCCCGAGCTGGCCTGGGGCCCCAGCCTAGGATGCCTGCCTGCTGCCTGTCACTGTCCTGGATTTCCAAATTCCGCCCTGGGTCGATCTAAATGCACGATCGATCTGACAGTGGACCCCCCTAGCCTAGCTGGTACTGTCTCTGCTGGTTGCTACGTGACGCCCGCTTGGCGTGTAGCAACCAGTGACGTCACTAGCAGAGCATGACTATAGTATAACAGATGTACTTACTATACTACCCCTTATCTACCTTCTTACTTATGACTAAGTAAACGAGACCACACCAGGAGTTGGAGAAAACATAGGCCGTAGCAGCCTTATTTATTAAAACGCTGTATAACTTTTAACAGTAACCATAAACTCTGTCCGAAAGGACCCTCAGTAAATTACTGGTGTCGATCTCTGCAGGAACCTCTATTAACATCTGTGTACATTATTGCACTGCGGTACTTCTCAAAATCCGCTAATAGGCCTCAAGCCGACATGCTGGCTCAGAGACAACCATGACCGCAGTGCACCATCCCAATGCTTCAAGCTAAACCTCCGTTAACTGTAAGCCCACCATCAGGACCCATACCAACGACAGGTCCTGACCCCTTCTTTCCGAGGTATCATCCTTCCCCTGCAAAGACCAGACACCCGCCACAGCACCCGAATGTAAAAACCTTTACAATTGGGTGCCCCTCCACACCCTGAGAGCCCTCTGTATACCATCCTGTAACCCTAACGCCCATAGGTCTATACCCACATCATTGAGGTGTACCCCATCACCCCGAAGGTACCGCCATGTCTCCAATTCCAGCTCAAAATGACGTATCACCAACCCCCCATTCTTAACCATGAACCTGACCACATCCCGATTAACCTTCCTCCGTGCCCTATTGATGCCCTCTAAGTATCTAGCCGTTCGCCAAGAGGTACGAGCCACCATGTCGGACCACACTATCACCATGTCCGGGAATGCCATGCAAAGACGAAGAATATCAAATTTGATATCTTTCGTCACATCCAGCATAGATCTAACACCTAAATCATTCCCACCTACGTGCAGAATTAAAACGTCAGGTGGGCGGTCCAGCCGCGCATAACGATGCACTTCTGGAACCGTCCTACTCCACAACATTCCCGGAATTCCCAGCCAGCGAACCCGGGCCTCCTGCCTTGGAAACCCCAATTGCCGACCTTCCGGCCTAGCCTCAGCCCTCTTACCCCCCAGTACACGTAAGAGTGTTCCAGTATCCAGACCAACGCCGGCGCCATACCTGAAAGTGAAAAAAACATGTAACCACAGCAAAGCCCAACAACGTAACACCTTGTTTTTTGTTTTTTTTTACATCCATTCCAGCCCTACCCCCACTCTCCTCACACCACTACCACTAAGTGAGGGCGAATGTAAGATCGAAATCTCCTCGATTCCCATCTCCCAATGCGCTTCACCGACTCAGTATCCAACCCACTTCGAGCCGCTTCCGTAGCAGCCCCAATTCTAAAAGAATGTGACGAAAATTCTTTCGCCTCTAAGCCTAGGCACCCCAAACATTTGCGGAAAACCGAAACTAACTGTAATCTGGACAACGGACACCCGTCCGCAAACATCAAAAATGAACCCTCCTTATCTGGGCGAACCGCCAGAAAACCTCGAACCGCCCCTACTGGACAAAGCGGGGAGCCTGGCAATGAAAAAATCTGAACTCTCTTGCCCTTCCCTTTTTGATCCGTTTTTGATCTACGTAACCACAAGGACACACTATCCTCATGGCAACGCACTTCAGTAACCCAAATGTCCCGTGCACCTTCTTAGACGCCAATCCTGAATGCCCCAAAAAATGCCAAAGAAAATGCCACTTGGAACAAGGCAGCCTCGTACACAGAGGCGCAAACCTCCGGTAACTTAGCCAACACACCCAGCAGGACCCCAAACGACACAGGGCGTCTGGTGTCCTTGAACGGTCTAGCCCGCCTATAACCTTTGAGCGCTTGTCGTACCCAGAAATCTTTAGTGAAATCTGGCAAACCTTGCCATTTAAACAAAAAAGCCAACCCAGCAACCTTTTTACCCAGCGCAGATACCGACACCCCTGCTTCCATGCACCTGGAGATAAAGTACAAGACTAGAAACCTCACCTCCGGCCCATCAATATCCACTCCCACCATGCGACCCAACTCCGCCCATTCCAGCCAAACTTTATGATATGCGGCCCACGTCGTCTCACTCACCGACCTTCTGATCCATCCGGAGACTACTCCAACGCAATCTTCCACAGCCAGTCTGGACAAGGTTCCCCTCGTTGCTCCGCTTCCATTGCCAACTCTCGGAACCTGTCCCACTGAAAGCGAGATAAAGCATCAGCCAACACATTGTCCACTCCAGGAAGGTGAACCGCATATATGAAGATATTCAACTGCAGGCATCTCAACACCAGCTGTTGCAGCAGGCGAACTACCGGCAGTGATGCAGCCGACGCTCTGTTGATCACCTGTACCACTCCCATGTTGTCGATGTGGAAACGCACCTTCCGATCCCGGAAAGCCTCGCCCCATAATTCCACTGCCAATACTACCGGAAAAAGCTCCAGCAGCACCATATTCTTTGTGAAGCCCGCCTCCACCCAACACTGTGGCCACGAACCCGCACTCCACCGGCCTTGGAAAAAAGCCCCAAAACCAGCTGAGCCCGCAGCGTCCGTGAACAGATCCAAATCAAAGTTACTGACCGGGCCCGACATCCATAGTGCCCTACCATTGAAGGACTCCAAGAATGTATGCCAGACCTGCAGATCAGTCCTGTGGGACCGTACCAGACGAACAAAATGTCGCGGCGACTGCACCCCAGCCGTAATTGCCGACAGCCTTCGGCAAAACGCTCTCCCCATTGGCAAAATGCGACAGGCGAAATTAAGCTTCCCCAACAATGACTGCAGCGTCCGTAGCTGTACCTTGCGCAAACCTAACATCAGTTTAATTTCCTCTTTCAGAGCCGCAAGCTTGTCTTCCGGTAAACGGCAATCCATGGCGTCTGAGTCCAGTGTTATCCCCAAGAACGTAATGACCGTTCTAGGCCCCTCCGTCTTGTCAGGCGCCAACGGGACACCGAAACGATCCACCATATGCTCCAGCGTTGACAAAAGAATCGCACAGCTCCTGGATGAAGCCGGGCCCACGCAGAGGAAGTCATCCAGATAATGTATGACCGAATTCACCCCAGACACGTGCCTGACAACCCATTCCAGAAAGGAGCTAAACTTCTCGAATAATGCACACGATATGGAACAGCCCATAGGCAGGCACCGGTCCACATAAAACTCCCCGTTCCAGTGACACCCCAAGAACCGAAAACTATCGGGATGCACCGGAAGAAGCCGAAAGGCCGCCTCCACATCTGATTTTGCCATGAGAGCCCCCTGGCCATAATGACGGACCCAAACAACCGCTGCATCGAACGATGTATAACTCACTGTGCAAGTATCCGGCTCAATGGCGTCATTAACCGACCCCCCTTTGGGAAAAGAAAGGTGGTGAATGAGCCGAAATTTATTCGGCTCCTTTTTTGGTACCACCCCCAGAGGAGAGACCACCAAATCCTCTAATGGGGGAACTGGAAAAGGGCCGCACATGCGGCCCAGCGCAACTTCCTTCCGCAGTTTCTCAGAAACTACGTTGCAATGTTGCAACGCCGATCGCAAATTGCGCGGCACTGGGGGGACCTCCCTCAAAGAGCACGGAATACGAAAACCCTCCGCAAATCCCCCTTCCAACAACCGAGCTGCCGCCCTGTCAGGATACCTACCTAGAAATGGCCGCATCCTTTCCACCATCACCGGCGTCCTCCCTCTTATTTGCAAGCTCTCCGGAACGGTTCCTCCCTTGCTTAAAGCATCTTGACAAGGGGTGGGAACCCCCGCAACCGGAACACTCATGTTTGAAGCGGCACGTTCCTCCAAACTTGCATGTACCCGAATTACATTGCCAACAGGCCCCTTTTGCCTTACCGGCCGGTTGTCCAGGGGAAGACGATCCACCGGCCCCCACCTGAAAAAAATGGTTCGGGGCCCTCGCTGAAGCCATCAATCGCATCCACAAACTGATGTCCTTGTGGTCCCACCTCAACTCCGGCCGCACCGCCATCCTCTGCCGGAACTGTTCATCGTATCTCAACCAAGCCGTGCCCCCGTAGACTCTATATGCCTCCCCTACAGCATCCTGGTAGCAAAACAGGGCAGAGCAGAACTCCGGCTTCTTTACCCCTATCACACTCGCCAAAATGGCAAATGCCTGCAGCCAATTTGTAAATGTCCTTGGGATAAGCCGATACATACGCTTCTCCTCATCTTCCTTCTTGGAGTCATCCGGCTTGACTCTGTCCAAGTTAAACTTCTCCAACGGCAGCAGTGAAAATATCTCCACGTACTCACCTTTCCAAATCCTTTCGCGTACTTCCACCTTTAAGTGCGCTCCCAACGGTCCCTCAAAGCAGATATAGACCTCGCACTTCGCCGCGTCCGCCAACCTCACCATGTCCTGCCTGCCAGCCTCCCCCACTGCCATTGACGCATCGACCCCCTCCTTCGCTGGCGGAGGACTGTCCGTCCCCCCTAGCTGTGGCACCGCCACCGCCACCGCTGTCCCTGCCACACCGCTCCTGCCATCTCCCCCCACCGGAGGAACCCATGCCGCTGCCGGGCTTGGCGCCCCACCTGCCGCATTCTCAAACCTGCCCACCAGCTTCTTGATTCCCGCTAAAAAAACCCTCATACTCGTATCCAACCCCACAGCCGACCTCTGACCCTGGCCTGCCAAGTCACCATTCCCAGCCGAGCTCCCCCACACTGACGTCCCGGCATCACCCCCCCCCCGGCACCAAACACCCCTGACTGACCCAGTGAAGATAAAGGAAAAACAAACTTACCGGGCTGCCTAGGAAGAGACCCACCAGCCGACCGTCCCGTCTCCCTCGCCGCAGACCGTCCAAGAGGCTCACGTTCCTCCTCCGAGTCCGACACTTCACCTTCCGACCTTCGCTCCTCCCTTTCTTCTGCTCCAGATGAAAGCCCTCCAGGGGAAGGATCCCTGGATGCCGAGGGTCCCGTTGCCCAACGACTCCCTTTCCGCGCTCTGGACCCGCCCTCAGATTTCTTTGTCGCTTTTCTCGGGCCGGGGGGGCTCTGTCCAGCCCTGTCGCCTCCATCACCTGCCTCCTTCTCTGACCTCCGCTCCACTTCCACAAGGTCCCCGGCCGCAGAGGCGGAAGGCCCGGCCACCGCCACACTCGATCTCCCCCGCCGAGGCGCCGTCCCTGGTGACGTCACTCTGGGGGCGGGGCCCGCTCGCTCCGACTCCAGCCGCCGCGCGGGCCTAGTGGCCGCTCCGGAACTCCCGGAACGGCCGCCCGCGGAGCTCCGTCTCTGCTGGGGATTCCTTCCGGCATCCATCCCAGCGACAGCAGCTCGCTTCGCGGGAGGACCCGAAGGGGCCCGCGAATGGGGATTTCCTAATTGACGGCGAGCTCCGGAGGAGAGGTCAGGAGAGAAGCGCTCCGGCAGTTTCGACTGCTGAGCTTGCGCTGACACTCTCCCCCCATTAGCCTCTTCTTCCGCTGGACGCCCCAGCAGAGGCCCTAAATGTTCTTGGGCCCACTCTGGGCCTCGCGCTGCAGCCTCTGCCCGCAATTGGGACAGGAGCTGCTCTAACTCTGACATGCTGCAAACTTTCCTTGCCCGCCGTGTGTTACCCGGGGGGGGGGCGGAGTCCTCCTTTATACCCTCTGTGTCCCCTCCCACACAAATTAACCCACCAATCCCACCATCCTACTCCTCAGCCTTAACCCACCAATCCCACCATCCTTCTCATAAGTCCCTGTTTCCCTAGTCATGTCCGCCCTCCGCCCATGCATTGCATTTCTTTGCTCCGGGCTTTTCTGGAGAGAGGCAGAGTTGTGCCTATCACAGCGGAGGAAAGATCATCTAGCTAGCTCCGCCTCCGAGTCCACCCACCTCCTCCCGCTCTGTCCTCGAGTCCACACTGTCCACACTGTCCAGCCAGGCACTCAGGCAGCGGCATGCTGCTGCGCTGCAGAACACAGAAAGACTTGACAACAGACGTGTGTAACAGACTAGACAGAGTAGAAAGCAGGCAAGTAAAAAGCATTGCTCACTCACCATTGTCACCACTCACCAAAACATCATAAGGGTGGGCACTGCACTGGGCAGGACTGGAGCAGGAGTGAGCTCTGAGGGGTTCATGCTGGGACCTGTAGTTCTTCACTTTTGGGGGGGGATCACATGATTTCAAGTCCCAGCATAAACCCTCCCTGCCCTGCTAGGATGTGTTTGTGTGTCCTCTCCTGCCAGGATTCTTGATAATAATAAAAGGTGTTATGCAATGTAAAATAAAATAAAAATGTTAATGTGAGTGTGTATGCTTAAACTGTATCGCTATGCTGTGGTTCCTGTAGATATAGTTCAGAACAAAAGTTACATTTTGTTAATTAATAACATATACATCTCAGCACAAACACTTGTCACTTATTCCAGTTTAATGTTAATCTGTAAATGATAAACCAAAATTAAAGTATAACTTTATAAAGGCAAAACATTTTTTATTAGTTTTGGATAGAGTGAAGAGGGATTAGAACACCTATTAGGCTTTTATTGCTGTCTTGTCCCCGATAGGGAAATTTACCCTTTTTATTTGTCCTGTTTACCATTTTCATTGAAAGTGAACCTAAAAGAAAATACCAAATTATGGGTTGTCCCCACAAATGTAATAGAGAGGAAATCTTCCAATTGGGACACTAGATCTGGTTTACATAAATTTTTAGGGATTTTCTCTCACTTCCTGTTTTGGTATTGAACAGGAAGTGAAGGTAAATCTCCCAAATGGGACACAGATGGCAAAAATAAATAACAGGGGTTATAATCATCCCTTACTCTATCCAAATTGAAAAAATAAAGAGGTTCTAGAGAAGCACATGACTCTGCAAGGTATCATTAAAGGAGAACTGAACTGAGTTTAGTACACATACAAGTATGTACAGTAAAACCTTGGATTGAGAGTAACTTGGTCTGAGAGTGATTTGCAAGACAATAATTATTTTTTTATAAATTATGGCTTGATATACAAGCAATGTCTTGATATATAAGTAGCGTCATGTCACAACTGAGTATAAAAGAGAAGAGAGGTACCTTTAAGTTAGGGTGACCAGACATCCCCGGTTTCAGGGGACAGTCCCCGGATTGAGGACACTGTCCCCGGACCAAGTCTGTCCCCAGTTTTGTCCCCGGATTGGATTTGAACAGGGCCTGGGGCAATTTCAAAGACAGTCAGTGCGGAATAAAATAAAAAAAAATTTACACCCCCCCCCCCCCCCACTCCGTCGCTCCTACTAGCTTAGGAGGGTGTATTTCTTTCCATTATCTGTGCCCCTTTCTGATGATCACGTGCTGGTCGGAGCGGAGGGAATATTTCTTCAGTTATTGCTCCGCTCGCATTTTCTTCTGCCTTGGCTCAAGTCCCGGCCAGCCACCTGCCTGTTTATCTCCTTGCCTTCCCTGGCGGAGTGATCTTCCTCCGCTCCCCACCCAGTAGTATCCGGGTCCCGGAGAGTAAGACTTAACAGGCTGTGAGGAGGCGGCGATGGGCAGAGTCGCTGATTGCCTCCATTACTAGTAAAAAACAAAATAATATGTCCCCGGATTTCATTAAAAAAATCTGGTCACCTTACTTTAAGTGTAGCAATATGGTTAAACCCACATATGGTTTTCCCACAAATAGAGCTTTCTTTTTCGTACATCACGGGACACAGAGCGACTTAGTCATTACTAATGGGTTATATAGATTACCTTCAGGTGCTGGCACTGGCCAATTCCAAACCGGAAGTACCCTCCCCTATATAAGCCCCTCCCATCCGGGAGCACCTCAGTTTTTTGCCAGTGTCTAAGGTGTTGGCCAAAGAGTAACATGTGTTTTCACTGGGCTTGCGTACAGGTTCTTTTGGGCCTTAGTAAGCTGTTCCGGATCCCACCAAAAAAGCTTCATAGCTAAACGGTCGGTACCCGGGCCTTGCAGCAGAAGAGCAAGGTTTTGCCTGTAATGCCTCTCTTAGGAGGGCTGGACCCTGGGATCCAGAGCTCTGGTCATACCCACGACCAAGATGTTGTCTGTGCAGGGTGCTATACAGGTCCAGGGGAGTGGAATCCTTGGGAACCCGGTCCCTGAAGGTTTAATTACAATGCCTGCCGTGATAGGTGAAGTTTGGGCTTCTGTGGACCAAACAAAGTCCTGCGGCGGGGATCAGGTAAGTGGGGGCCCCCAGGAACTTGGTTCTATTGGGGGACCCCCAAGCCTAATTTGTCTTTCTGTCTGTTACCTAACGGTATTCCCGCTAATATCTGTGTATGCCTGTAACTACTGAAAATGTAAAATTTTAATAGTAGTCAAGAAAAAAAAAGGGACCGCGGTACCTGTGTTAAACCACTAGAGGCCGCTGTAGTCCATTTTTCTTGTCATGTGGATCTTTGGTTTTCTCAAGTCAAAAGATCCAGGCAGTTGGTAAGTTTCTCTGTGGGAATCCACTTCCTCTGCCCTGTTGCTGCGCTCATCCACCGCACAGGCCCTCCGGCAAAAAGGGCCCTGGCTCCTAGTCCCTGTTTGATTTCGAAAAGGGCGCCAATGGCGCACGGGCGTGCGTGCGGGCGCGTGCACGCGCCTCCTATGGAAAAAAAGGGGCGGGGCGGGTGGATGACGCTCGATGCGCGCCACGGCGCTTCTGCGCATGTGCAGGCGTCCCAGCTTGTATAAAGACACAGTACAAGTGTCAGCTGGATGCAAACAGAGCTAGCAACAAACAGTGGCACACAGAGGCGGTTGATGCAGGCATCCCCATAGAAAGGCACTTTAGTGGACACCAGCTGGTATATAGCAGCAACTGTGTTAGACTATTACCAGCAAAAATTGGTGTATGACGACGGGAATACCTCAGCTTTGTGCTTAAAGGATATGTCGTCCAGACGCTCCGGAAATAGGTCTTCCAGGAAGCCAAAGGGGTCTCCATCGGGCTCTGAGGATATTGGGCATGCTTGTACTGCACCAATCTCCCCTGAGAATTCAGAGGTCAGTAGCCGTAGAAACCCTGCAGGAGTGCCTGGTGCTGCGGCTGTCCCCAGTCCACCTGCTCCTGTATATATAACAGAGGAGGTTTTATCCTCAACTCTGGGAGGATTGGAAGAGAGATTAACAGCATTGATCGCTGCTTCCCTGTCACAGGGAAAGCGCGTCCGATCTCCGTCTCCTCCTTCAGAGTGCCTGTTAGTGGAGGAACAGTCCCACACAGAGATCGACCTACCTGAAGGGGATCAGGATGAGGTTGATTCAGTTATGGAGGAATCAACAGTGGAAGAACCTTTCTCAGCATCTCAGGCTGAAAGATTATGGGTTCAGTCTCTGACTAACATGGTCCGATCAGCATTTAAAATGCCTCTGGCGGAACCACCATCCACTACGGTTTCCTCGCTGGGGTCGCTAAAAGCTCCCCAGGCTGTCTGTTCCTTCCCAATCCACCCTTTATTAGAAGGGCTTATTTACCAGGATTGGGAGCATCCTGATAAAATATTTGCTCCCCCCAAGAGATTTCCGGTGATCTATCCCATGGAGGATAAGTTCATAAAAAAATGGAGGGTCCCTACAGTGGACGCAGCCATCTCTTCTGTGAACAAATCACTGACATGTCCAGTAGATAATGTTCCAATGTTCAAAGACCCAATAGATAAAAAATTGGAGTCTTTACTAAAATCTGCTTTCTCTACAGCAAGCATGGTGACACAACCTGCGGTAGCAGCGATTGGAGTCTGCCAAGCAGTGAAAGATCAGTTGAAACAAGTCTTAAGGGACTTACCAGATCAGCAGGCTCTTGCCCTAGCTGACCTGCCTAGAGCCTTGTGTTTTGCGGTGGACGCCATAAAGGATACAATCCAACAGGCCTCCCGCTTTATGCTGTCTGTAGTACATATGCGTAGGCTTCTGTGGCTCAAAAACTGGTCTGCTGAAGCTCCCTGTAAAAAACTGCTGGTTAGCTTCCCATTTCATGGAGAACGCTTATTTGGAGAAGATCTGGACAAATATATCCAGAAAATTTCTGCCGGTAAAAGTTCACTCTTACCGGTTAAGAACAAGGGTAGAAGTCCTTCTTTTAAGAGGCCTACTTCTCCAGTCCCGGGCACATCGGCTGTGAAGCAGTTCTGACGGCCTCCGCGGTCAAATTCAGGGGGCAGAAATCAGGGACAATCACAGGGTAACAAGAAGCCCTGGATCAAGAGAGGTACAAAACCTCCCCCCAAGGCATGAAGCGTTGCCCCCACTCAATCGGGTGGGGGGAAGACTTCAGTTGTTCACAGAGACCTGGCGGGACACCATCAGAGACAGATGGGTGCTCTCCGCAGTAAGTCTGGGATACAAGCTGGAGTTAAAAGGCACTCCTCCTGCCCAATTTATGAGGTCAAACGTGCCAAGAGATCCCCAGAAGAGAGGATCCCTCCTTCTGGCACTAGAACAACTATTGCTCCAAGGTGTAATCATGAAGGTTCCCCTGGAAGAAAGCGGATTCGGGTTTTACTCGAACCTTTTCACAGTCCCCAAACCAAATGGGGACGTGAGGCCCATATTAAATCTAAAAGGGCTAAACAAGTTCCTAAATATCAGGACTTTTCAGATGGAGTCGATCCGATCGGTGGCCACCGCCCTACAAGGGCAGGAATGGTTAGCCTCGATCGACATAAGGGATGCTTATCTGCATATTCCCATCTTTCCGGCCCACCAGAAATTTCTACGCTTTGCAGTAGAAGGGCGCCATTTTCAGTTCAGAGCCTTACCTTTCGGTCTGGCCACAGCACCACGAGTGTTCACAAAAATTCTGGCCCCATTATTGGCCAATCTAAGAACACAGGGTGTAACGATAATGGCATATCTAGACGACCTGCTACTAATAGACCACTCAGTGGAAAAGCTGGAAGTAGCTATTCACAAGACAATCAAGTATCTGGAATATCACGGTTGGATTATCAACCGGGACAAGTCAGCTCTAAGACCAGTCAAAAGTCTGGAATACTTAGGGCTAAGGCTGGATTCAAATCAGAGAAAGATTTTCTTACCTCCAGAGAAGGTGTCGTCTTTAAAAGATTTGACCCACTTAGTGGGTACAAAAAGAAAACCATCCATACGCCTCTGCATGAGGCTGCTGGGAAAAATGGTGGCTTCATTCGAAGCGGTACCCTACGGTCAATTCCATTCAAGGAATTTGCAAAGGGCCATACTGTCAGCCTGGAACAAAAAAGTTCAGGCTTTAGACTTACCAATGTCCCTGTCCCCTTCCGTTCGCAAGAGCCTCCATTGGTGGTTGGTGCCCCAGAATCTGGAAAAAGGGAAACCCTTCAGTCCGGTTTCTTGGAAGGTAGTCACTACAGATGCCAGCCTCATAGGCTGGGGGGCAGTACTGGAGCAATGGTCTCTCCAGGGCAAGTGGTCAGAAGCAGAAAAGGCCCTGCCCATCAATCTCTTAGAGATACGAGCAGCCCGGTATGCCCTAGTAGCATGGACATCCAAACTCCAAGGGTCCCCTGTCAGAATTCAATCAGACAATGCCACAGCAGTGGCATATATCAATCACCAGGGTGGCACCAGGAGTCGTGCAGCCCAGAGGGAAGCAAATTGCATCCTGGAGTGGGCAGAAAAATATGTCCCAGCCATATCCGCGGTTTTCATCCCAGGAGTGGAAAATTGGAGAGCGGACTTTTTAAGTCGCCAACAATTATGCCCGGGGGAATGGTCTCTTCACCCCGAGGTTTTCCAGGCAATATGCCAGCGGTGGGGAACACCGGATGTAGATCTGCTAGCATCCAGATTCAATGCAAAGGTGGACAGATTTGTGTCTCGCACAAGGGATCCTCTAGCTTGCGGCTCGGATGCCCTAGTGTTCCCTTGGGATCAGTTCAAGCTGATATATGCATTCCCACCGCCACAATTGTTACCGCGATTACTCCGCAGAATCAGGGTAGAAAAGAAACCAGTGATTCTGGTGGCTCCAGCGTGGCCCCGAAGGGCATGGTACGCGGAGATTTTAAAAATGTCAGTGAGGAGTCCTTGGACCCTCCCACATCGTCCGGACCTGCTTTCGCAAGGACCGATATACCACCCTTCCTTACCAGCCCTAGGTTTGACGGCCTGGCTATTGAAGCCCACATTCTGAAAAAGAGAGGGCTCTCTAATTCTGTGGTATCTACCATGATCAATGCCAGGAAGCCGGTATCCAGGCAGATCTATTATAGGATCTGGAAAGCATACATTACGTGGTGTGAGGCCAAGAAATGGCATCCACGTAAGTACGTGATAGGGAGGATTTTGGACTTCCTACAGTGGGCTGTAGATAGGAAGCTAGCCTTGAGTACTATCAAGGGTCAGATTTCGGCCTTGTCAATATTTTTTCAAAGGCCCTTGGCTTCGCATTCACTAGTCAAAGCTTTCATACAAGGAGTGATGCGTATTAGCCCTCCGGTTAGTATTCCCATATGTACTTGGGACTTAAACCTGGTTCTGTCAGTTCTACAGAAACAACCGTTTGAACCATTGCAACACATTTCCTTGGTTCTTCTCACCAGGAAATTGATTTTCTTAGTAGCCGTTTGTTCGGCTAAAAGAGTATCGGAATTAGCCGCCTTGTCCTGTAAGGAGCCATATCTGGTTGTCCATAAGGACAGAGTAGTATTACGTCCTCATCCAGCCTTTCTTCCCAAGGTGGTATCGAGGTTTCATTTGAACCAAGATGTGGTTCTTCCTTCTTTTTTTCCCAAACCTAGCTCGGTAGAGGAAAAGTTATTACATTCTTTGGATGTAGTAAGAGCAGTTAAAGCTTATCTAAAAGCCACTGCTCAGATTCGCAGAACGGATACTTTGTTTATTCTGCCGGAAGGCCCTAAAAAGGGTCAGGCAGCATCAAAATCCACTTTAGCCAAATGGATTCGACAGGTCATAATACAAGCCTATGGCTTGAGAAAGAGACCGCCTCCATTCAAAGTTAGGGCGCACTCCACAAGAGCAGTTGGAACTTCATGGGCAGTGCATCACCAGGCCTCCCTGGCTCAAGTATGTAAGGCCGCAACATGGTCTTCGGTACACACGTTTACTAGATTCTACCAGGTAGACGTTAGAAGTCAGGAGGATGTCGCCTTTGGGCGCAGTGTGTTGCAGGCCGCAAAAGATCCTCATGCCTGATGGCGCCCAGCTTATGTATCCCTCCCCTCATTTGGTATTGCTTTGGGACGTCCCATTAGTAATGACTAAGTCGCTCTGTGTCCCGTGATGTACGAAAAAGAAAAAGGGATTTTTATAACAGCTTACCTGTAAAATCCTTTTTTTGGAGTACATCACGGGACACAGAGCTCCCACCCACTTATTGCTTGGCTACAAAACTGAGGTGCTCCCGGATGGGAGGGGCTTATATAGGGGAGGGTACTTCCGGTTTGGAATTGGCCAGTGCCAGCACCTGAAGGTAATCTATATAACCCATTAGTAATGACTAAGTCGCTCTGTGTCCCGTGATGTACTCCAAGAAAAGGATTTTACAGGTAAGCTGTTATAAAAATCCCTTTTTCTTTTGGTGATATTTGATCACCTCTGCAGTTTTTATTTTATGCGCTATAAACAAAAAAAGAGCGACAATTAAAAAAAAAAAAAAAAGCAATATTTGTTTACTTTTTGCTATAATAATTATCCAAAAAAATATATATATTTTTTTTCCCCTCAGTATAGGCCGATATGTATTCTTCTACATATTTTTGGTATTTTTTTTTGCAATAAGCGTACATTGATTGGTTTGCGCAAAAGTTATAGCGTCTGCAAAATAGGGGATAGATTTATGGCATTTTTATTATTATTATTTTTTTTATTAGTGTAGCACCCCCCAATATTTGGGGGCGCTATGTGTCTACTTGGGAGTAGTCTGGGCCAGTAGTTGGGCTCAGACCAATTGATGTTTCATTATTGCTTCTGCTCTGGGTGTGATACTGCCTGGCAGTAGTGTTCCCTTTTGCGTGCCTGAACCTTTCCCTGTGTATTTCTCTCTCGTGTCCTACTCTTCCTCTAAGTTACTCAGCAAAGAGAAAAATAAAGCCTAGCTGTTTTGGGTTTTACATGGGGTGGACATTGACTTTTTTCTGAAGACCTTTTTTACACCCCTGACAACGGAAGCCATGAGGTAATTCGCAGACCCAACAAAAAACCAGCCGGTCCCTTAAATGGGGGTAAGTGCTACATTAGTAATGGCGGTGATCTGCGATTTTTTTCATGACTGCGACATTGCCGCGGACACATCAGACACTTTTGACACTATTTTGGGACCATTGTCATTTATACAGCGATCAGTGCTATAAAAATGCACTGATTACTGTATAAATGACACTGGCAGGGAAGGGGTTAAACACTAGGGGGCGATCAAGGGGTTAAGTGTGTCCTAGGAGTGATTCTAACTGTAGGGGGGATGGTCTCACATCAAGATGACAGAGATCACTGCTCCCGATGACAGGGAACAGTAGATCCCTGTCATGTTGCTAGGCAGAACAGGGAAATGTCTCTGCGTGCCACGATCGCCGGACACCGGCGGACATCAAGGGACCCGCAGGCACGGTCACGCAGTTTGCCGGGGGCCTGCGCGCCCACTAGGCCGCAAATTAAAGGGGATGTACAGGTACACCCATTTGCCCGCCGCTGCCATTGTTCCGACGTATATGAGCGTGCAGCGGTCGTCAAGTGGTTAATCATCAACCATGTTGCTAAATGTTGTACCTTCATTAAATGTAACCATATTGCTACACTTAGAGGCGCCTCTCTTCTCTTTTATACACTGTAGCTCCTGCTGGATTTGGTTCTAATCCCCTTGTGGAGGCTGCCATTTGTGGATGGACATTTTATGGTTACACAACCTATCACATTGCTATAATCTTTTTATATGGAATATAAACTCAAGGACTTATGAATAAATGGTTGTGGAACGAATCATCTGAGTTTCCATTATTTCTTATGGGGAAATTCGCTTTGCTATACGAGTGCTTTGGATTACAAACATGTTTCCAGAATGAATTATGCTCGGAAGGTTTTACTGTATATGTAAAAGAAGCTACAAACCTGCTGTGAAAGAATTTGAATTAGAGTAACTGCCATTGCTGACCTCCTTCTAAAAAGACTAGCTTCTTGATTGTCTCTAGCATTAAGTGGTATTAAACCCAAAACCAATAAGTATTATATTGCAGCTTACCAATCATTAGATGTGGTAGCTGCATTCGTTTTTTTTTTCTAACACATTTTCCTACTGTTTTCACCTGGTGATCTGACCAGTAACACACATCCTGCATTAGAGTGATTCTACTCTGGGTGAATGGGCACAGGGGGCACATTTGGACAGCAGCAGCTGGGAAAAGTTTTTACATGAATAAATAAAAGCTGATCATTTTAAGCACCCTGGTCTGTGGTAAATGGTTTGTCTCAACATTCTAATTGATATATTTTCAGGAGAGCTTGTTCTGTTGAAAAACAACAGACTTATGCCGCGTACACACGATCGATTTTTTCGACGGTGAAAACACCATCGAGAAAATCAACGTTAAAAACGAGGAACAGCTTGTTCCCCTCACACACGGCCGTTTTAAATGTCATTTTTTTTTGGTCAAAAAAAACGACCGTGTGTGGGCTCCGCGGCAGTGTTTCCCTATGGGAAACACTGCCGCGGAAAACATGTCGAAAAAAACGACGAGAAAAATTAGAACATGTTCTAATTTTTCTCGTCGTTTTTAATGCCGTTTTTCTCGGCGAAAAAAACGACAGAAAGCCCACAGACTATCGTTTTTCTCGTCGAATGGGAAAAATTTCGTTTTTTTCAACGGGAAAAACGGCCGTGTGTACGCGGCATTAGAGCCCATTCACACAGGGGCAACTTTGGATCCGACTTCAAATTGCCCCAGGTCCCCCCTAGTTGCCTCAAGTCGCGCTGGCTGAGGAAATCAATGTAAGTTAATGGAGCCGTCTTAATGCACACTACTGCAGTCGCTCCGACTTCAAAAAAGGTCCCTGTAAAAGTCAATCCAACTTGGAGGCGACCTGTACCCATTGATTTCAATGGGAGTTGCCTCTGAAGTCGGATCACTGTCTTAATAGGAGCAACTCTCCAGGAAGAGAAAATACATTTCTCAGGCAAACCTCTCCCTCCCCCCTCCCTCCCACAGAGCTGATTCTTGTTTGATTGGCCACTGGAATGTCTCCTGTCCTGCAGGCAACTTGAAGTTGCCTTGTAAGTAGCTCCAGCTCGCGCTGTGATTCATACTCAAGTCGTGTCTGAGTCGCCTCATAAAATCGGCGATGGAAGTCATGTTGCCCCAGTGTGAATGGGCTCTAACTGGCTGATTATTAAGGCCCCTTTCACACTGAGGCGTATTTCAGGCGTTTTAGCGCTAAAAATAGCGCATAAATGACGCCTGAAAAAATCCTGCCCCAGCATTCTCAATGTGAAATCCCGAGGGCTTTCACACTGAGGTGATGCGCTGGCGGGAAGAAATAAAATCTCCTGCAAGCAGCATCTTTGGAGCGGTGAAGGAGCGGTGTGTATACCGTTTCTTTAAAGCTCCTTCCCATTGAAATCAATGGGACACCGCGGCTATACTGCCCGCAAACCGCTGCTGTAGCAGCGGTTTGCAGGCGGTTTTAACCCTTTCTCGGCTGCTAGCGGGGGTTAAAACCGCACCGCTAGCGGCCGAATATCGCGGCAAAAACGACCGTATATCGGCGCTAAAAATAGCACCGCTATACCCCCAGCGCACCTCCCTGCCCCAGTGTGAAAGGGGCCTTACTGAGAACAACCAATGCTACAGTCTGATAAACAGACCGTGGGACAACAAATCCCAGCCATTCTTACAGCGCTTATGACTCCTGTCATGCATCCATGGATTTATTGCACTGTGGTAATGTTAGTATTCAGCACTGGGTAGCGCTCTTACATCTTGATTTCACATTATAAGGCAGCTGTCTCCTTCCTAGTTGTTATCAAATCAGCCACAGCAGAAGGGAGAAAGGCAGATCGAATCTCATAGCTAGTGTAAAGCCTCATTCACACAATCGCATTTCCATCGGACAAAGCTTAGGACTTTTGTCCGAAGGGCGTTGGCCGTGAACTTGTATTGCATACAAATGGCAAAGAATTGTCGGCCAACAAACACAAAACAACGTGTTTTTTCAGCTCTTTTTAGCGCCACCCTTTGGGCAACTTCTGCTAATGTTGTGTTATGGTTAGCATTGCTTCTGAGCATGCGTGTTTGTACTTTGGATTTTTGTCCGATGGACTTGTGTACACATGATCGGAAAATCCGACAAGACGCATTTGTTGTTGGAAAATTTTTAAGCATGCTATCCAACATTTGTTGGCGGAAAATCCGACAACAATTGTCAGATTGAGCATACAAACGGTCGTATTTTTCGACAACAGCCTGCCATCACACAATTCCCGTCGGAAAATCCGATCGTGTGTATGAGGCTTTAGAAAGCACCCAGCAACATGGGGCAAAGTATTATAGGGTTGATTTACTAAAACTGGAGAGTGCAAAATCTGGTGCAGCTGTGCATGATAGCCAATCAGCTTCTAACTTCAGCTTGTTCAATTAACCACTTCAGCCCGGACCATTTTGGCTGGTTAAAGACCAGGACCCTTTTTGCGATTTGGCACTGCGTCGCTTTAACTGACAATTGCGCGGTCGTGCGACGTGGCTCCCAAACAAAATTTAAGTCCTTTTTTTCACACAAATAGAGCTTTCTTTTGGTGGTATTTGATCACCTCTGCGGTTTTTATTTTCTCTTATCATCCATGGACCGACACGGCGGCTCTTAATCACTGAACATGTGGGTATATGTCCCTGCTTGCAGGAGAAGACCTATGCAGAATGTTAAATGTTAAAACATTCTAGAACAAACCAGAGCTGAACAGCCCCGCCCAGTGGGGCGGTCCCTCTGGACATTACCCTCCCACCTGCAGCTAGCAGACCTCAGTTTTTTTCTGCCTAGCAGAAGGAGAAGATGTGGCTCTATCAGGAGCCAGTCTCCTGGAAGATTTTACCTTTAAATTTTATTCCTTTGGGAATTTAATTATTTTATTTTTGAGACCTTCAATCAACTGTCGGCTGGGCAACAGGTTGGGTACACTAGTATCCTCGTAGTCTTCCCTGTCCGACCATCGAGCGTGCTGATCCTCGCCTTGTGTACGTGAGACTCAGTTCACAAAATACCCCATGGCTCCAGGGGCAGCCGGGTTGCTTTCATGCTCCCGCGGTCCTCTCAAAATTGAACAGTACCTACTGTATCTTTCGTGGTTGACCGGGCCGACAGCTACGCAGTACGACTCTGTGATAGGTCTGTCTGAAACAAGCCAGTGAGTCCCTCTATTGGCACCAAGGGTGTTCTCCAAGGTGCTTGCAGGATGGGTAAGTAGTCTCTCCTGCTGCAAGGTGAGTACATGCTGGCTGTGTTTCTGTGTGTGGGGGGTTCTCCCTGTCTCCCCCCTGTTATGCTGCTCTCTTCACCATGTTCTGCTGCTGTGCTGTGTGGGGATCAGGGATGAGCCGAACACCCCCCTGTTCGGTTCGCACCAGAACCTGCGAACAGACAAAATGTTCGTGTGAACTTTAGAACCCTATTAAATACAATGGACTCGAACGTTCGAAATCTAAAGTGTTAATTATAAAGGCTAATATGCAAGTTATTGTCCTAAAAAGTGTTTGGGGACCTGGGTCCTGCCCCAGGGGACATGTATCAATGCAAAAAAAAGTTTTAAAAACGGCCGTTTTTTCGGGAGCAGTGATTTTAATAATGCTTAAAATGAAAAAATAAAAGTGAAATATTCCTTTAAATTTCGTACCTGGGGGGGGGGGGGGGGGGGTATGATATGCATGTGAAGTGGCGCATGTTTCCCGTGCTTAGAACTGTCCCTGCAAAAAATGTCATTTTTGAAAGAAAAAAAGTCATTTAAAACTGACTCGCGGCTATTAATGAATTGTCGGCTCCCGGCAATACATTCAAAAGTCATTGATTAAAAAAAAAAAAAAAAAAAAGCGTGGGGGTTCCCCAGAATTCATTTACCAGGCCCTTCAGGTCTGGAATGGATTTTAAGGGGAACTCCACCCCAAATGTAAAAAAAAATGGCGTGGAGTCCCCCTAAAAATCCATACCAGACCCCTTATCCGAGCACGCAACCTGCCCGGCTGCAGGGGAAAAGGGGGGGACGAGAGAGCGGCCCCCCTCCCTCCTGAACCGTACCAGGCCACATGCCCTCAACATGGGGAGGATGTCCCCATGTTGATGGGGACAAGGGCCTCATCCCCACAACCCTTGCAAGGGTTGTGGGGATGAGGCCCTTGTCCCCATCAACATAGGGACATCCTCCCCCATGTTGAGGGCATGTGGCCTGGTACGGTTCAGGAGGGAGGGGGGGCCGCTCTCTCGTCCCCCCCTTTTCCCCTGCGGCCGGCCAGGTTGCGTGCTCGGATAAGGGGTCTGGTATGGATTTTTAGGGGGACTCCACGCCATTTTTTTTTAAATTTGGGGTGGAGTTCCCCTTAAAATCCATGCCAGATCTGAAGGGCCTGGAATGGATATTTGGGGGAACCCCACGTCAATTTTTTTTTAAATTTGCGGCGGGGTTCCCCTTAATATCCATTCCAGACCTGAAGGGCCTGGTAATTGAATTCTGGGGAACCCCCACGCTTTTTTTTTTTTATTATTATTTATTTTTTTATCAATGACTTTTGTATGTATTGCCGGGAGCTGACAATTCATTAATAGCCGCGAGTCAGTTTTAAATGACTTTTTTCTTTCAAAAATTACATTTTTTGCAGGGACAGTTCTAAGCACGGGAAACATGCACCACTTTACATGCATATCATACACACCCCCCAGGTATGAAATTTAAAGGAATATTTCACTTTTATTTTTTCATTTTAAGCATTATTAAAATCACTGCTCCCAAAAAAACGGCCGTTTTTAAAACTTCTTTTTGCATTGATACATGTCCCCTGGGGCAGGACCCGGGTCCCCAAACACTTTTTAGGACAATAACTTGCATATAAGCCTTTATAATTAGCACTTTAGATTTCTCCCATAGATTTTTCGAAATTTGCCGCGAACACCCCAATTTGTTCGCTGTTCGGCGAACGGGCAAACAGGCAATGTTCGAGTTGAACATGTGTTCGACTCGAACTCGAAGCTCATCCCTAGTGGGGATGCTTGGGGGGTCACTCTGCCCTGGGGGGGGGGGCGCTCCATGGCTGTTAGTCACTTGGGAAGTGTTCTGGGGGAATGTGTGTGTTTTTTTTTTTTTTTTACGTGCACCATTGGCGCGGTGTTTTAAATTTAAAAAGTGCGCCATCGGTGGTCATTTTGCCGCGGCTCAAAGCACAGTTATACAGGCGCCCGGCGGCCATTTTCTTGTAGCCGCGGCGCTTTCAGTTTAGTTTTCGGCCTCTAGCAGCGCTGCTGAACGGCGCGAACTACCACATCTCCTCACAGATTCTTCACTCTCCTCAGGCTCGCGCTACAGCGCGGCTCATACAGCGGTCCCTAGGGGTGGTGAGTACTCTGGGTATCCCCTCCTCGGCCCCAGCACAGCCAGTGGGTGGGCTGTATTATTCACTGTAATGGTGAATAAGGTCTCAGAGGGTGGCAACATGGAGTCTGGTTCACCTGTTTCTTCACACTTGTTAGAGACAACTGGCAGTGCTCCTGCACCTGCGGTCCTTATGGACCAGTTGTCGGCAGTCCTCGAATCATTCTGACCAGGAGGGAAGCAGTGTGTGAGCGCAAGGGAGCAAAAAAGCCCCTCTCCCCACTTTATTTCCACAAAAAAAAGGGGGGGTGTGCGCTGATTCATATATGGGCCTAGCCACTACCGCTCAGGACCCTAGCTCTGAATATATTTGATGGTTTTGAACAGGACATTCCTTGCGAGGAAGACTCCAGTTCTGTGTCAGTAAATGACAGGGCGCTTGTTAGTGAACTCATTGATGCAGTGAGGGACACTCGCAAGCTGAATGCTGCGGATGTAGAACCTCAGGCGGACAGTCGCCTCCTGGTTCCTTAGGGCCGGGCCTTCTAAAAAAGTTTTTTTCCATATGTACCTTTCTTTGACCAGCTCATTGATGAGGTCTGGGGAAAAAGCCGCAGAAGACTTTTATGGTCCTGCGGCGTTTGCCTATCAGATACCCCTTTGAAGATGCCCTACTTAAAACGTGGGCTTCTTCCCCAGTGGTCGACCCTCCAGTCGCCCGGTTGAACAAGGCCACCACTCTCCCGATGGAGGGGACTCCTGAATTTACGGATCCCACTGACAGGAGGTCAGAAGTGGTGAGCAGAGCCATGTTTGCCTTGTTGGGGTCCGCCCTACGGCCTGTGGTAGCGGCGACCCTTGTGTCTCAGACACTTACGGGTTGGGCAAAAAAAATTTGCACCAAACTGTACAAGAGCATAATCTTCCTCCAGACACTATTGCTCTGGCCCACCAAATGGTGCAGGGCCTGGTTTATGTTGCGACGCCACGTTAGATGCGGCTCCTTATATCTCAGGGCCTCTGTCTTGGCGGTGGTATTGCGTTGTCTGATCTGGTTGAAATGCTGACCTAGCTTCTAAAAAGCCTCTGACGGATCTACCATTTAAAGGTGGTAGGATTTTCGGTGCTGCGCTGGATGACATCATCAAGGATGTCACGGGAGGTAAAAGCACTCTTCTTCCTCAGGCTAGCAAGGTAAGGAGGCCGCCGTAAGCAGGGTCCTTCCTTTCCAGCAAAAAAGTTGTTTTTTTTCGTCAGTCAACGGGGAGACCCTCCCAGACTGACAGCGGTGCGGCTGGTGGACACAAGTGCCCCTGGGTGCGTAAGCCAAACAAGCCGGCTCCCCATGCCCGCCTCCGCGTGAAGTCTTGCCCCCACCCGACTCTGGGGTAGGGGGGACGACTTTGCAGGTTCACGGATCGGTGGACCTCCCGGATCTCCTACCGGTGGGTGGGTGAGGTGATCACCTCAGGTTACAGGATAGGTTTCCGTTCCTGGTCCCAGACAGATTCTTCCCTCGAATCTCCCTCTCCTTCCTGCCCATCAGGCAGCCCTATGGGGCCTATTCAGGATTGCTCAGGTCCGGAGTGATTGTGCCAGTTCCGTCACAGGAGAGGTTTCGGGAATTCTACTCAAATTCGTTTGTCGTCCCAAAAAAGGGACGGGGTTCGGCCTATCTTGGACCTCAGGTCCTGAATGCCTTCGTGAAGGTGCAAAAGTTCCGCATGGAATCCATTCGCACGGTGATCAATACACTCCGTCAAGGGGATTTTCTGGCGACCTTGGACATCAAGGATGCCTACTTACATGTTCCGATCTTCGCAAGTCACCAGAAGTTTCTACGCTTGAGATCGGTGAAGTCCACTATCAATTTGTGGCTCTTACTTTGGCCTAGCCTTGGCACCGAGGGTGTTCTCCAAGGTGCTTGCGCCGGTTCTTGTTTTGATGAGATGGCGAGGTATCGCTGTCGTGGGCTTCGGGTGGCTCCTAAACATTCAGGAGTCAGTCCTGGTCCCGACTCAACATCTGGAGTATCTCGGTCTGATTCTGGATTCCTTGGAGGCAAAGGTATTCCTACCTCCGGGGAAGCTACTGACACTTCAGTCTGCAGTGCGGGTGCTGACATCCCAAAAAATGGTCGTCAATTAGTTTTTACATGGGAGTCCTGGGACTCATGGTGGCCTCTTTCGAGGCCGTTCCGAAGGACCAATCACACACCAGGGTCTTGTTCACTTGGGACAAATCCCCGTTGTCTTTGGATTTTCCGATCCAGGTGAGTCGCCTGGTCAGGGCTTCCCTGACATGGTGGTTTGGGTCCCCGGCTCTTCGGTCCGGGAAGTCGATCCTCCCTGTCCAATGGAAGGTGTTCACTACAGGCGCCAGCCTGAAGGGCTGGGGTGTAGTCTGGGGAGTCCTGTTGGCCCAAGGGCTTGGACTCCGGACGAAGCCCGTTTGCCGATCAATGTTCTGGAAATACGGGCCATCAGACTGCGCCTCTCCTCGTGGCCTGAGAGATTGCAGGATCGCTCCATTAGGATCCAGTCGGACAAAGTCACAGCAGTGGTGTATGTCGACCATCAAGGGGGGACTCGGAGCTCAGCTGCGGCTTCCGAGGTCCCCCGTACCCTGAAGTGGGCTAAAAGAAGCGTGCCGGCTCTGTCGGCCGTTTACAACCGGGCATAGAACTGGCGGACTATTTGAGTCGCCAGACGCTGGACCAGGGAGAGTGGTCCTTGCACCCAGAGGTATTTCAACTCCTTTGCCACACAGACGGTGGGGCACGCCGGAGGTGGACCCGATGGCCTCTCGACTCAATCGCAAGGTGTCGAGGTTTGTGGCCAAGATCCAGGGATCCTTGGGCGGATGCCTCAGAGGCGTTAGTGGCCCATGGGGTCATTATCACCTGATATACGTTTATCCTCCGCTGCAGTTGCTCCCTCGCCTGCTGCGCAGGGTGGCGACTGAGGGAATTCCGGTGATCCTCATTGCTCCGGATTGGCCTCGGCTTCACTGCTACGCCGATCTGGTACATCTCGTCGCGGCCGGTCCCTGTCGGTTGCCAATAAGGGAGGACTTTCTGTCTCAAAGTCCTATATTTCATCCTGCCTTTACAGTCTCTGGCCTTAACGGCATGGCTGTTGAAGGCCAAGTGTTGAGAGACCGAGGTCTCTCGGACTTGGTCATTTCGTCCATATTAAGGGCATGGAAGTCTTCCTCCAGAATAATCTATCTCCGTACCTGGAAAGCTTACATCGCCATGTGCGAAGAGCTGGACTGACGTCCTCGGACGTATTCCGTCCCTAGAATCCTGCGTTTCCTGCAGCATGGAGTGGCGCAAAGGCTCGCTTTGAGTATCATTAAGGATCATATTTCGGCCTTGGCCGTCTTCTTTCGGCGATCACTAGCGGGTCATTCCTTGGTTAGCACCCTTGTGCAGGAGGTTCGCCATGTGCTCCCTCCTGTCAAGTCTCCTCTCCCCCCCGTGGGATCGGAATTGGTACTTTAGGTTCTCCTGGAACCTCCTTTTTGAGAATATCAGGGATATTCCCCTCTTGACTTTGTCTCAGAAGGTGGCCTTTTTAGTGGCAATCACTTCTGTTAGACGACTGTCTGAGTTGGCGACCTTGTACTGCAAGTCGCCATATTTAGTCATCCATAAGGATAAGGCGGTGTTGCATCCGCGACTTTCTCTTTTGTCAAGGGTGATCTCGACCTTTCAGTCCTTGTGTCCTCACCCATCGCATCCCAGAGAGTGTGCGCGGCACACTTTGAACGTGGTACGAGCCTTGCGGGTGTGCCTGTCTGCAACTGCTTCTATTCGGAAGTCTGACTCTCTGTTTGACTGTCTCTGGTCAGAAACAGGGCCAAGCGGCTTCGTCTGCCACCATTTTCTAGGTGGATCGGACAAACCGTCTTTCAAGCCTATGCTCTCATGGGGCGGGCGCCTCCCTTTCCGGTTATGGCGCATTCCACCAGGGCAATTGGTGCTTCCTGGGTTTTCCGACATCAAGTGTCGGTTGCACAAGCATGCAAGGTGGCGACCTGATCGTCTGTTCATACATTTTCTAAGTTTTATAGGGTTGAGGTGGCTGCATCTCCAGATGCTTCCTTCAGCAGCAAGGTGTTGCAGGCCGCTGTTTCAAGTGACAACTCCTCCATTGAGGGGCTCTGCCTTGTTTGGAGTGAAGTTTTTCCATTTATACTGCTCCCATCCCTCTTGACACTGCTTTGGGACATCCCACATGTTCAGTGATTAAGAGCCGCCGTGTCGGTCCATGGATGATAAGAGAAAATAGGATTTTTGTACTCACCGTAAAATCCATTTCTCTGACATCCATGGACCGACACGGCACCCACCCTTCCTTTTAAGTTTGTACTGCTTTGTTACGAACTGAGGTCTGCTAGCTGCAGGTGGGAGGGTAATGTCCGGAGGGACCGCCCCCCTGGGCGGGATTGTTCAGCTCTGGTTTGTTCTAGAATGTTTTTTAACATTCTGCCTAGGTCTTCTCCTGCAAGCAGGGACATATACCCACACGTTCAGTGATTAAGAGCCGCCGTGTCGGTCCATGGATGTCAGAGAAATGGATTTTACGATGAGCACAAAAATCCTATTTTTTTTTTTGCACTAAAAACAAAAAATAGAGTGACAATTTTGAAAAAAATTACATATTTTTTACTATTTGCTATAATAAATATCCCCCAAAAATATATAAAAAAAAAAAAAAAAATTCCTCAGTTTAGGCCGATACGTATTCTTCTACATATTTTTGGTAAAAAAAAAATTGCAATAAGCGTTTATTGATTGGTTTGTGCAAAAGTTATAGTATCTACAAAATAGGGGGTAGTTTTATGGCATTTTTATTAATATTTTTTTTTTTTTACTAGTAATGGCGGCGATCATCGATCTTCTTTTTTTTTTTTTTTTTTTATCGTGACTGTGACATTATGGCGGACACTTTTGACACATTTTTGGGACCATTGCTATAAAAATGCACTGATTACTGTGAAAATAACACTTGCAGTGAAGGGTTTAACCTCTAGGTGGCGCTGTAGGGGTTAAGTGTGACCTGATGAGTGATTCTAACTGAAGGGGGGCGTGGCTTGGCGTGTGACGTCACTGATCGTCGTTCCCTATGACAGGGAACAGACGATCAGTGACACTGCCACTAGGAAGAACCGGGAAAGGTTTGTTTACACTTACCTCTCCCCGTTCTTAAGCTCTGACCCGATCGCGGGACACCGGCGGCGATCGGGTCCCGCGGACGTGGTCACGGAGCTTCAGACCGAGTCGCGAGCGCGCCCGACGGCGGCGCGTGCGCGACCCACGGACAGGTTCTTAAAGGGGACGTACCTGTACGTGCCATTCTGTCAACGTACTTCGTCGTGCGGTGGTCCTTAAGTGGTTAAGCGTTGACAAAAAAAACTGGAAGCTGATTGGTTTCTATGCAGAGTAAATCAATGCCTATTGGATAAAAGGCATTTTTACATTTATTTTGACATTTTATTAAATTTTCAGCTTTAATTTTTATTATTTGTTTTACAATTTTGAGGCACAAACTAGAGACCCGTTACTAAATGGTCTACTATAATACTCTGCAGTTTTAGTAAATCAACACCTATTTGTACTTTGTCCCATAAAGAACATAACAGTAAAAAAAATATAATTATAGACATTCTTAAAGACCGGAAGTTATTATCACATATTTCAGGACCTGGATGGATGAATGTGTTTTATTAAACAATAATACAGCAAATAAAGTTTAAACATGCAAGAAAGCAGACATATAACATAATGTGAAAAGATTGTAAGCTCAGAAAATATGGTCTCACTCTTATCAGAGCCAAAATAAACTCAGTGGCCAATATGTTACAGAAGATAATCAAGGCTTAAATCATCATATTTGTGGAATATTTAATTCTCTTTTAACTAATTCTGCTTTTATGGTCACTGAAAAAAAGTAGAAAATCTTGTGCAAATGTCTCTTTTTTTCAAACCTATGTATTTGTGGACTGACATGGCAGAACCACGGTGACAGTTTTCAGCCCTCAACGTATTTCTCCAGACTCCACAAAAGCACATTATTTTAACACTAGGGAATGAAAAGATCGAAGTTGGAAACTGTTACTGACATTGGTAGAAAAAATCAGATGACACGAGATACTGCTGCATCTGCCAGGAGAACACATTTGTTTTGTGTATTAAAAACCTTTGGACTGGAAGAAAGCAAATACACTTTGACAGGACATGTGGTTGTGTGTAAAAGTACTGCATTTGCAAAGGAGAATAAACTACGGAACCAAATTCCATTATGGGAAGGGTCCAGATAGATGATTTTGTAGCTGGATATCTTGGGGGTAAGCACATTTCTTTCTTTGCACTATTTTTCACAATGATATCCTCTTATACATTCCACAGATTTTTAGGATTATTAATTTTCCACTGTGTGACAGTCATAATAATGTCAGATCATTTTGTGTTGCCAAATTACTTTTTGATGAACAGTATTATAAATTAATACTGTTTTTTTTTTTTTTTTTTTTTTTTTTTTTTATATATATATATACAGGCGTTGCTAGTGTTATTGTTGGACATCCTTTGGACACTGTTAAGGTATGTGATTTTCTTAGGTTTGGCAGTTTTTAGACAGTTTTTACATTGCTATGCAGACTGCATTTCTCTGGTGGTAATCATATTTTATTGATGTTATAATGTTAAAAGACCAAGACAAAAAGAACAGAATACAAAAGCAAATATTGTATTTCTTATCATGTATAAAAAAAAAAAAAAACATTTTAACTTAGAAAGATTCCCTGTCTGCTGCGCTATACTGTCAGTCACAACTCAAGCAAACTTCTTAACAGCCATTCTTGTAACATAGAAAGCTTGGACCTGGTTAGCAGACTGAAAATATGCCATAGATCAAGGTTGCCAACCATCAGTAAATTTATGGATTATTTGTCACGCTGTGTTGACTTTTTAAGTGTAACCCAGGCATATTACTTGTTATGGGTATTGTCAGTGTTTCCATATTATGTTAATACTGTTTAAATAGCAATTGTCTTAATTTTTAATAGGAGACTGAAAATCTGCCATAGATCAGGGTTGCCAACCATCAGTAAATTTACGGAGAGTTAGTAAAAATCTGTAAATATCAGGGGCTGATTATTTGTCACGCTGTGTTGACTTTTTTAGTGTAACCCAGGCATATTACTTGCTATGGGTATTGTCAGTCTTTCCATATTGTGTTTATACTAGTTAAATATTAAATATTAATTGTTTTAATATTTAATAGGAGTTCTGTCATTTTTCGGGTTGGCAGTAAAAAAATGTGCTCTGTCAGTAAATGTCCCATGTTTTGTCAGTAAAAAATGCTGCAGGAAGCTGGCAACACTGCCGTAGATTGTCTGTTATTTAAAAATAAGAGGAAAAAAAAAGTTCCCTATTATATATTCCTCATTATCTGTCTTTGACCTGCACGCAGGTACTTTGTTGAAGTGAACAGCCCTTTGTTGAGCTATAGACCCCTTTAGGAATTAGATGAAAGCTATGGACCCCTCCTAGACTAGAAAACACAAATAAACATATATCAACTCAACTCAACTCAACTCAACCTAGCCTAGCCTAACCTATTTTGGTCTTTCATGTCTGTCATGCACCTGTCTTTTGGAGGTTTTCAATTCTTTTCATTTAGTCTGGTTTTTCACAATACTAGTGTAGCGGGTATTTGAAATTAGGGGAAGCATCTGGGTGGTAGTGTAACCCAGATGCACTGATTGTTAGGGGATCTGAGGCCCTTTTATGGTTCTTGGAGGACTCTGGTAGTGTGAGGTTCCCTGGGCCTATAGGTGGCGTTGTTGCCGGGGGCCGGAGGTGAACTCACACCGCAGGACTGTGCCTTTTTGTCCTCCCCTGGAGCTGGTACAGCAGGGCGGGGAACCCGCTGTGGTGCGAAGGGAGAGGAGATAAAAGGGGCGGACGCCCTTACCACGGGGTTCAGAGTGTAGAGTCGGAGGACGTGGCCGCACCCAGGCACCTTCAGCTTGGGTGCTGGCGTTCCGGTGCTCCGGGCCCAGGTGCCCTTGACCTGGCCGGAGCGGAGATGGAGTCCATCTCAGGCACCTTTAGCCTGGGGTGAGGTACTATGGTGGATGCCTGGGGCTCAGTACCTTCGACTGAGTTCCGCGAGGGTGGAGGAATCCGAGGGGGCCCTAACTCCTTGGGTGCCCATGTCTGAGTTCGTGAGGTCTGGTGTGCAGAACTTCTCTGGAGAGTCCGGCGCAGCATCGCTGGTGACAGAGAGGCCTCCGGTATCTCCCTTGGACGGATATCCTTCCCCTGACAGGGGCCGTGCTAGTGAAGGTAATTCACGTTCTATTTCACATAGTCAGTGGCAGTGACTATTCGCCACTGGTGATACCACAGTGGTTGGCAAGAGAAGGGAAAGGATTGTGCCTCGACCTATTCCCATTAAGACTAAGTTGTTGCAAAAGAATTCAACTTAACCGTGCTGTATGTTTATTCGCTGAGAAGAATAAAACTGTGTTGGACCTATTCACTGTGTGGAACACTGGTTACTAGGAGCAAAGGAGTCAGGGACGAAGTACAGGACTTGACTCTAGGACACCTACACAAAGCCCGATCTTTCTGGCCTTCACCTCTTCACTATGGAGGACATGGGCCGTGGTGTATCTCATCCCTCCTCCCAGCACTAACACCCCTAGACAAAGAAAGACAAGCCGAGAATGAGAAGGAGTGAGAAGGGTGAGGTCGCTACACGTGGGGGCATCGTATCCGGGATGTGTATGGTGTCTGAATTTGAACTTTGCTGCCCGGAGTAGTTCCGAGTAGGTCGGCTATATTGGCCAACGCGCCACAAGGCAAACCACAGCTGCGTAGTTCATGGGCAGGGAAAAGGGAAAGCCCACGAACAGGTGCAGAATGTGGGAGGAGTCTGGTCATGTGGACGTACGCACGTGGAGATTCCGGCACGGGTGGGTCAGTGCGCATTGGAGCAGCGAACAGGAAAGATGACTTCAAATACTCCGTGGATTTCAGCTTCTTCTTTCACGGACATGACTTCCTTTGCTGCTCCCGTTATGGATACAGGAATCAGACTAAGGCCCCGGGGGCGATTGGCTCTGTACACCTGCAGAGACATAGAGGCCCTCGGTGTGATCTGTCCCGGCTGTTCGGGACTGGTGGTTCAGTTGAAGCCATTCGGGCGATGTGAGGTCTGCAAGGAGTTTCTCTTCGAGGTGGAACCATCCACAGAAAGGCCTCGCACCTTCCACCTCAACTACCTCACAGGTACTGCCACTCCGGAGGGAGAGATCGATGCCATGGCGGGTATTCCTGTGCACGCTGACCAGGGCGAAGTGACTGCCCAAACAGAAGTTAAAAGAGAAAAAAACGAAGATGCTGCTTCGGTCACCAGCAGCTCCCTGCTCCGACCACCAAAGAGGTAAGTCGGCCTAGTGATGGCCTTGTGTGGTCGTGGAAGAGCTTCGCCCCGCTGCTTGCCTGGCCTGGATGGATCCAGAGGGAAGAGCCCTGGACATCCCTGTTCTTCTGAAGGCCCAGGTGAGCCAGGGGTTGGGACTGTCTGTGTGGTTAAAGGTGGCGGAAGCCCACAGTCAGTGGAGGCCGTCAAGGGGGATGATTCCGTGACCTGGAATTATCTGCCCGCTGAGTGTTACGACACCTCCGACCTGGATTCATTGTCTGACAATGGCGATAATGGGGAGATAGACAAAATCTTCCACCGAAAGGGATGGGACAAGATGAAGTTACCCTCGTCCCGTGTCACAAGGGACCCACCTATGTCTACTGGGGATAGTACACCCCCGGGTGGAGGCCTCGGCGCCTAGGGAAGAATCTGGTCCACTGTCTGCAATCCCTCTTCTGGATTCAACCTCCATTTTACCTGCTCCTGTTGCGAGAGTGCAACGCCAGTCACTGCGGGCTCCTGTGCCCAGATCTACCGAGGTGGTGAACGCACCTCGCCATCCAGAAGCCATTGTGTTGCCTGGAGAAGGAGACCTTGCCACTATGCCACCTTTGGCCAGGCTGCAGCATCTCTTTAGCCAGAAGGTTGCCCAAGAGTATGGGTGGGAGTACCCATACCTGCCTAGAGAATTGCTCTACGAGGTGGAAGTTTTTCGCCAGAGGTGGTACCATAACTTTGTCTGGGACAAACTCAAAGTACCTCAAGCACGCAGATACTTTTCTTGCTCGCCAACGGTCACCAAGAAGTTTCAGGACTGCAAAGCTAAGTGGATGCTGGGAAGGCATATCCATGCGGACAGAGTGGTGATTTGTCGCAAGGATGGAGGAGATGTTGAGTACAACGTGGAGGCTTTTGACAAGCACTTGAAGCCTGTGTTCCTGCCGCATCCAAAGTTTTACCTTTAGGAGACAGACTCCTGTGTGTTGTTTCTTGCTGCTCATTGCTGAACTTTCCGGAGTGCCTTTGCCGGAGCACAAGGACTGTGCCCTAGTTTTTTTTTGTATTTGGGCGTTCTACTCTTTGGAGAAATGGGAGCTGTTACTGTTTGTTCTCCCGCCTTCTCCTTGCACTTCAGAGAAACCATTGACTTTGGGGTTTTAGTCAGTGTAGGGTCACAGAGAAAAAAAAAAGATCAAGAGAGAAAAGTTCATCTGGAAGTGATAAGTGTCTTTACCACGGCATTGTCACCAGGTGGCAGTGTTGCGCAACGATTGTTTTTTTTTATTTATTTTTTTTAACACTATGCAACACTCATTGGAGTGAATGGGTTTCTTCTCGGACAGACCCATTCATTCCAAGCAAACACAATATGATGTTAGGATGTGTATTTTTTTTTTCCCCTCTGCAGGAGACTCGTCTGTCAAGGCTGCTGAGAATGGGGTGGTCCTTAGATAGCAAGGGGGTGAATTGTACATGTGTAAATGTTAAGAGTATTTTATTGAAAGTTTTATTGTTTTACATTTTTATTTTCCCTTTTCCCATTTTAGGTCTTGGCACAATTCAGGGTTAAATTGTGTAGTTGGCCTCTGGGTCAGACTTATGTTGCCACTTCTTGGGAGACATGGGTTTGCACCAGACACTGGGGGACCAGTTTCAAATCACCGGGGGGAGAGTGTAGCGGGTATTAGAATTTAGGGGAAGCATCTGGGTGGTAGTGTAACCCAGATGCACTGATTGTTAGGGGATCTGAGGCCCTTTTATGGTTCTTGGAGGACTCTGGTGGTGTGAGGTTCCCTGGGCCTATAGGTGGCGTTGTTGCCGGGGGCCAGAGGTGAACTCACACCGCAGAACTGTGCCTTTTTGTCCTCCCCTGGAGCTGGTAGGGAGAGGAGATAAAAGGGGCGGACGCCCTTACCACAGGGTTCAGAGTGTAGAGTCGGAGGACGTGGCCGCACCCAGGCACCTTCAGCTTGGGTGCTGGTGTTCCGGTGCTCCGGGCCCAGGTGCCCTTGACCTGACCGGAGCGGAGATGGAGTCAATCTCGGGCACCTTTAGCCTGGGGTGAGGTACTATGGTGGATGCCTGGGGCTCAGTACCTTCGACTGAGTTCCGCGAGGGTGGAGGAATCCGAGGGGGCCCTAACTCCCTTGGGTGCCCGTGTCTGAGTTCGTGAGGTCTGGTGTGCAGAACTTCTCTGGAGAGTCCGGCGCAGCATCGCTGGTGACAGAGAGGCCTCCGGTATCTCCCTTGGACGGATATCCTTCCCCTGACAGGGGCCGTGTTAGTGAAGGTAATTCACGTTCTATTTCACATAGTCAGTGGCAGTGACTATTCGCCACTGGTGATACCACAGTGGTTGGCAAGAGAAGGGAAAGGATTGTGCCTCGACCTATTCCCATTAAGACTAAGTTGTTGCAAAAGAATCCAACTTAAACGTGCTGTATGTTTATTCGCTGAGAAGAATAAAACTGTGTTGGACCTATTCACTGTGTGGAACTCTGGTTACTAGGAGCAAAGGAGTCGGGGACGAAGTACAGGACTTGACTCTAGGACACCTACACAAAGCCCGATCTTTCTGGCCTTCACCTCTTCACTATGGGGGACATGGGCCGTGGTTTATCTCATCCCTCCCCCCAGCACTAACACCTCTAGACAAAGAAAGACAAGCCGAGAATGAGAAGGGGTGAGAGGGGTGAGGTCGCTACACTTACATGCGCATTTTTCTATATTGCACACAGATGCACAAACACACTCTGCATATATCACTCTTCAGCCACACTGTGAAAGAAATTGTGGTCAATTAAGTCTCACCAGTATATGAGAAGATAATCAAGCCATTAATAATTTTCCTGACACCAACATGGCAGCATACATGTGATATAGCTCCGCCCCTATATCCACCCACAAGACCTGTATAAATCTATAAAAGTCTGACTGAAAGCAAGCTCCCTCATTCTCCTTTTTGTCAAGATATACACCCACAAGACCATGATGTTGCGATAAGTTCCTACCTGCCAACTGTGTTTGGTTACTGAAGTCCATGCTGCATGTGTTTTTCTGCAGAGCACACCTGAGCTGGTGTTTGGTTGCTGGAGTCCATGCGGCACGTGTTTTCTCTGCACACCTGAACTGAATCCTGGTGCTGGAGTTAGTGTTGCCTTTTCTTTTCTCCCACAGGTTTGTGATATCCATTTTTGTTTTTCCTCCCTTGCCTCTAATTTTATTAGGCTTCCTCATTTTCCCTACATGGGAGCGATTTTGTTTTTTTTTCTTTTCTCTGCAGTTTTTTTCTTTTCATCTGTGGTTTTTACCGTGACCAGCGTGCATGCACGATCCAGGTTTTGTGGATGTTTCCGGTCTCAGGGCTGACTATGGTATCCACGCATGCACTGTGCAGAGGGTCTCATGTGGCAGCTGTCTTTGCTATGGCATATCCAGGCTCACGCTTGTGTGATGTAGTTTTTGCACTGGAAACATTTTCTTTTTTCCCCTGCTTATGCTGCAGGTAAATGGGGGAGAGAGGTGATTCAGGCACATGTCTATGATATGTTTGCTTCTTTCTATGAGTCTCCTTTTTTCTTTCTGTGCAATGCTGACATCCTTGCTCCAATAGGAACTTTCCACCACATAGCCAAGACCTTCATGTGCTCAGGTAGGGAACTATCAGTTTGGTTAGTAAGAAGAGGAAAAAGAGTGCCTTTCCATGAGCTTGGCCTCTGTCTTCTGATGCAACCTCGCCCGCTCTTGCTTAAGGTCAAGCAAAAGAGCATTGCCATGTCATGACAAGTCCAGTCAGACTCACAGGTCTCCCCAGGAGGTGCAGAAAGTTACCAGTGAGTGTCTGCATTTTTCCTTCTCTGAGCACTAACAGCGACAAAAGTATAAGAAGTGCTGGGCCTGCGACACGGACCTAACATGTCTATGGATATTGCCGCCAAGACCTCTCTATGGGCAAAGGACGCTGTGAGCCAGCAAGTCATTGCTCTTCATGGGCAAGTAGTTAGTGAAGCTCTAAGTTCTCTAGTCATTTATGCCACTTGACTGCAGGCACAACGTCAAGGATGAAGCCCTGCAGATGAGTTCAGGGCATCACAGTTAGCCCTCCTAACGAAGGAGGCCCCAAGCCTATTACAGCCATCTTTATTCCTGGCTCTAAGGGCACCTTTATCCAAACTATTCACTCCTGCCTTACACCTGGTTTCACCAGAGGTAGAAGAGGGTTGGTAGCCCTCCTTGAGGCTCAGCAGATTTTGAGTGCCTCTAGGGTCCAGTCATTAGGGCAGTTGACCAGACCCAGAATGGGATGACCAAGATCACTGCCTTCGAAGTCAGTACATACTTCCCATTTTCAATGCACGGCCTTCCATACTCCCCAGTAGGGATGAGCTTCGAGTTCGAGTCGAACATGAGTTCGACTCGAACATCGGCTGTTCGCTTGTTTGGCGAATTTCAAACATTATGGGCCGTTCACGCCAAATTCGAGTGGCGCGTCACGGCCCATAATGCACTGCGTCATCGCAGTGCATTGCTGGCTGATGATTGGCCAAGCATGCACTATGACCCGCATGCTTTGGCCAATCACAGAGCCGTCAGCACAGAGAGCCATATTTGGCCAAAGGCAGGGTGCCTTTGGCCAATCATGGCTCAGGGGGGCTAAGTACACGCCCCACACTATAAGGCCTGCGCGTCGGCCTTGTGTAGTGTGTTGCGTCGGCGGAGAGATGGAGAGAGAGCGTGTGTCATTTAATTTCAGTTAGCTAGATTGAGCAGGCAGTTGATTCAGTTAGATCAGTATATTGTGTGTGTGTGTGTGTGTGTGTGTGTGTGTGTGTGTAATAAATATATATATATATACTGTATACAGTTTAGCTAGATCTCACTGCAGAGCGTTCCTGTTATTCTCTTCCTAATAATACTACAGGCAGGCAGTTGATTCAGCTAGCTGCAGTATATTAAGTCAGTGTTTTGTATACTGGGCACAGTGTGCAGCTAAACCTTACTGCAGACAATTCCTGTTTAGGGATGAGCCGAACACCCCTCCCCCCCCCCCCCCCGGTTCGGTTCGCACCAGAACCTTCGAACGGTCCGAAAGTTTGTGCGAACGTTAGAACCCTATTAAATACAATGGACGCGAACGTTTGAAATCTAAAGTGCTAATTATAACGACTAATATGCATGTTATTGTCCTAAAAAGGGTTTGGGGACCCGGGTTCTGCCCCAGGGGACATGTATCAATGCAAAACGAAGTTTTAAAAACGGCCGTTTTTCGGGAGCAGTCATTTTAATGATGCATAAAGTAAAAAAAAAAAAAGTGAAAAATTACTTTAAATATCGTACCTGGGAGGTGTCTAAAGTATGCCTGTGAAGTGGCATGTGTTTCCCGTGTTTAGAACTGTCCCTGCACAAAATGACATTTCTAAAGGGGGAAAAAAAGCCATTTAAAACTGCTTGCAGCTTTAATGTAATATCTGGTCCCGGTAATATGGATGAAAATCTTTGAGAAAAATGGCATGGCTACCCCACCAGCCCCCCCCCCCACCCCAGCCCATTACCAGCCCCTTTGGGTCTTGTATTCATATTAAGGGGAACCCCGCACACAAAATAAAAAAGGCCCTATATACTTTGAACAGCAGTATACAGGCAGTGCAAACAAGACAGGGACTGTAGGTTTGTTCTTAAGTAGAATCTGTTTGTAATTTTGAACACGTACATTGTTTTAAGTGTAGCTCCAGCCAAAAAATCTATTTTTAAGCTTTTTGGAAAACATAGGGAAGGGTTATCACCCCTGTACCATTTGTTTTGCTGTCTGTGCCCCTTGTTCAGAACATTTCACCTCACTTTCCGTCCCAATGACAAAAGTTTTTGAAAAGTGGGGTTTTTATTGAAACAAGGATTGGTGATAAAGCATCAGTAGAGAGGAGACACCTTTTTCCCATATTAACTTTTACAGGAGAGAATTTCCCTTCCTAGGGGTAGATTTCCTCTCACTTCCTGTTGTCTCCTTCCGTTTGCAAGTAGGAGTCATTTGTAAGTTGGATGTTTGAAAGTAGGGGCCTGCCGTATATACTCTGCTGAAATTTGCCTTTACATGTTGGTGTTGCCACAACACTGTGAGCCCTCACAGTTATTCTTGGTGGGCGCTGGAACGCCCTGCTGTGAACTATTATATCAGGAATTGTATTTACATGCCATTGTTGAACAGTGGTAGGAAAAATTGGGCCTTTGGTGGTGGTGCTGGTGCCACAACACTCTAAGCCCTCACAGATACTGAACTTGGAGCACAGCAATGAGCCCTGTTGCAAAGTATTGCATCAAAAATTGTAATTACACGTCCCTGTTAAACAGGGGCAGAAAAATTGGGCCTTAGGCACTGGTGCTGGTGCCACGACACTGCAACCTCTCCCAGATACTCTAGTTGGAGTGCAGGAATGAGCCCTGCTGCAAAGCATTGCATCAAAAATTGTAATTACATGCCCCTGTTAAACAGGGGCTGAAAAATTGGGCCTTAGCCACTGGTGGCAGCACCCAGAAACAAAAAAGTTCTTCCAAGCTATCATCAAGAATCAGATCATTTAGGAGGAGGAGTATAGTCAGTCAA
Organism: Rana muscosa; assembly: GCA_029206835.1. Lineage (NCBI taxonomy): Eukaryota > Metazoa > Chordata > Amphibia > Anura > Ranidae > Rana > Rana muscosa. Next base: position 24,137,457 of record CM055118.1, read on the forward strand.
CATAACAGGACAGTCACTCAGCATCAGCATCAGTCTTGAAGGGATGTGACATTTGAAAATAAATTAGTCTGTTATATCAGCTTCAGGTGCTTGGTAGCTGGTGGTGATCCAAGACTAGTTCATCTTTATGAAGGTCAGTCGATCAACCGAGTCGGACAGGCGCACCCTGTGATCCGTGACAAAGCCTCCAGCAGCACTGAATGTGCGTTCCGAAAGAACGCTGGATGCAGGACAGGCCAGTAGCTCAATTGCATACTGTGCAAGCTCTGGCCAGTGATCCATCCTCAACACCCAGTAAGCCAGAGGATTTTTGGTGGGAAAGGTGTCCAAGTCTGACCTTGTCCCTAGGTATTCCTGCACCATGTATATCAGACGCTGGCGATGGTTGCTGGTACCGATCATACCTTGGGGCTGCGGACTAAAACATTGTCTGAACGCATTGGTCAGACGGCCACCTTCTCCACCGCTCCTTCTGCTACTGACCGAAGCCTCAGCAACTCGTTGTCCAGGACCAGGAGTTTGTAACCTCCCAGTCTCTGGGAACGCGTTGCACAGACCTTTCTGCAAGGCCTCCCGGAGATGTCTCATCCTCTGCTCCCTCTGCGATGGCAAGATAAGGTCCGCAACCTTACCCTTGTACCGTGGATCAAGGAGAGTGGCCAGCCAGTAATGGTCCCCCTCCTTGATCCGAAGAATACGAGGATCCTTCCGCAGACTTTGCAGGATCAGGGAGGCCATGCAGTGTAGGTTAGCTGAGGCATTCGGTCCGGAGTTCTCTGGGTCACTAAAGACGACATGATCCGCAGCCACCTCCTCCCAGCCACGTACAAGTCCACGGGTTTGTTAGGACTGTAAATCATCCCTAAAAGACTGCTGCTGTTAATGCTGAGTGCCATGCTCCACCTCCATGCTGACACAATCCTCCTCCTCCTCCTCCTCCTCCTCTTCCTGTGTGATGGGTGGGACAGAAGGAACACTGTCTGGGTAAAGGGGGCCTTGAGAGGCAAGGAAGTCCTCCTCTTCCTGCCTCTGTTCTGCCTCAAGTGCCCTGTTTATTATTCCACGCAGCGTATGCTCCAACAGGTAGACAAGAGGTACAGTGGTACTGATGCATGCACTGTCACTGCTCACCATCCTCGTGGCCTCCTCAAATGGTGCCAGGACAGTGCATGCATCCCTGATCATGCCCCACTGGCGTGGTGAAAAAAACCCGAGCTCCCGGAACAACCTCCAACACTACTGCACCTTGTCCTGCATCCTTCCCAGCTGCCAAAAGAGTGACCCAATGGGCCGTGAAAGAAAGGTAACGTCCCTGTCCATGCCTGCTGGACCATGAGTCAGCGGTAATATGCACCTTACCGCTGACCGCCCTGTCCAGCGAGGCATGGACATTGCCTTCCACATGCCGGTAGAGAGCCGGAATCGCCTTCTGTGAGAAAAAGTGGCGTTTGGGAACCTGCCACTGAGGAACCGCACATTGCACAAACTCACGGAAGGGGGCCGAGTCTACCAACTGAAAAGGCAGCAGTTGAATTGCTAGCAATTTAGCCAAGCTAGCATTCAATCACTGGGCATGTGGATGGCTGGGAGTGAACTTCTTTCGACGGTCCAGCAGCTGGGGCAGGGAAACTTGCCTGCTAGTATCGGACATCTGTGTACTGCTAGCAGAGTGCCCGCAAGTACTTGGCTGTGACACACCTAATTCTACACCTTCATTCCTCCTCAGTGCAGGTTTCAGAGAGAACTGAAGGTACAGTGGGGTTGGAGATCCCAGCTGATGAGGAGCAAGGAGAGGTCCGCTTTGTTCTTTGGTGTGGGTCTTTAAGATACGCTTGCCAACGAGCTGCATGGCAGGTCAACATATGTCTGGTCAAGTATGTGGTGCCCAAGCGGCTAAAGTTTTTTGGCCACGCGAGATACGCTTCAGACATATGTTGCAAACAGCAGCAGTGCGATCTGATGCACTCGACTCAAAAAAGGCCCACACCAAATAACTTTTGGAATAACGGGCAGAGGCAGCGCCCTGCACAGGCGGAGCTCTGCGGTGTGATTCAGTCGGTGTGCTGCCATTACGCTGGCCCCCCTAGGGCATCCTGCCTCGTTGGAGATGTGCCTCCTCCTCCTCCTCCTCCTCCTCCTCCTCCTCCTCCTCCTCCTCCTCCTCCTCCTCTCTCCTATCAGGCACCCACGTGGAGTCAGTGACCTCATCATCCCCTCCCTCCTCATCACTGGAGCCAATCTGGCAGTATGCTGCAGCTGCTGGAACATGACTGCCAGATTGCTGTCCTTCTTGAGCATCCCCTATCTCTGCTCTCACGCTACTGCCTTCCTCTAGCTGGGTATCATCATCAGACCCTTTGAAACGCTGGGAATCTTCCTGGAGCATGTACCCAACACTGTGATCAAACAGTTCGGGGGACTCCTCAAGAGGACATGGTGGGTCTAGGGAAGGAGTGACTGATGATGACATTGATACGAGGGAAGAGGACGCTTTGGCAGCTGCTTTGCCAGTACGCTGAGCCTGGGTGAGAGAGGATGAGGAGGATGAGGAGGGCTTGGTCATCCACTCTACCAAGTCTTCGGCATGATGCGGCTCAACACGTCCAGCTGCCGAAAATAAGGACAAGCGTGTCCCATGGCCACGTGCTGATGACGATGCACCCCATCCACGACCAGCACTGTTGTCTTTAGACACAGAGCCTGCTTGCCCTCTTTTATTGGCTCCTGACTGTCTGCCTCTCCTTGTTTTCCTTCCAGACATTCTAATGGCCTGCAGGGAGATAGGAAAACCAGCAATAAGGGGTAGCTTCAGGTGTATAATGTGCAGGAGGCACACTACGCCCACTGTAAGTACTGCAGATGCCTGCCTGTGTTACACAACAGGAAAACACAGCAATAAGGGCTAGCTTCAGGTGTATACTGTGCAGGAGGCACACTACACCCGCTGTAAGTGCTGCAGATGCCTGCCTGTGTTACACAACAGGAAAACACAGCAATAAGGGCTAGCTTCAGGTGTATACTGTGCAGGAGGCACACTACACCCGCTGTAAGTGCTGCAGATGCCTGCCTGTGTTACACAACAGGAAAACACAGCAATAAGGGCTAGCTTCAGGTGTATACTGTGCAGGAGGCTTAGCAAAGAATATCACTGACACTGTCCCTGCCTATCCTTCTCTCTCCCTGCACACAAGGTTTAGCAAAGAATATCACTGACACTGTCCCTGCCTATCCTTCTCTCTCCCTGCACACAAGTTAAATGAACAAATAGCACTGACACTGTCCCTGCCTATCCTTCTCTCTCCCTGAACCGAAACACACTACACAAGGCCTTTTATAGTGTGGGGTGTGTACTAAATCCCCCTGAGCTATAATTGGCCACAGGCATCCTGCCTGTGGCCAATTATGGCTCTCCTCGCTGCCGGCGCTGTGATTGGCCAAGCATGCGGGGTCACAGTGCATGCTTGGCCAATCACAGCGCCTGGATTGCACTGTGATTGCGGCCCAAATCTTCGTCGAACGATCGAACAGCCGATGTTCGAGTCGAACGTATGTTCGACTCGAACACCGAGCTCATCCCTATTCCTGTTGTTCTCTTCCTAATAATACTACAGACAGGCAGTTGGTTCAACTAGCTGCAGTATATTAAGTCAGTGTACTGTATACTGGGCACAGTGTGCAGCTAAACCTCACTGCAGACAATTCCTGTTGTTCTCTTCCTAACAATACTACAGGCAGTTGATTCAGGTAGCTGCACATATACATCCCAGCTTTGTGCAGCTACATCTCACTGCAGGCCATTCCTTGTGCACCTATTGAAATACATCAAATACAATATGTCTGGAAGGCCAACAAGGAGAGGCAGACACTCACAGGCCAGTAAAAGAGGGCAAGCAGGCTCTGTGTCTAGAGGCAACAGTGTTGGTCGTGGACACTGTGCATCCTCAGCATGTGGCCGTGGGGCACGCTTGTCCTTTTTTCCGGCAGCTGGCTCTGTTGAGCCACAACATGCAGAAGAGTTTGTAGAGTGGATGACCAAGCTGTCCTCATCCTCCTCATCCTCTGTCACCCAGACTCAAAGTCAGAGTACCTTGGCTGCCAATGCAGGTGCCAAAGCGGCATATTCCATCGGCTCAAGGTCATCACTTACTCCTTCCCTAGCCCCACCATCATGCACAGAGGATTCCCCCAAACTGTTTGACCACAGTGTTGGGTACATGCTGCAGGAGAATGTGCAGCGTTTTGAAGGCTCCGATGATGGTACCCAGAAACTGGCAGTCATGTTCCCCCAGCTACAGCATACTGCCAGGTTTGCTCCAGTGACGAGGAGGGAGGGGATGATGAGGTCACTGACCCTACATGGGTGCCTGATAGTAGAGAGGAGGAGGAGGAGGAGGCACATCTCCAACGAGGCAGGATGCCCTCCAGGGGCCAGCTTAAGGGCAGCCAAACGACTCCATCACACCACAGAGCTCCGCATGGTCAGGTCGCTGCTGACTCCGTGCGTTTTTCCAAAAGTCCTTTCATGTGGGACTTTTTTGATACGTGTGCAGCAGATCGCACCGTTGCTATTTGCAACATATGTCTGAAGCGTATCAAGCGTGGCCAAAACAGCAGCCGCTTAGGCACCACATGCTTGACCAGACATGTGTCGAAGTTCCATGCAGTCCATTGGCAAGCGTACATAAAAGACCCACACCAAAGAAAAAGGCGGACCTCTCCTTGCTTCTCATCAGCTGGGATCTCCAACCCCACTATACCTTCAGTCCTCTCAGAAACCTGCACTGAGAGGAATGAAGGTGTAGAATTAGGTGTGCCACTGCCAAGTACTTGCAGGCAATCTGCTATCACTACACCAACGTCCGATTGTAGGAGGCAAATTTCCCTGCCCCAGTTGCTACACCGGCGAAAGAAATTCGCTCCCAGCCATCCACATGCCCAGCGGTTGAATTCTAGCTTGGCTAAATTGCTAGCACTTCAACTGCTGCCTTTTCAGTTAGTAGACTCTGCCCCCTTCCGTGAATTTGTGGAATGTGCGGTACCTCAGTGGCAGGTTCCCAAACGCCACTTTTTTTCACGGAAGGCGATTCCTGCTCTCTACCGGCATGTGGAAGGCAATGTCTTGGCCTTGCTGGACAGGGCGTTCAGCGGTAATGTGCATATTACCGCTGACTCATGGTCCAACAGGCATGGACAGGGACGTTACCTATCTTTCATGGCGCACTGGGTGACTCTGCTGGCAGCTGGAAAGGATGCAGGACAGGGTGCAGTAGTGTTGGAGGTTGTTCTGCCACCACACCTCCAAAATTCTACTAGTGGTGATTCTGCCACACCTCCCTCCTCCACCCTCTCCTCTTCTTCCTTCATGGCCTCTTCCTCTGCTGATTTGTCCTCGGAACCAGCGATGCTCCGTAGGCATTCAAGGGGCTACGCAGGCACTCAGGCAAAGAGATGCCAATGTGGTGCTTGAGTAGGTGTGCTTGGGGGACAGGAGCCACACTGGGGCAGAGATTCTGTCAGCTCTGCAGGGGCAGGCTCAGAGGTGGTTGACGCCATGCCAGCTTCAGCCAGGAATGGTGGTTTGCGACAATGGCACCAACCTCCTCTTCACCCTCCGACAGGGACAACTGACCCACGTGCCCTGTTTGGCTCACGTCCTTAACTTGGTGGTGCAGCAGTTCTTGGGCAGGTACCTGGGCTTACAGGATCTCCTGAGGCAAGCCAGGAAAGTCTGTGTGCATTTCCGCCGGTCATATAATGCAAGTGCTCGGCTGGCTGACCTTCAAAAGGAATTTAACCTGCCCAAGAACCGCCTAATCTGTGACATGCCCAACAGGGGAACTCAACATTGGCCATGCTGCAGCGGCTGCACACGGAGCAGAGGGCCATCAATGAGTACCTGCGCGACTATGGCACCAGAACAGGGTCAGGGGAGCTTGTTTTTTTTTTTGCCACGCCAGTGGGTCATGATCAGGGATGCATGCATTGTCCTCTCACCATTTTAGGAGGCCACGAGGATGGTGAGCAGTGACAGTGCATGCATCAGTGATACTGTCCCTCTTGGCCACCTGTTGGAGCACACGCTGCATGGAATGATGGACAGGGCACTTGAGGCAGAACAGAGGGAGGAAGAGGAGGACTTCCTTACCTCTCAAGGCCCCCTTTATCCAAACAGTGTTCCTGCAGGCCGCCGATCACACAGGAAGAGGACAAGGAGGATTGTGTCGGCATGGAGGTCGAGCCTAGCATGCAGCAATCTTCAAGGGATCATTTACAGTCCCCAGAAACCCATGGACTTGTACGTGGCTGTGAGGAGGTGGCTACGGATCATGTCGTCCTTAGTGACCCAGAGGACTCCGGACCGAATGCCTCAGCAAACCTACGCTGCATGGCCTCCCTGACCCTGCAAAGCCTGCAAAAGGACCCTCGGATTCGTGTGATCAAGGAGAGGGATCATTACTGGCTGGCAACCCTCCTTGATCCACGTTACAAGGGTAAGGTTGCGGACCTTATCCAGCCGTCGCAGAGGGAGCAGAGAATGAAACATCTTCGGGTGGCCTTGCAGAAAGGTTTGTGCAACGCGTTTCCAGAGCCTGGGAGGTTACAATTTCCTGGTCCTGGACAACGTGTTGCTGAGGCTTTGGTCAGTCACAGAAGGAGCGGTGGAGAAGGTGGCCGTCTGACCGATGCGTTCAGACAATTTTTTAGTCCGCAGCCCCAAGGTATGATCGGTTCCAGCAACCATCGCCAGCGTCTGATTTACATGGTGCAGGAATACCTAGGGGCAAGATCAGACTTGAACACCTTTCCCACCGAAAATCCTCTGGGTTACTGGGTCTTAAGGATGGATCACTGGCCAGAGCTTGTACAGTATGCAATTGAGTTACTGGCCTGTCCTGAGTCCAGCGTTCTTTCGGAACGCACATTCAGTGCTGCTGGAGGCTTTGTAACCAATCACAGGGTGCGCCTGTCCACTGACTCAGTCGATCGACAGACCTTCATAAAAATTAATCAGTCTTGGATCACCAGCTACCAAGCACCTGATGCTGATGTAACCAAATATAATTTTTTTTAAATGTGAGAACCCTTCAAGACTGCCTATGCCGATGCTGAGTGACTATCCTGTTATGCTGAGTGACTATCCTCTTCCTCCTCAATGTTCATGTTGATGGCTTGTAAGAAAATGTTTGGTTCTGGGCACCGCCACCAGTGGCTAAGGCACAATTTTTCAGACCCTGTTTAACAGAGGCGTGTAATTACAATTTTTGCTTTAATACTTTGCAGCAGGGCTCATTCCTGTGCTCCAACAAGAGTATCTGTGAGAGGTTGCAGTGTCGTGGCATCAGCACCAGTGCCTAAAGCCCCATACACACGGTCGGACTTCTATCGGACACTTCCGTGGTTTTTTGTCCAAACGGAGTTGGTCCGGAACACCCATAGCATACACACGCTCTGACTTTTCTGCAAACTTTCCCAAAACTTTTTGCAACATCACGTGGTTTTTCTGCTCTTTTCTGCTCTTTACCGCCACCCTTTGGTCAACTTCTGCTATTGTTGGTTGATTTTAACATTAGTTGTTTTGTCAATCGGACAAAAGTCCGATGGTTTTCTGTACACACGGTCGGACTTTGCTCCATCGGACTTTTGTTGGGCAAAAGTTTGTCCGTTTGCAGACCCAACTTTTGTCCGATGAAAACAAGAAAAAAGCAAAAAAAGTTTGTCCGATGGAGCGTACACACGGTCGGATTGTTGGTCTAACTTGCTCAAAATGAAGTTTGTTGGCCAAATGTCCGACCGTGTGTACGGGGCTTAAGGCCCAATTTTTCTGCCCCTGTTTAACAGAGGCGTGTAATTAACATTTTTGATGCAATACTTTGCAGCAGGGCCCATTCCTGCGCCCACCAAGAGTAACTGTGAGGGCTTACAGTGTTGTGGCAACACCACCACACCACCAAAGGCCCAATTTTTCTGACCCTGTTCAACAGGGGCATGTAATTACAATTCTTGATCTAATACAGTATTTCACAGCAGGGCCCGTTCCTGCGCCCACCAAGAGTAACTGTGAGGACTTACAGTGTTGTGGCAACACCAACACCTAAGGCCCAAATTTCTGCAGAGTATATAGGGCAGGCCCCTACTTTCAAACATCCGACTTACAAATGACTCCTACTTACAAATGGAGGGAGACAACAGAAAGTGAGAGGAAATCTACCCCTAGGAAGGGAAATTCTCTCCTGTAAGAGTTAATATGGGAAAACAATGTCTCCTCTCCATTGATGCTTTATCACCAATCCTTGTTTCAATAAAAAAAAACAATTTTCTAAAAACATCTGTCAATGGGACAAAGTGAGGTGAAATCTTCTGAACAGGGGCACAGACAGCAAAACAAATGTTACAGGGGTGATAACCCTTCCCTATGTTTTCCAAAAAGCTTAAAAATAGATTTTTTGGATGAAGATACACTTAAAAAATGTAACTGTTCCAAATTAGAAACATATTCTACTTAAGAAAAAACCTACAGTCCCTGTCTTGTTTGCACCGCCTGTATACTGCTGTTCAGAGTATATAGGGCCTGGGGCCCCCACGCATTTTCTTTTTTTAATTTGGGTTCGGGGTTCCCCTTAATATCCATACAAGACCCAAAGGGCCTGGTAATGGGCTGGTAATGACGTTTTTCTCAATGATTTTCATCCATATTACCGGGACCAGACATTACATTAAAGCCGCAAGCAGTTTTAAATGACTTTTAATCCTTTAGAAATGTCATTTTGTGCAGGGACAGTTCTATCACAGGAAACAAGCGCCACTGTACAGGCGTACTATAGATACCCCCAGGCATGATATTTAAAGGAATATTTTTCACTTTTATTTTTTCACTTTAAGCATCATTAACCACTTCAGCCCCGGACCATTTTGCAGCTAAAGGACCAGGCCCCTTTTTGCGATTCGGCACTGCGTCGCTTCAACTGACAATTGCACGGTCATGCGACGTGGCCCCCAAACAAAATTGGCGTCCTTTTTTTCCCACAAATAGAACTTTCTTTTGGTGGTATTTGATCACCTCCTGTGGTTTTTATTTTCTGCGCTATAAACAATAATAGAGCGACAATTTTGAAAAAAATTCAATATCTTTTACATTTTGCTATAATTAATATCCCCCAAAAATATATAAAACATTATTTTTTTTTCCTCAGTTTAGGCCAATACGTATTCTTCTACATATTTTTGGTAAAAAAATCGCAATAAGCGATTATTGATTGGTTTGCGCAAAAGTTATAGCATCTACAAAATAGGGGATAGTTTTATGGCATTTTTATTAATATTTTTTTCTTACTAGTAATGGCGGCGATCAGCGATTTTTATTGTAACTGCGACATTACGGCGGACACATCGGACACTTTTGGCACATTTTTGGGACCATTGTCATTTTTACAGCTATCAGTGCTATAAAAATGCACTGATCGCTGTGAAAATGACACTGGCAGTGAAGGGCATAACCACTAGGTGGTGCTGTAGGGGTTAAGTGTTGCCTATTGAGTGTTTCTTACTGTAGGGGGGATGGGCTGTGTGTCGCATGACACTGATCTTCGCTCCGAGTACACGGAGCGGAGATCCGTGTCATTGTCACTAGGCAGAGTTTACACAAGCATCTCCCCGCTCTATACCTCCGTGAGACGATCGCGGGGATCCCCACGGCGATCAAGTCCGCGGGACCCGTGGTCCGACTCATGGAGAAGGCGACAGGGTCGCGAGTGCGCCGGCGGTGGCACGCGCGATCACACATCAGGCATTTAAAGGGAAACGTACAGGTACGTGATTGTGCCTGTCCGTGCCATTCTGCCAACGAATAAGTACAGGAGGCGGTCGGCAAGTGGTTAAAATCACTGCTCCTGAAAAAACAGCAGTTTTAAAACTTTTTTTTTTTGCATTGATACATGTCCCCTGGGGCAGGACCCGCGTCCCCAAACCCTTTTTAGGACAATAACTTGCATATTAGCCTTTAAAATTTGCACTTTTGATTTCTCACATTCGAGTCCCATAGACCTTAACAGTGTTCGAATGTTCGCGCAAACTTTCGGTCCGTTCGCATGTCCTCGTTTGATTCAAGAGGAGTGGCAGTAGTGATATGAAGTTTTACATAGGTAAGCAGGAGCAAAATTATACCCTACCCTGGAGGGAAATATCGATTCTCTGACCAAAAGACTGCCACTGCAACGTATTAACACACTTAACATGCGTTGCAGTAACACACACTTTACAGCACTGCACCCTACTGCAAAGGTATGGACAAGACCATTATGCATTTTTGGCAGGAGTGTTTTGTCCCAGGAAAGATTCAGTTTTTGTCCTCAATCGACAAATTTTTGTACACCCTGTTCCATATTATTATGCCAATGATATTTTTCTCATTTACCTAAATAATTGATGTAAACAACAGTCAGCATAATTCTCATGTTATCAACTATTAAGAGTACAATTCAAATTTTATTGAACAAACCTCCTAATAACAGTTTTTTTTTTCGTTTCGTTTTCAAATATTTTATTAAAGATTACACAATACAGTTCATATATGTTGTACAAGATTTTAAAATTAAGTAGATAAGTGTAGATGGAATTTTTATCTTCTCTACAATTTTGTATATAAATATGGAGTAAAGAAAATGTATTATTGAAAATAAATGTATAAGTAATAACAATCATTAAATGAAACAGTATAATAAAAGAGGGAAGAGGGGAAAAAAAGAAAAAGGGAGGAGGGGGGGGGGGAGGGGGAAAAGAGTAATATGTAATAAGAAAGCTTATCTTATACCATTTGTAATCAGCTTTATCAATATCTAATCGTAAGGAATACATAAAAGAAGATGAATAGTTTAATTGGGTATATTAATAAAAGACAGTCGCGGTCAACTTAAATCGTATCAGGGCCAAGGTCCAGCTAGGTGGCTTGGCGTGTCCTGAAGATAAAGAGGGTCGTCACTGTCTAAATGGACAACTATGTGTCATACTAAAGTCGCTAATGATCGGTCAGTGAACTAAATCATCCGTGGTATAAATATACATTGTTTTATTGAGTGGAAATACATTTTGTGGGTCTCTAATTCGACAAGATCAAGGTAACAGGGGAATAAGGGATAGGATGTGGGAAATTTCTCCAGAGGGAGTCAGGAGTGGGGGATATGTGTCTAAATAGGATTGGATAGTGATTAAGGCATTGTAATTAAGTCAGTACCAGTGCAAGGTCAAAGCCCTGTGGTAGGTGGTGATTTATCCATGGGCTCCAAAGTGCTTCAAATTTGGCAATTTTATCTAAATAGATCGCTTCTGTTTTAGCATGAATTAATGCCTGATTAATTCTATGTTTAACCGGTACAATACTTAAAGTGGAAGTTTTCCATGCGAAAGCAATTGATTGTTTTGCAGCTGTAGTTACATATAACATCAGTTTAAATTGTCGGTTAGTAATATTTGGGGGTTTACTATTTAAAAGAGCTACTGTGGGGTCTGGTTGCAAAGTGGTGCTAAACATGGTGGATAATAGATCAAATATTTTTTTCCAAAAGGTGAGAACAATGGGACAGGTCCACCAAATATGTAATTGTGTGCCTTTGTCAGTGCAACCTCTAAAGCATTGTGCAGGATATTGTGGGTGGAATTTAGAGATTCTAGCAGGAACTAAGTACCATCGTGTGAGAACCTTGTAGTTCGTTTCTAGGGCAGCAATATTTGGTGTTGCTGAGTTTGTTGCTTTCCATATTTGTGGCCAATTTAAATTTCCAGGTTGGAGATTCAAATCGGATTCCCATTTAGATGTGTATGGTGGAGGGTTTTCAGAGATAGGAAGCAGTAGTTGTCTGTATAGGTCAGAGATCAAGCCTCGTTTATGTGGGTCAGTAATGCAGGTATGCTCAAATGTCGTGCGTTCATCAGTGAACATATTCTGAGGGTTGTTTAGCTGTATAAAATTCTTAATTTGTAAGTATCTGAAGGTTTCTGTTGGAGGTAGGTCATAGGTATCACTAAGTGTGGGGAAGGGGATGATTTCATTTGAATCAATAAATTGGTGTGTTCGTATTAGTCCTTTTTTAGACCAAGTTGAAAAAGAGGATGGGAAGGTCCAGGCCGGATAGAAATCAGGGTTATGTAAGAAGGAAAGAAGAGGGTTATGTAAGGATTGTAATCTAAATCGTGATTTGAACCTGTCCCAGATAGTCAGACTATGTTTGGTAATAGGGTTAGAAATTCTTTGCCGGAGTGAAGGGGGGAGACATAGGATATTTGCCAGTGAAAGGGGGTCACAATCGGCAGATTCGATCGAAACCCATAGTGGAATCTCCTTAGTGGCATGATATTTAGGGAGTTGGGCAAGTTGGGCAGCATAGTAGTATTTGCTAAAGTTGGGTACGCTTAGACCTCCCTGTGTTCGAGGAGTAAAAAGGGTATTTTGTGATAAGCGTGGTTTAATTTTGCCCCATATAAATTGCAACACTTTGCGTTGGATGATTCGGAAAAAGTAGGCTGGGACCCGGATTGGAAGGTTTCTAAAAAGATATAAAAGTTTTGGTAATATGGACATTTTAGCTACAGTTATTCTACCCAACCATGCCAGTGGTAATGTGGACCAATTCTTCATCAATGAGGTAAGTTGTTTTAGTAAAAGAGGGTAATTAGCTTGATATAAATTAGATGGGTCAGCTGTAAATGAGATACCTAGGTAGGTAATATGTGTGTTAGACCAGGTAAAGGGAAGAGAGTTTTGTAATTCCGTAAGTAATTCCAGAGGGAGTGAGATATTCAGGGCTTTAGATTTTTGGGTGTTTATTTTCAGGCCGGAGATCATACTAAATTTAGTAAGTGTATCTATAAGGTTAGGTGCTGATGTTAGGGGAGACGTGAGAAAAATCAAAATGTCATCAGCAAACATACATAGCTTATGTTGGTGTCCACCCAATTCGAGACATTTAATATTGACATTCGTACGAATCATTTGTGCAAGGGGTTCAATCGCTAAAGCGAAAAGGAGTGGGGATAAAGGGCAGCCCTGCCTGGTTCCTCTTTCTATTTTTATGGGTTCAGATCGAAATCCTGAGTATAAAACATGTGCTTTTGGATTATCATACAGTGATAATAGCCATTGTAGAAAATTTGTTCCGAAACCCCATTTTTGGAGAATACATTTTAGATAATCCCAAGATAAAGTGTCAAATGCTTTCTGGATATCTATTGAGAGGAAGCAGGCAGGGATGCGCCGGGTACGTGCCATATGTGCAAGAAGGGTTGCCCTCCGTATATTGTGTCCCGTGTGTCTGGATGGTATGAAGCCGGTTTGGTCTTTATTTATGAGTTTCCCTATTATGGGGTTAAGTCTATTTGAAAGGATCTTAGCTAGTAATTTGATGTCTAAATTTAGTACTGAGATAGGTCTATAATTGGACCAGGAAGTGTCGTCAGAGTTCGGTTTAGGTATCATTGATATAGAGGCTAGAAGGATTTCAGGACGAAAAAAATGTGCTGAGAGGAGAGAATTAAAAGCTTCTGTTAGGAGAGGGGAGAGTAGTGTGGAGAATCGTTTGTAATATGTGGCTGAAAAGCCATCTGGGCCAGGACGCTTATGCAGTTTCAAAGTTTTTATAGCTAGTTGTAATTCCTCTGTTGTAATAGGTCTTTCAAGGGATTCAAGTTGGTTAGTGTTGAGTGAGGGCAGTTGAATAGTAGAAAGTAAAGAGGATAGTTTTGTTTGGTCTATTTTATGGGTATCTTTGTATAAATCTGTCAGTTTCCTTTGGAATTCATTTACTATCTTTAGTGGATTGCTAGAAAAATTATTTTTTGTAATTTGCAGTCGTATTGGCTTTCTAATGTGGTCTGCTTTACGTAAAGCTAGAGCTAAAAAGGTAGTGGGTTTATTTGCTTTCATATATAATGTATGTCTAGATTTTCGAAGGATTTTTTCTGCCGAGTCCGTTAAGAAAATGTCTAGTTCCAGCTTTGCTTTATCATAGGTTAGTTTGTTACTGGGGGAAGGAGTTGTTTGAAAATCCTCTGAAGCTTTGTAAAAAGTTTCTTCCAATTTTGTCTGAATAATTTTATTCTGTTTTTTAAGATGAGCTGCTTGACTGAGGCATACTCCTCTTATTGTTGGTTTGTGGGCTTCCCAAAGCGTCAAAGGATTAATATCTGGCGACTTATTATTCGTGTAATATTCTTGAATAGTTTTTTCAATTGTTTGTCTATAGGTCGGGATGGCTAAAAGATTGTCATTTATAGTCCAAGAGCGATAGTTGGGTTTTGGGACAAGGGAAGAGAAGGTAGTGATAGTAGCATTATGGTCTGACCATGTACATGGAATAATTTGGGAGTGAAGGATAAGGTGTGCAGAATTGATATTAGTAAATAAATGATCAATTCGAGAGAATTGTTTGTGTGGGTGGGAATAGTGGGTATATTGTCGTTTTTTAGGATGTTGTTCACACCAGTCAAGTGTCCAGTAGTGTATGTTGGTTGAGCAGGTTTTGGTAAGTGGGGCGGAGGTTTGAGGAAGGTGTAGGGGATTTATCCAGAATTGGGTATATTGCTTGGTTTGAGTCTCCGCACATTATAAGCATCCCTTTTTTATGTGTATCTACAATAGTGAATAGGTGTGAAAGAAAGGCAAGAGGGTTTTTGTTCGGGGCATAATATGTGACAATGGTTACTTCGGCATCTAATAATAAACCTGTGAGTATTAGGTATCGACCTTCAGGGTCTGCAATCTCAGCCTGGAGAGTAAATGATGTAGTGTTATGGAAAGCTATCATTACTCCCCTTTGTTTAGTTGAGGCTGAGGCTTTGAAAATTTGGGGATATCGACAATGGCAAAATTTGGGAGAGGAAAGAGTAGAAAAATGTGTCTCTTGTAAGCACACAATATGTGCTGAAAGAGAAGAGAAAAATTGAAAGGCTTTCGTTCTTTTAGGAGGGGAATTGAGACCCTGTACATTTAGTGTAAGCACATTTAGAGAAGTCATGGTAATAAATGAGTAAGCTTAAACAGAATATATATATATATATATATAGTGTGTAGGTAGTAGTTGGAGAGTTCAGGAGAAATGTATGTTAAATTGTTTAAAGCTAAGAAAATGGATATGAAAAGGTAAGTATCAGTTATGTATTGGGTAATTTTATTTTATTTCTTGGGAGGGGGGGGGGGGGAATAAATGAAATAATAAATCTGGTATTAATGTGATGGAGAGAAGTTTATTAATGTGTTAAGTATTTAAGTTGAGCTCCGAATTGGAGCTAGTATCCAATGTGTGGCAACAGTTACCACACAATGGGTACTATTTCGTCCAAAGGATGTCTGGTATATTATACCAGGCACGTAAGGAACGTTTGTGAGGTGCAGTGGGCTGTCTACGAGAACCGAACAACCTGTATAACTTTATAACATATAACTTATTGTACTGAACAAGTTTTAAAGGCAAATTTAAACAAAACAATAACCATTTAAGTTCCCTATTAGGATCTGTGTAGGATAAGAAGTGTAGTGTCTCATGCGTGAGGCAGAGAAATAATATAAAGATTATGTAATTCATTTAGAATAACTGGGATGTATATAATGACAGTGGAGAATTACTGAAGGGTTTCTCTGACTCACGCACGGGAGGTAACACTTTAGCAGGTAAACTATTAGAGGTGTATTCACAAAATCCATGCAGTTCTTTTATCACATAGATTTGTGACTCAGCTATATATATGTATAATGTGGTTGTAGTTTAATTCTTCCATAGCTATTAGTCTATGAATATTATCACATGCAAAGTGGATAATTTTTGGAGAACCCAATAAAGAGTTAAACCAGCTGAGACAGAGGAGAAGTCTGCCTCAGGGGTCACCATAACAGGTTATTAACCGAGTATCTAGATAATAATAATATTTTTTATTTTTTATATCACCAATTGGAATAGACTCAGTCCATTTGATCTTCGACAGTTTGTTGTGGAGCAGCTAAGCGTCTTCTTTTGTTAGTGTTGAAGAGGGCTTGAAGAGCTGACAGGTCTTGTTGTGCTGTGGGAGAACCTGAGGAAGCTCTTCTCTTGGATCCTTCTGAGGTATTTTCAGGTATGGATAGACGAAGTTCTTTAATTATGGAGATAAGATCTTCAGTTGATTTGCAAGTGTAGGAGTTACCTTTATATGTGAAACGTAGGGCAAATGGGAAGCCCCAACGATAAGGTATGCGATTGTGTTGAAGAATTAAAAGTTGAGGCTTCATCATCTTTCTTTTGGTTAGGGTTTGCTGTGAGAGGTCCTGGAAAACCTGGTATTTGTGCCCTTGGAAAATCAGAGCATCTTTATTGCGGGCTGCTTCTAGAAGTAGTTCCTTGGTATTGAAGTAGTGCAGCTTAATAACAATGTCTCTTGGGGGACCTTCTTCTTTTCGGGGGGCTAGTGTTCTATGGACCCTGTCCATCTCCAAGCGTTCAATAGGAACTGCAGGAATTAGTTCATGAAGGAGTGTGGTAATTGTAGGTTGGAGGTCTAATATAGATTCTGGGATACCACGTATTCTTAGATTAGACCTTCTGGCTCTGTTCTCATATTCTTCTAAACGGTTGTTAAGAGAGATATTGTCTTCTCTCAATAATTCCAATTCGTCTGTGTTATATGCAGTTATTCCATCAATTTCATCCATCCTTTGCTCCAATACTGATGTTCGTCTGCCCACCTCACGGATTTCCCGCGTCAGTTTCTCTGTGATGGAGTCTGAGGTGTTTTGTAGTGCCCTCTGTAAAACTCTTTCAAATTGGGCAATAAGGTCTGAATTTGGTGCTGTACTTTGTAGGATATTCAGACTCAAATTAAAGTCAAATTCAGGTTCTATATTATAAGCTGACTGAGCTTTGCTCAGTTTCTGTGAATGAGGTAATGAGGAGCGGGAAGAAGAGGCTGCTGCCATTTTAGTCACAGCTTTCGTCAGCGCTTCAGGGACCTTTGGTGTTTTAAGCCTTGATCTTCTCCCACTATACATCATATATCTATGAGCCTGAGAGTATTAGCTATCTATCGGTTATCGTTCCGGTACAGTTAGCGTCTTCAACTCGTTTTATGTCGGTTGTCAAGTCCCGGTAGATGCGGAGCGCTAGGTGGACATTACCTGCCTAGTCAGCCTCGCGCATGTGCCTCCAACAGTTTTTTTTTTTTTAAATAAAAAACTTACAATGCACTGTTCCAAATTATTACGCACAGTACGTTTCAAAACACTTTATAGGTTGTAAAGAACTGAAAATTGTCATTTGTTGTGTTTGCAGCATATTTACTGAAATCAAAAGCTATTTCAATCAAACTTTGAACAACATTTTAACTTTTTAAACATTTTAACAGGTCACGTTACATTTTAACATAGGACCCCTTATTTGATAGCAGCTTCACAAGTCTTGCATCCATTGAACTTGTGAGTTTTTGGACAGTTTCTGCTTGAATTTGTTTGCAAGATGTCAGAATAGCCTCCCAGAGCTGCTGTTTGGATGTAAACTGCCTCCCACCCTCATAGATCTTTTGCTTGAGGATGCTCCAAAGGTTCTCAATAGGATTGAGGTCAGGGGAGGATGGAGGCCACACCATGACTTTCTCTCCTTTTATCACCATAGCAGCCATTGATGCAGAGGTATTCTTTGCAGCATGAGATGGTGCATTGTCATGCATGAAGATGATTTTATTACGGAAAGCATAGTTCTTCCTTCTGTACCAGGGAAGGAAGTGGTCAGTCAGGAATTCCACATACTTTGTAGAGGTCATCTTTACACCTTCGGGGACCCTAAAGGGGCCGACCAGCTCTCTTCCTATGATTCTGGCCCAAAACATGACTCCACCACAGCCTTGCTGACGTCGCAGCCTTGTTGGAACAAGGTGGCCATCCACCAACCATCCACTACTCCATCCGTCTGGACCATCCAGGGTTGCACGGCACTCATCAGTGAACAGGACTGTTTGAAAATTAGTCTCCATGTATTTTTCTGCCCAATGCCCGTTTCATGCTTGTGAGCATTGGTTAGTGGTGGCCGAATGGAAGGTTTATGCACAGTTGCAAGACTCTGGAGGACTCTACACCTTGATGTCCGTGGGACTCCAGAGGCACCAGCAGCTTCAAATATCTGTTTGCTGCTATGTAATGGTGTTTTAGCAGCTGCTCTCTTGATCCGATGCATGGATCTGACAGAAATCTTCCTCAATGTGCCTTTATCTTCACGAAACCCGTCTGTGCTCTGAATCAGCTACAAATCTCTTAATAGTGCGATGATCAAGCTTAAGTTTTCGTGAAATATCTAATGTTTTCATACCTCGTCCAAGTCATTGAACTATTTCACTCTTTTCGGCAACAGAGAGATCCTTTTTCTTCCCCATAATGCTTGAAAATGGTGCGCTGCTTAATAATGTGTAACACCCTACTTTAGTAGTTTTTCCTTTAATTGGGCTTACCTGGCAATCTAATTATCACAGGTGTCCGAGATTGTTTTCAATGATCAAGAGACCTGAGACACAATGCCATCTATGAGTTAAACTGAAAAACAAAATATTTAATCTTTGTAACACTGAAATAGAATTTGCTTAATAATTTGGAACAGGGTGTATATCTGAGAGTCATGTAAAGAGGCTGTAAGCCAGTGATTGCAGGAGTTTGTGGCAAGCGCAATACAGTTGGGACCCAGAGTCTTGAGGTCATCATCACCCATGAATCGCTGAAAGAGCAGATTATTAGTGCTCTTGGTGAACTTAAGTGCTCAGTGGATTTTGTGGGTGAATTCATATTTTTTGTTGTCAATGTTCCCCTAAGGCGGTGCTGCATTCAGTGACAATGAGGAGGGCTATAAAAGCCCAGTCCTTGGTCAACAAACCCATCCTCAGGCAGGGTGGTCATAAGTGCCTGTATGATAGGTTTTTCCCTCTGACTTTTCCAAGAGACTCACCACTGCTCAACCCTGGATGTCCTCAGTTTGCTGTGCAGATGGATGGCACTCACAGTCAGCTCTTGATTGCTGTATAACAGTGTTTAAGTCTCATAGAGCGACACACATCCTTGGAAGATCGAACACTCTTTATTGGTCATAATTTAAAGTCATATGTACATCCCAACGCTAAGCACTATTCCAAGAGCAATCGGTCGCTAGTCTGGCCTTCCTCCTCATAGGAGGTCAAGGCTCCAGTAAGTTCTCTCTGCTAATTTGGTCCACTCTACATTCCAGGGCTCAAAATCCTTTTTCCAGAATGGAAAACTTCAATAGCGAATGGAAGGGTGTGCAAGGGCACCTTTCTGAAGGACTCACCGCCATGGTCCTTTTCAATCTCTTCATCCTCTACAGGAGTCTTGTTAATGGGAGACCCCCCCCCCAGGCAAGTGCGGTGGGGGCCAGGGTGTGCACACAGATGGTAAAGCCCAGGAGCCGGTATTTTGGTATCCGTGCATGCCATCTACAGTAAAAGTCTGTTGCTTTTGGTGCTTCAGACATCACTCTCCAGAACTTTTCTTCATCATGACCAGAATACCACATTCCACTCAGGAGGTGGATGTCCTCTTTGATTACATCAATATTATATGACTGCAATGGGGAATCATTCTAAGTCCTTCCTCTGAGAGATTTGCAGGCTTTTATTCTCCTCTGTGTCTCGTACAAAGAAGACTGGTGTTGAATTTAAAGAAACTGAGTCTCGGCGTGAGATGGACATTTTTAGTTTGTGTGTCTTCCTTTCAGGGCTCTCCACCTCACGATGACTTTTATGAATCTCTATGTAGTCCCTCTGAGGAAATGGGGGTGCTTCAAATCCATCATTACTTGGATGTTTTTCTACTGTTGGCTCAGAGTCCAGATGATCTCAAAAAGGGATTCTTCTGGCCAGACTGAGAGGTTTTGGCTGCATAGGAGGTGTCAAGACAGTTGGAGCAGACCTAACTAGTCATCGATATGGGGCTCAGTTTAATGCTCATGCAAGGAATTTTCACCTTCTTTGAATGGGCCACGCAGTAGTGATGTCGCAAACATAAAATTTTCCGTTCGCGAACGGCGAACGCGAATTTCCGCAAATGTTCGCGAACGGGCGAACCGCCATAGACTTCAATAGGCAGGCGAATTTTAAAACCCACAGGGACTCTTTCTGGCCACAATAGTGATGGAAAAGTTGTTTCAAGGGGACTAACACTTGGACTGTGGCATGCCGGAGGGGGATCCATGGCAAAACTCCAATGGAAAATTACGTAGTTGACGCAGAGTCGGGTTTTAATCCATAAAGGGCATAAATCACCTAACATTCCTAAATTGTTTGGAATAACGTGCTTTAAAACATCAGGTATGATGTTGTATCGATCAGGTAGTGTAAAGGTAACACCCGCTTCACAGTGACAGACCAAACTCCCTGTTTAACGCACCACAAACAGTCCATTTGCACAACCGCAAGGCTTTAATGATCACCTTAGATGATCACAAAGAAAATTAATGTTTTTTCTATGCAAAATTATCCAGCCGATCGCTTTTGGTCTGTTCACAATGAAGCAACGACCTTATCATCTGGGGTGTGCCAACATTGCCATTGCCAACACACTCATAGAGGTGGTCGCTTCATTGTGATACGCAAGCCCCTTCACCACAACAAGGTAATGATCACGAAGGGGAATTGACACATGTATGTGCTTTTTTTTTTTTTTTTTGTTTTGTTTTTGCAGCCACAGTGCAGCACCAGAGGCCAGAAAAATTAGGCATGTACACATGCCTGAAAAATTAGGTATTGTTGCAGCCGCTGCTGTAGCAGCGGCCAGAAAAATTTATGTTTTCCAGGCAGAAAGTGGCCTAAAACATTGCGGCTTGAACCCTAGTTGGTGGCGGATAAGTCACGCAAGTCATCCGGCATGCAGAGATAAAATACAGCAGCGTGTGGACCATTTTTAGCCCAAGGCAGCTCATCTCATCAGGCCTTTTTTAGTCAAATGTATCGCCCACTGTCAGTCCCTTCGGGATCCATGCCTCATTCATCTTAATAAAGGTGAGGTAATCTAGACTTTTTTGACCTAGGCGACTTCTCTTCTCAGTGACAATACCTCCTGCTGCACTGAAGGTCCTTTCTGAAAGGACACTTGAAGTGGGGCAGGCCAGAAGTTCTATCGCAAATTGGGATAGCTCAGGCCACAGGTCAAGCCTGCACACCCAGTAGTCAAGGGGTTCATCGCTCCTCAGAGTGTAGATATCTGCAGTTAAGGCGAGGTAGTCTGCTACCTGTCGGTCGAGTCGTTCTCTGAGGGTGGACCCCGAAGGACTGTGGCGATGCATAGGACTTAAAAAGCTCTGCATGTCCTCCATCAACAACACGTCTGTAAAGCGCCCTGTCCTTGCCGGCGTGGTCGTGGTAGGAGGAGGATTACTTTCACCTCTTCCCCTGTTAGATTCCCGTTGTGCTGTGACATCACCCTTTTATACGCTGTGTAAAGCATACTTTTTAATTTATTTTGGAACTGCTGCATCCTTTCCGACTTCCGGTAATTCGGTAACATTTCAGGCACTTTCTGCTTATACCGGGGGTCTAGTAGCGTGGCAACCCAGTACAGGTCGTTCTCCTTCAGCCTTTTTATACGAGGGTCCCTCAACAGGCACGACAGCATGAAAGACCCCATTTGCACAAGGTTGGATGCCGAGCTACTCATGTCCCGTTCCTCGTCCTCACTGATCTCACTGAAGGTCTGTTCTTCCCCCCCAGCCACGTACAACACCACGGGTACCAGATAGGTGACAACAAGCACCCTGGGATGCCTGCTGTGGTTGGTCTTCCTCCTCCTCCTCCTCAAAGCCACATTCCTCCTCTGACTCCTCTTCCTCAGACTCCTGCCGCAGGTCCAGCAAGCGATGCTAATAAGGCTGTTTCTGGTGGTGATGGTGACCACAACTCTTCCTCTTCACGCTCATCTACGGCCTGATCCAGCACTCTTCGCAGGGCACGCTCTGGGAAGAAAAAAAATGGGATGATGTCGCTGATGGTGCCTTCAGTGCGACTGACTAGGTTTGTCACCTCCTCAAAAGGAAGCATGAGCCTACAGGCATTGCGCATGAGCGTCCAGTAACGTGGCAAAAAAATTCCCAGCTGCGCAGAGGCTGTCCTAGCACCCCGGTCATACAAATACTCGTTGACCGCTTTTTCTTGTTGGAGCAGGCGGTCGAAGATTAGGAGTGTTGAATTCCAACGTGTCGGGCTGTCGCAAATCAAGCGCCTCACTGGCATGTTGTTTCGCCGCTGGATATCTGAAAAGTGCGCCATGGCCGTGTAGGAACGCCTGAAATGGCCACACACCTTCCTGGCCTGCTTGAGGACGTCCTGTAAGTCTGGGTACTTATGCACAAAGCGTTGTACAATCAGATTCAACACATGTGCCATGCACGGCACATGTGCCAACTTGCCCAAATTCAATGCCGCCAACAAATTGCTTCCGTTGTCAAACACCACTTTGCCGATCTCCAGTTGGTGCGGTCAGCCACTGATCCACCTGTGCGTTCAGGGTGGACAGGAGTGCTGGTCCGGTGTGACTCTCTGCTTTCAGGCAAGTCAACCCCAAGACGGCGTGACACTGTCGTATCCGGGATGTGGAATAGCCCCTGGGGAGCTGGGGGGGTTGCAGTTGATGTGGAGCAAGACGCAGCAGCAGAAGAGGACTCAGCCGAGGAGGTTATCAAAGAGGATGGAGTAGGAGGAGTAGAGGAGGTGGCAGCAGGCCTGCCTGCAAGTCGTGGCGGTGTCACCACCAACTCCTCTGCAGAGCCACGGATTACATGCTTGGCAGCCGTCAGCAGGTTTACCCAATGCGCAGTGTAGGTGATATACCTGCCCTGACCGTGCTTTGCAGACCAGGTATCAGTGGTCAGATGGACCCTTGCCCCAACACTGTGTGCCAGACATGCCAAGACTTCCTTTTGCACAATAGAGTACAGGTTGGGGATTGCCTTTTGTGAAAAGAAATTTCAGCCGGGTACCTTCCACTGCGGTGTCCCAATAGCTACAAATTTTTTGAAGGCCTCAGACTCCACCAGCTTGTATGGTAAAAGCTGTCGGGCTAAGAGTTCCGACAAGCCAGCTGTCAGACGCCGGGCAAGAGGGTGACTCTGTGACATTGGCTTCTTACGCTCAAACATGTCCTTGACAGACACCTGACTGTGGGCAGATGAGCAGAAACTGCTCAAGGCGAGAGACGGAGTGGCGGATGGTTGAGAGGGGGCAAGGAGGACAGCAGTGGTTGCAAGAGAAAGGGAGCCGCTCAGGTGTGGGAATCCTTCAAATCACCTCCTCCCAGCAGACAAAGGTGCAAGCAATGCTATTGACAGCAAACAGGAACGAAAAAGTCTTCTGGACTGCAGCACTCAAAAATAAAAGCCTTTTATTTTAAAATAAGGAATCCAAAATACACACTGTACAACGGTACACAGGTCAAAAAAATTTGGCTGACATGTTTCGCACTGTGCTAGTGCTTATTCATAGCTCCCACCTTTGTGCAGCTACATCTCATTGCAGGCCATTAGTATGTCTGGAATGCAAACAAGAAGAGACAGACAGTCATGAGGCAATAAAAGAGGGCAAGCAGGCTCTGTGTCTAGAGGCAACAGTGCTGGTCGTGGACATGGTTCATCCTCATCAGCACGTGGCCGTGGGAAACACTTGTCCTTCTTTTCGGCAGCTGACCATGTTGAGCCGCAACATGCCCAAGACTTGGTAGAGTGGATGACCAAATCGTCCTCATCCTCCTCATCCTTTCTCACCCAGGCTCAGGGTACTTTATCTGGCAAAGCAGCTGCCAAAGCGGCCTCTTCCCTCGGCTCAATGGCATCAGTCACTCCTTCCCTAGCCCCACCATGTCCTCCTGAGGAGTTCCCCGAACTGTTTGACCACAGTGTTAGGTACATGCTCCAGGAGGATGCCCAGCGCTTTGAAGGCTCCGATGATGGAACCCAGTTAGAGGAAGGCAGTAACGTGAGCCCAGAGAGAGGGGGTATTAGCGTGAGCCCAGAGACAGGGGGTGCCCAACAAGGACAGCTATTTGGCAGTCATGTTCCCCCAGCTGCAGCATACTGACAGATTTGCTCCAGTGATGAGGAGGGAGGGGATGATGAGGTCACTGACTCCACGTGGGTGCCTGAAAGGAGAGAGGAGGAGGAGGAGGAGGCACATCTCCAACGAGGCAGGATGCCCTTCAGGGGCCAGCTTAAGGGTAGCACACCGACTTCATCACATCGCAGAGCTCTGCATGTGCAGGGCACTGCTGTCTCTGCGCGTTATTCCAAAAGTTCTTTGATGTGGGCCTTTTTCAGACGTGTGCAGCAGATCGCACCATTGCCATTTGCAACATATGTCTAAAGCGTATCTCGCGTGGCCAAAACATCAGCCGCTTGGGCACCACGTGCTTGACCAGACATATGTCGACCTGCCATGCAGTTCGTTGGCAAGCCTACCTAAAAGACCCACACCAAAGAACAAAGCGGACCTCTCCTTGCTCCTCATCAGCTGGGATCTCCAACCCCACTATACCTTCAGTCCTCTCTGAAACCTGCACTGAGAGGAATGAAGGTGTAGAATTAGGTGTGTCACAGCCAAGTACTTGCGGGAAATCTGCTATCGGTACACCGATGTCCGATTGTACCAGGCAAATTTCCCTGCCCCAGCTGCTGCACAGCCGAAAGAAGTTCGTTCCCAGCCATCCACATGCCCAGCGGTTGAATGCTAGCTTGGCTAAATTGCTAGCACTTCAACTGCTGCCTTTTCAGTTGGTAGACTCTGCCCCCTTCCGTGAGTTTGTGGAGTGTGCGGTTCCTCAGTGGTAGGTTCCCAAACACCACTTTTTCTCACGGAAGGCAATTCCGGCTCTCTACCGGCATGTGGAAGGCAATGTCTTGGCCTCGCTGGACAGGGCGGTCAGCGGTAAGGTGCATATTACCGCTGACTCATGGACCAGCAGGCATGGACAGGGATGTTACCTATCTTTCACGGTGCATTGGGTGACTCTGCTGGCAGCTGGGAAGGATGCAGGACAAGGTCCAGTAGTGTTGGAGGTTGTTCCGCCACCATGCCTCCAAAATGTTACTACTGGTGATTCTGACACACCTCTCTCCTCCACCCCCTCTTCTTCTTCCTCCATGGCCTCTACCTGTGCTTTGTCCTTGGAACCAGCGGTGCTCCGTAGGCGTTCAAGGGGCTACGCAAGTACCCAGGCAAAAAGATGCCATGCGGTGCTTGAGCTGGTGTGCTTGGGGGATAGGAGCCACACTGGGGCAGAGATTCTGTCAGCTCTGCAGGGGCAGGCTCAGAGGTAGTTGACGCCACGCCAGCTTAAGCCAGGAAAGGTGGTTTGCGACAATGGCACCAACCTCCTCTCCGCCCTCTGACAGGGACAACTGACCCATGTGCCCTATTTGGCTCAGGTCCTTAACTTGGTGGTGCAGCGGTTTTTGGGCAGGTACCCGGGCATACAGGAGGTCCTGAAGCAGGCCAGGAAACTCTGTGGGCATTTCCGCCGGCCATTTATTGCCAGTGCTCGGCTGGCTGACCTGCAAAAGGATTACAACCTGCCCAAGAACCGCCTAATCTGTGACATGCCCACCAAGTGTAACTCTACGTTGGCCATGCTGCAGCAGCTGCACACACAGCAGACGGCCGTCAATGAGTATCTGTTGCAATATGGCACCAGGACAGGGTCAGGGGAGCTTGGATTTTTTTCCCCACACCAGTGGGCCATGATCAGGGATGCATGCACTGTCCTGGCACCATTTGAGGAGGCCACGAGGATGCTGAGCAGTGACAGTGCATGCATCAGTGACACTATCCCTCTTGTCCACCTGTTGGAGCACACAAATAATGGACAGGGCACTTGAGGCATAACAGAGGCAGGAAGAGGAGGACTTCCTTACCTCTCAAGGCCCCCTTTATCCAGACAGTGTTCCTGCTGGCTCGCCTATCACACAGGAGGAGGACGAGGAGGAGGAGGAGGAGGAGGAGGAGGAGGAGGATTGTGTCAGCATGGAGGTGGAGACTAGCACTCGGCATCAGCAGCAGTCTTCAAGGCATCAATTACAGTCCCAAGACACCTGTGGACTTGTACGCGGCTGGGAGGAGGTGGCTGCGGATCATGTCGTCCTCAGTGACCCAGAGGACTCCGCACCGAATACCTCAGCAAACCTACGCTGCATGGCCTCCCTGATCCTGCAAAGCCTACGGAAGGATCCTCGTATTCATGCGATCAAGGAGAGGGATCATTACTGGCTGGCAACCCTCCTTAATCCACGTTACAAGGGTAAGGTTGCAGACCTTATCTTGCCATCACAAAGGGAGCAAAGGATGAAGCATTCTCGGGAGGCCTTGCATAAAGGTCTGTGCAACGTGTTCCCAGAGACTGGGAGGTTATAAATTCCTGAAAGATCAAACTTGGACACCTTTCCCACCGAAAATCCTCTGGGTTACTGGGTCTAGAGGATGGATCACTGGCCAGAGCATGTTCCCTTCCGGGTCAGGGTGACCTTGCGTCATCCCGTCCTAGTGCCGGAATACCTGGCCTCGCGGCCATTGGGTCTTCAGACGCGCACCAGCGTAGTAGCTCATTGCTCTGCTGTGTGTGGGAGGGATGACCCCGTGACGCCACACGCCACACGCCGCACGTTGCTCACGGCGTGGGAGACGGCGGGGTTGGGGACCACATTTAAACGGCTTGTTTACAAGCCATTGATGTGAGTGGTGCACACTCTCCCTGGGGTACCATATACCTGGATTTACTGCGAAGGTAAACGGTGGCAGTTGTCTGCACTTTGTACCATCATGGCGTCTGGCTTTTTGGCTTTTTTATTATGTATAATTCCCTTCCCCTGTTCCTTTCCCTTTTTTCTCCCATTATTGTATAGCCATCCTTGCCTTTTTGGAAAAGGACCCATTGACGCTTGTCCTAACTAGGCCATCTTCAACGGCTACCTGGCAGTTATCCTTGGCTATTTCTTTAGCCTTATATGGTAGTTTATTACCCCAGTGAGACTAGTTGTTTTTTTATTGAGGTAAGACTAACCATTATTAAATTTGGTGGTGGTGGTCTACCTCTTAAACATAATAGGTTATGGGTTCCTAATGATCCTATGGTTTTCTATACTGGGTTCCCCTTTCCTCTCCTTCTTCCCTTCCTACCCCCTTTTTTCCTCCCCCTCCCCTCCTTTTCCCCTCCCTTCCCTCCCCCTTTTTCTTCCCCCCCCCTCCCATTGGTTCCCCCCCCCCCCACCTTCCCCAATTCCCTTGGGGCGGCTTCTTTCTCCGTCACCTTTCCCTTCCCCCTCCCTTTCTCTCACCTTCCCTCCCTGGTGTCATTCTCTCTTCCTTCCCCCCCCCTCCCCCTTCCTCCTCATCCCCCCCCTTCTTCCCTTCCTCCCCCCCTCCTTTCCTTCTGGTGTCATTCTCTCTTCCTTTCCCCTCTCCCTATCCCCCCCTCCCCTTTTTCCTTCCCCTTTTTCCCTTCCTTTCCTTCTCGCCCCCCTTTCCCTTCCACTTCCCTCCTCAGGCTCTAGTCACTCCGGGTGTCCTTTAACCACTTCCATACAGGGCTTTTTGTACCACTTCAATACCGGGCCTATTCTAGCACTTCTCTCCTACATGTACAAATCATTCTTTTGCTAGAAAATTACTCCGAACCCCCAAACATTATATATGTTTTTTTTAGCAGCACCCTAGGGAATAAAATGACGGTCATTGCAACATTTTTTTCTTGCACGATATTTGCGCAATAATTTTTCAAACGCCTTTTTAAAAAAAAAATGGTTTCATGAATTAAAAAATAACAAGACACTAAAGTTAGCCCAATTTTTGGGAAAAATATGATATTACGCCGAGTAAATAGATACCTAACATGTCATGCTTTAAAATTGCGCACACTCATGGAATGGCGCCAAACTTCGGTACTTAAAAATCTCCATAGGCGACGCTTTAATTTTTTTTACAGGTTACCAGGTTAGAATTACAGAGGAGGTCTAGTGATAGAATTGTTGCACGCGCTCTAACGCACGCGGCGATACCTCACATGCCTGGTTTGAACGGCGTTTACATATGTGGGCGACTTGCGTGTGCATTCGCTTCTAATCGTGAGCTACCGGGGACAGGGGCGTTTAAATTTTTTTTTTTTTACTTATTTATTTTTTTAAAATTAGTTTACTTTTTTATTTTTTTTGATCACTTTTATTCCTATTACAAGGAATGTAAACATCCCTTGTAATAGGAATGTGTGTGACAGGTTCTCTTTATTGAGAGATGCAGGGTCAATAAGACCCCACATCTCTTCTCCAGGCTGGAAAGCATGAGATCAGTGAAAAAAATGTCACTGATCTCATACTTACAGCCGCAATGGCGGCTTTGTTTACATTTGAGGCCCGGGCGTGACGTCATCACATCGCGCCCGGGCCTCTGACGATCATAGAGATGACTGGTGACCATCTGGTCACCAGTCATCTCTATGCTCATCACGTGACCCACCAACGACGCCGGAAGATTCGCTCCGGGTCCCCGATCGCACCGGAGAGCCCGGAGAAGCACCGGATGGCGGCGGGAGGGGGGGGATGTCCCCTCCCGCCGCCTATAAGAACGATTAAGCGGCGGAACCGCCGCTATGATCGTTCTTATGGTGCACAGAATCGCTGGCCCAAGAAAAGGATATCTGAATGATGCCTCTAGCTGCAGGCATCATTCAGATATCCCCCTACAAAGCCGAGGATGTCATATGACGTCCACCCAGGATGGGAGATACCATCTGTGGACGTCATTTGACTATGGCTGGGTAGGGAAGTGGTTAATATAGAACCTATAATATTATTATAGCATAATCATTTACTTATTCTTACCAGACAGCACCATTTTTTGTCCCCCTTGTCCACCGCTGGGGGGTAATTTCAGGCACTCATGTGTTCCAGTGGACGTCTTATGGTGAGCAGATATCATGACATTGGCTATTTATGTTATTGAATAAATCTACATTGTTTGTATTATGTTTGCTTATGTTTTTTGCTAGTTCATTTATACTTTTCAATTATGTATTGTATAGACCCTCCTGAAGAAGCGGTGTTAACCGCAAAACCGGTTGAGGTTATTGCCTTCTCCACTCCAAATAGACGGTGACGGTGGCTCCGCTACCTACATATGCTATTCCATTGTTGTGGGGTTGGCTTATGGTTTTAATGTAACTGTATTTTGTTCTTTTTTATGTAATAAATATATTTTTGAATGACTTCAGTGTCGCTCCATCAGTGCCTAGAAAAATCCAATTCCTTTTCCTACTGATCATTTATGGGTAGTATGGTGTTAGCAGCCATTACCCTTTGTTCACTAGGCCTTTCCTTAGCTCCTGAAGAAGCGGATTCTACGGAATCATAAAACGCGAAACATGTTGAGCCCAGTATACTATGCAACTGTATAAGTATGACATTTGTGGGAGATTAGCTTGTGGGGATCACCTTTTCTCAGAATGAAGGTCAGCGTACAGGCAGTTTCTTTAAAATCTGGCATATTGCCAGCTTTATTTACGAGTGGTTTGCAATAGTCATACAAAATAAACGAAACCGTAAAACAAATCCTTGCCGTCCGGCGTGAAACTATACAGTAACCGCTCTCTATACGGTGAGGGGCTGGTCCCCGTCACCCACAAAACACAAGGTGAAGTAAAGCAAACCTTTTTCTTTCAGCCCAAATAAACAGCGCTCCTCTTACTCAGATTCCCTTCTAAGTCTCAGGCCAGAGCCATGCCGTGCTCTCTTCCTGGATCTTTTAAAGCCCAGCTGCCTATGGATTCCAGTGAACCTGAATATCAGTTCCTTACAATGGACCGAATGCGAGGTGAAACATAGCGACT
Organism: Rana muscosa; assembly: GCA_029206835.1. Classification (NCBI taxonomy): domain Eukaryota; kingdom Metazoa; phylum Chordata; class Amphibia; order Anura; family Ranidae; genus Rana; species Rana muscosa. The sequence goes on from CM055118.1 coordinate 24,167,317, forward strand.
GTCATATATCTCACCTCGCATACCGTCACATATCCTCCCCCTCTTCTCAAGCCCCTGCGGCTGAGCACTTGACCCAGCCGTACAGTGCACGCGGGAGAGGGCATTAGCATTATCCTTGAGTTTGCCCGGCCTGTGCTCAACCGTGAATTTAAAGGGCTGTAAAGCCAGGAACCACCTTGTCACACGGGCATTTTTCTTCCTGTTGTCACACATCCACTTCAGGGGAGCATGGTCAGTGACCAGCCTGAACGACCTCCCGAGTAGATAATACCTCAGGGAGTCTAAGGCCCATTTAATGGCGAGACACTCCTTTTCAACAATGGCATAGTTCCTTTCGTGCTTGTTCAGCTTCCGGCTTAGGTATACAACCGGGTGCTCCTCACCATTCCTGACCTGTGGCAGTATAGCCCCTAGGCCCACCTCAGAGGCGTCTGTCTGTACAACAAACTCCTTTGTGAAGTCCGGGGTCACCAGCACCGGTAGTGCACAAAGGGCCTGTTTTAATTTTTGAAACGCCTTCTCTGCCTCAGTGTTCCATTTGACCATGACCGACCCTCTGCCCTTCGTCAGGTCAGTCAGAGGGACGGCAATAGTGGCAAAGTCAGGTATAAACCGTCGGTAATACCCCGTAATGCCTAGGAAGGCCCGAACTTGTTTCTTGTTTACGGGTTGGGGCCACTTTTGAATTGCCTCAATTTTATTGGTCTGAGGCTTGACAAGTCCCCGGCCAATAACATAGCCCAGGTACTTGGCCTCCTCCAGGCCTATGGCACACTTCTTTGGGTTAGCCGTGAGGCCTGCTTCTCTAAGGGAATCTACCACCGCCTGTACCCGGGGCAGGTGCGATTCCCAATCTGGGCTGTGGATGACCACATCGTCCAAATAAGCAGCCGCATACGGGCGATGTGGTCTCAAAGTTTTGTCCATCATTCGTTGGAATGATGCAGGGGCCCCATGCAGACCAAAAGGCATCCGCTTGTACTGAAACGAGCCCTCAGGAGTGGAAAAGGCAGTCTTCTCCTTGGCCGATTCAGATAGCGGTATTTGCCAATATCCTTTTGTCAGGTCTAGGGTCGTTATATAGCGAGCCTGTCCCAACCTGTCCACAAGTTCGTCGACCCGGGGCATCGGGTATGCATCGAACTTGGATACACAGTTAAGTTTTCGAAAGTCATTACAAAACCTGATAGTGCCATCAGGTTTTGGGACCAGCACTATGGGGCTCGACCACTCACTGTGGGACTCTTCTATCACATCCAACTCCAACATTTTTTAATTTCTTTTGCAACTGCCTCACGCCTTGCCTCTGGGATTCTATACGGCTTCACATTTACCCGAACCCCTGGTTCCGTCACTATGTCATGTTGGATCACGTTGGTCAGTCCGAGTAAGGGGGAGAAAAAGTCTCTATTTTTATGCACAAACACCCTAACATCACTTTGTTGTGCCACGGACAGGGTATCCGTGATGGGAACGTCAGGTGTCACGGGTACCCAGTCGGTTGGAGGCGGGGACGTGGCCAGTAAAGTCTCTCGGTCCTTCCAGGGTTTTAAGAGATTCACATGGTAAATTTGGTGTGGTTTCCTTTTCTCTGGCTGGTAGACTTTGAAGTTTACCTCCCCCACCCTTTCGACAACCTCGAAGGGACCCTGCCACTTGGCTAAAAACTTACTTTCCACCGTGGGGACCAATACCAACACTCTGTCCCCAGGGCTGAAAGTACGGACCCTGGCACTTCGGTCATAGACCCTCCTTTGGGCCTCCTGGGCCCACTCCATATGTTCTCGCACCAGGGGCAGGACAGCTGCGATTCGATCCTGCATCAAGGAGACATGCTCTATGATGCTTTTATATGGGGTTGCCTCACCTTCCCATGTTTCCTTGGCAACATCTAGGAGTCCCCTGCGATGCCTACCATACAAGAGTTCAAAGGGGGAATAGCCTGTGGAGGCCTGCGGAACCTCACGTTTTGCAAACATGAGCTATGGCAGCAAAAAATCCCAGTTTCTCCCATCTTTGTCGACCACCTTTTTCAGCATACTTTTCAAAGTTTTATTAAATCTTTCGACCAGACCATCCGTTTGGGGGTGGTAGACAGAGGTACGGAGATGGGAGATTTTGTATAACTTACAAAGCTCCTTGGTAACCTTGGACATAAAGGGGGTGCCCTGGTCGGTTAAGATCTCTTTTGGGATCCCCAGTCGACTAAAGACATGGACCAATTCCTTGGCGATAGCCTTAGCAGAGGTATTGCGCAAGGGTATGGCCTCAGGATAGCGAGTCGCATAGTCCAGGATCACCAGAATATGCTAGTGACCGCGGGCAGATTTCACAACCGGCCCCACCAGGTCCATGCCAATCCTCTCAAAGGGGACCTCGATTATTGGCAGAGGAACGAGGGGGCTGCGAAAATGGGGTGACGGTGCCGACATTTGGCACTCGGGGCACGATTCGCAGTACTCCTTGACATCTGCATGCAATCCGGGCCAGAAAAATCTCTGGGCGATTCTCTCCCTGGTTTTTTCAACACAGAGATGCCCCCCCCATTACATGACCATGGGCCAGGTCTAGCACCACCCTGCGGAAGGGTTTGGGGACTAGTAGCTGTTCTACCTCGTCCTCTCCATGTTTTATTACTCGATACAATAAATTGTTTTTAATTGCCATGTAAGGGAAAGACACCACCCAATTAGGATCCACCGGTTCCCTATCCAACATCTTAACAATTTCCCTGGCTCTCACGAGGGTAGCCTCTCGTAATTGCTCGGTACAGAAATCCTCTCTCCTGACCTCTAAATCGGGTACCACATCTTGGCTATTCTCAATGTCAGGGTCAGAGGGGTTCTCCTGTTCGTTACCCTCAGGCTGGGAGCTAGCTTCCAGGTCCTCCGGCTCCCCCACCATGACAGGGAAAGGAAGAGGGTCTCCGGCTTCCTTGATCCCACCAACAGCATCCCCTTCCCTTTGGCAAAAAGGGTCGGGTGAGAGTTCCCGTGCTTCCCCAGCAGGGGGAGCTCTATCTACCAGCCTCCCTTTGCTCTCCCATAAATTCCAGAAATGGGGAAAATCTCTTCCCACTAAAGCTTCATGAAGCAGTGAAGGTACCACCCCCACTGAATGTGTTACACTGCCCCTGGGGGTATCAACCTCAACCACAGCTGTCTGGTAGTCTCGAGTGTCCCCATGGATGCAAATTACCCCAATAATACTGGGGTGTAGTTTTGTGGGGTTCACACAATCACTCCTGACTAGGGTCACCACACTACCAGAGTCTAGCAGGGCTGTCAGGGGCTTTCCATCCACAGAAATAACACACATTTGTTTTTCAATGCGACTCTGACATGATGCAGTACATGCGACCTGTGCAAACAAAGAAAGGCGTCTTTTCATATAAGCATAATCACATTGCATAGGTTCATCATTTAAAGGACAATTCGCAGCAATATGCCCTAATGCATGGCAACGAAAACATCTTATATGCTCAACCCCCAGTCCTCTCAACGGTTCCAAAGACCTTCCTGGCTTCTTTGGCCAGTCTCCAGGTCTAGGAAGCACAGTCTCATGAGTTGGAACAACAGTCTTATCAAATCTCCCCAAGCTCTTGGACCCCGGAACAGTCTTACCCGAACCGCCGGGAGATCTTGCACCCCTAGACACACCGAAGTGGGGCGTAGATGGATTCACCAAGTCCTCAGTAGCACTGTACCTCTCCACTAGGTCGACCAGTTGGGCTGCAGTTTTGGGGTCGCCGTGTCCGACCCACTTCCTCAGAGCAGCAGGAAGCGCACGCAGTAACCGGTCCATTGCCACACGCTCTACGATCTGCGGGCCTGTCAAGGTCTCTGGCTGCAACCACTTCTTGGTGAGGTGGACCAGGTCAAACATTTGCGAACGGGGTGGCTTGTTGCTGGAGAATGACCACTGATGCACCCGCTGGGCCCGGATTGCCATGGTTACACCCAAGCGTGCGAGTATCTCTGTCTTTAGTCTCATAGTCCTGGGCCTTATTGGGTTCTAGGTCAAAATAGGCCTTTTAGGGTTCTCCTGTTAAAAATGGGGACAACAGACCCGCGTTCTTTTGGCCATCCTTCACGGACAGCAACTCTTTCAAAAGTTGCCAGGTATGCCTCGATATCATCAGCAGATGTCATTTTCTGTAAGTGGTAGGATGCACGTATCATCTTGGCTTCCACTGGTACATGAGGTGCGGACCCCTTTTTCAGTTCCATCAGAGCCTCTGCAAACTGACGGTTCATCTCCTGCTGGGCCGCCTGTTGTGCTGCAGCGGCCTCTGCGACTTGGCGGTTGGTTTCCCGCTGAGCTGCATTGGCCTGTAGCAGGGCCTTTAACATTTCCTCCATCTTCAGAAAGTGCCCGCTGAATCCACCACGTGTGGGAGATTAGCTTGTGGGGATCACCTTTTCTCAGAATGAAGGTCAGCGTACAGGCAGTTTCTTTAAAATCTGGCGTATTGCCAGCTTTATTTACGAGTGGTTTGCAATAGTCATACAAAATAAACAAAACAGTAAAACAAATCCTTGCCGTCCGGCGCTAAACTATACAGTAACCGCTCTCTATACGGTGAGGGGCTGGTCCCCGTCACCCACAAAACACAAGGTGAAGTAAAGCAAACCTTTTTCTTTCAGCCCAAATAAACAGCGCTCCTCTTACTCAGATTACCTTCTAAGTCTCAGGCCAGAGCCATGCCGTGCTCTCTTCCTGGATCTTTTAAAGCCCAGCTGCCTATGGATTCCAGTGTACCTGAATATCCGGACCAGAACCCAGCCAACTACAGAGGCTGGAAAAACCTGGGCCGGATTCTGGTTCAGTTCCTTACAATGGACCGAATGCGAGGTGAAACATAGCGACTGTCATATATCTCACCTCGCATACCGTCACACATTCCATTGGCAACAGTGAGTGATTTCGTGTTTGTCACAAAATGATTTTTAATCTATAAACATGTACATGACTAAACTTGTTTTATACTAGTGTAGTAAAAACCTTTTACATTTATACTTTTGACTGGACATCGGTCTCACATATGGTGCCAGCATAGTCCATTTAAGTCCATAGTCCTTCTTCCTATACAACAATTACAATTCTTGATATAATAGTTCACAGCAGTGCGTTCCAGCGCCCACCAGGAGTAACTGTGAGGGCTTACAGTGTTGTGGCAACACCAACACCTAAGGGCCAAATTTCTGCAGAGTATATACGGCAGGCCCCTACAATTCTTGATCTAATATTTCACAGCTGGGCCCATTCCTGCACCCACCAAGAGTAACTGTGAGGACTTGCAGTGTTGTGACATCAGCACCAAAGGCCCAATTTTTCCTACCACTGTTCAACAATGGCATGTAATTACAATTCTTGATATAATAGTTCACAGCAGGGCGTTCCAGCGCCCACCAAGAGTAACTGTGAGGGCTTACAGTGTTGTGGCAACACCAACACCTAAGGGCCAAATTTCTGCAGAGTATATACGGCAGGCCCCTACTTTCAAACATCCAACTTACAAGCGACTCCTACTTGCAAACGGAAGGAGACAACAGTAAGTGAGAGGAAATCTACCCCTAGGAAGGGAAATTCTCTCCTGTAAGAGTTAATATGGGGAAAAGGTGTCTCCTCTCTACTGATGCTTTATTACCAATCCTTGTTTCAATAAAAAACCCAAATTTTCAAAAAACATTTGTCATTGGGACAGAAAGTGAGGTGAAATGTTCTGAGCAGGTGCACAGACAGCAAAACAAATGTTACAGGTGTGATAACCCTTCCCTATGTTTTCCAAAAAGCTTAAAAATGTACTTTTGATCTGGAGCTACACTTAAAAAATTTACCTGTTCCAAATTACAAACAGATTCTACTTCGGAACAAACCTACAGTCCCTGTCTTGTTTGCACCGCCTGTATACTGCTGTTCAGAGTATATAGGGCCTTTTTTTAATTTGTGTGCAGGGTTCCCCTTAATATCCATACAAGACCCAAAGGGGCTGGTAGTTGGCTGGGGGTTGGGGTTGAGATATGTACCCATGCCCTTTTTCTCGTGATTTTCATCCATATTGCCGGGACCAGACATTACATTAAAGCCGCAAGCAGTTTTAAATGACTTTTTTTTCCTTTAGAAATGTCATTTTGTGCAGGGACAGTTATAAACATGGGAAACACGTGCCACTTCACAGGCATACTTTAGATACCCCCCAGGTACGATATTTAAAGGAATATTTCACTTTTTTTTATTTTTTCACTTTAAGCATCATTAAAATCACTGCTCCCGAAAAAACAGACGTTTTTAAAACTTTTTTTTGCATTGATACATGTCCCCTGGGGCAGGACCCGGTCCCCAAGCCCTTTTTTAGGACAATAACTTGCATATTAGCCTTGATAATTAGCACTTTTGATTTTGAACATTCGAGTCCATTGTATTTAATAGGGTTCTAAAGTTTGCGCAAACTTTCGGTCCGTTCGCAGGTCCTGGTGCGAACCGAACCGGGGGGTGTTCGGCTCATCCATAATCGGAGGATCTTGCCATATCACTCAAGTATGGGGCCACTCTCAACTGAGTCTGTTTGCATCACCGTCCATTCACCAGGTGCCTCTCTTGCCACCCTCACGCATTGGTGGAGGAAGTGGACACTTTCACTCACCCAAGGAATAGTCACCTAGCAGATGCTTTTCCTCTACTGCCTTTGTCATGAAGTTTCAGGGGAGAATGTTTTTGAGGGTCTCGCTGTGATAGCAAGCATGCCGATTGGCCCGCAGGTCTTGGGTTTACTCTAGCCATGGAACTTGCTTAGTACCAAGCACTTCAGCTACCAGGTTACAGAAAAGATGTCAACAAACAAAATTTACTCAGCTGAGCAAAATTTTGATCTTTGCAACCCGGAGGTTGCCCAGTTGCTATCATTTCTTCACATGGATCGGAATTTGGGGATCAGTCTAGTTCTGTAAGGGCTCAAATTTTAGCCATCTCAGCTTTCACTAGGGAAAATGGCCGTGTGAGCTGCTAGGGGAATGGTTCAGAAGGCCTGTCCTGAGACTTTGCCCTGGGGAAGAATAACTTCACCAGTGTGTTTTTGTTCTGGATCTCCTTGCCATTGCTCTGTTTGCATCATCAGAAAGCAGTCATCGGTGGGACCTCACTCGACAGGCATTTTCCTTCGATAACTTCAAGGGGCAGAGTATTGGATCTGCAAGCACTTGAGGCTACAAAGTCCTACATCTTATTCCTTCTGGACAAGTTGGGGCCTATGCTCCTCGAGCACCTTTTGTTCCCAAGATGGCTTCTGTTTTCATCTTGCAAACAAAGTGGTGGTTCCATCCTTTCCAGCAGAGACAGTACCTAACCTACACTGGATGTACCAAGTGTCTAAAATGCCTACCTTCAAGCAGCTTCCTAGTTAAAATCCTCTGGAAGGCTGTTTATGTTTCAACAGGCAAATTCAGAGGAGGAAGCTACAGCAAAACCACACAGTATACCGCTAGGCTTTCTCCAGACCGGCTATTACACCCAGTGCCCAGGCTTACAGCCTGGCCATTTAGATTACCGTAGGCTCTTTGTGGATAGAGATTCTCTGCCCAGCCTATGCACCAGGATCCATACTGGTGCACACACACCTCTCTCTTTTGGCATCTGTAGCCTTATAGTCCTGGAGGACATCTTCTGTTGCTGCTTACTAGCAGCCTATGCCTAGCAGTTCATCTAGCTGTCGATTACTGTGATTTTTACCAATTATTTGCTATTTGCTACAGACAAATTGCCAATTTAGTGTTACCCAGGTTTGTGTTTAATCCTGCAACACATCCGGCCTATTACTATGCTCCTGAAGAAGCTTTAATTCGCAAAACTGGTAGAGCAATCCAAGACTACACCTGAAACACTGGACCCATGGCTAACGCCACCTGCTTCATATGCATACTGTTCTACTAGCCTCTGTTTGCTGGATATGTATCTCATTTATTATTGAGTGCATTTATGTTTTTGTATTTTTTGAAGCGCTGTCAGAGCATTAGCCTGAGTCGTGTATTAAGAACTAATAGATTGTTAATTCTGAATGTTTATATGTACTTTTTTACTATTTTCCTATAATAAACACCCCTAGATTTTTACACTATCTATTCATGTGCCGTCTAAAGTCCAATTCTTAGTTCATTCAATATTTTTCCTGCTATACCGGGACGTTGGCACATTTGTACCAGTGCATCCACAGCATCACCCTGTGAGGATGCACATTTAAGCAATTTTTTCAATACAGCAAAGCCTTGTCATCTTGAAGAATCGGGTCATCCAGAAAACGTACAGTGCTGCCAGGCAAGAGCCTCCAGAAGTGATAGAGGCTCATTAAGCTAGGTCCATATTTACATCTTTAAATTTGGGCATTTTCATATGGAGACATCTACAAAGCAGCAGGCTGATTGGCACAGTGCACCTGCTTCAGGCGCTACAGAGAAGATCCAGGGGCTCATACATCAACGAACTTCAACTGAATGACGGTCCAGTCTTCCATGTTCATTGTAATAAAGTTTATTATACACTTTAGCCCTCCCTGATTAGCTTGGTCTTTATCACATGTATGCTGCCATGTTGGAGTCAGGAAAACCGAAAATTGTGATATTGATTATGTTATTTTTACAGACAATGGGGGAGGATGTTCTCAGTCAGATATAGATTTAAACAGGTCCTGTGGGTGGATATAGGGGCATATCACATGTATGCTGCCATAGATTGGCGTCAGGAAAGGAAAACTACAGTAAGTATTTGATACAATTTACAATTCTTCTGAAGCTTGGGAGTGGGTTTGTGAGCACCTAGTTGGTAAATTCATCCCGCATCCAATTCGCACTAGTGTGAACCCAGCCTAAAACAGCTTTTACACAGAAACACCTTCAAGTCTTTAACTTAGACAAAGAAATTTGGGTCTGGAAAAAAGATCTTCTCTCATGATCAGGCAGGTGCTCGTCACCCGATGGACAACTGGGTAGGCATAATGTGGTTTAACCAGTTTGACTTCCATAAAAAAAAGGGGGGTGGTGTTTCACTCTGTGAAGATTTTATGAAACCGAGCTGCCATGATTTTGCTTTGGTATCGTAATTCTCAGAGGTGTTTCAGTATGCGGAGCCCGAATGTAAATCTATAGTTCTTCCTCAAGCTGCCTGAACAAGTCTTCAGGCACATAAGGGAACACGTACCCATAATTTTTGAAAACATGGGCATCAAAATACCGCTGGAGCCAGGATAGTTTGGTGAACTTGTGACCAGGAGAAACTGACAGTTGTGGGAGGTAAGCATCCACAGGTTGGTGGGACTTCTCTTGTGGCCAGTCTCTGCATTAGTTCAAAGGAGCTGGTGCTGAACTTCAGCTTCCTGAGGGAGCCATGGAAGGGAGATGACAGCCTCAGGGGAGAATAGACATTTCTCCTTGATGCTATTAAGCATTAAAATGTTCCAGGGCACCTTGATGAATTTCTCAGGGCGAGAAGTGGAAGGATGTGGTGACTCTGGTGAAACAGCTGCAGATGAAGAACCTGGAGGTAGAGACAGTAGTACCTCTTGGTCAAGAACTGCCACATCCAAAGAACTGGTGGTGTCTGGAAAGGGTTCAGAAGGCATTGTTGCCACTGTTAGTGCAAGCAGGGCAGTGACAAGAGGACTTGAAGAATCCTTCGAGCAGATGGTCACTTCGGCATCATCCCGGATGGGCAGTTCTCCTGAGGCAGGTTATTTGGCTGACTGCTCGACTCCTTTCTCCTCAGGGGAACCCAACTCATGGACATTCTGCCCAACAACAATGCTCAGAGGTTAGAGGGCTCTGGACTTTATTTTTTTTATTTTTTTGGGGTCTGTTGAAATCAATAGCAACAAATGGTAACTCTGCCCCCCTCCCTCTCCCCCTCTCCCCCTCTCCCCTTCCCACCCCTAGACCCCTTTAGTGTTGGCTACGGCTGACAAGCAGCCACCTTTTGTACCCCATAGGTACTGGGCAAGCTGCATTGTTTTTTGATGCTTGGAGCTGGTTTTTGAACCAGATTGCCCTTACCTAGGTGTTGGACTACAGCACCGAGCGGTCACTAACCAACTGTTGCTAGCTACATTTTTAAGGGGTTTTTTTTCTCTATATTTGGGTAAAGGCCTGATCTGGTTACTTTTCAAGTTTTGGGGGTGTCACCAGATGAGGGCAGGATCAATGCCCTTTTGTCATCATGGGTATTGTTTATTAGTTTTGCTTGTGTATGTTTTTTTATGTTTTTTTTTGTTTTTTTCTTTGAATTATTGGTCTTACATTGGTTATGCTTCTACTAGGTATAGGCTCCCTGGATCGGCACTGCTCCTGAGATGTACATCAAGATGTACACCCAGGCCAACTCTGTTTTTTCCTTCTTCCTTTTTCTTTTATAAATCGTTGTATAATGACAGCACGTGACATCCCCGCTTTCAGGATATTATCCTGGAATATTTGGAGACTTAATTCTAAATTTAAGAGGGCGATACTCTTTAGATACCTTTTAAATGACATTCCCCACATTTGGTGCTTCTTCAGAAAACACATCTCATGACTCGCAGCAAATGTTCGGCCTTAAAAAAGCCATGGATCCAGCAAGCCTTTCATTCTTCATATTCTTTATATGTAAGAGGAGTAACCATATTAATCAGTAAATCCTTTCCATGTGTAATGGAACAGGTCCATACTGATCCCCAGGGCAAATATGTAATAATAGTATTTACGGTTTGGGGCACCCGGTATATAGTGGCAGGGGTGTATATTCCCCCTCCTTTTTTCTTCAATCACCCTATATTCATATTTAGAGAAAGTAATTCCTTATTACCCAGCAAAACTGTAACTTATGGGTGATTTTAATGCCATTCTGGCCACCGACCTAGATAGCCCTATTCCCCTGAAACAATTCTCTACAGATTTGCTCTCTTGGGCTCAGGTAATGGGCGTTACAGAGGTTTGGAGGTGGAAACGTCCTGAGACTATTCTTGTTTCTCTGCCACCTACAAAACCTCTTCCCGTATTGACCTCGCTTTTTCTAACCCGACTATGTTGACTGATGTACTGGATGCATCATATTTACCCAGTGGGTTTTCAGACCATTCCTCCTTACTCCTCAATATTCGTTCCCCCATCCTATAAACCCCAGCTTTATGGCATTTGGGGGCCCACTGGCTTTCTCATATTGACCTGACGACCATTATTTCACCACGATTAGTAGAATATTGGGACTTTAATGAGGGATCCTCTTCTATCGCAAAGACATGGGACTCCTTCAAGGCCTTCACTAGAGGGAAATATATCTCCTCTTCTATTGCTGGGATTTGTAAAGAACAGGCTGCCGTTACGACGGCGTTACAGTTAGCTGTGCAGCGTCAGTCTGATGTTAACACTATTGACCCTATTGACACTCATTTTGACTCCCTGTATGCCGCAAAACGTGAGTTACATATCCATCTTACAGAGATCACTAGACTTGATCTTCATCGGAATAAACAAAGGTTATTTCAACAGGGAGACCGTAATGGCCGTCTTCTGGCAATGTTGGCACAGTCTGACTATCCCCCAACAGTGATTTCTAGTGTGGTGTCTGCCTCAGGTGCATCAGTTTCTTCATTACCCGATATACTAGAGGCTTTCCGTCAATATTATAGTTCCCTCTATACCTCTGTTTTGTCTTCTGATTTTCAGCCCCAGGATTTGGCATCCTGGCTGGATCCATTGGCACTCGGCTGGCTTTCAGATGGAGAGAGAGAATCTTTGGTAGGGCCAATTACCCCGGAGGAGGTACTGAAGGTGATTGGGTCCAGACGGCCTTCCCATAGAGTTTTATAGGACCCATGGGAATCTATTGGCCCCCAGGTTCTATTCTCAATGCTTGGCCGATGGCGCCCTCCCAACCTCCATGAGCCATGCCCATGTTATATTTATTCATGAAGCTCCAAAAGATCCCACCTCTTGTACCTCCTATAGGCCAATTGCCCTACTTGATACAGATTTAAAAATTCTGACTAAACTACTTACCACCAGACTACAGCCTTTATTACCATCTGTTGTAGATATCGACCAAACTGGCTTTATGGCAAATAGGTCAACCGATGTAAATTTTAAGGCGTTTGTTTACCAATATACATGCAAAACACTTGAATGAGGGTACTAGGATGGTGGCCTCCCTAGATATTGAAAAGGCCTTCGACACTATCGAATGGCCTTTTCTTTGGGAGGTCCTTAGGAGGATGGGGTTCCCCCTGACTTATATTAAATGGATACAGATACTTTATCAAAATCCCACCTCGGCTATTAAGTTGGGAGGTGGCCTGTCAGTCTTTTTTTCTGTCTAGAGGTACTAGACAAGGCTGCCTTCTCTCTCCAGCCTTGTTCGCCATAGCAATGGAACCGCTGGCGGAGGCTTTCCGTACTTCCCTCCATGCCAGGGGACTGCGTGTCATCTGGCTGGAGGAAAGGGTTGCCCTGTACCTGAACGACCTACTCCTCTTTCTAAATGATGCAGGCCCATCACTTAAGGGGGCCCTACAGTTCCTTAATTCTTTTTCCTCAGTCACAGGTCTCAAAGTATATTGGACAAAGTCCCTTTTATTTCCTATAGATTCTGCGGCCCGTGCCACTGCCTATACTGATATTCCCTTGAGATGGGTGGTGCACTTTAAAGACCTGGGGGGTGGTGGTTTCCAGACAGGCTTCGGACTATATATCCCTAAATTTAACACCCGTGATCCAGGAGGTTCAACAACGGCTGAAGGCATGGGAGTCGTTACCCCTTTCATTATTAGGACGCATAAACCTAATAAAAATGAATGTATTACCTAAATTTACATATCTATTTCGACACTCTCCGCAGTGGATCCCTAAATCATTTTTCGTACGTCTGCATCGTATTTTTGCAGCAATTATATGGAGATCTCAGTCCCCTAGGTATAGCTGGATGACATTGGTACACCAAGGTGGCCTGGCATGTCCAGATTTCTACAAATATTATTTGGCCTCTCAGCTAGTAACTGCGGCCTGGTGGCTTAACCCAGATACCTCTAATTCCGCTACTCAGGTAGAAGCAGCAGTGTTGTGATCCTTGGAGGCGTTGAAATTTCTGATTTTTCGGGGCCCCGTGCTATATATTCACTGACACCGTCCATGTGTACTACGTTACGTGTATGGGGGGAGAGTCTCAAAATTTAACGATATCCCCTACAGGCAATTTCGCCCAACGCTCCCCTTTGGTTGAATCCTACCCTGGAGCTTCTTTATACACATTGCCTGACCTCATGCCTGGACCAAATTCAATAATAAAACAGTGACAGATTATCTTAGACGAATCTTTGATTCCATTTTCCAAACTGATCTCTGACTTTAATGTCCCTCAGCTGTACTCCTTTCATTTTTTTCAACTCTCCCATGCCTTCAGCTGTCAATTTTCTGGCTCTCCTCCACGACTAGTTCAATCCGCCCTAGAGAAGCTTCTTAGGTTGGACTGCGCAAAGAATGCCGCCTCCATATTGTATTTCCATCTAACAACTGTCTCTCTTCCAAAACTAGAGAAACTAAGACTTAAATGGTCTAATGACATCCCTGAACTTGACAATGACGACTGGGATGACATATGGGACTTTCCTTTTAATTCTCTTGTCTCCTTGAGAGACCGACTGATTCAGTTCAAGATGGTTCACAGGGCATATTACACTCCTCATATATTATATAAATTCAATCCAGACTCTGCTCCTGGTATTTGGCGATGTGGGGGGATTCCTGGAGACTTTACTCATATTTTTTGGACCTGTCCAGCTATAGTGGGGTACTGGGAAGAGATACTAGCTTTTATATCACAAATTACTTCTATTCCATTACAACCATCAATGGCAATATGTATTTTGGGTCTGATAGAGCACTATATTCCCACGGTAGCAGGGTGTACTCTGGTGGGGCTGCTTTTTGTTCTATGCTCGCAGAGCTATAGCTCTAAGTTGAAAAAAAACTACCCTCCACTGTCTATGTGGAAACGACTTATTAACAATAGCCTACCATTATATAAGGAGACCTATATTAATAGAGGTTGTCTCCTCAAATATGAGAAGGTTTGGTCCAAATGGCTGATGGATTCCTCCAAAGCCTCTGAAGCCTTTTAGAGGAATACGACTCTTAGCCTATTTTCCGTCAGTTATTGGGCAAATATCCATGATCAATTGAATATCTTATATTGGCGTATATACCATAGGACTGCATCGTTTTCAAACTTGAAAATTGAGCTAACAGGAGTATTTTATGTTTTATGCTATAACTTGATGTAGGACCAATGTATGTATGTGGGGGTTTTTTTTTTTTTTTTTTGTTTTGTTTTGTCCCTGTCTTTGTCTACTGTTTCTGTAATTGTAATTTTATTTATTTTTTGTCGGTTTTGAAAAAATTTATAAAAACGTATATTTAAAGGAGAAGGGGGTATCTGGGGAAATGGCAGTTCATCATTGCTGAGATGGGACAGCTGCTCTGTCCCTTCCATCCAATGATAGTGTAGTGGGTATTTGAATTTAGGGGAAGCATCTGGGTGGTAGTGTAACCCAGATGCACTGATTGCTAGGGAATCTGAGACCCTTTTATGGTTCTTGGAGGACTCTGGTGATGTGAGGTTCCCTGCGGCCTACAGGTGGCATTGTTGCCCTGGGCTGGAGTTGAACTCACATCGCAAGATGTGATTTTTGTCCTCCCCTGGAGCTGGTACAGCGGGGCGGGGAACCCGCTGTGGCACGAAGGGAGAGGGTATAAAAGGGGCGGACGCCCTGACCACGGGGTTCAGAGTTGAAGTCGGAGGACGCGGCCGCACCCAGGCACCTTCAGCTTGGGTGCTGGCGTTCCGGTGCTCCGGGCCCAGGTGCCCTTGACCTGGCCGGAGCGGAGATGGAGTCCATCTCAGGCACCTTTAGCCTGGGGTGAGGTACTATGGTGGATGCCTGGGGCTCAGTACCTTCGACTGAGTTCCGCGAGGGTGGAGGAATCCGAGGGGGCCCTAACTCCTTGAGTGCCCATGTCTGAGTTTGTGAGGTCTGGTGAGCAGAACTTCTCTGGAGAGTCTGGCGCAGCATCGCTGGTGACAGAGAGGCCTCCGGTATCTCCCTTGGACGGATATCCTTCCCCTGACAGGGGCCTTGCTAGCGAAGGTAATTCACGTTCTACTTCACATAGTCAGTGGCAGTGACTATTCACCACTGGTGATACCACAGTGGTTGGCAAAAGAAGGGAAAGGATTGCGCCTCAACCTATTCCCATTACTACTAAGTTGTTGCAAAAGAATCCAACTTAACCGTGCTGTGTGTTTATTCGCTGAGAAGAATAAAACTGTGTTGGACCTATTCACTGTGTGGAACTCTGGTTACTAGGAGCAAAGGAGTCAAGAACGAAGGACAGGACTTGACTCTAGGACACCTACACAAAGCCCAATCTTTCGGACCTTCACCTTGTCACTATGGAGGACATGGGCCGTGGTGTATCTCATCTCTCTCTCCCAGGTACCCCTAGACAACAGCCGTATAACCGATAAAACTAGAGAGAGAGGTGAGGCCGCTACAATAGAAAAGAGACCCACAACTGTGGCATGTGGCCCAAGGGGTGAAGTTCATATTCCACCTCTGACAGGATGGGCAGATTATCCGCATTTCTTCTCGGTCACGTAGCCTGCAGGGGGCAAATCCCGCAATTGGCCAGGACATAAGGCCTGTGTCCAGCACTGAAATATGCTTCTTCCAGGGAAGTACCTCTCGCGACATAGCAATGGCAGACACCTAGCATACCATGTGGAGATCTGGGAAGCTTCAGAGTTTTGGTTGTTATATATGCCCCTTATCAGAAATCCAGCCAGTCTGGTGACAGTGCCTGAGCAGGGACCAATCCAAAGCACAGCATTCACTTTCTAAGTTTCTGGGCAAGCCTGGGCAAGTTCTTGCTAACTAGTTACAGCCATGGTCTCTTTACTGGTGGTCTTCAGGCGCATGGGGTGGGCGTATCCTGTTGACTACATGGGTGGGACCTATTTCACCCTGCACTCAGGGATACTTTTTGCACCTGCGTGCTCATCAATGTCTGGGACCAGGCGGAGACTGCAGTCATGTGAACAATCTAATATTAAGGCATTTCCCCAACTTAGAGATGAGCCTTTACTGTGTGCAATAATTAAAGTACAGAGTTCCTCTGAAAAGTGCTGTCCTATGTCACTACATATTGTAACCATGAGAAACAATGTACTTTTTTGTACCCATGTATTTAGAACATGCCAGGACCTATTGATTAGATGTCTGCATATACTCTGAGAGTTGATGATAACAGTGATTTTGTCATACTTGCTCCAGCCAATAGTCCCTTAAAATGGTCATGTGGTCAACAGTCAACAGAAATTTGAGATGGCTTGGTAAGACAAACAGCATCTCATAATTTTTGTGAAATAAGGGCACTCGTTTCCCTCCATTCTTTATCTCTCATTACTTTCATAAGGTGTTTTCATGGGGTGTCATTCAAGCATTCTCTTGAAGAGTAGGCATGCGCCAAGGAACATTGTTGGGTATTTTTATAATTAAGGACTTTTAAAATGTTCGGGTGTATTGTTTTTCTAGGTTACATCTTTTTTTTTTTTTTTTTTTTTTTTATGAGTAGGGGTACTATGTACTGCAGTGCATACTCATTCACATGGTAGGGGTGGTATTTGGCAAGATAACACCAATGTTGAGGCATGTGGCCTGGTATGGTTTAGGAAGAAAACGAGGGCACATGCTCAACCCCCTCTTTCCTGGCCAGCCAGGATCCATGCTTAAAGGATTACTCCTCTTGATCCCAAAAATAAGTAAGTAGTTCCCCCCTCTATCCCCAGCCCTGTTGCTGAACTAGTGAGGCCCAGGGAATTTTTATGTAATTCAGGGAGCCACAGCTAGCAGGATTACTGTGCATGCACAAAAAGGTATTTAAAGTCTCTTCTATGTGTGAGGTGGGGCGAGGCCAGCCCTGACAGGCTATATGAGGCCCCACAGTTTTTATCATAGCCTCTGCATGCGCAAGCTCGGCATATTTTAAGAAAATTGGATGTGAGAATTACTTTCACCACAACACACCACATCACATCACATCACAAAAGTGTGAGTTAACCCTCAAACACAGTGGTTTCTCTAAACAAAAAGTGTACTTTCATTTATTGACAGTGATAGTTTTCCAGGGCTTACACAAATGTCTTTTATGATATACAGTGCAATAAGCTTGCCATATATCCCCACATCAACTATTACCTTATTAGCGCTATGACTAGCATTATAGAATATTTAGGGCCCTCTAATTCCTCCCGTATTGAATTGTATTGTAACTGTACTGTCTGTTGGCGCTATATAAATCCTGTATAATAATATTAATAATTTACTGTTGACTTTCATAGAAACTATTAACTGTATAAAATATAAGGCTTCATGTACACGGGACGTTATTCAACCTCTCCTGAACAATTTAACTTGACAGCTAGAAACTGGCGTCTAAAACGGTCAGTTTAGCCGCGTTTACATGCTTTGTTTAGCCGCGTTTGCGTCTTGAAGCGTTTAAAAAAAATTATTATTATTTTGATTAAAATGAAAACGTCTGTAAGCAAAATGCTGCTAAACGCGAGTTGCAGCGTTTAGCTGCGTTTAGCCGCGTTTGGCGCTTGAAATGCCTCTAAACACAGCTTCTGAACGCATTTTTTGGGGTTCCAGAAAAAGCCTCTAAACTCATCTGCCTAGAAACGACTATAAACGACCCAGTGTACATGTACTGATAAGAAAACATAGAGGAGAGTTCAGGAGCAGTTGAAAAAACTGCCCAACTGCTCCTAAACGTCCGTTTACCAGCAGCAGTTTACATGAGGCCTAACGTGTAAAACCAGCTATCCCAAAAAAAAGCTAATATTCATTTGTACCTTTTTGTATTTAAAGGCTCGATTACAAGCTGGCCAAGGATATGACAATACATTTAAATGTATTCTTAGAATTTACAGGAATGAAAATGTAAGTACTTTGCAATTATCTTCTACTTTCATTTGAAATAAGTTCCTATACATCAGTGTATTTCCTATATTAAACCTGAGATTTTAAAACTGACAAAAAATAAATGTAGCGATACCCCCAGTTAAGAAGGCTGCCTTGTTTGTTTTGGGCCCTGTAGTGCACCGCTGTCAACCCCTGGCAATCGGCTCTAACCTCTCGTGGCACAGTTAGTAAAGGGGATGATAGAATTTCAATCACTCTAATATTCTCTATGACACAAGTCCACAGTATGGTATAGCACAGTAAATGACACTGACAACCAATATACTTAAAGGGGTTGTAAAGGTTTGTTTTTTATTTTCTAAATAGGTTCCTTTAAGCTAGTGCATTGTTGGTTCACTTACCTCTTCCTTCGATTTCCCTTCTAAATGTTTTTTTTCTTTGTCTGAATTTCTCACTTCCTGTTTCTCCTCAGTAAACTTCACACCATCATCTGAGCGGTGTTTAGTCAGCCAGAACAGCTTACTGAGGAGGAACAGAAAGTGAGAAATTCAGACAAAGAAAACAAAGAAAAAAAACATTTAGAAGGGAAATCGAAGGAAAAGGTAAGTGAACCAACAATGCACTAGCTTAAAGGAGCCTATTTAGAAAATAAAAAACGAACCTTTACAACCCCTTTAACTCTAATATTTTACTGTTGTTGGTAAAGGTTAAAATGATAAAACAGTATGCCATGTCACATGCAGAGCCCTGCAATATGGGTATACTTATTAACGCTCAAACGTTCAGCAATATGATAGACAGTTTAACAGACCCCGCTGCAGCTATCCTCCCTCGTGAGCAAAATGGCGCCCAGCAATGTCCTATACTACCCAGTCAGGCCTGACTATGATTTGGGTATAGTTCTGTGGAAGAAATCTTTGCTAGCAAAACACAGTGGTGCACTTTAAGAACAATTGTAATCCAAAAAGTAACGATGATCGGTAACTTTATAATCCCAGGGAGACTAATAACTCAGTTCTGCAGATAGTCTCCCCAGAACATAGGTATGTGAAAGTAGTGCTGAGCTGATGAAAATAGTGTATGATGTGCTGTGTCAATATTGCTACTTATCGATAAAATTCCTAGAGGTTAGCATCCATAAATACTTTTTTTAAAAAGCATACACATAAAACATCAAAAATTGTGCCTTAATAAAGTTCCAATATTACCAGCAAGTGCTGTAGTAATGTTAAAGTGCAAATAATCCGTGACACAGAATAATAAATTAAATGATTGAGACAAATAATAAATTATACAAGGTGCATATAGCTGTGAAGGGAATGGTACTAAGCAGTACCTATATTACCGGTGGAGTGCAAAGGTGCATGGGTCTGTTACATAGAAAATTGCATATTCTTAGCAGTAACAGGGAAAATTAGGAGGAGTTTTCCTTTTTGTGGATGCAGTAAATGACTGTCCTTTTAAATACTATGGGAGAAGGTTGATAAATAAACGTGCATCAAAGCAAAAAAGTATTGCTACAAAGAAAGTCCAAGAGTAGGGAAATCCCTTGTGGACTGAGTAGCAGTGCTGTGATCAGTGTTGGGTGATGGATGATTAGAAACTTTGTGCTTGTCACGCTGTGATTCTCGTGGTGTTTGGATGGCCCTTTACCTCACTGCTGTGAGGTTACAGTGTGTATAAAAAGGAAAAAAAGGAAGACCCCTCTGTAGGTCTGACCTCCTCCTGTCTGGATGGTCCTCTGGAGCCTGGGGTGGTCTGCTGCCTTGTATAGAATGGGGGGGGGGGGGCGAATCCTCTGGCTGTGGAAACTCCAAGGTAATGTGCAAAGAAGTTATTTAAAACAATTCAAGTACTCACATTTGGCAAGTTAAAAACGAGTATATCAGATACGAGCGCCGAGCTCGTCCGCGTCACCTCCGGTGCTTGCACTGTCCCTACGCGTGGAGTCACAGGTCACGTGACTTCATCAGGGTATAACTGCAATCACTGTGATGGCCCTAAATAAAGTTAATGGGCCTAGACATACTGTGGTGTATCTCTGAGCAGGTGCTCTCTCACCCGACCGGACAAGTCCTTGTCCGTTACTTCCGTTACTGTGACTCACTTCAGTGTCCACGACACTGTGCTCCTGATGACAGCACTCAGAAAGAGGATCAGATGCTCCGCAGGCTCCTCGGTGGAGCGGAAGGCTCTTTGGAAAAGCACAAGGCCCAGGCTTCAGGCCTTGTACACGCAGCAGGTCAGCACAGGGATCCTCTTGCTGGGAGGGCGGTGTCCAAAGAGAAAGAACCAGGCCCCGCCTCTCCCCGTATAAAGTCCACCCCAGCAGTCCTTGCGCGGGGCAATGCACCCTGGGTGCCTTAAAGCATGCTTGGAACTGTAGTCTCTTGGGTTTAAGAAAACTATACCCCGCTACACACTCCCCCCACTTAGAATCTTTGGTCCTCAATGACAGTATTAGCAATAGGAAAACACAAGTTCATTGAGGGCTGCAAGAGAAGTTGGCAGGGGAAACTCCCACCAAAACTGGAAAGGGAGCTTGTCCTGCCCACAGGTCAAGTCAATAGGGGTGACCTGCCTAACTGTGCCAGAAAGTGAGCTGTGGTTGCCCTCCACCAAATGCACAGTGGAGGGACCAGGTGTTGGTATTGTCCTTCTTGCAGTAGTCACTGTATCCTCAGAGCTTTCCCCCATAGGTTAACTTCCATGGAGGACAAATGGTTCTCTTCGCTCTCTGTTCTCTTGGGGTAACTGTCTCCGACACCACAGGCTCTTCCTCTGGGGTAGGTGTATTAGGTTCCAAAATTTATGGAGCATCCAGACCTGGTGCAGGAAGATAGAGAGTTCCTTTTGATCTTCAGCAGGAGGCGACTCTATGGCATCTTCTCACTCATCAGACAGAGGGCTGGACGGGACAAACTCAGTGGCTTCCACATTTAATGTACTATCCAAGGTACCTTCAGAGGGTGGAAGATCTATGGACAGAGGCTCAGGGGCCTGGGACGGCCACAACCATTCAAGCTCTTCCTCTTCACTTTTATCAGTGACATCCATTCCTCCAGACTGAGGTGCCTGAGACCGAGTATTGGGCCTAGGTGTATTCAGACTTGAGGATGGTCCAGAAGAATCCTCTACAGGAGGTATCCAAACTGCTTCTGAAAGTGGAAGTAAGTGGTTTCGGTGCCAGGTCTTCAGCGGCCCTATCTTCCCTTCTGGCTTCAGCTGATATACCGGCAAGCCCGGTAACCTTTTGCAGATCACATAAGGTTCGGGTCTCCATCTGTCTGCTAGTTTGTGCTTCCCAGGGACTCCCAGGTTCCGCAACAGCACTCTGTCTCCGGGTTGCAAGTCCTGAATTCGAACTTTGAGATCAAAGCTCCTCTTGTTCCGGGCTCCTCTTTGCTCTGATGCCGCTTGGGCCTGTTCAAATGCCAGTTTCAGGCTCTTCCTCAGCCTATCTACATATCCCTTGTGCGAGGTGGCTGATGTGTGATCCATTGATATGCCGAAGGCCAGATCCACAGGCAGTCTTGCTTCCCTGACAAACATTAATCTGTAGGGAGAGTACCCTGTGGCATCACTGGTTGTGCCGTTATAGGCATGCACTATTGCTGCTATGTGCTTGCTCCAATGCTGCTTCTTCTCGCTGCTCAGAGTCCTCAACATATTTAACAGAGTCCTGTTGAATCTTTCCAGTTGGGCATCACCTTGGGGGTGATAAGGGGTAGTACGAGTTTTCTTTATACCTAAAGAGTCCAGCAATTTCTTAATCGGTCGACTCTCAAAGTCTCTCCCTTGGTCTGAATGAAGGCGCTGTGGTAGCCCGTAATGCACAAAGTATTTTTCCACCAAGATTTTGGCTACGGTGGAGGCCTTCTGGTCTTTAGCTGGAAAGGCCTGGGCATAACGGGTGAAATGGTCGGTTATCACCAGAACATTTCCATGTCCACTCAAGTCAGGCTCTAGACAGAGAAAGTCGATGCATACCAAGTCCAAGGGTCCTTGACTCTGCAGATGGCCCATTGGGGCAGCTTGACGTGGTAATGTCTTCCTTTGAACGCAGCGAGCACATGAGTGACAGTACTCCTCCACTTCAGCCCGCATACAAGGCCAATAGAACCTATTCCTCACAAGCTGGAAGGTTCGTTCGGCCCCCAAGTGGCCATGGTTATCATGTAGGGCAGCCAAGACAGTTCTTCTGTGTTTTTCCGGCAAGTACAGTTGCCACTTCTCTTCCAGGTCATCAGAGGGACCCCTTCGGTAGACCACCCCTTGATGCACCTGTAACTTGTCCCATTCTTTGTGGACCAGTCGAGCCACATTTGAGGGGTCCTGCAGGAGCCTGCCTGAGTCCTGGTCTTCCAGTGCCTTCAAAGCTAATCTTCCCCAGGGATCTTCCAACTGGTCTCTTCTTATGTCCTTCTTGGACAGCTTTGGCAGGTCGTCCTCGACAATCTGGGTCACGTCACAATAACACTTGGGCACCTGTACTACCGAAACTCCGATCTCTTCCGCCCTTGACCCACCACTAGCTTGAAGTTGCGCTCCTTGACACAAGGCCCATACCCCATCCGGGGTTACCTGGGTCCAGTCTTCTGTGTGGTGGGTGGGTGCATGAGCCCTTCTGGACAATGAATCTGCATCACGATTCCCAGCTCCAGGCCTATACTTGAGACTGAAGTTGAATCCAGCCAGGGCTGCCAACCAACGGTGGCCAGTGGCATCCAGCTTGGCCGTGGTGAAAAGGTAGGTGAGTGGGTTATTGTCAGTCTTCACTGTAAAGTCAGCTCCATACAGGTAATCTCTGAGCTTGTCCACGACTGCCCACTTTAGGGCCAGGAATTCCAACTTGTGGCCATAGGCCACTGTCCTTCATATTCTTGGTCAGGGATGAGCCGAACACCCCCCTGTTCGGTTCGCACCAGAACCTGCGAACAGACAGAATGTTCGCGCGAACTTTAGAACCCTATTAAATACAATGGACTCGAACGTTCGAAATCTAAAGTGCTAATTATAAAGGCTAATATGCAAGTTATTGTCCTAAAAAGTGTTTGGGGACCTGGGTCCTGCCCCAGGGGACATGTATCCATGCTAAAAAAGGTTTAAAAAATAGACGTTTTTACGGGAGCGGTGATTTTAATAATGCTTAAAATGAAAAAATAAGTGAAATATTCCTTTAAATTTCGTACCTGGGGGTGTGTATGATATGCATGTAAAGTGGTGCATGTTTCCCGTGCTTAGAACTGTCCCTGCATAAAATTTCATTTTTGAAGGAAGAAAAGTCATTTAAAACTCACTCGCGGCTATTAATGAATTGTCGGCTTTTATCAATACATAGAAAAGTCATTGATTAAAAAAAAAAAAAAGCGTGGGGGTTCCCCCAAATTCAATTACCAGGCCCTTTAGGTCTGGAATGGATATTAAGGGGAACCCCGCCGCAAATTTTAAAAAAATGGCGTGGGGTTCCCCCTAAATATCCATACCAGGCCCTTGAGATCTGGCATGGATTTTAAGGGGAACTCCACCCTCAAATTAAAAAAAAAATGGCGTGGAGTCCCCCCAAAAATCCATACCAGACCCTTATCCGAGCACGTAACCTGGCCGGCCGCAGGGGAAGAGGGGGGGGACGAGAGAGCGGCCCCCCTCCCTCCTGAACCGTACCAGGCCACATGCCCTCAACATGGGGAGGATGTCCCCATGTTGATGGGGACAAGGGCCTCATCCCCACAACCCTTGCCCGGTGGTTGTGGGGGTCTGCGGGCGGGGGGCTTATCGGAATCTGGAAGACCCCTTTAACAAAGGGGACCCCCAGATCCCGGCCCCCCCTATGTGAATTGGTAAGGGGTACATTGTACCCCTACCATTTCACGAAGAAAGCGTAAAAAATTTTAAAAAAACACACAAACACCTTGAAAAAGTCCTTTATTAAAAAAAAAATAACAAAACATTCCAGCGATGAAATCCAGTGTCCCGCTGCGATCTCGATGTCCAGCGCCGTCCGTCATTGGTTGTGCCTGAGCGGACCTGATGGGGAACTTCCTCCTCGGTGTTTTAAATGTATAGACCCGCCCCTTCTAAAGTTCCCCATCAGGTCCGCTCAGCGGACCAGATGCGGAACTTGAGAAGGGGCGGGTCTATACATGTATTACCAAAGTGAGAGAAGTTCCCCATCTGGTCCGCCCCCTCGGTATGTCGGACCCGCCTACGTCATTGGCTTGAGCGGGGAACTTCCTTCACTGTGTAATTTAAATTTAAAAAGCATTCCTTTTTTCAGTACAATTTGGCACAGCATTCTATTCAGTCTCCGGACATATTCAGACAACTTCTCCCCCGGCTGTTGGAGGGTATGTTCAAATTGATACACCAGCTCGGACACCTTCTCCAGCTGGCCAAATTCCTCCTGCAACAATCCATCGTAGTACAAACAGTATTGCTGCACCTAACATTTTTCACCGCCTCCGCAGCTGCACCCTTCAAACTTTCACTGATGCGCTGCTTCTTCTGCGCTTCTGGAACTTCCCATCCTTCTACTGCCTGCATTGCCTGCTCAATCCAGGTGTCGAAGTCTTCTTCCCCGTGTGGCACAGGTTGTTTTCCTGAAAACACCCGGAGCTTCCGGTACCCGGATTCTACATGTACCGTATTGCTTTTCTGGCACTTAGTAACAAAGTCTCCCAGAGAAGTCAATAGTTCCGGCCCTTTGGTGGCCAGGGATGACCCCGGAGTTTTGGGGAAGAGTAGCGGAGATGATGGCAGGGAGGTTTGTGTAGATTCCTTCTTCACAGCCTCTGTATGCACTAAGCGATACGTTTGGTCATCTATGGCCTTTATACTCTGACCTCTAAACTCTTCTGGGATTCCTCTTCCCCATTCCACTAGTGCGTATGTACACGAGGTATCTGAATTTATATCCACCGCCCATCCTTGGCAGCACGGCGATATTGACATGATTAGCGGCTTTATCTCTTCTTTTTGCCGGATCCCACCCGGGAGTTCAATGGCTACCGCCCAGGGTTGAATCAACAGCCCACTCTGCGCACCACTCTGTTACTGCCTGCGGGTCCATGCTGGTACTTCTGACCGGCTTGATTGCAGCGTGCAATATACAGGGATCCCGGAACCGATCCCCCACGTGTAGCGATACCCCCAGTTAAGAGGGCTGCCTTGTTTGTTTTGGGCCCTGTAGTGCACCGCTGTCAACCCCTGGCAATCGGCTCTAACCTCTCGTGGCACAGTTAGTAAAGGGGATGATAGAATTTCAATCACTCTAATATTCTCTATGACACAATCCCACAGTATGGTATAGCACAGTAAATGACACTGACAACCAATATACTTAACTCTAATGCCGCGTACACACGACCGCTTTTCATGTCAAGAAAAAAAACGTCGATTTTCTCGACGTTATTTTTCTTGTTTCCTCTCAAGCATGCCTTGCCTACACACGATCGTGAAAAAAACTGATCTAGCAAAGCGCGGTGACGTCCAACACATACGACGGCACTATAAAGGGGAAGTTTCATTCTGTTCGCGCCACCCTTTTGGCTGCTTTTGCTGATTTCGTGTTTCCGCGTGTTAGTAAAAGTTTGGGAAGAGACGATTCGCGCTTTTCAGTCTTCGTGCTTTAAAGATCGTTTTCGGGAGTTCAGTTTGTGCTTGTGGGTTCGTATCTGGCTTTCAGTGCGTGTAGTGAGTTCGTATCTGTTTTTGCAGTGCGTTCTTGTCCGCGCGTTACTGTTTTTCAGCTCGTTCTTCATAGGCCTTGCTGTTCTTCAGTGCGTTCTTTTAGTTCGTTCTGATTAGACGACCGTTTTGAAGCCATGTTGCGCGTACGTTCTTGTCGCCGAGATCGTGCTGTGCTTGCTGCTGGGCTTGTTGCTATGTCCCAGATCCGGTCCATGAGGAGGGTGAGAAGGAGTTCATGGACCAAGAATTGGTTGCTCCAGAGGGACCAATTATGTCATATGCCTCTGCTGCGGGAGATTCAGGAGAATAACCCTGATGATTTCAGGAATTTTCTTAGGATGTCTGACCCTGTTTTTCAGCAGCTCTTGGCTTTGGTGTCCCCCTATATCACCAGGCAGGACACCGTTATGCGGGAAGCCATTACTGCTGAGCAGAGGCTCATCGCCACGTTGCGATACCTTGCGACTGGGAGAAGCTTGCAGGACCTCAAGTTCTCGACAGGCATCTCCCCCCAGGCTCTGGGCGTCATTATCCCAGAGACCTGCTCTGCCATTATCCAGGTCCTTCAGGAGGACTATCTTAAGGTAAGTTTTCTCCTTTATAAACATCACAATCTGTTTTTTTATGCTTGCTAATGTATAGTATATTTTGTACTGTCTCTAATTACCATGATTTGAATATGCTGTGAATGTCCCCTTTGTCCCCCTGCATGTTGTAAGCTTTGAATGTTCTATGTTTCTGGGCTACATGCATATTTTTTGGTCAAGCAATCTCCAGCATTAGATCCTGGGCCCAAACACACCTAGCCTAGTCAATCCTCGTTTTTGTTTTGTATGCTCCATTGTAGTGCTTAGATTGCCTGATTTCCACCCCCCCCCCCAATTTTTTAAGTTTGTCTAATCTACCCAAATAAATTACATCGTACTATAGATTTTAATTATGATGTCCCCAACTCATCTCAAACCCTCCACCCTCTCCGAATTTCTCAGGTCCATCAGAGTGGGTGATGTTTTTGTTGCTTATTTTTCTATCTTATTCAAGCGGACCTCCATCCTAAATTTTGTGGTTCCGCTCATTGTAACCCTCCCCCGGTGTCAAAATTGACACCTTTCAGGGGGGAGGGGGGTGAAGATACCTGTTTAAGACAGGTATATTCACCCACATCCGGGAGTCATCTCTGCGGCAAATCTGCCTGAGCCAAGTCACTTCCCGCAGAAGACCCGTAGTGTTCTTGTAAACACTTGTCTCACAGAACACAGGAGGACCAGTCAGAACTGCGCAGCGCTTCTCGTGCATGTGCGTTTGGGAACCGGGCAGTGAAGCCGCAAGGCTTCTCTTCCTGGTTCCCTCACCAAGGATGGCAGAGGGGGCAGCAGAGTGACGAGCAATTGTTCGTCCTCTGCTGCGGACGTTGCTGGACTCAAGGACAGGTAAGTGTACAATTGGCAAACCTCTGCAGCTGCTGTAGCTGGAGCTGCTGTGTTATTTTATATTATTTTGGCTGCGTAGCTCCGCTCTAAAATCCTCCTTACAAATTAATGCTATCCTGATGTTTTGCCCAGAGTGTTTTGTGCTAACATGCTTGCAATGTATAGGTAGTAAAGTATATATTTTTTTTTTCCTTTGACTCCACAGTTACCATCGACGCCACAGGAATGGCAGAATGTGGCATCTGATTTTTCTCAGCGGTGGAACTTTCCCAACTGTGGAGGAGCCATTGATGGCAAGCACGTCCGCATCGTGCCACCAGCCCATTCTGGGTCGTTTTTTTGGAATTACAAAGGCTTCCACAGTATTGTGCTCATGGCGGTGGTGTCTGCGAACTATGAGTTCCTATTTGTTGATGTTGGGAAAAATGGGCGGATGTCTGACGGTGGTGTTTTCGCCCAGACAGAGTTTGCAGACCGGCTTCTTTCAGAGGACCTGGCATTGCCACCTGCTGAAGATAATGAACATGGCCTCCCGTTTGTGTTCCTGGCAGATGAGGCTTTTGCGCTTGGACTACATTTGATGAGGCCTTTTCCCCAAAGGTCCCTCACCCCTGAGAGGAGGGTGTTTAATTATCGTCTGGCCAGAGGGCGAAGGGTGGTGGAAAACGCCTTTGGCATCATGGCCAGTCGCTTCCGGCTTTTTCTGACTGCAATAAACATGGCGGAGTATAAATGGAACCATTTGGTCATGTGTTGTTGCATACTGCACAATTTTTTAATCAAACACTCCACAAATTATCTTGCTACAGTTGACCTTCAGGGCACACAGGGTTTGGATGGACCATTGCCAGCCCAGTTAGCTGGCCCTACAGGCTTGGCCCCCCAAAGCGGCCGTGATGTGCGGCAACGCTATGTCGAATATTTTATGGGTAGGGGGGCCATTGCAATGCCTGATCAGTTTTAAATCAATTTTGCTCATAATAAAAAATAATATACTGAAAACATCTTGTTTGCTTTTCTTTTGTTGTATTTGTTCTTTCTTCTAGGTCAGTGATGGTGAACCTTGCCACTCCAGATGTTTTTCAACTCCATTTTCCATGATGCTCAACTACACTGCAGAGTGCCTGAGCAACATTAGAAATGTAGTTCCAAACCATCTGGGTTGCCAAGGTTCACCATCACTGTCCTTGGTTATACTAGTGCAGTTGTAGTCCCATGTTTTTTCCTAACAAGTAAATTGCAAGCATTTATAGAGTCTAAACACACACATTTTTGTTGGGGGGGGGGGGCAACATTGATATAAGAAGCCACACATTGTTTAGTGATTACAATTTTTTATGAGTATAAAATTGGTAAGGTTTGTATCAAAATATAACCCCAAATTTTTTGGGAATTTCTAAAATATTTGCTTTTTACAACTCAGTACAAAACTGTACAACACGAACAATATCCCTTTATAGAAATAAAACATTTCCCCCCCCAAAAAATAAACACTTTTTTTTAAATATATACAAGTTTTAAACACTCCCAAGAATATGCTCATTTTTTTTTAGTTTTTTCTCCATTTTGTTTGTTTGGTACATCTGGACCAGGTTGTGTTTGATGGTTTCAACCTCCCGAGAGCAGACCCTCACTTCTTTAAGCAACATCTGGGCAGTGGCTCTGGTGAAGGTTGCTGGTGCCGCAGGCATTAAAGTCCCTTTTAAGTTGTGAAAAGAAAATGTCTTACTAAATATACAGGCCAACATCTACTACGTGAGGCTGTGGTGTATGACACTGACCTGGTGAGTTGCCATTTCCCTCTTCTGCCACATCCTGCAGTTGTGGGTCTTGAGTTGGTGGTGCGGGGTTTGCAGCCTCGTGTCTCTTAGCTCTTTGAAGCCCTAGGAGATATAACCAAAAGGTAGACTTGTGTAACTAAATATATTTAGGCGTGAAAGAGGAATATTAATCATTCTTGGGAAGTGTGTTACAATTGTATTACTGATAATTTTGGAGAAGATGAACACATGATTGTATCCATTTCCCAAGATGGTAGATTAATCTCTTTAGGTCATGTTTCACACATGTAAACACACCAGGTATCCACTGGATCACCTGTGTGTGACACCATCAAAAGGTTGTTCTTGTGGCCCACACTTGTGCTAATGAGTCCAGATGTGTAAGTAGCTGCTGAGCATACTCTTGTAAACGTACACTGAATCTAGTTACATTAGCCAAATATAATTACCAACAACTACACAAACATGTTTATAATTACTTCTCACATAAACATTTCATGATGTCCTGTTTCATGTTCTTGGCCACAAGAATCCAACGTTGAAATCCTCGTTCAATAACACCCAAACGATGTTTTGGTGGAATACATTGCTAAAAACATTTGAACCTGCCGATTATTTTGTGATTGATAAAATGTCGTTCGAACAATGATGAATCGTGGCAAAAGCTTGTGATTGAGTGAACGTTTGAACGACCATTTATACGATCGATTCGTGTGGCCAAAAACATGAAACGTGACATTTTTCACTGTAATACATACATTATTTAAAAAACACATGCAACACCACGTTATTAGGCAAAATCACATTTAATGTTAATCTACTTACTTTTTTTGATGACTTTTTTAATCTTTTTATATTGATCCGGCTCACGCAACTTAATGTCCGACCATCGTTTCCGGATCTGTTCCCGCGACCTGCGAACCCCAAATTTTTCAAAGAGCGTTTTGACCACTTTATCCATGATCATGGCCTTCACTTGATTTGGCTTTTTGTAGGGCCCATGTTTGGCGTCGTAATCATCCCGGAGCAATATGGTGACCATCTCCACCATCTCCTCAAAGCTCATGTTAGTGGCTTTATACCTTCTGGGTCAGGGCCTGCTTTCTTCCCCACTTTCCACATCATGTTGGTGATTTGCCGACATGTTTACACTCTCCGTCATTAACCACTTGACCACTGGGCACTTAAACCCCCTTAATAACCAGACCAATTTTCAGCTTTCGGTGCTCTCACATTTTGAATGACAATTACTCAGTCATACAACACTGTACCCATATGAAATTTTTGTCCTTTTTTTCACACAAATAGAGCTTTCTTTTGGTGGTATTTAATCACTGTTGGGTTTTTTATTTTTTGCACTATAAGAGAAAAAAGACTGAAAATTTTGTAAAAAAATTTTTTTTTTTTCGTTTCTGTTATAAAATTTTGCAAATTACTATTTTTTCTTCATAAATTTTGGCCAAAATTTATACTGCTACATATCTTTGGTAAAAATAAGTACAAATTGGTGTATATTATTTGGTCTTTGTGAAAGTTATAGAGTCCACAAGCTATGGTGCCAATATCTGAAAATTGATCACACCTGAAGTACTGACGGCCTATCTCAATTCTTGAGACCCTAACATGCCAGAAAAGTACAAATACCCCCCAAATGACCCCTTTTTGGAAAGAAGACATTCCAAGGTATTCAGAAAGAGGCATTGTGAGTTTTTTGAAGTTGTCATTTTTTCCCACAATTCTTTGCAAAATCAAGATTTTTTTTTTCTCTTTTTTTTTTTTCACAAAATTGTCATATTAGCAGGTTATTTCTCACACACAGCATATGCATTCCACAAATTATACCCCAAAACACATTCTGCTATTACTCCCGAGTATGGCGATACCACATGTGTGAGACTTTTACACAGCGTGGCCACATACAGAGGCCCAACATGCAGGGAGCACCTTCAGGCGTTCTGGAGCACCAAGGCCAATTCTGACATTTCTCTCCTACATGTAAAAATCATCATTTATTTGCTAGAAAATTACATAGAACCCCAAAACATTATATATGTTTTTTTAGCAAAGACCTTAGAGAATATAATGGTGGTTGTTGCAACTTTTTATCTCGCACGATATTTGCGCAGCAATTTTTTTAACGCGTTTTTTACGGAAAAAAAATGTTTTGTGCTTAAAAAAAAAAAAAAAACAGTAAAGTTAGCCCAATGTTTTTGCATAATGTGAAAGATGAAGTTACGCCGAGTAAATAGATACCTAACATGTCGCCCTTAAAAATTGCACACACTCGTGGAATGGCGCCAAACTTCGCTACTTAAAAAATCCCCATAGGCGACGCTTTAAATATTTTTACTGGTTACATGTTTTGAGTTACAGAGGAGGTCTAGGGCCAAAATGAATGCTCTCGCTCTAACGTTCGCAGAGATACCTCACATGTGTGGTTTGAAAACCGTTTTCATATGTGGGCGGGACTTACGTATGCGTTCGCTTCTGTATGCGAGCTCACGGGGACAGGGGCGCTTTAAAAAAAAAAAAAAAATTATTCTTCATTTTACTTTATTTATTTTAGTTTGACATGTTTTTCCGCCCTAAACATTTTTTTGATCACTTTTATACCTATTACAAGGAACGTAAACATCCCTTGTAATAGGAATATGGCATGACAGGTCCTCTTTACAGTGAGATATGGGGGGGGGGTGTCAATAAGACCCCACATCTCACCTCTAGGCTGGGAAGCCTGAAAAAAATACAAAAAAAAAAAACAACAATCCTGGCTTTGATCGTAGCGGTGAGTCGGTAGAAGCACCGGAGGGCGGCGGGGGGGGGGACATCCCCTCTCGCCTCCCATAAGAATGATCAAGCGGCGGAACAGCCGCTATGATTGTTCTTATGGTGTAGGGAATCGCCGGCTGAAAAAGCCGATATCTGAATGATGCCTGTAGCTGCAGGCATCATTCAGATATCCCCGCACAAAGTCAAGGACGTCATATGACGGCCGGAGGGCGGGAAGTGGTTATTGCCGGGCATTGCGGAGTATTGCCGGGCATTGCGGAGTATTGCCGGGCATTGCGGAGTATTGCCGGGCATTGCGGAGTATTGCCGGGCATTGCGGAGTATTGCCGGGCATTGCGGAGTATTGCAGGGCATTGCGGAGTATTGCAGGGCATTGCGGAGTATTGCGGTGTATGGCAGGGTATTGCACAGGGTATTGTGGAGGGTATTGCAGAGTATTGTGGAGGGTATTGCAGAGTATTGTGGAGGGTATTGCAGAGTATTGTGGAGGGTATTGCAGAGTATTGTGGAGGGTATTGCAGAGTATTGTGGAGGGTATTGCAGAGTATTGTGGAGGGTATTGCAGAGTATTGTGGAGGGTATTGCAGAGTATTGTGGAGGGTATTGCAGAGTATTGTGGAGGGTATTGCAGAGTATTGTGGAGGGTATTGCAGAGTATTGTGGAGGGTATTGCAGAGTATTGTGGAGGGTATTGCAGAGTATTGTGGAGGGTATTGCAGAGTATTGTGGAGGGTATTGCAGAGTATTGTGCAGGGTATTGCAGAGTATTGTGCAGGGTATTGCAGAGTATTGTGCAGGGTATTGCAGAGTATTGTGCAGGGTATTGCAGAGTATTGTGCAGGGTATTGCAGAGTATTGCACCAGGGTATTGCAGAGTATTGCACCAGGGTATTGCAGAGTATTGCACCAGGGTATTGCAGAGTATTTCGCACCGGGTATTGCAGAGTATTTCGCACCGGGTATTGCAGAGTATTTCGCACCGGGTATTGCAGAGTATTTCGCACCGGGTATTGCAGAGTATTTCGCACCGGGTATTGCAGAGTATTTTGCAGGGTATTGCAGAGTATTTTGCAGGGTATTGCAGAGTATTTTGCAGGGTATTGCAGAGTATTGCACCAGGGTATTTTGCAGAGTATTGGCAGGGTGTATTGCAGAGTATTGGCAGGGTATAGCACAGGGATGGCTGAGCAGGGATGGATGGATGGATCTGTGACTGCAATTGTCACAGATCCAGCCCACAGTGCTGCTGCTGCCGCCATCCGCTCCCTCCCCCTCCCCTCTCACACTGTACCGATCGGTACAGAGAGGGGAGGGAGGAACCGGCGTCATCAAATGACGCCGGTCTGTTTACAAGTGATTGCTCCGTCATTTGACGGAGCGATCACGTGGTAAACGGCCGCTATCAGCGGCGATTTACCGCGATTCGTGATCCGCCGGGTCCTCTGGACCCGGCGGTCACGGAGTTTCCCGTGTGCGCGCCCCAGGGGGCGCGCGGGAGCGCGATTCTGGGAGGACGTTATATAACGTCCTCCCAGAGTTAAGCAACCACCCTGCCGCCGTTATTTGTCGGCAGGTGGTTGTTAAGTGGTTAAGGAGTAGCGAGAAGGGGCGGGGAAAGTAGTGTAACGAACGTCAGGGGCGGGAAAGCGTGCGGAGCGTCACGCATGCGCACTGTATATAACTCCAAAAAACATTGTTGAAAGCGACGTTCAGTGAGTGGAAGAAGGTCGGAGGAGACGAACGTGTAGATCGCGGGTACGTAACATTTTTCTTACTTGATATGGCTGTGTCCAGGAGCAATAAACCTATAAACATTCATTCACTGTATGTTCGGGGCCGGGGTTGGGCAATATGCATGTAACTTGGCGCTTGCTTCCCGTGCTGTTAGTACTGGCCGTGCACAAAGTGTCATTTTTGAATTGGGACTAAACTTTGAAAAGTCAATCGCGGCTCTAAATGAATTCTTGCCTCCCGGCAAATGGCAAGACTTTGAAAACTGATTTGTACCTGAAAAAAAAAAACGTGGGGTTCCCCCAAATTCGAGTTGCAGGCCCTTCAGGTCTGTCAAGGATTTTAAGGGGAACTCCACCCCCAAATCATGAAAAAAAAGGGCGTGGAGTCCCCCCAAAATCCACAACAGACCCTTTAAACGAGCACGCAACCTGGCCGGCCGCAGGGGAAGAGGGGGGGACGAGAGCGGCCCCCCCTCCCTCCTGAACCGTACCAGGCCACAAGCCCTCAACATGGGGAGGATGTCCCCATGTTGATGGGGACAAGGGCCTCATCCCCACAACCCTTGCCCGGTGGTTGTGGGGGTCTGCGGGCGGGGGGCTTATCGGAATCTGTAAGACCCCTTTAACAAAGGGGACCCCCAGATCCCGCCCCCCCTATGTGAATTGGTAAGGGGTAAATTGTACCTCTACCATTTCACGAAGAAAGTGTACAAAATGTAAAAAATGACAAGAGTCAGTTTTTGACAATTCCTTTAATTTTTAGTTTGTCTTTCTTCTATCTTCTTCCTTCTTCTTTTCTCGCTTTGTGTTTCTTCATCCATCTTCCTCTTCCTCTTCATCTTCCTTCTTCCTTCGGTGTTCTCGTCCGCATCTTGCTCCGGGTTCTTCTTTCTCCGGCCGCTCCGTTTGAATTGGAGGTTCCCGCTGTGTGACGCTTCAGTTCATCAGTTCTCCTCTTGGTCCGGCGACCCCGCCCCCCTCTGACGCACAGAGATTTCACAGGTACTTTCCCCGTGCAGTCAGAGGGGGGCGGGTCCCCCGGCTCGCAGCGGACCTAGAGGAGAACTGCCTAACTTTGCGTCACACAGCGGGAAACTCAAATTCAAACGGAGCAGCTGGAGAACAAAGAAGAAGCCGAAGCAAGATGCGGACGAGAAGCCCGAAGCAAGAAGGAAGATGAAGATGAAGAGGAAGATGGAGGAAGAAACTCCAATGCAGAAAAGAAGGAAGAAGATGGTTGAAAAACAAAACCAATAATAAAGGAATTGTCAAAAATTGTGTAGTGTCATTTTTCAGATAATGCCATTTTTTAAGGTGAAATGGTAGGGGTACAATGTCCCCCATTACCATTTCACATAGGGGGGGGGCGGGATCTGGGGGGCCCCTTTGTTAAAGGGGTCTTCCAGATTCCGAT
Organism: Rana muscosa; assembly: GCA_029206835.1. Classification (NCBI taxonomy): domain Eukaryota; kingdom Metazoa; phylum Chordata; class Amphibia; order Anura; family Ranidae; genus Rana; species Rana muscosa. The sequence goes on from CM055118.1 coordinate 24,202,146, forward strand.
AAGCCCCCCGCCCGCAGACCCCCACAACCACCGGGCAAGGGTTGTGGGGATGAGGCCCTTGTCCCCATCAACATGGGGACATGCTCCCCATGTTGAGGGCATGTGGCCTGGTACGGTTCAGGAGGGAGGGGGGGCCGCTCTCTCGTCCCCCCCTCTTCCCCTGTGGCCGGCCAGGTTGCGTGCTCGGATAAGGGTCTGTTATGGATTTGGGGGGGGGGGGACTTCACGCCATTTTTTAAGGGAATTTGTGGGGGAGTTCCCCTTAAAATCCTTGACAGACCTGAAGGGCCTGGTATGGATATTTGGGGGAACCACAATGCTTTCCCAATGTTTGTATCAATGACTTTTCTATGTATTGCAATTGACAGGAGACAACAATTAATTATACCCAGGAGTGAATTTAGGGTTAATTTAAATTTAATAAAAAATGACACTTGGTGCAGGGACAGTTCGAGGTACTCCTTTATTTTTGGGGAGTCCTTTTATTCACCCTATTTACAGGGCTTAATTTACTTAAATGGGGTTTGGGTTCGGGTAAAGTCAGGTCACGAACTCTAGCTTTTTACAAAGTTAGCTAAAAAGAGTTCAACACAAACATCCAGGTGTCCACTCAACTCTATGATGACTGATCAATTGCTACGTTAGTGGCCTATATATGGTTAGAAAGATTTGGAGTAGTCCTGACTGACATTCCTTTTTTGGTTTTGGGTTTTGAATTGCACAGATAATGAAGGCATTTAAGGACCCCGATTTTATGCTGGAATTCCTCCAAAGATGGAAGAATCTTCCAATTTTATGGGAGACTAAAAATAAAAATAATAAAAATAAAGAAGCCAGGAAGAGAGCACTGGAGACCTTGCTGGAATTTGTGAAAACTCAGATCCCCACAGCAACACTACAGGATCTGAAGAACAAAATTGGGACCATTAGGGGCACATACCGGGCTCAACGGAATAAAGTTCAAAAATCCCTGCGGTCAGGAGCAGGTGCAGAGGACCGATACATACCAAATCTGTGGTACTATCAGCACCTGAGTTTCCTAGATGAACATCTGGAATCCAGGGAATCCCTTTCCAGCCTTCCACCCAGAACGACCTCCAGCCTTCCTTGCAGCCGACCCTCCAGCCGACCCTCCAGCCTTCCCTCCAGCATTCCATGCAGCCAAGCCTCCAGCCAAGTTGAGGTCTCTTTGGAGGAACAACCTCAAGTCCTGGAGGAGCCGGATTTAAATATTTGGAGCCAGGTATAATATTTCACAAAATATTTAGAGTAATAAAAGTTGAATGTTGTAAAAGTTTAAAAAAAAGTGTCTGACATATCAATAGACAGCAGTGGCCACAAATTAAGGGCACCAAAAAGATATATACTGGTGTCAGAATGATTGACTTTAATATTTAGTAGCATTCAATTATCAAATGTCATGAGGTGACAAATGTGTGTGAAAGATGAAGGCAAAACTAACTCGATGTACCTTTTTTTTACAGGATGAGGAGACAGGCCCCAGTGGGACACACGAGGAGGCAGGCGCCACTGGAAGCCAGGAGGAGGCAGGCCCCAGTGGGACCCAGGAAGAGGCAGGCCCCAGTGGGACCCAGGAAGAGGCAGGCCCCAGTGGGACCCAGGAAGAGGCAGGCCCCAGTGGGACCCAGGAAGAGGCAGGCCCCAGTGGGACCCAGGAAGAGGCAGGCCCCAGTGGGACCCAGCACAACACCAGACCCCAGATCCCTCTGCTGCGGATTCCTGCAAAAAGATCTAGGAGGCTGGTTCAAATGGAGGAGGAGACACAGGCCCTAATTAGGGAGGCTACTGCTGCACTCCGAGAGCCCCCCACCGCTGCAGAGGGATTTGCTGCCCTTATTGGGGAGAAACTGCCACAAATGGGACTGGACCAGAGGCTGAAATGTGAAACCCTTATATTGAAGGTGGTCAATATGGGCCTGTTGAACAAACTAAAGGAGTTCACAGACGTTGTGGACCTTTCCTATTTTTTTGCACAAGTTCCTGCCCCACTCCATGCTCCTGCCCCACTCCATGCTCCTGTCCCAGGCCCTGCTCCCGTCCCAGTCCCTGCTCCTGTTCCAGACCCTGCTCCTGCTCCAGTCCCTCCTCCACGGACACAGCCTCCAAGGAAGGCTGCAGGGAAGGTCAAACAAAAAAGACGAAAATGAACCCAGGATATGTGCCTCACATGGGGCCAGTTTTGGTCTTCACATGCTTTGGTGTTTGCTGTGGTGATCTGGGTGTGCACTAATTTCAGCAGGGTCTCCAGTGCTGTCTTCCTGGCTTCTTGATTTGTAATTTACATATGGTTTTGTTTTGGCTTACCTTTTAATTTGTTATTAGGCCATAATAAATGGGAATTTTTTTTGAAGATACAAAATTAACATGTGTTTTTCTTCTAAATAGCCAGTTTGTAAGTGAGTAGGCAGGGACAGTGGATAAAAAATTGAGAAATTAACAAGGGACACTAACCTCATTGAGGCAAAATTAGAATAAAGAATAATGTTGTGGTAACTTGACACACTCCAAAATAGCAAATAATATGTAAAAACAGTCTAAAATCTAAGACCACAAATTAAAGCAAAAAAAAATAAAAAATGAAAAAAGTTTTGGGTATTTAGGGAGATCTGGCTCCCCAAAATAGAGATTAATCATGATAAAACAATAAATCATAAAGACCAAAGATTGTCCTAACTCTGGGAGAATATCAGCAGCAAGAGAATTGGAATATTGCAGCATTAGAACGAAGAAAAGAATGCGCTGCATTAAACGATGTAATAATTTCATGCATGACGAATGTGCCATCTCCATTCCGAACAGTAGTTTTACCAGAACGAGCGCTCCCTTCTCCTCACTTGCTTCTGATCATGCGCGCTTTTTTAACGTCGTTAAAGCCTACACACGATCATTTTTCATGATGAAAAAAACGACGACCTGAAAAACGGCGTGAAAATTTAGAACATGTTCTAATTTTTCTCGTCGTTTTTAATGGCGTTTTTCTCGTTGAAAAAAACGACATAAAGCCCACAGACGATCGGTTTTCTCGGCGAGAAAAAAAAATGACGTTATTCTCGTCGAGAAAAGCGGTCGTGTGTACGCGGCATAATATTTTACTGTTGGTAAAGGTTAAAATGATAAAACAGTATGCCATGTCACATGCAGAGCCCTGCAATATGGGTATACTTATTAACGCATCAAACGTTCAGCAATATGATAGACAGTTTTAACAGACCCCGCTGCAGCTATCCTCCCTCGTGAGCAAAATGGCGCCCAGCAATGTCCTATACTACCCAGTCAGGCCTGACTATGATTTGGGTATAGTTCTGTGGAAGAAATCTTCGCTAGCAAAACACGGTGGTGCACTTTAAGAACAATTGTAATCCAAAAAGTAACGATGATCGGTAACTTTATAATCCCAGGGAGACTAATAACTCAGTTCTGCAGATAGTCTCCCCAGAGTATAACTGCAATCACTGTGATGGCCCTAAATAAAGTTAATGGGCCTAGAGATACTGTGGTGTAGCTCTGAGCAGATGCTCTCTCACCCGACCGGACGAGTCCTTGTCCGTTACTTCCATTACTATGACTCGCTTCACAGTGTCCACGACACCCGGGTCTTCGGTCCTCCTGATGACAGCACTCAGCAACAGGATCAGATGCTCCGCAGGCTCCTCGGTGGAGCGGAAGGCTCTTTGGAAAAGCACAAGGCCCAGGCTTCAGGCCTTGTACACGCAGCAGGTCAGCACAGGGATCCTCTTGCTGTGAGGGCGGTGTCCAAAGAGAAAGAACCAGGCCCCGCCTCTCCCCGTATAAAGTCCACCCCAGCAGTCCTTGCGCGGGGCAATGCACCCTGGGTGCCTTAAAGCGTGCTGGGAACTGTAGTCTCTTGGGTTTAAGAAAACGATACCCCGCTACATAAACATAACCTGGTGATGCAGTAAAAAAATATATATATATATATTTTAGCATGCCCTGAACCCATGCTTGTGATGTTTGTAAGTTTCAACTTTATGCACAGGTCAGAGTTAAAGTGGATGTAAACCCGATTCACAAAATTTGAGCTGGGCACATATAACTGCAGTGTTTTCTTATCTCTCTTCAAAGAGCTATGTCCCATAGCTCTCTCCTGAACCTTTCCTCTGTTATCAGCCTGATAACTCCTGACTAGGGATAAGCCGAACACCCCCCGGTTCGGTTCGCACCAGAACCTGCGAACGGACCGAAAGTTTGCGCGAACGTTAGAACCCTATTAAATACAATGGACGCGAACGTTCGAAATCTAAAGTGCTAATTATAACGGCTAATATGCATGTTATTGTCCTAAAAAGGGTTTGGGGGCCCGGGTTCTGACCCAGGGGACATGTATCAATGCAAGAAGAAGTTTTAAAAACGGACGTTTTTTCTGGAGCAGTCATTTTAATGATGCAAAAAGTGAAAAAAAAAAGTGAAATATTCCTTTAAATATCGTACCTGGGGGGTGTCTAAAGTATGCCTGTGAAGTAGCATGTGTTTCTCGTGTTTAGAACTGTCCCTGCACAAAATGACATTTGTAAAGGAAATAAAGCCATTTAAAACTGCTTGCGGCTTTAATGTCATGTCTTGTCCTGGCAATATGGATGAAAATCTTTGAGAAAAATGGCATGGCTACCCCATCCCCACCCCAGCCCATTACCAGCCCCTTTGGGTCTTGTATGGATATTAAGGGGAACCCTGCACCCAAAATAAAACCCTATACCTAAAACCCTATATACTCTGAACAGCAGTATACAGGCGGTGCAAACAAGACAGGGACTGTAGGTTTTTTCTTAAGTAGAATCTGTAATTTGGAACAGGTAAATTTTTAAGTGTAGCTGCAGCCAAACAATCTATTTTTAAGCTTTTTGGAGAACATAGGGAAGGGTTATCACCCCTGTAACATTTGTTTTGCTGTCTGTGTACCTGTTCAGAACATTTCACCTCACTTTCCGTCCCAATGACAAATGTTTTTGGAAAAGTGGGTTTTTTATTGAAACAAGGATTGGTGATAAAGCATCAGTAGAGAGGAGACACCTTTTTCCCATATTAACTCTTACAGGAGAGAATTTCCCTTCCTAGGGGTAGATTTCCTCTCACTTCCTGTTGTCTCCTTACATTTGCAAGTAGTAGTCGTTTACAAGTTGGATGTTTGAAAGTAGGGACCTGCCGTATATACTCTGCAGAAATTTGCCCCTTAGATGTTGGTGCTGCCACAACACTGTAAGCCCTCACAGTTACTCTTGGTGGGCGCTGGAACACCCTGCTGTGAACTATTATATCAGGAATTGTAAGTACATGCCATTGTTGAACAGTGGTAGGAAAAATTGGGCCTTTGGTGGTGGTGCTGGTGCTACAACACTGTAAGCCCTCAGTTACTCTTGGTGGGCACAGGAATGGGCCCTGCTGTGAATTATTAGATCAAGAATTGTAATTACACGCCCCTGTTAAACAGGGGCTGAAAAATTGGGCCTTAGGCACTGGTGCTGGTGCCACAACACTGCAACCCCTCACAGATACTGTACTTGGAGCACAGCAATGAGCCCTTTTGCAAAGTATTGCATCAAAAATTTTAATTACACGCCCCTGTTAAAATGGGCTGGAAAATTGGGCCTTAGGCACTGGTGCTGGTGCCACGACACTGCAACATCTCCCAGATACTCTAGTTGGAGTGCAGGAATGAGCCCTGCTGCAAAGCGTTGCATAAAGAATTGTAATTACATGCCCCTGTTAAACAGGGGCTGAAAAATTGGGCCTTAGCCACTGGTGGCGGCACCCAGAAACAAAAATGTTCTTCCAAGCTATCATCAGGATCATTGAGGAGGAAGAGGATAGTCAGTCAACATAACAGGACAGTCACTCAGCATCAGCATAGGCAGTCTTGAAGGGATGTGACATTTCAAAATAAATTATTCTGTTTCATCAGCTTCAGGTGCCTGGTAGCTGGTGGTGATCCAAGACTGATTCATCTTTATGAAGGTCAGTCGATCAACCGAGTCGGTGGACAGGCGCACCCTGTGATCGGTTACAAAGCCACCAGCAGCACTGAATGTGCGTTCTGAAAGAACGCTGGATGCAGGACAGGCCAGTAGCTCAATTGCATACTGTGCAAGCTCTGGTCAGTGATCCATCCTCAAGACCCAGTAAGCCAAAGGATTTTCGGTGGAAAAGGTGTCCAAGTCTGACCTTGCCCCTAGGTATTCCTGCACCATGTAGATCAGACGCTGGCGATGGTTGCTGGAACCGATCATACCTTGGGGCTGCGGACTAAAAAATTGTCTGAACGCATCGGTCAGACGGCCACCTTCTCCACTGCTCCTTCTGCTACTGACCGAAGCCTCAGCAACTCGTTGTCCAGGACCAGGAGTTTGTAACCTCCCAGTCTCTGGGAACCCGTTGCACAGACCTTTCTGCAAGGCCTCCCGGAGATGTCTTATCCTCTGCTCCCTCTGCGACGGCAAGATAAGGTTTGCAACCTTACCCTTGTACCGTGGATCAAGGAGAGTGGCCAGCCAGTAATGGTCCCTCTCCTTGATCCGAAGAATACGAGGATCCTTCCACAGACTTTGCGGGATCAGGGAGGCCATGCAGCGTAGGTTAGCTGAGGCATTCAGTCCAGAGTCCTCTGGGTCACTAAGGATGATATGATCCGCAGCCACCTCCTCCCAGCCACGTACAAGTCCACGGGATTCTTGGGACTGTAAATCATCCCTAAAAGAGTGCTGCTGTTGATGCTGAGTGCCAGGCTCCACCTCCATGCTGACACAATCCTCCTCCTCGTCCTTTTCCTGTGTGATGGGTGGGACAGAAGGAACACTGTCTGGGTAAAAGGGGCCTTGAGAGGCAAGGAAGTCCTCCTCTTCCTGCCTCTGTTCTGCCTCAAGTACCCTGTCCATTATTCCACGCAGTGTATGCCCCAACAGGTGGACAAGAGGTACAGTGTCACTGATGCATGCACTGTCACTGCTCACCATCCTTGTGGACTCCTCAAATGGTGCCAGGACAGTGCATGCATCCCTGATCATGCCCCACTGGCGTTGTGAAAAAAAACAGAGCTCCCCTGACCCTGTCCTGGTGCTGTAGTCGCACAGGTACTCAATGATGGCCCTCTGCTGCGTGTGCAGCCGCTGCAGCATGGCCAACGTTGAGTTCCACCTGGTGGGCATGTCACATATAAGGTGGTTCTTGGGCAGGTTCAACTCTTTTGGCAGCTCAGCCAGCCGAGCACTGGCATTATATGATCTGCGGAAATGCACACAGACTTTCCTGGCCTGCCTCAGGACATCCTGTAAGTCCGGGTACCTGCCCAAGAACCGCTGCACCACCAGGTTAAGGACGTGAGCCACACAGGGCACATGGGTCAGTTGTCCCTGTCGGAGGGCGGAGAGGAGGTTGGTGCCATTGTCGCAAACCACCATTCCTGGCTTAAGCTGGCGTGGCGTCAACCACCTCTCAACCTGCCCCTGCAGAGCTTACAGAACCTCTGCCCCAGTGTGGCTCCTGTCCCCCAAACACACCAGCGCAAGCACGGCATGGCATCTTTTTGCCTGCGTACTTGCGTAGCCCCTTGAACGCCTACGGAGCACCGCTGGTTCCGAGGACAAAGCACAGGAAGAGGCCATGGAGGAAGAAGAAGAGGAGGGGGTGGAGGAGAGAGGTGTGTCACAACCAGTAGTAGCATTTTGGAGGAGTGGCGGCGGAACAACCTCCAACACTACTGCACCTTGTCCTGCATCCTTCCCAGCTGCCAAAAGAGTGACCCAATGGGCCGTGAAAGAAAGGTAACGTCCCTGTACATGCCTGCTGGACCATGAGTCAGCGGTAATATGCACCTTACTGCTGACCGCCCTGTCCAGCGAGGCATGGACGTTGCCTTCCACATGCCGGTAGAGAGCCGGAATCGCCTTCCGTGAGAAAAAGTGGCGTTTGGGAACCTGCCACTGAGGAACCGCACATTGCACAAACTCACGGAAGGGGGCCGAGTCTACCAACTGAAAAGGCAGCAGTTGAAGTGCTAGCATTCAACCGCTGGGCATGTGGATGGCTGGGAGTGAACTTCTTTCTACGGTCCAGCAGCTGGGGCAGGGAAATTTGCCTGCTTCAATCGGACGTCGGTGTACTGCTAGCTTGCCAACAAGCTGCATGGCAGGTCAACATATGTCTGGTCAAGCATGTGGTGCCCAAGCGGCTGATGTTTTGGCCACGCGAGATACGCTTGAGACATAGGTTGCAAATAGCAGCGGTGCAATCTGATGCACTCAACTCAAAAAAGGCCCACACCAAAGAACTTTTGGAATAACGGGCAGAGGCAGCACCCTGCACAGGCAGAGCTCTGCGGTGTGATTCAGTCGGTGTGTTGCCATTACGCTGGCCCCCGGAGGGAATCCTGCCTCGTTGGAGATGTGCCTCCTCCTCATCCTCCTCCTCTCTCCTATCAGGCACCCACGTGGAGTCAGTGACCTCATCATCCCCTTCCTCTTGATCACTGGAGCAAACCTGGCAGTATGCTGCAGCTGCTGGAACATGACTGCCAGATTGCTGTCCTTCTTGAGCATCCCCTCTCTCTGCGCTCATGCTACTGCCTTACTCTAGCTGTGTATCATCATCAGGCCCTTCAAAACGCTGGGCATCCTCCAGGAGCATGTACCCAACACTGTGCTCAAACAGTTCGGGGGACTCCTCAGGAGGACATGGTGGGTCTAGGGAAGGAGTGACTGATGACACTGAGACAAGGGAAGAGGACATGTTGGCAGCTGCTTTGCCAGTACCCTGAGCCTGGGTGAGAGAGGATGAGGAGGATGAGGAGGGCTTGGTCATCCACTCTACCAAGTCTTCAGCATGATGCGGCTCAACACGTCCAGCTGCCGAAATTAAGGACAAGTGTGTCCCATGGCCACGTCCTGATGACGATGCACTGCGTCCACGACCAGCACTGTTGTCTCTAGACACAGAGCCTGCTTGCCCTCTTTTATTGGCTCGTGACTGTCTACCTCTCCTTGTTGGCCTTCCAGACATACTAATGGCCTGCAGGGAGATGGGAAAACCAGCAATTGGTTAGTGTATATTGTGCTGGAGGCACACAACACCCACTGTAAAGGCTGCAGATGCCTGTATTAGAGAACACCAGCAATAAAGGGTAGATACAGGTGTATATTGTGCTGGAGGCACACAACACCCACTAACTCCTGCAGATGCCTTTATTATAGAACACCAGCAATAATGGGTAGATACAGGTGTATACTGTGATGTGCTGGAGGCACACAACACCCACTAACTCCTGCAGATGCCTTTATTATAGAACACCAGCAATAATGGGTAGATACAGGTGTATACTGTGCTGGAGGCACACAACACCCACTAACTCCTGCAGATGCCTTTATTATAGAACACCAGCAATAATGGGTAGATACAGGTGTATACTGTGCTGGAGGCACACAACACCCACTAACTCCTGAAGAGGCCTTTATTATAGAACACCAGCAATAAAGGGTAGATACAGGTGTATCTTGTGCTGGAGGCACACAACACCCACTAACTCCTGCAGATGCCTGTATTAGAGAGAACAACAGCAATAAAGGGTAGTGTGACAGCAGGAAGGTAAAGTCACCTGGTTGCATCCAGGGGGGTAGATATATTTCGCCCAGATTCAGGCTTTACGCCGACTTGTACAACTAGGTGGAGAGTTGTATAAGGCTAGTGGGCTCATGGATGACTCATACCTCTAGGGAGAGTGTGGGGCGTCGTGCAGACAGAGATGAGGAGACCAGCTGAACCTTGTCAGCTCATTTAGGCCTCTATAAGAACTCCCAGCTTCATTAGATGTTAGCTCATGCCTGGAACCAGACCTGTGTGGACTGTCTAGGGAGAGTGAACCCCTGTGCGGTGAGACAAAGCCTGTGTGGCTATTTGCTTGGACATTTAAAACCAGGGACTTAGGGACTAGGACAGCACTAGGCTGATCCCAGTTGTTAGTTAGGAAACCTGTATGTTTAGTCAGAGGTCAACTTGACCAGGATTTATTTTGTTTGTTTCTTTTGCTTTGCTGTGTTTTTGTCACTGTAAATAGAAAATAAACCGCACCTTTTTGATTTTGAAAACCACAAGCTCCGTCTGCTGGGCCTGTTTTTGTGTGGGGAGCCCATCTCGGGGGTCACCCACACCCGCTGCCGAGCTAACCCCCTCACAGTAGATACAGGTGTATACTGCGCTGGAGGCACACAGCACCCACTAACTCCTGCAGATGCCTGTATTAGAGAGAACAACAGCAATAAAGGGTAGATACAGGTGTATACTGCGCTGGAGGCACACAACACCCACTAACTCCTGCAGATGCCTGAGAAAAGAACACACTGTCCCTGCCTATCTAGCTCTTTCCCTGTACGTCGGAACACACAACACAAGGCTGCCGCGCTGGCGGCCTTATATAGTGTGGGGCGTGTACTAAACCCCCTGAGCTATAATTGGCCACAGGCATCCTGCCTGTGGCCAATTATGGCTCTCCTTGCTGCCGGCGCTGTTTTTGGCCAAGCATGCGGGGTCACAGTGCATGCTTGGCCAATCAATCAGCCAGCAATGCACTGCGACTGGCGCAGTGCATTGTGGGGCGTTCGTATTACACGAATTTGATGCGAACGGCCTACAAAGTTCTGGCTTTGTCGAACGGACGAACGGCCGATGTTCGATTCGAACATGGGTTTGAATCGAACACCGGGCTCATCCCTACTCCTGACAAATTCTCGGACACATCAGATAAAAGAAGCCTGAAATTTCTGTCATGGGAGATTGCTAAAATAGATTAGCAGGGAGCTGGCCCTGTTACAAAACACCTCTGAGAGTCTCTGCCTATGTGGAGAGGGGGTGTGTGCCTTTCCTCCAATCAGCAATTTTAGCTATCTTGGCTGTATGCCCAGACATCACACTGTGTTAAACAGGAAGAGAAAATCTCCTAACACGATCTGAACTTTCTAAACAGTATATAAATGTGAAGATAGCAGATATGCATGTAAAACCTATGTAGGGGAGATTTGGTTCATCCCTGTGTATCATCTGAGGCTGTTCACTTCACTGGGTGTATGGAGGGTTTACATCCACTTTAAGGTACTCCTTACCTCTTCAAACTTATATATTACATTGTATGGACTACATAGAGAGATGTGTGCAGTGTACTATGTTATGCGAGGGGTAGGCCTGAGTCCTGCTCCACAGTTAGAATACATTTTTCCAAAGCAATGCCTGATTTTGTGGGCTCTTAGGATGTTGGGAGGTTCAACTTATTGTCTCTAGGGGCCACTGGGGAACTGTAAGCAAATTCAGTTGTGCATTTAAGTTAATTACTTCCTGTGTGTGGGCATTAACACTTTCAGCCCAGAGGCCACTTGACTTTTTAGGCCCTACACACACTTATAGAAGGACCACGTCTCTTCTTCAGCCAGCGGCTAGGTCTATTCCTATCTGCCCCCATACCAGACTACAAAGTCATTTTGAGAAAGTGGCACAAAGCACACACTTTACTCCACCAGCCTAAACTTTACACAGCATCTTTAACTTGACCCACTTGTAGCCACAGGGAGAAGCCCACATGCTTTATTTTACAAGGCATTGTACAATCTGAGTCTAGGTGGTCCCTATGGAGATCCTGTATTGCAGTGGGCTCCAGTATGGAGACCCTACTGCTAGAGGAGGTACATGAAGTACTATGCTGCACCAGAACCACCTGTCATCTGCCACCATCACTGCTTCCTCTGTCAACCAGCTGATTCTTGCTCTTGTTTAGTGATGAGCCGAACACCCCCGGGTTCGGTTTGCACCAGAACCCGCGAACGGACCGAAAGTTCGCACGAACATTAGAACCCTATTAAATACAATGGATGCGAACGTTCGAATTCTAAAGTGCTAATTATAACGACTATTGTCCATGTTATTGTCCTAAACAGAGTTTGGGAACCCGGGTTCTGCACCAGGGGACATGTATCAATGCAAAAAGAAGTTTTAAAAACGGCCGTTTTTCGGGAGCAGTCATTTTAATGATGCATAAAGTGAAAAAAAAAAAGTCAAATATTCCTTTAAATATTGCACCTGGGGGGTGTCTAAAGTATGCCTGTGAAGTGCCACGTGTTTCCCGTGTTTAGAACTGTCCCTGCACAAAATTACATTTCTAAAGGAAAAAAAGCCATTTAAAACTGCTTGCGGCTTTAATGTAATGTCTGGTCCCGGTAATATGGATGAAAATCTTTAAGAAAAATGGCATAGCTACCCCATCCTTCCAAGGGGTAGATTTCCTCTCACTTCCTGTTGTCTTCTTCCGTTTGCAAGTAGTAGTCGTTTGTAAGTTGGATGTTTGAAAGTAGGGACCTGCCGTATATACTCTGCAGAAATTGGCCCCTTAGGTGTTGGTGTTGGCACAACACTGTAAGCACTCAGTTACTCTTGGTGGGTGCTGGAACGCCCTGCTGTCAACTATTATATCAGGAATTGTAATAACATATAATTGTTGAACAGTGGTAGTAAAAATTGGGCCTTTGATGGTGGTGCTGGTGCCACAACACTGTAAGGCCTGACAGTTACTCTTGGTGGGCGCAGCAATGGGCCCTGCTGTGAATTATTAGATCAATAATTATAATTGCATGCCCCTGTTGAACAGGGGCTGAAAAATTGGGCCTTTAGTGGTGGTGGTGGTGGTGTTGACACAACACTGTAAGGCCTGACAGTTACTCTTGGTGGGCGCAGCAATGGGCCCTGCTGTGAATTATTAGATCAATAATTATAATTGCATGCCCCTGTTGAACAGGGGCTGAAAAATTGGGCCTTAGGCACTGGTGGCACAACACTGCAACCCCTCACAGATACTGTACTTGGAGCACAGCAATGACGCCTGTTGCAAAGTATTGCATCAAAAATTGTAATTACACGCCCCTGTTAAACAGGGGCTGAAAAATTGGGCCTTAGCCACTGGTGGCGGCACCCATAAACCAAAATGATCTTCCAAGCTATCATCATTAATCGGATCATTGAGGAGGAGGAGGAGGATAGCCAGTCAACATAACAGCACAGGCACTCAGCATCAGCATCAGTCTTGAAGGGATGTGACATTTTAAAATCAATTAGTCTGTTATATCAGCATCAGGTGTGTGGTAGCTGGTGGTGATCCAAGACTGGTTCATCTTGATGAAAGTCAGTCGATCAACCGAGTCGGTGGACAGGCGCACCCTGTGATCCGTGACAAATCCTCCAGCAGCACTGAATGTGCGTTCTGAAAGAACGCTGGATGCAGGACAGGCCAGTAGCTCAATTGCATACTGTGCAAGCTCTGGCCAGTGATCCATCCTCAAGACCCAGTAAGCCAGAGGATTTTCGGTGGGGAAGGTGTCCAAGTCTGACCTTTCCCCTAGGTATTCCTGCACCATGTATATCAGACGCTGGCGATGGTTGCTGGAACCGATCATACTTTGGGGCTGCGGACTAAAGAATTGTCTGAACGCATCGGTCAGACGGCCACCTTCCCCACCGCTCCTTCTTTGACTGCCCGAAGCCTCAGCAACTCGTTGTCCAGGACCAGGAGTTTGTAACCTCCCAGTCTCTGGGAACGCGTTGCACAGACCTTTCTGCAAGGCCTCCCGGAGTCGTCTCATCCTCTGCTCCCTCTGCGACGGTAACATAAGGTCCGCAACCTTACCCTTGTACCGTGGATCAAGGAGAGTGGCCAGCCAGTAATGGTCCCTCTCCTTGATCCGAAGAATATGAGGATCCTTCCGCAGACTTTGCAGGATCAGGGAGGCCATGCAGCGTAGGTTAGCTGAGGCATTCAGTCCGGAGTCCTCTGGGTCACTAAGGACGACATGATCCGCAGCCACCTCCTCCCAGCCACGTACAAGTCCACTGGTTTCTTGGGACTGTAAATCATCCCTAAAAGACTGCTGCTGATGATGCTGAGTGCCAGCCTCCACCTCCATGCTGACACAATCCTCCTCCTCCTCCTCTTCCTGTGCGATGGGTGGGACAGAAGGAACACTGTCTGGGTAAAGGGGGCCTTGAGAGGCAAGGAAGTCCTCCTCTTCCTGCCTCTGTTCTGCCTCAAGTGCCCTGTCCATTATTCCACGCAGTGTGTGCTCCAACAGGTGGACAAGAGGTACAGTGTCACTGATGCATGCACTGTCACTGCTCACCATCCTCGTGGCCTCCTCAAATGGTGCCAGGACAGTGCATGCATCCCTGATCATGCCCCACTGGCGTGGTGAAAAAAACCCGAGCTCCCCTGACCCTGTCCTGGTGCCGTAGTCGCACAGGTACTCATTGATGGCCCTCTGCTGCGTGTGCAGCCGCTGCAGCATAGCCAACGTTGAGTTCCACCTGGTGGGCATGTCACATATAAGGCGGTTCTTGGGCAGGTTCAACTCCTTTTGCAGCTCAGCCAGGCGAGCACTGGCATTATAAGATCTGCGGAAATGCACACAGACTTTCCTGGCCTGCCTCAGGACATCCTGTAAGCCCGGGTACCTGCCCAAGAACCGCTGCACCACCAGGTTAAGGACGTGAGCCATACAGGGCACATGGGTCAGTTGTCCCTGTCGGAGGGCGGAGAGGAGGTTGGTGCCATTGTCGCAAACCACCATTCCTGGCTTAAGCTGGCGTGGCATCAACCACCTCTCGGCCTGCCCCTGCAGAGCAGACAGGACCTCTGCCCCAGTGTGGCTCCTGTCCCCCAAACACACCAGCGCAAGCACGGCATGGCATCTTTTTGCCTGCGTACTTGCGTAGCCCCTTGAACGCCTACGGAGCACCGCTGGTTCCGAGGACAAACCACAGGAAGAGGCCATGGAGGAAGAAGAAGAGGAGGAGAGAGGTGTGTCACAACCAGTAGTAGCATTTTGGAGGCGTGGCGGTGGAACAACCTCCAACACTACTGCACCTTGTCCTGCATCCTTCCCAGCTGCCAAAAGAGTGACCCAATGGGCCGTGAAAGAAAGGTAACGTCCCTGTCCATGCCTGCTGGACCATGAGTCAGCGGTAATATGCACCTTACCGCTAACCGCCCTGTCCAGCGAGGCCAAGACATTGCCTTCCACATGCCTGTAGAGAGCCGGAATCGCCTTCCGTGAGAAAAATTGGCGTTTGGGAACCTGCCACTGAGGAACCGCACATTGCACAAACTCACGGAAGGGGGCCGAGTCTACCAACTGAAAAGGCAGCAGTTGAAGCGCTAGCAATTTAGCCAAGCTAGCATTCAACCGTCTTTCGACGGTCCAGCAGCTGGGGCAGGGAAATTTGCCTGCTAGAATCGGACGTCGGTGTACTGCTAGCAGAGTGGCCGCAAGTACTTGGCTGTGACACACCTAATTCTACACCTTCATTCCTCTCAGTGCAGGTTTCAGAGAGGACTGAAGGTATAGTGGGGTTGGAGATCCCAGCTGATGCGGTGCAAGGAGAGGTCCGCTTTGTTCTTTGGTGTGGGTCTTTAAGGTAGGCTTGCCAAAGAACTGCATGGCAGGTCAACATATGTCTGATCAAGCATGTGGTGCCCAAGCGGCTGATGTTTTGGCCACGCGATATACGCTTGAGACATATGTTGCAAACAGCAGCTGTGCGATCTGATGCACTCGCCTCAAAAAAGGCCCACACCAAAGAACTTTTTGAATGACGGGCAGAGGCAGCGCCCTGCACAGGCGGAGCTCTGCGGTGTGATTCCGTCGGTGTGCTGCCCATACGCTGGCCACCCAAGGGCATCCTGCCTCGTTGGAGATGTGCCTCCTCCTCATCCTCCTCCTCCTCCTCCTCTCTCCTATTAGGCACCCACGTGGAGTCAGTGACCTCATCATCCCCTCCCTCCTCATCACTGGAGCCAATCTGGCAGTATGCTGCAGCTGCTGGAGCATGACTGCCAGATTGTTGTCCTTCTTGAGCATCCCCTCTCTCTGCTCTCACGCTACTGCCTTCCTCTAGCTGGGTATCATCATCAGATCCTTTGAAACGCTGGGCATCCTCCTGGAGCATGTACCCAACACTGTGCTCAAACAGTTCGGGTGACTCCTCAGGAGGAGGACATGGTGGGTCTAGGGAAGGAGTGACTAATGATGACATTGATACCAGGGAAGAGGACGCTTTGGCAGCTGCTTTGCCAGTACCCTGAGCCTGGGTGAGAGAGGATGAGGAGGATGAGGTGGGCTTGGTCATCCACTCTACCAAGTTTTCGGCATGATGTGGCTCAACATGTCCAGCTGCCGAAAAGAAGGACAAGCGTGTCCCATGGCCATGTGCTGATGACAATGCACCGCGTCCACGACCAGCACTGTTGCCCCCAGACACAGAGCCTGCTTGCCCTCTTTTTTTGCCTCCTGACTGTCTGGCTCTCCTTGTTTGCCTTCCAGACATTTTAATGGATGGCCTGCAGGGAGATGGAAAAAACAGCAATAAGGGCTACCTTCAGGTGTATACTGTGCAGGAGGCTTAGCAACAAAGACACTGACACTGTCCCCTGCCTATCCTTCTCTGTCCCTAAACACAAGGATTTGCAATATGCTTCAGCAAGATTGGTTTAGCACAGAATAGCACACTGACAGTTTCCCTCACTGTCCTTCTCTGTCCCTACAAACAAGGTTTAGCACAGAATAGCACACTGATAGTTTCCCCGCGTGTCCTTCTCTGTCCCTAAACTCAAGGATTTCAAATATGGTTCAGCAAGATTGGTTTAGAACAGAATAGCACACTGACAGTTTCCCCGAGTGTCCTTCTCTGTCCCTACAAACAAGGATTAGCACAGAATAGCACACTGACACTTTCCCTCACTGTCCTTCTCTGTCCCTACAAACAAGGTTTAGCACAGAATGACACACTGACACTCTCCCTACCTATCCTTCTCTGTCCCTAAACACAAGGAATCCAGGATTAGTAAAGGAAAAAAATGACACTGTCCCTGCCTATGCTTCTCTTTCCCTGCTCCGGAACACACTACACAAGGCCGCCGTGCTGGCGGCCTTTTATAGTGTGGGGCGTGTACTAAACCCCCTCAGCAATAATTGGCCACAGGCATCCTGCCTGTGGCCAATCATTGCTCTCCTCGCTGCCGGCGCTGTGATTGGCCAAGCATGCGGGGTCACAGTGCATGCTTGGCCAATCACAGCGCCTGGATGACACTGCGATAGCGTAGTGCATTGTGGGCCGTTCGCGTCACTCGAATTTGGCGCGAACGGCCCAAATCGCTCGATCTTCGTCGAACGATCGAACAGCCGATGTTCGAGTCGAACGTATGTTCGACTCGAACACGAAGCTCATCCCTACTCTTGTTACACACCTGGGGTTCTCAACCAGAATGTTCACTTGTACATAAACTCAAGGATTAACTTGGTGACACTTGTTACTGCACAGTTATTTTTCTCCTTAACTCAAAAGGATTAAACATCGCTTGCTCCCTACTCTCAGTTCTTCTGAATACACCATGAATACACCCAGTAGTAAAACACTTGATTCCCATCATAAGTAATTCAGACCAGGCAACCCTTATTTCTCAATAACTGGGTTTACTGTATAGATTACTCTACACAATGTGATAGTTTACAGTGAATAACATACCATCCTCAAACATTACATAAACATTACATAATCTCTCCTGACTGGACCGGGCTGTGCTGCAACTGGCTGCACTTTGCCTCCTCTTGTGGTGCAGCCCATACCTTGATTTACCCCCATTCACATTGACTGTAGCTTTGAAATAGTGGGGGTGATTTACTAAGAAGAAGGCACTGCACCAGTTCATACATTAATTGGTGCGCCGGAAAAGTCATTAATTGAACGTGGGAACCGGCGCACATTGAGGCGCAAATAGCGATAATAAATACCCGCATATGTAAACTGCAACTCGCGCTAGGGTAACTGCGGTTTTATTCGTGATAATAGCGCACACCCAATACAATTGGTTAATTTCATCTCGTTGGATGTGTCTTGTTAGGCAATTAGTAGGTGTTCTCAGTTAATTAACTTTTTTGATGCTAATCTCATTCCTAGCACTTCTAATATATCTTTGAAATGTGTTTTTTATTTTTTTACCCAAATCTTTCAATACTTTACAAATTAGATTTAGTGCAAGAGCCTGTTTGATTTCCTATAATTTGAATTACGTGTTCAAGTGCGTCTTCCTATTACCTATTTTGCCTAAATATCGAGTTGTACAGAGATTGGCCAATCAGATTGCATAATGCATGACCATCTTAAGTGCCAAATTTGGAATGTAGATATGCCATGACCCATTTGTATTTTCCAAACTATATTTCCTGGGCATTATACAAGGCACGTGAAAAACCACGTGTAGCGATACCCTCAGCTAAGAGGGCCGCAGATTTAGTTTGGGCCCTGAAGACATCTCCGCCAACCCCCGGCAATTTACTCGACCCACTCTGACACAGTTAGTCTAGGGTAATATATATATATATATATATATCTTATGCTCTATGGTTAAATTCAGAGACACCAATGCAATGATAGGAGAATAACGAGTTTACTTTCTACTGGCAATAAAAATCAACAGTTGTAACAAATCAAACAAATATATCTGCAGAGCCCTGCAGCAATTGACACACTACAACTAGTAAGATGTGGCGCACACGCGCCACGTGTAACAGTACTTCACTATGCGCCCTATGGCGCAGCAACTAAATAAACTATCTGGCTGGCCAGGCCTGACCCTATAATTCAGTCTCTAGAACACAAATTCTTCGCATGAAAGTCTTTAAAACAGTGGTGCACATTTCAGGAACACATTTGTAATCCAAAAGGGTAAAAGTACCAACACGGAACACTCCACTAGAGATCCGTTTTGACTCAGTTCTGCTATGGATCTCCAGTGGGGACTTAAATATGAACTGGTGGGCCACGGCAGTCTGTAGGCCTAACAATAGTGTACAGTATATGGATTGAGCAGGTGCTCGCTCACCCCTCCGGACGCGATCCCAGTCCGGGAACTTCCACCTGCTGTGTCTCCACACACAGCGTCTGCAGCGGTCGGGTCTCCGGCTCAGCAGCGGTTGAGGATCACCGAGTCAGGTGCCGCCCAGGCTCGCAATGAGGGTGGAAGGCTCTTTTGGGTAGCAGTGCAAGGCCCCAGGCTTCAGGCCTTGCACCACAGCGGATCCGCACAGGAAGATCTCTCCACTGAAGTCTCGTGTCCCAAAAAGACCGAGCTTAGCCTCACCTCCTCCTTATATAACCCCACCCATGAGTCTCTGGGGTGGAAACATTGCACCCTGGGTGCCAAATGGGGTTCTGGGTAAGGTAGTCCTGAGAGTCTTTAAAGAAGACCCCGCTACACACTCCCCCCACTTAAACTCTTTGGTCTCCAAAGATAATTCTAACATACACTGCGTACAACCCTAGACAACGTTGCGTATGATGTTGGCATAGGGAATTCCCACCAAAACCGAGGGGTTGAATTCCCTTGCCCACAGGTCACACTATCATGAGTGGCCTGCCTAACTGTGCCAGAGAGTGAGTGGGGGTTGCCCTCCACCAAATGAACAGTGGAGGGCTCCGGATTCTCTGCACTCCTCCTGGCAGTGACCACAGAATCTTCTGAGCTCTTCCCCATTTGTGGGTAGGTCAACTTTTTGGGAGGCCTTATGACTCTTCGAGCTCTTTGCTCTCTTGGGGTTTCTGGCTCTGGCGCCACAGGCTCTTCTTTCGTAGCAGGTTCGGGCAACACGGTGGGCTCTGGAACATCTGCTTCAGGGGCCGAAGGATACATAGAGTCTCCAGGGTCCTCCTCTGAGCAAGTGTCCCAGACATCTTCCCAGTAATCTGATGAAGGACTAGAGGGGATGAACCCAGTGGCTTCTGCATTCAGTGTTCCATCTACAGTGTCTTCAGTGATTGGATGATCTATAGCAGAAGTTCTTAGAGTTGGGGAAGGCCACAGCCAGTCAAGTTCTCTTCCTTCATCTCCACTAAGTTCAGAAGCCTCTCCATCTTCAGCCCGAGAGGTCTGGGACCGAGTGTTTGGCCTGGGAGTATCCAGAATAGAGACTAGTTCAGGGGAGTCCCTCACTGGAGGTATCCTGACTGCTTCAGCAAGTGGGAGCAGGTGGTTTCGATGCCACGTCTTCAGTGGTCCTACCTTCCCTTCTGGCTTCAACTTGTAAACAGGCAGGCCCGGCAGCTTCCTACAGATGACATAGGGTTCAGATCTCCATCTGTCTGCAAGTTTGTGTTTTCCAGGGACCCCCAGATTGCGTAGCAGTACTCGGTCCCCGGGCTGCAGGTCTTGCACCCGGACCTTCAGGTCGAAGTTTCTTTTGTTTCGAGCTCCCCTTTGATCTGAGGCCGCTTGAGCTTGTTCATAGGCTACTTTCAGGCTGTGTCTGAGCCTGTCCACATATCCTTTGTGGGAGGTGGCTGAGGAATGGTCTAAGGAGGCGCCAAAGGCCAGGTCCACAGGTAACCTTGCTTCTCTCCCAAACATGAGTCGATAGGGGGAGTAGCCTGTAGCATCACATGTGGTGCAGTTGTAAGCGTGTACTATAGCTTCTATGTGTTTGCTCCAGTGTTGTTTCTTCTCACTATCCAGAGTTCCCAACATGTTGAGCAGGGTTCGGTTAAACCTCTCCGGCTGAGCATCTCCCTGTGGGTGGTAAGGTGTGGTTCGGGTTTTCTTGATTCCTAACGAATCCCAGGAGTTTCCGGATCAGCCGACTCTCAAAGTCCCTTCCTTGGTCTGAATGGAGTCGCTGTGGCAGCCCATAATGGACAAAATACTTCTCCATGAGTACCTTGGCTTCTGTGGAAGCCTTCTGGTCTTTGGTTGGGAAAGCTTGGGCATACCGGGTGAAATGATCGGTTATCACCAGAACATTTCCTAGTCCACTCAGTTCGGGTTCGAGGCAGAGAAAATCAAAGCATACCAGATCCATTGGGCCTTGACTTTGTAGATGGCCCATTGGGGCGGCCTGATGGGGTAAAGTCTTCCTCTGGATGCAGCGTGCACATGAATGGCAGTACTCTTCTACTTCTGCCCTCATGCAGGGCCAATAGAACCGACTTCTGACGAGTTGAAAGGTCCTTTCCGCCCCTAGGTGGCCGTGATTGTCATGTAGGGCAATCAGAATAGTCTCTCGATGTTTTTCCGGAAGGAACAATTGCCATTTATCTTCCAGGCCATCAGAGGGGCCCCTTCGGTAGACCACTCCCTGATGCACCTGCAACCTGTCCCACTCTTTCCTCAAAAGGCGAGCTTCCTTTGAGGAGTGGCGTAGGAGTCTATTTGGATCCTGATTCTCCAGGGCTTCCAGGACCCATTTCCCCACAGGGTCTTCTAATTGGTCGCATCTCAGCTCCTTCTTGGACAGTTTCGGCAGATTGTCTTCTTCCAGTTGGGCTACTCCACAGTATTGTTTGGGGACTCCTACCATGGTAACTCCTATCTCTTCTGCCCTCGAGCCTCCTCTGGCCTGTAATTCAGCCCCTTGACAAAGGGCCCGCACCCCGTCAGGTGCCACTTGAGTCCAGTCTTCTGTGTCACTGGTGGGGGCATGAGATCTCCTGGACAGAGCGTCTGCGTCTCGATTTCCAGCCCCTGGCCTGTACTTTAGGCTGAAATTGAATCCAGACAGTGCGGCCAGCCATCTATGTCCAGTGGCATCCAGCTTTGCTGTGGTGAAGAGGTAGGTGAGGGGGTTGTTGTCCGTCTTCACAGTGAACTCTGCCCCATACAGGTAGTCTTTAAGCTTGTCAACTACCGCCCACTTAAGGGCAGGAACTCCAACTTGTGAGTGGGGTAGTTCTTTTCAGACGGGGTCAGGCTCCTGCTCACGTAGGCAACGGGTCGCAGTTGTCCTTCGTGTTCTTGGTAAAGTACTCCTCCCAGACCATCATGACTAGCATCTACATGTAGTTCATAGGGTCTCGTTGGGTCTGCATAGGCTAAGACTGGGGCAGTGGTTAGGTTCTTCTTCAATGCCTGGAAGGCCTCTTCACACTTCTGGTTCCACTGATCTCTGACTGACTCTCCCGGCTTCCTGGGACCTGAGTCGTCCTCTTCCCCTTCGGTCTTGAGTAGTTCATTCAATGGTCTAGCAATTCGGGCAAATCCCTCCACAAACCTCCTGTAATAGGAGCAGAACCCCAAGAAGGATCTGAGTTCTGTTACCATGGTGGGTCGTGGCCAGGAGGTAACTGCCTCCAATTTCTCAGGGTCTGTGGCCAACCCTTCTTCAGACACTATGTGCCCCAGATAGTTCACAGAAGACTAGTAGAACCGACACTTCTCAGGCAAAAGCTTGAGTCCCTCCTCACTGAGTCTTCTCAACACTTTTTCCAGCCTCTCTTCGTGTTCTTCCAAGGTTCTCCCAAAGACAATGACGTCGTCCAGGTACACAAGGACTTCAATAAGATTCATGTCTCCTACAGTCTTTTCCATGAGACGTTGGAAGGTAGCGGGAGCTCCAGACAGTTCCTGAGGCATTCGATCAAACTCGAAGAACCCCACTGGGGTTATGAAGGCTGTCTTCAGCATGGGATGGATTTTGGCGGCTGCATGGCCCTTCTTTTTCACTAGAGGGGTCAGGAGTCTCCGGACCAGGTCCGTGTTTGTCCCTATTATGAGGGAACTTTTGTTAGCTCCAGGCAGCCGAGGGCACACAACTGCCAGGGTGTCAAACACTTCGGCCTTCCCAGCCACGGATGGGTCGAAAGTCATCTTTATGGGCAAATAGCCATCGTAAGGGAAGCTCTGGGTTCCTATTCCCCATATTTCAAGTTCCTCTATCTTCTGGATGGGTAGATGACTCAAGTGCTTATCGTAGAAATCCCGGTATAATAGGGTCACTTGTGCCCCAGTATCCAAGATGGCTCTGGTGTAGACTCCCTCCACTTGAATAGGCACTACAGGAGATGGGCCTACCAGCTTCTCCATATATGGCCTGACAGTGGTTGCCTTCTTCTGGTCTTTTCCCTTCGGACTCTCTCTTGTCCAACTCCCTTTGGACTTTAGTCTTTCTTGAGCCTGGTATGCATTGATTTCCCTCCTTTCAATGGGTGCACAGACCCGCTGAGGGATATTATTGTTTTTCTTAGGTGTGCATCCCCTTTGGGGAATGCTGTGCCTCTTCTGAGGGGTCTTGCTCCCTTTCTCTGGGGTGCATCTCTGTTCAGGGATTTGGTCTCCTCTCTTCTTTAGCTTCTCATTCAGTTTGGAGCTCACTGAAGATGATGGGCACCCGGTTGACTCCTTCACCGGTGCCCTCTGGAGTTTCCCGCCGGCTTGCGGTTATCTGTTTTCTTTTTCTTGGGACTGGAACATGTAGCTGCAATGTGGCCAACTCCCCCACAGTTAAAACAGATTATATACCCCAAGTCTTGTAGGGATGTGGGTGCCGAAACAACTGGGAACAGTTCCTTCCTTGCCACCCCTTTCTCTGGACCCTGTGTGTCTTTCGCCATCAGAGAGGTCAGCATCTCTAACACCTGAGACATTTGTGATTTCAAAGTGTCCACTTCTGAGTCCCTTTCTGGAGTCATCAGCGAGTTGACTATCACTGGCGTAGGAGCATGACTTGTCTTTATCATTTGCTGATCCTTCTGCAGTGCCTCTTCATCTCTGATGATTTTTATCAAATCAGAGTAAGTCAGTGACGTTCCTCCTCCCGAGGTTTTCAGGTGCAACCAGACTGGATCCGAGCGCAACGCTCCCTTTAAGACTTGCTTCATTCTTGCCACATCTGTATCTTGGGGCATCATTACCTTCTTCAAGACAATCTTACACAGCAACTTGTTCAGTCTTCTGACATACTCTGAAAGCTTCTCATTCGGCTGTTGGAAAGTATGTTCAAATTGGTAGACCATCTCTGTCACCTTTTCTAACTGACCGAACTCTTCCTGTAGCATGGCTAGACAGTCTTGAGCCGTGCAGTCTGTATTCCCAAACTGGAAACTTTTCACTGCTTCTGCTGCTGCGCCTTTAAGGCTTTCTATCACTCGTTGCCTCTTCTGCGCTTCAGGCACCTCCCATGCCTCCACTGCTTGTAATGCCTGTTCCACCCAAGTATCGAAGTCTTCCTCCCCTGCAGGGACAGGGAGCTTCCCTGAGAATGTCTTTAGTCTCCGGTAGCTAGTCTCTACATGCACCGTGCTTGTCTTCTGACACTTGGTTAGCAGATCCCCTATTGCATTTATCAGTTCTGGTGATATAGCAGCGACAGGTGCAGGTGCCACCGGAGGCGTCACCCTGTCTCCTCTTTTAGGTGGGGCACGGGCCGCAGCCTGCGGTGATCCTGTTGGTGATGGTTCCTTCTTTACAGTTACTGCGTGCGCCAACCTATAGGTTTTGTTGTCTGGCGTCCGCACACAGATGCGCTTGAAAGTCTCTGGCATCCCGCCCCAGTACTCCACTAGTGCATACTGATACGAGATATCTGGATCTGATTTTATCTCCGTCACCCACGGTGTATGATCTGGGGACACGGACAGCATTAGCTGCTCTATCGTCTCTGTTGACCACTCCTCCCCCGGCAGGCTTATGACTACCGACTTGTCTGGCTCTGCTTTAGATGCTTCGCACCACGCTTTTACTGTTAGCGGGTCCATGCCGGTACCTCTGGCGTGTTCACTTGCTGTATCAGGATCCCGGACAAGCCCCCACGTGTAGCGATACCCTCAGCTAAGAGGGCCGCAGATTTAGTTTGGGCCCTGAAGACAGCTCCGCCAACCCCCGGCAATTTACTCGACCCACTCTGACACAGTTAGTCTAGGGTAATATATATATATCTTATGCTCTATGGTTAAATTCAGACACCAATGCAATGATAGGAGAATAACGAGTTTACTTTCTACTGGCAATAAAAATCAACAGTTGTAACAAATCACACAAATATATCTGCAGAGCCCTGCAGCAATTGACACACTACAACTAGTAAGATGTGGCGCACACGCGCCACGTGTAACAGTACTTCACTATGCGCCCTATGGTGCAGCAACAAAATAAACTATCTGGCTGGCCAGGCCTGACCCTATAATTCAGTCTCTAGAACACGAATTCTTCGCATGCAAGTCTTTAAAACGGTGGTGCACATTTCAGGAACACATTTGTAATCCAAAAGGGTAAAAGTACCAACACGGAACACTCCACTAGAGATCCGTTTGACTCAGTTCTGCTATGGATCTCCAGTGGGGACTTAAATATGAACTGGTGGGCCACGGCCGTCTGTAGGCCTAACAATAGTGTACAGTATATGGATTGGGCAGGTGCTCGCTCACCCCTCCGGACGTGATCCCAGTCCGGGAACTTCCACCTGCTGTGTCTCTACACACAGCGTCTGCAGCGGTTGGGTCTCTGCCTCAGCAGCGGTTGAGGATCACCGAGTCAGGTGCCGCCCAGGCTCGCAATGAGGGTGGAAGGCTCTTTTGGGTAGCAGTGCAAGGCCCCAGGCTTCAGGCCTTGCACCACAGCGGATCCGCACAGGAACATCTCTCCACTGAAGTCTCGTGTCCCAAAAAGACTGAGCTTAGCCTCGTCTCCTCCTTATATAACCCCACCCATGAGTCTCTGGGGTGGAAACATTGCACCCTGGGTGCCGAATGGGGTTCTCGGTAAGGTAGTCCTGAGAGTCTTTAAAGAAGACCCCGCTACACACCTTTTTTTTTAAGACATGCTAGAGTGATCAGGAATCTTCAAACTACGGCTCTCCAGTTGTTGTGGAACTACACATCCCATGAGGCATTGTAAATCTCTGACATTTACAGACATGACTAGGCATGATAGGAATTGTAGTTTCCGAACAACTGGAGGGCCGTAGTTTGAAGACCCCTGTGCTAGACCATTATGCCTCCAGAATTGGGAGTGTGGCATCTACCCAACTTCTCTCTGCTGGTGGACACAAGAACCTACATCTATAGATATATCTATATACATACACACTGAAGTAGGAAGCAATATACATTGGCCCGGAAGTGAATCTGTACACAAGAAGTAGGTGTTTGTTTTGAAGCCAAATCATTCAGACATACACACATGACCCACACAAACACCACCCCATGTAAAAAAAAAAATCTTAATTTGCAAATAAGGATCATCTCTTTCTCAGAGAACAGTGTGCGGGGCATGGTGGTGGGAAGAAATAAGCAGCAGTACAAGCAACTTCCTTGAGGGGTGTGATGTCATTCCTGTGTGCTGTCTGCCGCTTCCAGAACCAGACATGCGCCACGGGTACATACCTACGTGCACACAGCACTCGTGTATCTCGCATACATAGCGGTCGCGCATCTAGATGCATTTAGCTGCAGGAATTCAGTTTTTTAGGGAAATGAATAGTAAAGCAGATGCAGATTTCCATGACTGGACTAACAAATGTTTCTAGTGAAAGGCAACTGGTGTTTTATAATAATCAAGGCCTTAATGTGCCATTGACATGGATCACTGTTGAACTTAGGAATGTGTCTTTGCAACGTTAAATGAAATAATTTGTTAGTTTTGCTTGGGGATAGAGTGCAGAGTGATTTTAAGTCTGGGCATTTTTTGGGGATTTCTGCACCTCTGATAGGGTAAAGACACCTCCCAAATGTGGCCGGTTTCTCCTTCAAATTTTATTAACAAAGTCCAAGATACCTTTAAAATTTGCGGTGTCACCAGCAAAGTGCTAGAGTGCAATTTGCCTAATGGGGACACTAGTTAGATTGACCTGTTTGTCCCCAAGGAAAGATATTGGTAGGGCTTTACCCTCACTTGCTGTTTGGCTATGTGACATGAAGTGAAGCTAATTTGAGGAAAAGGGACACAAAGCCCAACCTAAAAAGCCAAGCAGGGTTTCTAACACTCACTTGGTTTCCCTCAAATTCCCACAATTAGAATAGTATTGTCTTAAAGTGGAGTTCCTAAAGACAAGAGCATTGTAGATCGGAGTGTGAAGTTCCCCTTTAACCACTTCAGCCCCGGAAGAATTGGCTGCTCAATGACCGGGCCATTTTTTGCGATTCGGCACTGCGTCACTTTAACTGACAATTGCGCGGTCGTGCGATGCTGCACCCAAACAAAATTTACGTCCTTTTGTTCCCACAAATAAAGCTTTCTTTTGGTGGTATTTGGTCATCTCTGTGATTTTTTTTTTTTTTTGCGCTATAAACAAAAAAAGAGCGACAATTTTGAAAAAAAACACTATTTTGTACTTTTTGCTATAATAAATATCCCCAATTTTTTTTTTAAAAAGCAATTTTTTTCTCAGTTTAGGCCGATATATATTATTCTACATATTTTTGGTAATAAAAATCAATAAGCGTATATTTATTGGTTTGCGCAAAAGTTATAGCGTCTACAAAATAGGGGATAGATTTATGGCGTTTTTATTATTTTTTTTTTATACTAGTAATGGCGGCGATCTGCGACATTATGGCAGACACATCGGACACCTTAGACACATTTTTGGGACCATTGGTATTTATACAGCAATACACTGATTACTGTAAAAATGTCAATGGCAGGGAAGGGGTTATTACTAGGGGGCGATCAAGGGGTTAACTGTGTTCCCTAATGTGTGTTCTAACTGTGGGGGAAGGGGACTGACTAGAGGAAATGACAGATCGTGGTTCCTAGATATTAGGAACTCACAAACTGTCTCTCCTCACAGAACAGGGATTTGTGTGTTTACACACACATGTCCCTGTTCTGCCTCTTGTGCTCACGATCGCTCGCGGCCGGCGGTCATCGCGATCACTGGTCAAGAGCATTGGCACCCCCGCGATGCAGTGCGCGCGCCTGCTATTCCGCTTAAAAGGGACCGACGTACAGCTACGACGGTTCGCAGGATCTTGCCGACCTGTCGCAGTATAATGAGGGCGGCTGGTTGGCAAGTGGTTAAAAGCAAAAGTTAGCCCATGGAAATCCAAGGGGTTAGAGGGGGGAGACAAAAGCATTGTAGAATGGAGTGTGGAATTCCCCTTTAAAAGCAAAAGCTAGCCCAAGGAAATCGTATGCATTAGAGGGGGAAGGTTAAATGCCCTTTTAGGAGGAGCTAGAGGAGCGAAAGTCTTTTTACATCATTTTAACAAGGGGCATGTCACATATTGGTAACGTAACATGCTAACATTACCTGTGTGCAAATCTTCTTAAAAAAATACATAAAAAGTGAACCAGCGTAAGAAAAAAAATTGACAAGTTTAGAGGTGCGCCCGTTCACCCCATGTAATTGCATGTACGTTGCTTAACATTTACTAAGATTTTGGCCGTGCAGTGAACAAACGCATGTGAACAAGCGCAACAGCCGCTTGCGCATGCGCACTGCTTACATTAATCTCCCATGGGTCTAAACGTACTTGCAGGCACAGCAGGCTTTCTCTGAAAAAAATACTTTCTCATTCTATTCTGGGCATACTTGTTACTTGGGCAGTTGTTACTAAACTTCCTCACATCACCCCATAATATTGGCACCTCCATCTTCTGTCAATATTGATTTGGAGATGCCGTGCACCTTGTCCATAGTGGCGCATGGATTGCATTCTCCCATGCGCCGAGATCGCTATAGTAAATGGGGGATTCACGCTCTGTTACTGGCGCACCATTTCGTAAATATGGAAATGTGCGGTGCGCCTCTACTGATGGCGCACGGCTTCCGTAAATCATCCCCAGTGTGCCTTCATCTGAAATTGCACAATTTCAAAGCTGTATGTCAGTGCAACTTTGGGTGAGACGTGAAAGACATCTGTGCTGGTTCATGGTTCGTGCACGGATGTCTATACAAGTCGCACCCGAAATCGGCAAAAGTAGTGCAGGAACTACTTTTTCAAGTCGATGCGGCACCGCAAAGATTTGAACACTGCGATCGTCGGCAATAGGGCATGGCAAGTCGCTCCAATGTGAAAGAGAGCCTAAGTAAAGTCTCTCTGCGATTGTTAATCCATACACATGGGATCAGGTCCCATTTAAGGGTAGATCACTGACAAGATAGATCACATCACAACGCTGGTCCTTACACAACCACTCCCATGCCCTGACTGTTCACCCGAGACTTCCTACGCCAGTTTATATGCCCTACAAAGGGGAAGTGACATATACACGGGGAAGAGATGTCACAAGAATTGTTAAATCCTGCAATGCCAGACATAATTTACTATAACTGGAACAAATGTTTAGATATACTTTAACCACTCAATGAAACATCACAAGTCTAAAGCGGGGATTGGCAACCCATCGATTGCAGGCTACCCATCAACAGCCGACAGGTGACGGGTAGACTGCAAAGATGCCCCACTCTTGCCGACCTGGTCCATGTTTCAGAGTGGCGCATGCGCAATCACTAATCCCTCCCCCCTTGCATACATGCAGCCATGGAGCTGGAGCAGGGAAAGTCTCTGTAATAGCTCGGGCGGATATGGGCCCTTTTCCGAACACGCACAAGCTCTTAATATTGATATTGCGTGCTCATCACCACTGGCCCTCCTCCCCAATCCCAGGATACCATGTGGGAAAGTGAGAGAGGATTGCAGGCAGGGATCAGCGCCACTGCACCTTCCCTGTGCCACTCTGCATTAAAAAACTGTTGTGCCCTCATAACACTCCATCCATCCTGATGCCACAGCACCATGCCCTCCTTACATCCAGTCCTCCTGACACCACAGCCCTCCTGATGTCCCAATACCATACCCTCCTTACCTGCCAACCCTCCTGTCCCCCCAGTGCCATGCCCTATTGAGACCACAGCCCTCCAGATCCCCCATACTGTGCTCTCCTAATCACCCAGTACCATACTCACCTGACCTCTTTACGCTGTGCCATCCTGACCCGTGCCCTCCTGACCCCCCCCCAGTACCTTGCCCTCCTGACCTCCCTGTACCATGTCCTCCTGACCCCTGCATACTGCCCTACAAACTACTGACCTCTGTACACTGCCCTGCATACTACTGACCTCTGCACACTGCCCTACATACTACTGACCTCTGTACACTGCCCTACATGCTACTGACTCCTGTATGCCGCCCTACATGCTACTGACCTCTGTAAACCAACCTACCTACTACTGACCTCTGTACGCTGCCCTACACACTACTGACCTCTGTACGCTGCCCTTCATACTGCTGACCTCTGTACGCTGCCCTTCATACTGCTGACCTCTGTACGCTGCCCTACTTACTATTGACCTCTGTACACTGCCCTACCTACTATTGACCTCTGTACGCTGCCCTACAAACTACTGACCTCTGTAAGCTGCCCTAAATATTACTGACCTCTGTATGCTGTTCTACAAACACCTGACCTCTGTACTCTGTTCTACATACTACTGAGCCCTGAACGCTGCCCTACATACTACTTCCACTGGCCAGAAATCAGAGCAGATAGCCAGGCCTGAAACTAGGTAGGAAAATCAGCCTGCAGTATCAGATGTTCTGCTTTCATCATGAACTCAGGCATCAGATTTTGGGGGTAACCAATTACTCCACAGACATGAAAAAATTGTGAATGAAAGTGAATGCCGAGTTTCTCACTGAATCTAAATTTTAAGGTAGGCCAAGTTTATATTTTTACAGTGACATCAATTTTAGTAGCTTTTTCTAGGTTTTCCTTCATGCTGTCTTTATTTTTTCTTCAGGTTTTGCTAGTTAGTTTCTTAAAAATAAAAGAGGTTAGTAGCATGTAGGGAGGAGTACAGAGGTCAGTAGGATGTAGGGCAGTGTGCAGGAGAGTATGGTAGTGGGAGAATAGGAAAGCACAGTATGGGGGATCAGGAGGGCTCGGGTCTCAAGAGGGCATGGCACTGCGGGGACAGGAGGGTATGGTATTGGGGGGGGTCAGGAGGGTTGGGGTGTCAGGAGAGCAGAATACTGGGGGGGTCAGGAGCATATGGTATTGGGACATCATGTGGGCTGTGGTGTCAGGAGGTCTGGGAGTAAGGAGGGCATGGTGCTGTGGCATCAGGATGGCTGGAGTGTTAGGAGGGCACAAACGTTTTTTAATGCAGAGTGGCACAGGGAAGTTGCAGTGGTGCTGATCCCTGCCTGCAATCCTCTCTCACCTTCCCACATGGTATCTTGGGATTGGGGAGGAGGGCACAATATCAATATTAAGAGCTTGGGCATGTTCAGAGAAGAGCCTGAACCCGCCCAAGCTATTCTAGAGACTTTGCCCGCTCCGTGGCTGCACGTATGCAAGTGGCGGTGGGCCGCCTCTGCAGACAAGGATTTTGCATGCGCCACTCTGAAGCAAGGACCGGGTCAACAACAGTGGAACATCTTCGCAGTCTACCCATCACCTGTCGACGGAAACCCCGCAATAGACGGGTTGCCAACCCCCGTTCCAAAGCATGATCATTTTGATGATGCTTGGATTATGTATGAACCTACAAGATCTGCATTTCAGTAGCTGTCATTACAAATTCCACTTTTCCACCCATAATACTGAATACAATACGTAATAATAATACATAATACTAAGTACAAGAACCGTCAACAGAAACCAATTTTTTGATTGTGAGTGAATATTTATAGGACAACTGACAACCAATGCCCCATAGTAAGCCTATGGGAGACATTATTGCCCAGGCTCAGCAGCCGTTGTCATTGCTTCTCCTCTACACTGAAGCCAACACTGGGACCTGATCATGTGACTGGCCTGGAGCAGCTTCAGAAAAGGTAAGTATAGGCATCTTTCCTGTCACAGGGAAGTTAGAATAGTCTTAGAAGTTTGTGGGAGTATGTTTAGGCTTAGTTAGAATTTGACTTGCACATTAGAATTACACAATAAAAGTTATTCCAAACTTTATTAAATTCAAATAAGTGACAGACAGGAGGAGCAGTTCACTAACAGTAGTTATTTTAACTGCAGTTGGTATTTTATCACCACAATAATTCTTACTTTCCCCAACTGAAACTTCACAGAAACTCACAATTATTGCCCCCTATAGCAGTATTTTAACCAGTTTCTGCCTGCGCTATAGTCGAAAGATGGCTACAGCGTGGGCTTACAATGCCGGGAGAGCGTACATGGACGTCCTCCCGTGTTTACGCTGCCCGCGCATCCCCTGCAGCGTGGCGTGCTCAGCTGATCACAGATTGGGGTAAAGGGCCACTGTGATTGGCCTTTTACCCCAATCTGTGATCAGCTGAGAGTGCCACGCTGCAGGGGATGCGCAGGCAGCGTGAGCATGGGAGGACGTCCATGTCTGCCAATGACAGCTGATCACGGGATGTTAACGGCAGCTTTCTTTTCCTTGCGCTGACAGCTTGTGGAGAAGATTAGAAATACGATACCCGGCTTCTGTTAAAGGGACATCGGTCCCAACATTGCCCACCAGTACTGCTAATCAGTGCCCTCCAATGCTACCAATCAGTGCCCATCTGTGCCTCATCATCAGTGTCACCTATAAGTTCTGCCTATCAGTGCCACCTACCAGTGCCACCTATTAGTGCCCATCAGTGTCACCTATCAGTGCAGCCTCATCCGTGCCTCCTGATCAGTGCCCACCAATGCTGTCTCATTAGTGCCACCTATCAGTGCCCATCAGTGCAGCCTCATCGGCGCACATCAGTGAAGGAGAAAAATTATTGGAGGGAGCTCAGGTAAGTATTAGGGGGGCTGCTGCACACACAAGGCTTTATGCATAGAATGCATTAAGATAACAAACCTTCTGCCTTTACTACCACTTTAAATTAAAGTGGACCTTTACCCCCCAAGCCTAATAACATCAGGGGCATACAGCTCTACATGCACATCGAAAACACATTCCATTCAAATCTGAATACAATTTTTATTAGGAAACTTGCTTTTTAAATTTAAAGTACTTTCTGTTTTTCTTTAGGTCCGTGGACAGAGGCATGTAAGCCATACATTCCTGACAAAGCAAGCTGCTTATCCAGATCACTGGTGTATAACAGACACAGCATATTACAATATGTAGTGGCATTTTTAGTCTGGTCAGAACCATTTATGTGATTCCACAGCTCCAGCTACCTTGTGTCATGGAGCGCTTGACAACAGCTGAGAGTTCCTGGAGCCCTGAAGTCACCCATAGACTCACATGGCCCGGTTGTGGTTTGTGCACCCAACTTACCGCTGCAGTCACCGCTTACTGACACAGGGGAGCTGGAGGATCACGTGACCAGACTGGAGCAGACTAAAAAAAGGAAAGTATACAGATCTTTTTTAAACAGGGTAGGCAGGATAGGTAGGAGGAGGGGGAGAAAATGTTTTTAAGAATAGTTAGTGTTAGTCTTGAATTCCACTTTAATTATAAGTGCATTTGCACTTACAGTTTTCTATAGTCCCCTGAAAAGTCCCACAAATACAAATGTCAGTGACGTCCACCTAATGAAACTTCCTGTGATGGTGTGGCACACCCATTTAGGCTTTGCATGCTTGCACGATATTGGGATGAAAATGAAAACAAGAGGGGAAATGCTATAAGCATTGTTACTGCTGATTCACTAGCCTGCTTGTCAATTAGAACCTGGCCACATCTGGTCCTGCTAACTGCTTTCTTGACAAATCTGCCTCTGTTACTGAAACCCTCCCACTGTGAGCTGCAGTGTCTGGGAGGGTGAACAAGTGAGAGATAAATGAGGAGGACTTGGCTCAATCAAGGAAGGAAAAGGAAGTTTTTGTTTACTGTATGAGCCATCCCATATTGCCTGAATCTGGAACTTGTTTAGACTTTCGTAAAGGAGCCTTTTTTTAAAAGTGGAACTAAACTGTACTGGAGCTCCACAAGTCAAAAAACGCTATTTATACATTTTAAATACCCGTATTTATCGGCGTATAACACGCACCCTAACTTTAAGTGGGAAGTTTCAGAAAAAAAACTTTCCACAGCCCCCTGCGTATAACACGCAGGCACAGTTTACCCTCTAATTTCAGGGTAAAAAAGTGTGTTATACGCCAATAAATACAGTATTCAAAGTTACCTTACCCATCTACCTAGGTCTCTGTGATTTATTTTGTTGAGAAATGACTGTGAAAAACAGCCCTAGCAGTTCTAGCCATGGCGATCTTGAGTAGGGCCAGTGATTTGTGTAGCATTTACTTCCTAGAATCTATATGCTCCTAGTTCAGACATGCAGGCAGGAGGGTGCAATAAGCCGAGAATGCCCCTCTTCCCCCTCCTTCAGATAAAAGGAAAAAAAATGCCCATGAAGACTCATGGGATGTATAATGTTATTTTGGAATAGACCAGAAACCAGGAAGCAACTGAAGAAATGTAAAAAAAAAAAGAAAAGTTAAAACAAGTAAATATAATATACCTTCCTATCTATTTAGTAATGCTAGTAGCATAAGGATGAAAAATAGTTAATGTTGATTTAGAGAATAAAGTTCAACTTTAAAATTTAATAATATGTTATGTGTAAAGAACATCAGTGTTTTTTTTTAACTACTGTGACACTGTCAACTATACAACCAGAGTTATGATAAGTTATAGCATCTACAGTATCTGTAATACAGAAAGCATATTACTAACATAAGCATATCACAATAAGGGGTATATTTTTATTTATTTATTTTTGTTTGGCAAAGAAATTAAAAAGCAAAAGTTGATTCATGTTATAGTATTGTATAGGGGAATTTACTAAAGCCGACCATAGATTGATTCCCACATCAACACAGTCAGAGTTAATGGGGGAATCCCTCCAGGGGAGCTATTGTGTTTTTACTGGGGGGCGGGGGGGTGTAGCCATTCCTCCTGGGAGTACACAGTGGTTATTGCAATAGTCGCATGTAAAATCCGACAGGCTGATTGTGCCCAAGTTGATCGATCGATCAACTTGGGTACATTCAGCCTGTCCATACTTCTATGGCCGGCTTAAGCTGGAGCAGGCAATCAATCCGTTTCTAGCTTTTGTTTTCAAAGCTTATTTGAACAAGCTGAAGTTAGAAGCTGATGAGGTTACTATGCACAGTGTCTGTCTGCTCTAGTTCTAGTAAATCATCCATATTGTCTTTGTATTTGTTAGATGCACTTATGTCTGTTATCTGATTTCCAAGACACAGTCAAGTAAAAATTCTTTTATATTACTTTTCTGCCAGGTTTCTGGGTTCTTTAAAGGAATGTCATTCCCTTTGGCCAGCATAGCAATTTACAACTCTGTAGTTTTTGGTGTTTTCAGTAATGCACAAAGATTTATTAGCCAGCATCGACCTACAGACAGAAAACGCTCTCCGGACATCATAGACTTAACTATCGCCAGCATGTTAGCAGGACTGGTTTCTGTTGGGATTGGTGGACCTGTTGACCTGGTGAAGATAAAACTACAAATGCAAACACAAACATCCCTCCCAGGTAGGATAATTGGTAATTATTTTTTTTGTCTCTAAACTGAAATAAAAATAGCTTTGTATTTTTAAGGTAAAACAATAAAATCATACAATTTTGCAATACAAATGAAGGCTTTATTATGACAACATGAATTTTAAACAATCAAGGCATTTAGTTGACTTGAAGTCAATACTTATTCTACTTTGAACTTCAAGCACAATCAAATTGTTGGTAGCATAGATATACTGTTGGTGCAGGATGGGCTTGGCTTGGACCTACAAAGGATTTATAAGAAAACCTATTAACTGTTGCATTTATTGTCTTATCCTTTCTACTGTGTTTGCTGGCTTTAAAAAGCTTAAAAGAGAAGTATGTTTTTTTTTTTGCTATTCATACTTACCTAGGTGGATGCAGCATCAGACCGATGCTGCATCTCTCCCCCGCAGCCTCTTCACTGAGAACCGAGCCACCGAACACTGCTGATGGCTCAGTTCGCTCACCTCCCAGAGCGGAGAGCTGCTGACTTTTAGTCAGCAGCTCTCCTGCTCTGCCCCCCCACGCTCACTGGAGGGTTGAGCTTTGAAGGGCGGGAAGCGGCTGTCTCACGCTGAGACTGCCATCAGTCCAGGCAGCTGGCGGATCCAGACTTCGGAAGTCGGGATGATGCGCTGTCTCGACTGATCCTGGTGACCTCAGCAGAGAGCGAAATTCAGACCGCTCTCCACTGAAAACGGGTCACAGAAGTGCAAAACAAATTGCACTCCTGTGAGCCTTAGGAGAAGCCCAGCCTAAAAAGCTCAGGCTGGACTTCTCCTTTAAATAATAATCCCAGGTATGCCTATGTTTTACAGCTTGATCCAGCTTGGACCAATGTAACTATGCATATTCCCTACCTGTGGGGTCCCTCTAGAAGCTGTAAATTACTTTAGTGAACACTGCATTACCAGTGATCTCCACTAATTTCTGGGTCTCATGCCAAGCGGCTGCCCTGCTGCATTCTGAACACAGGAGGTAGACTGCTCAGCACGGGTACCAATCAGAAAATGCTTTGTATTCTTTGCTTGAATGAAGTGCAGAGTGTAATATCACCGCCCCCCCCCCCCTTAAGCTCCTCCAATCAGAAAATGTTTTGCATTCATTGAGAAATTGCAAAGCATTCTCTGATGCCCGTGCCGAGTAGCTGAACTCCTGTTTTCACTATGCAGCAGGACAGCTCCTCGGCATGGGACCCAGAAGTAAGTGGAAGTTACTGAAGAAGTGGTGTGTACTAGGGGTGCCAAATTTAATCGCCGCATCGGTGCATCGCGATTCAGGTGTCCCCGATGCGGCATCGATGCAGGCGACCCTAATAATTGATGTTTACCCCCCATTACATCTACTCGCCGCAGCCGCCGCGAGTAGATGTAATGTAACACTAAGAAACTGAAAGCCGCCGTCTGCCTACCTGAACAGCGTGTCATGCAGACAGACGGCGGCCATTGCAGTTTTCAAAAGCCGCGCCTCCCGAGTCCTCATTGCCTGTGATAGGCGGAACACTCAATTTCCCAGCAGGCAGTGTTCCTCCTATCACGGACATCCTCTCATCTTCATCTGTGTTATGAGGATGAGAGGCTGTCCGATAGGCGGAACACTGAATGCTGGGAAATTGAGTGTTCCGCCTATCACAGACGAGGACTCGGGAGGCGCGGCTTTTGAATACTGTGGAATTGCCGCCGGGACGCCGCCGATCAGGTAGGGGCATTGAAGCACGGGCACAGTGAGAGGCATTGGGCACAGTGAGAGGCATTGGGCACAGTGAGAGGCATTGGGCACAGAGAGAGGCATTGGGCACAGTGAGGCACGGGCACAGTGAAGCATGTTTAGTGGATTTTAAATTAACAGCAATATAAACCAAATCTACAAAAGGAAAATATTTTATATGCAAAATTAAAGGCTAAGTTCACCTTTTCGGGCAAAATTTCAAACCGAATAAAAAAAAATGGAGAACTTCATTTTTTTTTTTTTTTATGAAAACCATGCGCACTTGCGCTGTAATCGTGATGCATCGTGGAATCGAATTGAATCGTTGACATGATAATCGTAATCGAATCGTGAGGCCAGTGAAGATGCGCACCCCTAGTGTGTACTATTGTGCTTTCCAGCGTCTAGAACGATCACACAGGTTTAGTATATGCATAGGTATTTTGGTACAATCTAAACCCATTTAACTATGTAAAATATGCCATACCTGGAATTTTTCTTTAAGACTTATTTTTGTCCATCTGCCCAATCTAGCTTAGTTCTAACTGTACACTATTGAAAGGAGTAAGAAGCTTCAGCGCTCATCAAAAGAAAATTGAGCCTATGTTGATTTTTCAGTCTTTCCCTGATCAGGTTCATCCCTAAACCTGGTGGCTGATTGCTTCTGCCTGTCTCTGGAAGAATGTTCCAGAAATAGTGTAGGAAGATCAGTCCTTGGATTATGAATGTTTATCTGACCTTAGCCAATTCCTGGGAGGTTTGCCCACCAGAAGGTGTGGCTGGGGAGAGAATAAATGTTTGGTAGGGTCTGATAAGAGGTCTCTCTCTCCTGGGGTCCACCCTCTACCCCCCCCCCACCATTAGGCCTCAGTAGGTGTTATGGCTGAGCAGTATGATGGCACTTGGTGAAAAGATATTAGTTAGAAATTAGGAACTTCCTGTAATAAAGAGCAGTCACTGATGCTCTCTTTCCTTGATCAGGGTGACCGGTCTTGTATCCACTCCCTTCTGTAGTTTTCTTCAGGCAGGCTGTAGTTCCTACTACTGGGTTCCTCCCACAGTTCAGCTTACCGCACATGCTAAATGCAGCACAGTGGTGATGTCACTGATGCATTTTCAAGGTAATATGTGGGTTTGCAAAGGCATTTGAAGCATGTAAAATAGATTTATATTCTTTGTTTGAGAAATACATTTGAATGAAAGTTTTTGTGCTGGGAGTTCAGCGTTAAGTGTGTAAGGGTGTAAAGTGGTTTGTGGGGAGGGGGGGTAACACCTCCATCTCCAGCAAATTTATTTTATAATTTTACAAAGAATGAGTTAAAATTTCTGTCAGGATAAAACTTGTGATACTCTACTTCTACTAGGACATATTCTCTCACTACTTGTTTCTGTGGTACCCCTTGAGGAATTTGTGGGGGTGAGGGGGGGGGGCTGTTGCTACTGGGAGAAGAAGGTATAGACAGCAAGAAAAACTTTGGATGTTCTTATTTAAGTTTTGAACTACATACAAAGGGGTTAAAGTACCCTATTCTGTTGATTTTACAGTGTTTTGTCTGCGATAATTTGAAGTGATGTAAATTGTAGAGATTATAGACCAAGGTCTCACATTGATGATTAACAGGAGTATGGCTAGTATTTTGCTAGAACAGGAAGGACAAAATCCACTGAATTTACATGTGCTTGTATGTACAGTATGGGCAGGTAGTTCCCCATTAATTGCATATACAGTAGTTATGACAAGTGTATTCCTTTGTGTTTGTAAATGTCTGGTATTTTTATGTGTACATTTTGGACTGAACAAATTAAAATGGAAATACAGCCTTCTATTGATATGTCTAAATCTGACACTTTTACTTCCACCTCCGTGCTTATGTACATGCACATTTCCAGGTGCTTTGTATGAAGTAAATAGGCTGTAATGTATGTACTCACTTATAGTTTCAAGTTTACATAGAAAACAAATGCAATAAATGAAATGTGTCAGACTGCTAATGTGAGCTTTTCAGGAATCAAGACCCGACTTTTTAGAAGACTAATAGATGAACTCCAGCCTTACCTTCAGTCTTGCAATCAGGCTCTTCTCCTTTTCTGAAATTACTTACTTGGTTTACCTATAAACTGCGTGCTTCTCACAGTGTGCAATAGAAAAGTTAGAGAAGTTAGATATAGCCTGGCTCATTTCCTGGCTGGAGGACATCCAAAATCATTTAGCACTTTCCTACCCAGCTTTACTCACACTGGTATGCTCCTTTTTATTTGATTTTAGTTCTTCTGTTGGAGGCTCAGCATCACTGAGTAAAGGTCTATGTTCTTGTCACACAGGGAGACACAGTGGATGGTAGCACTGTTCTCAGTGATTCTGAATCTACAGTGTTAACAGGCATCTTGTCACTGAAGAGGCTTGGCCGCTGCACCTGCCTGACGGGGACCTCAGTAATGCTGAGCATGTGATTTTTATAAATACATTTTTTGTACAAATAAAATATATGAAGAAAGAAAATACTGCGCTAATCTAAAGTGAGTAAAAATAAAGCTGTTACATAAAATGTGACTAAAATTAATAAACATGGAATAAAGATGTAGCGCTAGATGAAAAAATGAAGCCCGATGATTCTAAAGTGATAAAAATATCAATGTAGTGAGTCCACACAGTGTCCATACAAAAATCTGTGTTATAAAGGAAAAAACATGAAGCACTGAAGGGTCGTCACATAACTCTTGTAGAGAAAGAGAGGTAGAATACTCTTACCGGAACGTTGGACCTGTGGTTTAGGCAGGTCGAATAGGCATACGAAATCCCAGTGGCACTCCTCATCAGTTGATATGGAAACTGGATCAGATGGGTCCCCAATGCAAACTATCCGGCAGGCTCCCCAACCCGACAGCAGACTCTGGGTTTCACACCGATCCAAGTGGTCCTCCGATGGAACTGGAACCGCCACTCAACGGGAAAATTGTTTGCCACGGTAAATATAAGCAACCGGTGGCCAAAGGAAGCTTTTGCTTAACCAACCACCCATGTAAGGAGAAAATTATCATGCTATTTTAGCCTATCACGCCATGCGCGCCCAGTTTTTACTGTGCGTGCCGACGTTATCGGTGGTTCCGCTCTCTGCTGGGTCTGTGGGAGGCGCTTCAGGCCTCGTTCTCGCTTCTCATATTGACTCAGGAGAGGCGGTACCCATGCGCTCCAAGCCTCTCTGTGAGAGAGGGGCGGGGCTGACATTGCGGTGACAGATGAGTGATTTTACACAGGAAGTGAGGCGCTTCAAGCCTCATTCTGGTTGAATGACACTTCCTGATTCTGTTCACTGTTTGTCCAATATTGTTTGTCCCAGACTGGACACAATGGGAATTGTATCTATGTATGTAATAGGCGTTTTAGCCGTATACACCTGTTTTTATTCTCACTGTATACCATTTATTATGTACATTGCTGTATGGCATGTTTGGGTTGGTGTGGAATTGCGGTGTGGTTGTTGAACGCCCCACGCTGTCCCCAACCCACTCTCTCATGGCAGGCTTTTTTAATAAGGGCCATTGGCAATCCCCTGGGTCCATCTCCGGTCCGACCTATCACGGTTTGCTTCCTGGGAGGTGTGAACTTTATAGCGAACGTGGTAGGTCGACCTGGAGGTGGAGACTACCCACCCTAGATTTGGGGAGCTGTTTATCCAATCATATGTTGCTATCAATTATCTGTCTGATTGGTTGAGAACCTTGTTAGATGGTACTTGTTCATTATATATATTTCGGCAGTGGAAGAGGTTGGTTGATGCCCCTGTGGAAGAACTTTTGTTCGAAACGCGTAGGGCTTGGTACACTACCTCACTCACTGCCTTTTTTAAACTTTTTTACTGTTGTGATCACTTTTATGTTGGTTGAATAAACCCACATTGACCTGCACCATTGGAGCGTCCCTTTTCCTTCTTTTCTCCTTACATGGGTGGTTGGTTAAGCAAAAGCTTCCTTTGGCCACCGGTTGCTTATATTTACCGTGGCAAACAATTTTCCCGTTGAGTGGCGGTTCCAGTTCCATCGGAGGACCACTTGGATCGGTGTGAAACCCAGAGTCTGCTGTCGGGTTGGGGAGCCTGCCGGATAGTTTGCATTGGGGACCCATCTGATCCAGTTTCCATATCAACTGATGAGGAGTGCCACTGGGATTTCGTATGCCTATTCGACCTGCCTAAACCACAGGTCCAACGTTCCGGTAAGAGTATTCTACCTCTCTTTCTCTACAAGAGTTATGTGACGACCCTTCAGTGCTTCATGTTTTTTCCTTTATAACACGGATTTTTGTATGGACTCACTACATAGATATTTTTATCACTTTAGTTTCATCGGAGGCCCGAATCATCGGGCTTCATTTTTTCATCTAGCGCTACATCTTTATTCCACAAGTAAAATATAAGGCATCTCCAGAAAACAGAGCTTATTCATAGAAATACAAAATATAAGTGCAGGACGTAGAAAACAGGGCTTATACCAAATGGGCAAGTGAAAAAATAATAGGAAACACTAATGTAGGACTCAGAAACCAGTATGGGGGAAGGGAGTAGGGAATGAATGGGAAACGGGTGAGGAGAGAGGAGGTGGAGGGGAAACCAGGGGGTCACATCATATATACAGACCAAAAAAATATATAAACATGTCCAGAGAGAAATATTAGGCATAAACATTATAGAATGGTAGCATATCCGAATACCTGTATTTCAAAAGTAGTAAATAAAACAAGTGGATACCCCCAAAGAACGAAGAGTAATTTGCCTCTTCACTATCATCTGATAGATCAACAGTAGGGGGGTTAGGGCTCAACAGTATTGTAGAGGTAAAATTGAGGCAAGGTCTCAACACGTACTGTACTCGCTAAAAGTGAGCAGTAAAAAAAGATTGAGTTAAGACCATGTCCTCCTCCTTGACCAAAATGGAGATCCCTTTGCCATGGGATTGCAGGCTGCAATATTCAAAACAAAAAACCAAACACGCCAAAAGAATGAAGTAAACCGTCACTTTATTGGTTTAAATAATTAACAAAATTTATAATAATCTTTCAAGATATGCATTTGAAGCAATAAATCTGCTCAGTCCTCATGACTCAAGCATAAATTAATCAAAATTATTAAACAACAGTCCCCCACCTAGCCGGGACTTGCTCTGCAAGACAAGGACTGGCTTACCCCAAAACCACGGCCATTTCTATGCAGGATTGTAACCCTGAATTAAGAATATCAAGACCAATTCTGGACAGATGGATACCATCCTGTCTATACAGGCCTGGAATGCCTCCTTCCAATTCAAAATGCCGAAAGAAGAAACCATTGATGATAGGCATGAATTTTTAAATAGACCTGTTAATTTGTTTCCTGATCTTCTCCAAGAGAGTTTTAAATCAGGAGAATACCAGGTCAATCGGAGAATAATTTCAGAAAAAAATAGTAGTATCAGGAAATGCGATTTTAAAATGCTGTAGGTCATGCTTTATCTTAAATAATAGATCCAAGGTTTTAATTCTACCTAAATTATTCCCCCTAAGTGTATCATTAAGATAGATGGGACAGGCCAATACTGAAACAACTGAGACAAATGAAAATACAAATTACACCACTGAAGACCCCTTATTCCCTTCCAAAAACCCTGAAAATGGTCAGGATGCAAGCCAAGATTTTCAGTATAGCATTGCTGGGAAGCTCTCTTATGAGCCCAGTAAATAAAGGAGTGTCCAATAATCCAAATTAAAGTTTTGTTACCTGAAAAATCAAAGAGACAAGTTAGAGCGAATATACAGATTAAATCTCTAAGAATCCCATCTCCCCAGCTTTTTTATAATTGATTCTTCAAGGCCCAATCTAGCAGCTTTAGTGACTGCACCTATGCGAAAAGAATGGGATGAAAATTTGAAACCCTGAAGGCCTAATTTAGCCAAACATTTTCTGAAAACAGAATTAAACTGATGCCCGGAGAGGAATCTTAATGAATTAAAAAATTATCATTACCAAGAGGTCTGGATTGAAAAAAACCCAGAGATTAATTTAACTGGACAGATATAAGGATCAGCACAAGCTTGAAGATTGAGCCAACGACCGTTTCATAGCTGATCAATTTTGGATTTTTTGATCAGAATATTGACGCTAGAGGGTAAAAGGACTATATCGTTAAAACCCAATCCTGACCCGCCTTTTTTGTTCTTTGGTACTAATTTTGATAGCCTTAAGGCCTCATGCCCACGGACGTTTTTACAGCCTCGTTTGAGCGTTTTTTACAGCTTAAAAACGCCTGTTCATGTTAGTCTATAGCTTCATGCCCACCTAGGCGTTTGAGCTGCAAATAGCATAGGCGTTTTTAAGCTGTAAAAAAATTCCCCGGCGTCAACGTTAGGCATAAAAAAGAGAAGCGTTACACGCGCAAAAACGCCACGATTGCGTTTGAGCTCCGGCGTTTTTTTTTTTCAAAAAAAATATGGTCGAAAAATGTATACAATAATGGACAGGCGTTTTTAACCACTTAAGCCCCGGACCATTTGGTAGCTAAAGGACCAGAGGTGAATTCAGAATTTTGCACTGCGCTGCTTTAACTGTAAATTGTGCGGACATGCAATGTTGTACCCAAACAAAATTTGCGTCCTTTTCTTCCCACAAATAGAGCTTTCTTTTAATGGTATTTGATTGCCTCTGCGATTTTTATTTTTTGCGATATAAACGGAAAAAGACCGAAAATTTTGAAAAAAAAATGAGATTTTCTACTTTTTGTTATAAGAAAAATCGAATAAACTCAATTTTAGTCATACATTTAGGCCAAAATGTATTCAGCCACATGTTTTTAGTAAAAAAAATGTCAATAAGCGTATATTTATCGGTTTGCGCAAAAGTTATAGCGTTTACAAACTAGGGTACATTTTCTGGAATTTACACAGCTTTTAATTTATGACTGCCTATCTCATTTCTTGAGGTGCTAAAATGACAGGGCAGTACAAAACCCCCCCAAATGACCCCATTTTAGAAAGTAGACACGCCAAGGAAATTGCTGAGAGGCATGTTGAGCCCATTGAATATTTTTTTTTTTTTGTCCCAGGTGATTGAATAATGACAAAAAAAAAAAAAAAATTACAAAAAGTTGTCACTAAATGATATATTGCTCACACATGCCATGGTTATATGTGGAATTGCACCCCAAAATACATTCTACTGCTTCTCCTGAGTACGGGGATACCACATGTGTGGGACTTTTTAGGAGCCTAGCCACGTACGGGACCCCGGAAACCAAGCACCGCCTTCAGGATTTCTAAGGGCGCAAATTTTTGATTTCACTCCTCACTACCTATCACAGTTTTGAAGGCCATAAAATGCCAAAATAGCACAAAACCCCCCCAAATGACCCCATTTTGGAAAGTAGACACCCCAAGCTGTTTGCTGAGAGGCATGGTGAGTATTTTACAGCTCTCATTTGTTTTTGAAAATGATGAAAGAACATTTTTTATTTTTTTTATTTATTTTTTTCAATTTTCAAAACTTTGTGACAAAAAGCGAGATCTGCAAAATGCTCACAATACCTCTCAGCAAATAGCTTG
Organism: Rana muscosa; assembly: GCA_029206835.1. Classification (NCBI taxonomy): domain Eukaryota; kingdom Metazoa; phylum Chordata; class Amphibia; order Anura; family Ranidae; genus Rana; species Rana muscosa. The sequence continues at coordinate 24,246,663 of CM055118.1, forward strand.
GGGTGTCTACTTTCCAAAATGGGGTCATTTGGGGGGTTTTGTGCCATCTGGGCATTCCATGGCCTCCGAAACTGTGATAGGCAGTGAGAAGTGAAATCAAAAATTGACACCCTTAGAAAGCCTGAAGGCGGTGATTGGTTTTTGGGGTCCCGTACGCTGCTAGGCTCCCAAAAAGTCTCACACATGTGGTATCCCCGTACTCAGGAGAAGCAACAGAATGTATTTTGGGGTGTAATTCCACATATGCCCATGGCATGTTTGAGCAATATATCATTTAGTGACAACTTTGTGCAAAAAGAAAAAATTTTTTTTATTTTTTCCGCAACTTGTGTCAACATATAAAATATTCCATGGACTCGACATGCCTCTCAGTATATAGCTTGGGGTGTCTACTTTCCAAAATGGGGTCATTTGGGGGGGTTTTGAACTGCTCTGGCATTTTATACACAACATTAGGAAGCTTACATCCACTCTTCTAACCACTTGAAGACAAAGCCCTTTTTGACACTTTTTGTTTACATGAAAACATATTTTTTTTGCAAGAAAATTATGTTGAACCCCCAAACATTATATATATTTTTAAAGAAAAGGCCCTACAGAATAAAATGGTGGGTGTTGCATTTTTTTTTTCTACACAGTATTTGCGCAGCGATTTTTCAAACGCATTTTTTTTGGAAAAAATACACTTATTTTAATTTTAATGCACTAAAACACACTATATTGCCCAAATGTTTGATGGAATAAAAAAGATGATCTTAGGCCGAGTACATAGATACCAAACACGACATGCTTTAAAATTTCGCACAAACGCGCATTGGCGACAAACTACATACATTTTTAAAAGCCTTTAAAAGCATTTACAGGTTACCCCGTTAGATTTACAGAGGAGGTCTACTGCTAAAATTACTGCCCTCGATCTGACCTTCGCGGTGATACCTCACATGCATGGTGCAATTGCTGTTTACATATGACACCAGACCGACGCTTGTGTTCGCCATTGGGCAAGAGCAGGGCAGGACAGGGGTGCTTTTTTATTTTTTTATTTTTTTTTTATTATTAATTTTGCTTTTTTATTTTATTTTTAAACTGTTGCTTCCATATTTATTTATTTTTATCACTTTTATTGTTATCTCAGGGAATGTAAATATCCCCTATGATAGCAATAGGTAATGACAGGTACTCTTTTTTTGAAAAAACTGGGGTCTATTGGACCCTAGATCTTTCCTCTGCCCTCAAAGCATCTGACCACACCAAGATCGATGTGATAAAATGCTTTCCCAATTTCCCAATGGCACTTTTTATATCCGGGGGGGGGACATTCCCTCCCACTGCTTGTAAAAGCAGTCCAGAGGCTAATTAGCCACTAGGATTGCTTTTACATGAAAGCCGGCCGCTGGCTGAAAAGAATGATACCAAGATGATACCTAAACCCGCAGGCATCATTCTGGTATAAACATTCAAAGTCCAGCAACATACCAGTACGTTGCTGGTCCTTGTTGGACATGTATTGTAATCTTTTTTTTCATGCAGCCTGTTGGCTGAACGAAAAAAAAAGATTGATCGGTGGGTATGCCCACCATTAGAATACCGCCCTTCATCCACCCACTTCTAATGATGGGCATACATGCACCATTTATATATGCCGAAGCATGGGGGCATCTTCTCGCAAAAGTTATGCCGCGTACACATGGTCAGACTTTTCCACGGGCAAGCCTCCGTCGGAATTTCGACCGTATATACGCGGCATTAGGAGCAAAATCGCTCCTCCGCTCCTGCTGCCCCAATGCTTCGGCATATATGCTTTTTTTTATTAACTGTGGTGGTGAAATCACCTCCTACAGCACTGGAGTCGCAGGGATCAGGCCTGTCTCTGCGAACGCTGCAGTTATGTGTGTTGTGTTTTGCAAGTGACAGTGATCGATCGATACTGCACTTGGGTGGCCTGGGCTGGACGGAGGGGCAAAACGCAGGTGCTAGCAGGTATCTGGGCTGATCCCACTAACAGTGCGTTTTTGGGAACCCTAAACTGCTGGGGACGCTAGTTTAGATCTGATCAGATCAGATATTGAGCTGATCAGATACTATACCACTAAGGAGGGTGTATGCTTCACGTGTGGGTGTTAGCGCTACTGGCACTAACCTGATGCTGCCTGGGGTGTGACGCAGACCCTCTCTGACGCTAAAACCTAACTGATATCACCCGCCGGGCGATCAGGGGGTTAAACCTTTATTGGGTTATTTACGGCGGGTGCCCTGACACTATAAAAAGCAAACTAACCAGCGTCACCCGTAACACTTATATGATGATCACTGGTGAAAGGGTTAACTAGGGGCAATTAGGGGGTTAAAACCTTTATTAGGTAATATATGGGGGTACCTGACGCTATATAAAAACCTGACGGCGAACCTAAAAAAAATTACTGGCTACCTATCGGCATCACCGACACTAAGACAACGATCATAAAAACGATTGCTTAGCGACAGTGGTGATAGGGGGTGAAAGGGTTACCTGGGGGGCGATCAGGGGGTTAAACCTTTATTAGATAATATATGGGGGTACCTGACGCTATAAAAACCTGCGGCGAACCTAAAAAAAATTACTGGCTACCGATCAGCATCGCCGACGCTAAGACATCGATCAGAATTTTTTTCGCTTAGTGACAGTGGTGATAGGGGTGAAAGGGTTACCTGGGGGGGCGATCAAGGGGGTTAAACCTTTATTAGGTAATATATGGGGGTACCCGACGCTATAAAAACCTGCGGCGAACCTAAAAAAAATTACTGGCTACCGATCAGCATCACCGACGCTAAGACATCGATCAGAAAAATGATCGCATAGCGACGGCGGTGCTAGGGGGTGAAAGGGTTACCTGGGGGGTGATCAAGGGGTTTAAACCTTTATTAGGTAATATATGGGGGTACCCGACGCTATAAAAACCTGCGGCGAACCTAAAAAAAATTACTGGCTACCGATCAGCATCGCCGACGCTAAGACATCGATCAGAAAAAATATCGCTTAGTGACGGCGGTGCTAGGGGGTGAAAGGGTTATCTGGGGGGTGATCAGGGGGTTAAACCTTTATTAGGGGGGGGTTAGGAGGCTACACTGGACCTAAAACTAAATGTAGTGACACTTTTACAGTCACAAATGTCACTGATTGCAGTGATCACTAAATAAATGGTCACTGCAATCAGTGACACTGGGGCTGGGGGGTGATCTGGGGGTGTCTGGGGGGGCCTGGGGGGGCGATTTATGTGCCTATGTGTCCTGGTGTCAGTGTGCTGTTTTGTGTACTAACCTGCATCTTCTCCTGTACGGCGCTCGGTATATGTGAGCGCCGCAGGAGAGATGACATCACTTCCTCCTTCCTGGCAGGCAGGGGAAGCTCTCTCATTCGCCGGGAGCGATCGAGAGGGGGTGGCCGGAATCGAACGGCCGTCCCCTCATGCCGGATCGCTCCCGAAGGTAAAACGACCACCCACTGTAAAGAAGGGGGGTCCGATCGGACCCCCCAACTATACAAAGGCAATCACGTATATGTACGTGATTCTGCCTGTCGGTGCCATTCTGCTGACGTATATTTACAGTGGGCGGTCGTTAAGTGGTTAAACTGTAAAAAATGCGGCTGTAAAAACGTCCGTGGGCATGAGGCCTAATGCTGCAAAAAAGGCCACAACAAAGGCAGTTTTAAATAACAAAGCTTCATAAGAAGAGAAGCAAACTAAACTAAATAGAAGAGCAAAGTTTTTTCAACATATCCATAGAAATGGGGCGCCCATCATCAGCCACAAAGCATGCCTTTCTATATCCTTTGAGTGCTTGTTTAATGGAGAAATAGTTGCTGCAAGCAGGAAATTGACGAAGTTTGAAGACAAATTAAATTCCTGCTAGATTTTTTACCACCTGACTATGAGATAGATTTTGCTTCATTAAAGAACATGGAAAGGCTAAAACTGTGTGCTCAGATGGTGAAATTGGATCAAAACCACACATCATATTAAAAAATAACCATTTCTCCCATGCGACTGAGTATTCAGTCCATGTATTGGCTCCTATAGAACTTTGTATTGCCTTACTGACAATGGTAATATCAAGTCCAAAAGATTTTCCGGGCATACAACACCCTCCAGATCTGCACTTGGGAGCAGCTGCCTGAACCGCGAAATCTGTAAGCAAGACAGAGCATCTGCCATGTTGTTCAATTCTCCAGGGATAAACTTTGCTTTTACCCAAATGTTAAGTTTTAGGCAAAGAAAAACAAAGTAACGCAAAAATTTGACAAAGACTGATTTGGAAACTAAAAAATTTATTGCAAAGATAACGCATTTATTATCTGATTGGACAATAATGCGTTTGTTAGCAAACGAATGACCCCACACTTTCAAAGCTACAATTTTTGGAAATGACTCCAATAGCACAATACACTTTGTAGCTTTTTTAAACTATCCAAGAATGAGGCCAGGTGCCACAGCACTAGTGTGTTTTAAAGATTGATGTGAAGCCCTTGGACCCTGCTGCATCCGTATAAAGTTGCAATTCTGGGTAAAAAATGTAATCTATTTGAAAATAGGACTTACCATTTTAGTCATGAAGCAACTGTGACCAGATGATCAGATCTTCTTTAAGACCCTGTATCTTTCGGACATGCGAAAAAGGTGACTTCAATCCAGAAGAGGCCAGGGAAAGACGTCTGGAAAAAAAATTCTCCGTAGAAGCAAATGCCAAAAAGTTCTCTTAATAAAACTTTTCTCCACCAAAGAAAAAACAGAATAGAAGACTTAAAGGGGTGTAAAGGTTCGTTTTTTATTTTCTAAATAGGTTCCTTTAAGCTAGTGCATTGTTGGTTCACTTACCTTTTCCTTGTTTTCTTTGTCTGAATTTCTCACTTCCTGTTCCTCCTCAGTAAGCGGTTCAGTAAGCTGTTCTGGCTGACTAAACACCACTCTGATGATGGTGTGAAGTTTAGTGAGGAGAAACAGGAACTGAGAAATTCAGACAAAGAAAAAAAACATTTAGAAGTTAAATCAAAGGAAAAGGTAAGTGAACCAACAATGCACTAGCTTAAAAGGAACCTATTTAGAAAATAAAAAACGAACCTTTACAACCCCTTTAAGTCTCTCTATTTTAACTTCAGGTAGTCTGTATTCCATTAAAGAGGTGTCAATAGTTATTCCCAAAAATTCCAACAAAGTAGTGGGAAAAACTGTTTTCTCAAAAGCTAAAGGAATTCCAAATGATTTGATATATAAAAGAAAAGCTTTAGTACATAAAGACAAAGTGAAGAATCAGGAGGGCCAAAATATAATCTAAATAATGGATTATATTATCAAAACTGGAATCATGAACAATGACTATTGCAGAAAAGATGCAAAGGTTTTGAAACAGGAGCAAGACTGTCAAAGAAAAATTGCCCTTCAAAGTCAAAACCAAGGGGGTTAAAACATTCAGGTGCAATAGGTAACAACCGGAAGGCTGATTTGATATCTGCCTTAGCAAGCAAGGTACCAGAACCAAATTTCCTTATCTTGCTAATGGCATCATCAAATGTTGAATAACTGACAGATGAAAGTGACCTATCAATTTGATAATTTAAAGAGTCCCCTTTGGGGAATGAAAGATGATGGATGAGCCTAAAGGAGTTTGGCTCTTTTTTGGGGACTATACCCAGAGGTGATAACCGAAAATTCTGAAAAGGAGGAGATAAAAAAGGACTCGGATACCTTGATAAATCCCCAACTCCAGCTATGTCTAATTCTCAATCCAAATCTTTCCAAAGAATCCTCCTACAATAATCATTAATAGACTCATGGCGTGAAATTAACCCAACCAGACGTCAATTCTCATTTTACTCCCACCCGTATAGATCATTCTCACGCATTGACCATATATTAATTTCTATGAGTATGTCCCCAGAATTAATAGCCTCATCTATTAAACCGTATACTTGGACTGACCTTTGTGCTATTATATCTACTTTTACCTCACTAATCCCAAAAAAACATGACCCCACCTGGCATATTAATGACTTATTGTTGTCTCACCCGTCAAATTCCGCTGAATTCAAAATCGCTATAAAAGAATACATTGGCAACAATAAATCTCCAGACACATCTCCAATAACATTATGGGAAGCACACAAGCCTGTTCTTAGAGGTTATTGTATACGCCAAGCATCATATATTAAAAAAGAGAAGCAAAAATTACAGCGAGAACTAGAAAATTTGTTTAATAAATGCCATAGTATTTTTCAATCTAACCCTACTCCAACCACAAAGTCACAACTAGATAAAGCTAGCTTAAAACTTGACCTCTTATCAGAATCAGTAGACAAACACTACGTAAATCTAAACAAAATTTTTTTTTTTTTTTTTAAAGCAAATAAACCAGGTACCCTCCTTGCCCGAGCCCTCAAAAAATGAAATAACCCTTTTAAACCAATTAGACTAAAAAGCTCTCAAGATAGATACACAAGTAATCCTGTAAAAATCTTACACACCTTCCATAAACATCTCACCTCTCTCTATAAAAAAGGAGGATATTTTGACCAATCCAACGCAGAATCATTTTTCTCACAACTAAGTCTCCCAACTCTATCTCAGACACAATACGACAGTCTTGAAAATCCCATTACCCCTAGTGAAATTGAACTGGCAATCAAATCCCTCAAACCAAACAAACATCCAGGACCTGACGGGTTCTCAGCCCTCTACAAAAAATTCTCCCATGTATTAACTCCCATGCTGACAGAAGCATTCAACTCCCTTCTCATCAATCTTTTAGATCAGAAACCCTTACAGCAATAATAACAATGATCCCTAAACCTCAGTCAGAGGACTCAGCCTGTGCAAATTATAGGCAAATATCTTTATTAAAATTTAGACATAAAACTACTAGCGAAAGTTATGGCATTTCGGCTGAATATTATAATTGGTTCCCTAATCAATAAAGATCAAGTAGGTTTCATCCCCTTGCGCCAAGCTTCAGATAATGCCTGTAGAACAGCCCTATTGATCCAAGCAGCTAAAACTAGACGAATACCTACATGCCTTGTATCTCTAGACATCAAAGCTTTTGACATGGTATCATGGTCATATTTACATTTCGCTCTACAAAAATTGGGGTTTGGCCCCCACTTTCTAAGCTAGGTTTCATCATTATATAATAAACCCAAAGCTTATGCTAAATACGCAGGATACAAATCTGACATGTTTGATATCAATAGAGGTACACGTTGCCCAATCCATTCGTCCAGATCCCTCAATCAAAAGGTATAGAATTAGCAGGTCATCGACATAAGCTTTGCTTATTTGCTGATGACATCTTAATTTTTATGACTTCCCCACATATTACTGCCCCTAATCTTATCAACAAATTAGACCAATTTTCCTGAATATCAGGTTTAAAAATAAATTCACAAAAATCTACAGCTCTAAATATTTCTTTATCTCCAGATACATTACAGCAAGTGAAAACGTCCCTCCCTTTTACTTGGTCATCTACACACCTAACTTATCTAGGTATTACTCTCACTCCTGATCTCACTGACATATTCTCTGCTAACTATCCCCCACTATTACGGAAAATTACTAATTATCTAAAACAATGGTCTACTCTCCCAATATCATGGATAGGCAAAATAAATGTCATAAAAATGACTATACTTCCAAAAATATTATACTTTTTTTGTGTTTTACCCATTCCAATACCCTCATACTTCTTGAGAAATATTTAACGCAAAACACAAGCATTTATATGGAACTCTCTAAAATCCTGCTTACCCTCACACATTCTATATCTCCCAAGATTGAAAGGTGGACTAGGCTTTCCCAATTTTACCACCTATTTCCATGCCGCAAAAATAGCGAATATCCCCAAATATCATACAAAACATGAAATCCCTCTTTGGGTAGCAATTGAAACAATTGATAGTAACCCAACATCCTTACCTAATCTAATATGGTCTACCTCTACTGACCATAAAGTAATTGAAAATAAAATAACCAAACATACAATTACCATTTGGGATAAATTTAAAATAACCAAAGGTTTTCAATCTCCACATACACCTTTTAATATCATTTATCAGAAACCCCAAATTTTACCCAGCCCACACATACCCTAATACTTTCAAAAAATTGACTTCTGCTGGCCTAACACAATTAGCTGATTTTTTAACATTAACCTCATTCAAAACATTCCCTGAAATCTGTGAACATCACAAACTCTAGGCTTCTGAACTCTTTCGCTACTTACAAATCAAAAAAACTTTGAATCTTATTTACATGATACTAATCAATTAAGTTATATGTTGCAATTCGAGCGTATATGTAAACAGGACCCTCATACCAAAGGTCTTATTTCAATGTTATATAATCATCTGATCACTACTTCTGACTCAAAGCTACCTTCATATGTGGAAAAATGGGAGAAAGAACTTGGAACTAAAATCGACATTTCCGACTGGAATAAAGTCTGGACCAATACAAAAATGTCTTCTCAAAATATAATTGCTTTGGAAACAAACTATAAAATAATCAAGCACTGGTACTTGGTTCCTGTTAAAATTGCAAAATATGCTCCTCAATGCTCCCCATTCTGTTTTCGTGGCTGTGGTGGTCTGGGAATGCACTTGCATACATTCTGGGATTGTCCGATTGAAAAAAAGTTCTGGAATTAAATTTTCCTCATGGTATCTAAAATATTTAAGATAGCTATCATTCCAGACACGCCTATTGCACTTTTAAATATAAAACCAGTTCATATTTCTTACACTCAATTTAGGCTCTTTCTCCAGATCACCACAGCCGCAAAGCAAACGATTGCCAAAGCTTGGAAAACCAATACATTAATGAACTCTGAAGCTAAAAACAGAATAAACCAAGCAATGATCCTTTCCAAATCAGAAGCCATAACCAACGATACTATACAAAATTTTGAGAAAATATGGAATCCTTGGATGACGTATTTTCTTCCTACGATCCCTGACAATTCCCTATTAAGACCTTGATATACAATAATACTATAATATTATACAACAATATGAGTGGAAATAAGTACTAAACATGAACATTTATCTTCTGTACTAACTTAATATTCTTATGTAGCGGGTATTTGAATTTAGGGGAAGCATCTGGGTGGTAGTGTAACCCAAATGCACTGATTGCTAGGGGATCTGAGGCCCTTTTATGGTTCTTGGAGGACTCTGGTGGTGTGAGGTTCCCTGGGCCTATAGGTGGCGTTGTTGCCGGGGGCCGGAGGTGAACTTACACCGCAAGACTGTGCCTTTTTGTCCTCCCCTGGAGCTGGTACAGCGGGGCGGGGAACCCACTGTGGCACGAAGGGAGAGGAGATAAAAGGGGCGGACGTCCTTACCACGGGGTTCAGAGTTGAAGTCGGAGGACGCGGCCGCACCCAGGCACCTTCAGCTTGGGTGCTGGCGTTCCGGCGCTCCGGGCCCAGGTGCCCTTGACCTGGCCGGAGCGGAGATGAAGTCCATCTCAGGCACCTTTAGCCTGGGGTGAGGTACTATGGCGGAAACCTGGGGCTCAGTACCTTCGACTGAGTTCCACGAGGGTGGAGGAATCCGAGGGGGCCCTAACTCCTTGGGTGCCTGTGTCTGAGTTCGTGAGCTCTGGTGTGCAGAACTTCTCTGGAGAGTCCGGCGCAGCATCGCTGGTGACAGAGAGGCCTCCGGTATCTCTCTTGGACGGATATCCTTCCCCTGACAGGGACCGTGCCAGCGAAGGTAATTCACGTTCTATTTCACATAGTCAGTGGCAGTGACTATTCGCCACTGGGTGATACCACAGTGGTTGGCAAGAGAAGGGAAAGGATTGTGCCTCGACCTATTCCCATTAAGACCAAGTTGTTGCAAAATAATCCAACTTAACCGTACTGTGTGTTTATTCGCCGAGAAGAATAAAACTGTGTTGGACCTATTCACTGTGTGGAACTCTGGTTACTAGGAGCAAAGGAGTCAGGGACGAAGTATAGGACTTGACTCTAGGACACCTACACAAAGCCCGATCTTTCTGGCCTTCACCTTTTCACTATGGAGGACATGGGCCGTGGTGTGTCTCATCCCTCCCCCCAGCACTAACACCCCTAGACAAAGAAAGACAAGCCGAGAATGAGAAGGGGTGAGAGGGCTGAGGTCGCTACACTTACAAAATAGATGCTCCGGAGAACTTACTTACCCTAGACTCTTTTCTCTCTCTTACCTTCATTCTTTCCCTTTTACTATTACTCTGTCCTTTTTTTCCTATTTCCCTATTTTTTGTATTACCATATTTAAATGGTAATGTATTATACATAAATACTATATTTAGTTATTACTTACAATAATTATACATATTTGAAGTTTTTATTGAATTAGTTGCTTTCCAATTAGCTTTCTTTCCATAGTGACTATATATTAATTGAATATGCCTGTAACTAAGTGTATTAGCACATATTTACATATTACATTTTTCAATTGTTTATATTAACTTAACATTTCATTTTCGAGTTGATTACCTGTTTATGTAAAATATCTAATCTTCAGATATGTATAATTCCATCCAATTTATTATCATATACTTAACTAATATTACCATTTGTTGTAACTATTGTGAGGGGGTTAACTCAGCAGAGGGTGTGTGTGACCCCCTGGATGGGTTCACCACACAAAAACAGGCACAGCAGACAGAGTTGTAGGTGAAAAAACAAAAAGGTGCGATTTATTTAAACTATATACAGTGAAAAATATAACAGCAAAACAAAAGAAACATGAAAATAAATCCTGGTCAGCTTGACCGCTTACTACACACGCAGTTTCCCTGTCTAACAACTAGGTGCAGCCTTGTGCTGCCCCAGCCCCTATCTCCCTGTTTTAGAAGTTTTAGCCACACAGGCTTTGTCTCACCGCACAGGACAGAAAGCACACTCCACAGTCTACACAACATAGAACTGGTTCCAGGATGGCGCATCTCCCTTAGCATAATGGGAGTTCTTGTAGAGGCCCTAATGAGCCCACTTACTTCAGCTGGGCTCATTAACCCTTCCCCTGAAGGACTCCCAGCACTCCCCCTAGTGGTATAAATTGGCATAAAGCCTGAATCTGGGACATATATATCTTCCATCCTGGATGCAACCTGGTGATTTTACCTGCCTGCTGTCACACTATTTATTACTAATTGTAACTGTCTTTATTATTTAATATTCAATAAACAAAATTGACAAGAAGAAAAGGACCAGATACCATTCCTTCAGAAATTTATTTGAAAATTTTCTCCCTAACAATCTGTTTAAGCTTATCAACTGACTTTCAGTTACGTACTAAGGAACAACCATACCTTCAAAAATTGTGAGCTGAAAACCTTCAGCAAAACCTTTAAGCAGCACTGCCTTCTCCTTGTTTGGATAAAGGCATAGCCAATAATGCATGTTTTCTGGCCTCACAGGCGTGCAGGCCTTTTGGAAAAATATCCTTTTGTGTGGGGGTAGTCATAGTGGATCTCTTAAAGAATTTGGAGTGTGGATGAGTGCCACCACACAATGAGCACTCGTATTTATACCTGCAAGAAAAATTCCATTTACATTGCGACTCGTTAAAGGCATGACAAATGCAGAAGCAATATTGGGGTTGGTGGTCGGCTGTTTAACAAAATTTGATCATTGAGGCACAATAAGATTCAACCATAATCCTACGTCCTTCATACCCCATTATAAATTGGGGTATGCAGACAACTTTTGACAAGGAGACTCATCATAAAAAAAACAGCCTAAACCGCCAAAACTTCTATATGCTTCCAGAACTATCTCCAAATGTTGTAATAAGCCACTACATTAGGTATTTTTTCACCCATAATACTAGAAAATATGCAAAAGGCATGCAACCAGCAACCATTTTATGGAAGGTTCTGGTAATGGGTCTACGCTGATCTTCCTCTAACCTGTCACCACTCTTCTTTTCCAGCTTCAAAATAAATTCCTTAGAAAATGACAAGATGGCAATATATTTACCCTTCCATATTTTTTTCTTTGACTAGACGTCCTTGGATTTGTGGTGGTATATCTGAATGATGCCTGCAGCTACAGGCATCATTCAGATATCGGCATTTTCAGCCGGCGATTCCCTAAACCATAAGAACAATCATAGCGGCTGTTCTGCTGCTTGATCGTTCTTACGGGCGGTGAAAGGGGACGGCCCCCGCCTCCCGCCGCCCTCCGGTGCTTTTACAGACTCACCTGTGCGATTGGTGAGTCGGAGAACGTATCCCCCGACCCGGATGTTGATGATAGAGATTTCCAGCCGACCAGATGGTCACCGGAGTCTCTATGATCGTCGGAGGCCGGGCGCAATGTTATGACGTCACGCCCGACCTCTGCATTCAAAAAAACAGCGCCGCCTTGGCTGGGAAGCGGTGATCTTTTTTTTTTTATTATTATTTTAGGCTTCCCAGCCTAAAGGTGAGATGTAGGGACTTATTAACCCCATATCTCACTGTAAAGAGGACCGATCATGCCATATTCCTATTACAAGGGATGTTTACATTCCTTGTAATAGGAATAAAAGTGATCAAAATTTAATTATGTTTTTTTTAAAGTGTCAAAATAATTTTTTTTAAAGTAAAATTAACAATAAATCAAATTTTTTTTAAAGTGCACCTGTCCCCGTGTGGTCGCATGCAGAAGCAAGCGCATACGCAAGTCCTGCCCACATATGAAAACGGTGTTCAAACCACACATGTGAGGTGTCACCGCGAACATTGGAGTGAGAGAAATAATTCTAGCCCCAGATATCCTCTGTAACTCAAAACATGTAACCAGTAAAAAATGTTTAAGCATCGCCTATGGGGATTTTCAAATACCGAAGTTTGGCGCCATTCCACGAGCTTGTGCGATTTTGAAGCGTGACATGTTAGGTATTTATTTACTCGTATCTATTATGCAAAAAAAAAAAAAAGTGGGCTAACTTTACTGTTTTATTTTTTTTAAAGCATGAAATTTTTTTTTCCAAAAAAATCGCGTTTGAAAAATTGCTGCGCAAATACCCTGTGAGATAAAAAGTTGCAATGACCGCCATTGTATTCTCTAGGGTCTCTGCTAAAAAAAAATATATATATATATATATATAATGTTTGGGGGTTCTATGTAATTTTCTAGCAAAAAAAATATGATTTGTACATGTAGGAGAGAAATGTCAGAATTGGCCTGGTTGTCAAGTGGTTGTAAACCCTTTACAACCACTTTATGCTACAGGTAAGCTACAGGCTACCCAGAATATCTCCTGTCCCCTGCATGTGCCGATGTCATTGGCACATGCGCACTGGGGCAAACTGAAGCAATGGCACCTATGTGCCGTTGCTTCAGTCCATGTGCGCGGGAGTGAAGTCATCGCTGCTATGGCCAATCACAGCGCCAAAGCCGCGATACCCGGAAGTAACCCCCGGGAGAGATGTCGCCGCCGGAGGGGGGGGATGAGGACTGCTGTGGGGGCTTCGCTCTAAGGTAAGTAATTCATAATGAGCTAGTATGCTATGCATACTAGCTCATTATGCCTTTGTCTTGCAGGACTTTTTTTATATTGGGTTTACAACCACTTTAAACAAGTCTCAGGAACTGAAAAGGAAAAGTTAGTGTTAATTACTGGCACAACTGGATTAGACAGGGTTAAATTGGACCAAACTTGTGCAGAAGAATACTGAATAGCAATATGTTCACTAGCAGGAACCGCTGGTATAGACACAAGGGGGGAGATATGCAGGGGGGAATCAAGCTGAGCTCCAGACCTCCCACTTCTCCTACGGACAGGGGAAAGAGAGAAAGACGGCCTTCTTTTGGGGCTGCATGTACCTTGCTGGATCACAGAGACCTGCTGCTTCCATTTTTTCTGCTTTACCGCCTCTCTCCCAGACATGGCTGTAGAGGTACTCGGACACTCTGGAGGGAGACTCCGCTGTGACCTGCAATGGCGGTGATGGACTGGCTTCTCTTCAGGTAGATTCAGTTGCAGGGGGGGTGGAGGCTGGATGGGCTCAGGCTGACAAACTGTAAGCAGCATATCTTCTTGCTGGCTTGCACACAGGTAGGAGGCTGAGGTTCCCTGTTGCTGTGAGGTATTAACCCCTGTTCCTTCTGTGTTGTGGAATCGTCCCTGAACTGGCTGTCTTGTCCCTCATCAGTCTCCAGGCACCAATGTAGCCATTCTTCCCCACCAGCGCTTTCAGCTTTCTCAAGCAGTCTTCTTATCAGGGTCATCATTTTACAGATGAGCAGGAGATGAGTACTCCCAAGCTTGTAGTGTTGCTGCCGACCACTCTGAGGGAAGACTGCTGAGAGAAGCCCCTTTTATAGGGAATTCCAAGATTCTGGAAAGTCCTGGAAAAAACTAGAAGCTTTCTTAAAAAGGGACAATAGAAATAATAAAGTACAACTGAGGCAGAAGTTGTTGCCGCCTTAAGCATTGGAAAGTACACCTAAAAGGGGCAATATAAAATGCATTAATGCTGAGGCAAAAATGCTGTTGCAGTTTTTTGAACAATAGGAAAGCAGCTGCAAGCCCATGAAAAGTGGACCCAAATGAATTGAGTCTCCCTTTTTACATGAATTTAAATTGGCTTTGTAAATTTAGGGCTTAGGATCAGGCAGAACCTTTTGCTTCCATGATGTCGCTATATTCTTCCTGGCGGCTATTATACAGTGTGTGATAAAAGGGTCATGTTGGCGAGGCCACTGAGTTCAAAAGAAGGAATGTCCATAGCTGGGTTTGGTTGAGTAATTCCTGTTACTGAAGAAATTAAGGAAAGATGAAAGCCCAGAAAGAGGATTTTGGCACAACCACCAATTATGTAATTACATAATGTTTCCCTGGAGCCACAGTCTCTCTAGCATGTCAAGGAGGATGTAGGGTAGATGCTGGTGAGACGAGCAGGGGTGTAATACCACCTAGTCAGTTTTAGGGAAGAGTCCCAATGGGATGAGCAGTTTGAGTTTGTTATTAGAAGACGTGTAGCTCTGCTGCACTATGAGGGAAGCAAGAGATCTTCTTCCCACTTCAGCATGGAGTGGGTTTTAGTCATATTTTGAGAGCAGTTCCAAATGCGGTAAAAGAAGGAAAAGCCTTTGATGTTATTGTTGGTTGTCATTGTAGAATGCCAAAAGCTCCATCAGCAGAGAGTTTAAAATGTATCTGACGTGTAGATATTTAAATAAATCCTGCCTTAGAAGGTCAAACCATTGTTGCAATGCCGAAAAAGTATGTGCCTTTAAATATGTGCCAAATAAAGGGCAGGCCAAAGGATACCCAGTTGCTGATCAATAGATCGGTCGTGAAGGGTTCCAGAGAGTGTATAATTAAAGAGAAGACATCAGAGTTGGTAGACATGGCGTGGCGTCGTTGAACATGGGACCAGACCTTGATTACAGCTTTAAAGTCAAGTAAGGGGTACTCGAAGGTGAGAGGCCAAGAGTTATAGCTCCCATCATTCCCTGGAAAGCATTTCCAATTTCAAACATAGTTTGCTTGCATGCATGCTCAGGTTTTATCCATGGACGGAAACTATCAGAAGTGTAATTGTTCCAGCATAATTGTATAGTAATAGAATTTTAGGTTGGGAATTCTCATGCCGGTCGTGTTTTTTGATCTGTAGAGAAAGTGATTTTTGAAAAGATAAAATGCTTTACCAGTGTAGCGGGGTATTGCTTTTCAACCCCGCAGAGACTACATTACCCAGTAGACATTGGGACACCCAGGGTGAATTGCCCCGTGCAGGGACTGCTGGGGTGGACTTTATAAGAGAAGTCGGAGCGGAAATCTCTCTTTGGACACCGCCCGCCCAGCAAGTGGAACTCCTGTCTGAGTTTGCTGTGAAGTTAGGCCCAAAGCCTGGGCCCTTCTCCAAAGAGCCTTCCGCTCTCTGAGGAACCTGAGGGACGTCACTCCATTGTTGCTGCATCTGGACCGGTTGGGTGAGGGAGCTCCTGCTCAGAGGCAGATACAGTATCCCTGTTACTCTTGTGGATTACAATTTGTTCTTCAAAGTGCACCACCGTTTGCTAGCGAAGATTTCTCTGCAAGACTTTCACTTAGTTCAGTCAGGCCTGACTGGGTAGCGTAAACATTGCGGGGAGGCGCCATCTTGTCCACGAGGGAGAATAGCTGCAGCGGGGACAGTTAGGGTTGCATAGTACTGTATACTTGTCTGCTCATTTAAATACTGTTTTATTGCAGGGCTCTGCACATGACATGTACACTGTTGTTCTTTTGCTTACCCACAAACTTGAGTAAACACATAAGGGTCAAGTATACTGGTGTTGGTGTCATTTACTCAGCAGAAGTGCCGGTTAAATATAGTTTTAACTTATTGCTGTGTGTTCTTGTCAAAGGATTGTGTCATTGTGAGTTGCAGGCCACACAATCCTATCATCCCCTACTAACTGTGCCAAGGGAGGGTAGAGCCGATTGCCAGGGGTTGACAGCGGTGCACTACAGGGCCCAAAATATACCATGCAGCCCTCTTAACTGGGGGTATCGCTATACGTGGGGGCTCGAGTCCGGGATCCCTGTATACTGCACGCTGCAATCAAGCTGGTCAGAAGTACCAGCATGGACCCGCTAGCAATGACACAGTGGTGCGCAGCGGTTGGCGCTGATTCAACCGAGGCGGTAGTTGTTGAACTCCCGGGGGGATCTGGCAAGAAGAAGAGATAAAACAGCTCATAATGTCACTGTCTCCGAGCCAGAAAGCATGGGTGATGGATATAAAGCCAGATATCTCGTGTACATACGCATTAGTGGAATGGAGGGGAGAAGTCCCGGAAGACTTTAGAGGTCAGAACATACGGGCCATAGATAATCAGACATACCGTTTAGTTCATACAAGGGCCGTGAAGAAGGAATCTCCACAGATCTCCCCGCCATCATCCCCACTGCTTTTCCCCAAAGTAGAAAGCTCCCAAGAAGTGATGACCCCGGGGACGCCTCTGGCTGCTATAGGACCGGAATTACTGAATGCTCTGGGAGATTTCGTTACTAAGTGCCAGAAGAGCAATACGGTGCACGTAGAAGCCAGGTACCGGAAGCTCCGGATCTTCTCAGGGAAGCAACCTGTGCCAGTCGGGGAAGAAGACTTCGACACCTGGATTGAGCAGGCAATGCAGGCTGTAGAAGGATGGGAAGCCCTCGAAGCACAGAAGAAGCAGCTTGAGGGGTGCTGCTGCTGAAGCAGTGAAGAATCTTAGGTTCAGCAATGCTGCTTGTACTGCAATGGATTATCTGGCTATGTTGCAGGAGGAATTTGGCCAGCTGGAAAAGGTGACTGAACTGATGTACCAGTTCGAACATACCCTTCAACAGCCTGGAGAAAAATTATCCGAATACGTCCGGAGGCTGAATAGGATGTTGTGCCAAATTGTCCTTAAAAAGGGAATGATGCCTAAAGTCATAGACGCGGCTAGGATGAAGCAGATCCTGAGAGGAGCCTTGCGTTCGGATCCAGTTTGGCTCCACTTGAAGACCTCTGAAGGAGTCATGGATCTGAGTTACCCGGACCTTGTGCGGATCATAAGGGATGAAGAAGCCCTGTTGAAGGACCAACAGGCGGCTGAGAAGACTACTCCCCTCGGTGGGAGTCAGATCAGCAACAGCCACTGAACGGGACTCAGAAGTGGAGACCCTGAAGTCCCAGATGACTCAAGTGCTGGACCTTTTGACCTCTACTGGCTAAGAACTCAGGAGCCAAAGAGCAAGAGGAGACCAGAAATGAACCACGCCAGAGTGTCTCAACTCCAACCTCCCCGCAGGGGAGAAGAGGAACTGTCTGTTTCAACTGTGGAGGAGTCTGCCACTTTGGAAGAGTGTGCCCCAGTCCAAGAAAGAACCGAGGCACTTACCACCAGCCGGCGGAAAATTTCAGAGGGCCCCGGTGAAGGAGTCAGCCGGGCGCCCATTGTTTACAGAAAGCTCCAATCAGATCCTAAAGCCGGAAATGAAGAAAGAAGGGAAACAATGCCCCTCCTAAAATACTCAATACCTCTTGTCAGGAGTTAAAATCTAACAATCTGCAGGAAGTCAGTGCATACCAGGCCCAACAGGGGTTGAGATCCAGAAAGAAATGGAAGAAAAAGAAATCCCCAAAAGGGAAAAGCCCTAAGTACCAAGAAGAAGGCTCCCCAGGAGAGTTTTCCAGCCAAGTTGGTGGGACCCTCCCCTGTGGTCCCTATTCAAGTGGAGGGAGTCTACACAAGGGCCATCCTAGACACGGGAGCCCAAGTGATCCTTTTATACAGAGACTTTTATCAAAAACACCTGAGCCACGTGCCCTTACAGAAGTTGGGAGACTTAGAAATATGGGGAATTGGTACTCAAAGGTTTCCCTACGACGGTTATGTCCCAATCAGGCTGGCCTTCGACCCCTCAGTGACCGGAAGTGGGGAAGTTTGACACCTTGGCAGTAGTCTGCCCCCGCCCACCAGGAGCCAACAAGAGTTCCCTGATTATAGGGACCAACACTGACCTGGTCAGGAGACTACTGGCTCCCCTAGCACAGGAGCAGGGTACTTCAGAAGCCAGGATCCACCCCATGTTGCAGCAGGCCTACCGAAGATTGGTCCTAGAACAGAAGGCCCCGGAAGAGGGGATGGGGAAAGTCTGGACACTGTCCAAAAAGGAGAAAGTGCTGCAGCCTGGCGAGATGACCTGCCTGAAGGCTACTGTGAAGCTCTCATGGAAACAGCCTGGCCCCTTTGTGGTTCTGGAACCAGACCCTCTAGACACCCACCCAGAGTTGGAAGTGATTCCCGAAGTGGTCCCATTAAGGGCTTTGAAGAAGGCGAAGGGCCAGATCCCAGTGAGCCTCAGGAATATCAGTGGTTCCCCTGTGAAGATTCCAGCCCGGATGTTGTTGGGGAAAGTAAACCCTGCTACCCCATTGGCCCTGTCTGACTTAAAGACTGAAAGAGGGGAACCCACCCTGGACAAACTCTGCCTAGAAAACACCATCCTACCACCGGTGTGGAAGGAGAGAGACAAGGCCCAACTGACCAGATGGAGAAGAATTTTCTCAAAGGACAAATTCGACGTAGGGTGTGCAAGGAGTGCCACCCCTAAGATCCGTCTGCAGGAAGACAAACCTTTCCGGGAGAGAGTCCGGCGAGTTCCCCTGGCTGACTTAGAAGACCTGCGTGAACAACTGGCGGAGTTAAAGAGAAATGGAGTTATTCGGGAGTCCAGAAGCCCATATGCCTCCCCTATTGTGGTAGTCAGGAAGAAGAACGGGTCACTAAGACTTTGCATAGACTACAGGACTCTCAATAGGAGGACCATACCCGATCAGTATACTACCCCCAGGATAGAAGATGCCTTACAGAGTCTGTCTGGAGCGAAGTGGTTCAGTGCAATGGACCTGAAGAGTGGGTATTACCATCAGATCCCAATGCATTCATCACCCCAGTGGGATTCTACGAGTTTAACAGGATGCCTCAAGGCCTGTCAGGGCTCCTGCTACTTTCCAGAGACTGATGGAGAAGACAGTGGGGGACATGAATCTTATTGAAGTCCTGATGTACCTAGACAATATCATTGTCTTCGGGAAGACTCTGGAGGAGCAGGAAGAGAGGCTGGAGAAAGTCCTGAAGAGGCTCAGTGAAGAGGGACTCAAACTCTCCAGGGAGAAGTGTCAGTTCTATCAGTCCTCGGTCCACTATCTGTGACACATAGTGTCTGAAGAGGGAGTATCCTACAGACCCTGACAAGCTGGAAGCAGTTACCTCCTAGCCCCGACCAACTACAGTGACTGAGCTCAGATCCTTCCTGGGGTTCTGCTCTTACTACCGCAGATTCGTGGAAGGGTTTGCAAGAATTGCCAGACCTCTGAACGAGCTACTGAAGACAGAAGGAGAGGAGGATGACACTGGGCCCAGGAAGCCCGGGGAGTCCGTGGAAGATCAGTGGACAGAGAAGTGTGAAGAGGCGTTCAAGATGCTGAAGAAAAGTCTGACCACTGCCCTGGTCTTGGCCTATGCTGATACCAAGAGACCATACGAACTACATGTGGATGCCAGCCATGATGGTCTGGGAGGCGTGCTATACCAAGAATATGGAGGACAGTTGAAGCCAGTCGCCTATGTGAGTAGTAGTCTAACACCAGCAGAAAAGAATTATCCCACTCACAAGTTGGAGTTCCTGGCCCTGAAGTGGGCAGTGGTGGACAAGCTCAAAGACTACCTGTATGGAGCTGACTTTACTGTACAGAAAGACAATAACCCACTTACTTATCTTTTCACCACAGCCAAGCTGGATGCTACTGGCCACCGTTGGTTGGTAGCCCTTTCTGGATTTAACTTTAGCCTCAAGTATAGGCCGGGAACCGAGATGCTGATGCGGTGTCCAGAAGGTCCCATACCCCCACTTGCCCAGAGGAAGACTGGACCCAGGTGGCCCCAGATGGGGTGCGGGCTTTGTGTCAGGGAGCACAGATTCAAGCTAGTGGCGGATCCAGGGCAGAAGAGATTGGAGTTTCGGTGGTGGGAGTGCCCAAATGCTATTGTGATGTGACCCAGATGGGCGAAGACAACTTGCCAAAACTGTCCAAGAAGGACCTAAGGCGGAACCAACTGGAAGACCCTTGGGGAAGATTAGCCTTGGAAGCTCTGGAAGATCAGGATCCAGCCAGGCTCTTACAGGATCCCTCAAAAGGAGGCTCGATTAGTCCACAAAGAATGGGACAAGTTACAGGTGCATCAAGGGGTGGTCTACCGAAGGGGCCCCTCTGATGACCTGGAGGATAAGTGGCAGCTGTTTTTGCCGGAAAAACATCAAAAGACTGTCCTAGCTGCCCTACATGACAACCATGGCCACTTGGGAGCCGAAAGAACCTTCCAGCTTGTAAGAAGTAGGTTTTACTGGCCTTATATGCGAGCTGAAGTGGAGGAATATTGTCACTCATGCGCTCGTTGCATTCAGAGGAAGACATTGCCACGTCAAGCTGCCCCAATGGGCCACCTGCAGAGTCAAGGACCCTTAGACTTGGTATGCATTGACTTTCTTTGCCTGGAGCCTGACTTGAGTGGACATTTCACCCGTTATGCCCCGGCCTTTCCAACTAAAGACCAGAAAGCTTCCACTGTAGCCAAAATACTGGTAGAGAAGTACTTTGTGCATTACGGGTTACCTCAACGCCTTCACTCGGATCAAGGGAGAGACTTTGAGAGCCGACTGATCCGAAAGTTGTTAGACTCTTTGGGTATAAAGAAGACTCGTACTACCCCTTATCACCCTCAAGGTGATGCTCAACCAGAAAGATTAAACAGGACTTTACTAAATATGTTGGGGGAAGCACATTAGCTGCCATTGTGCACGCATACAATAGCACGACCAGTGATGCCACAGGGTATTCCCCCTATAGACTTATGTTTGGCAGGGAAGCAAGACTACCCGTAGATCTGGCCTTTGGCATCTCAACAGACCACACATCAGCTGCCTCACACAAGGAATACGTGGACAGGCTGCGGAAGAGCTTAAGGTTGGCCTATGAGATGGCACAATCAACTTCTGACCAGAGGGGAGCCCGGAATAAACAAAACTTTGACCTCAAGGTCCGGATCCAAGGTTTGCAGCCTGGAGACAGAGTGTTGCTGAGAAATCTAGGTGTTCCAGGGAAACACAAGTTGGCAGATAGATGGAAGTCAGAGCACTATGTAATCTACAAGAAGCTGCCTGGCTTACCAGTGTACCAGCTGAAGCCTGAAGGAAGAGAGGGCCCACTAAAGACCTGGCACAGGAACCATCTGCTACCCCTTTCTGAGGCCGTCAGGATGCCTTCAACTCTGGATTCCCTTGACCTACCTTCCACCCCCCATACTCCTAGACCCAACACTAGGTCTCAAACGACTCTACCAAGGGAGGAAGACACTTCTGACCACAGCGAAGAGGAGGATGTAGATCCCAGCTGGCTGTGGCCGTCCCAGACACCTGAACCCCTGATGGTGGATCCTTCATCCCCTGACTTCTCCATAAGTGATACTTTGCATGCAGAAGCTGTTTATCCCATCCAATGTTCCGAGTGATGAGTGGGAAGACGCATTGGAATTTGTCCCAGATGAAGATCCAAGGAACTCTCTGTACCTTCCTGCACCTGAGTCAGATGTCCTGGAAGCAGACAATCCTCCCACACCTGCCTTAGTAGAAATACCTACACTACCGGAGCCAGTAACTCCCAGGGAGCAAAGAGTGAAGAGACTTATCCGCCCTCCTCGGAGGTTGACATACACTCAAATGGGAGAAAGTTCTGGAGGATACTGTGACGACAGCCAGAAGGACAACACCAAAACCTGGCCACTCCACTGTACATTTGGTGGAGGACAACCCCAGCTCGCTCACTGGCACAGATAGGCAGGTCACTTCGGTTAATGTGGCCTGTGGTCAGAGCAACCCCCCATATCAAGTTTGGTGGGAGGTTCCCCTGCCAAGTTCTTTTGCCACCATAAATTGCATTACTGTTAGATAATGTTTGTGTTATCTTTGGGGACCAAAGATTTTAAGTGGGGGGAGTGTGTAGCGGGGTATTGCTTTTCAACCCCGCAGAGACTACATTACCCAATAGACATTGGGACACCCAGGGTGCATTGCCCCGTGCAGGGACTGCTGGGGTGGACTTTATAAGAGAAGGCGGAGCAGAAATCTTTCTCTTTGGACACCGCCCGCCCAGCAAGTGGAGCTCCTGTCTGAGTTTGCTGTGATGTTAGCCCCGAAGCCTGGGCCCTTCTCCAAAGAGCCTTCCGCTCTCTCCGAGGAACCTGAGGGACGTCTCTCCATTGTTGCTGCATCGTTGCCAGGAGGACCGAAGACCCGGATGTCGAGAGACCTGTGTACCTAGACACAGCAGCGGAAGAAACGGACACGACTGGTCCGGTTGGGTGAGAGAGCACCTGCTCAGAGGCCGATACAGTATCCCTGTTATTCTTGTGGATTACAATTTGTTCTTCAAAGTGCACCACCGTTTGCTAGCAAAGATTTCTCTGCAAGACTTTCATTTAGTTCAGTCAGGCCTGACTGGGTAGCGTAGACATTGCGGGGCGCCATCTTGTCCACGAGGGAGAATAGCTGCAGCGGGGACAGTTAGGGTTGCATAGTACTGTATACTTGTCTGCTCATTTAAATACTGTTTTATTGCAGGGCTTTGCACATGACATGTACACTGTTGTTCTTTTGCTTACCCACAAACTTGAGTAAACACATAAGGGTCAAGTATACTGGTGTTGGTGCCATTTACTTAGCAGAAGTACCGGTTCAATATAGTTTTAACTTATTGCTGTGTGTTCTTGTCATAGGATTGTGTCACCGTGAGTTGCAGGCCACACAATCCTATCATCCCCTACTAACTGCGCCAAGGGAGGGTAGAGCCGATTGCCAGGGGTTGACAGCGGTGCACTATAGGGCCCAAAATATACCAGCAGCCCTCTTAACTGGGGGTATCGCTATACCAATGACATTTTTTAAATGGTAAAATCAATAAAAAGTGGGTACTCGCAAAATGCAACTCTCAATGAGCCGTAAATTTACACAGAATGGAAACTTGTGCTAAATCACATCAGGGGTAAAATCTAACGTGTTCTGGGGTTTCACCCCCTTCCTCAGAGCTAGGCATCCACCTAATCTTGGAATACTGATGCCCCTGTTGCCCTTTACTACAGAAGATCTCTTAGCGCTGGAAGTGACTGTCTTTTTTAGTGTGATTTTTAAACCTAGGTCTCTTCCTGCCCAGATGTATGACTTAAAAGTAGATAGGAAGCAGAGAGGGGGATAGAAAGGGTCCTAAAATATAGAACAGTCGGTAGTAAAAGCATTTTTTGGAGGGCAGTTCTTCCTGCCTAGGAAATTTGGAATTTCGCAAGATCGTGAGTTTGCTTAATGTTCTGTTACAGCTGTTATGCAACAGAACATTATGATTATGCTGGCATAAGGTTAACCTCAGGCTGATCCTGTGATTTTATCAGTCTCAGCTAGGGATGAGGCAAACACCCCCCGGTTCGGTTTGCATGCGAACGGACCGAAAGTTCGCGCAAACTTTTGAACACCGTTAAAGTCTCTGACTCGAACGTGAGAAATCAAAAGTGCGAGTTTTAAAGGCTAATATGCAAGTTATTGTCATAAAAAGGGTTTGGGGACCCGGGTCCTGCCCCAGGGGACATGTATCAATGCAAAAAAAAGTTTAAAAACAGAAGTTATTTCGGGAGCAGTGATTTTAATGATGCTTAAAGTGAAAAAATAAAAGTGAAATATTCCTTTAAATATCGTACCTGGGGGGGTGTCTATAGTATGCCTGTGAAGTGGCATGTGTTTTCTGTGTTTAGAACAGTCCCTGCACAAAATGAAATTCTAAAAGGAATAAAAGTCATTTAAAACTGCTTGCGGTTGTAATGTAATCCCGTCAATATGGATGAAAATCATTGAGAAAAACGGCACGGGCAAACCCCCTACCAGCCCATTACCATTACCATGCCCTTTGGGTCTTGTATGGATATTAAGGCCCCGCACCCAAATTTAAAAAAAATAAGGCGTGGGGCCCCCAGGCCCTATATACTCTGAACAGCAGTATACAGGCGGTCCAAACAAGACCGGAACTGTAGGTTTGTTCTTAAGTTGAATCTGTTTGTAATTTGGAACAGGTACATTTTGTAAGTGTAGCTCCAGCCAAAAAATAAATTTTTATGATTTTTGGATAACATAGGGAAGGGTTATCACCCCTGTAACGTTTGTTTTGCTGTCTGTGCCCCTGTTCAGAAGATTTCAGCTCATTTTCTGTCCCAATGACAATTGGATTTTGAAAATTTGGGGTTATTAGGGAAACAAGGATTGGTGATAAAGCATCAGTGGAGACACCTTTTTCCCCATATTAACTCTTACAGGAGAGAATTTCCCTTCCTAGGGGTAGATTTCCTCTCACTTCCTGTTGTCTACCTCCGTTTGTAAGTAGGAGTCATTTGTAAGTCGGATGTTTGAAAGTATGGGGCCGCCTGTATATACTATACGGCTTGCCCTATATAATTGGGCCTTAGGTGTTGGTGGTACCAGAACACTGTAAGCCCTCAGTTACTCTTGGTGGGCGCAGGAACGGGCCCTGCTGTGAAATTTTAGATCAAAAATTGTAATTACACGCCCCTGTTAAACAGGGTCAGAAAAATTGCCTTAGGCACTGGTGCCACAACACTGCAACCCCTCACAGATACTCTATTTGAGCACAGGAATGAGCCCTGCTACAAAATATTGCAGCAAAAATTTTAATTATACACGCTCCTGTTAAACAGGGGCAGAAAAATTGGGCTTTAGGCACTGGTGGTGGTGCCCAGAACCAAAAATGTTATTAGAAGCGATCAACATGAACATTGAGGAGGAATAAGATAGTCACTCAGCATAACAGGATAGTCACTCAGAATTAGCATAGGCAGTCTTGAAGGGATCTCACATTCAAAAAAAATAATATTCGGTTACATCAGCATAAGGTGCTTGGTAGCTGGTGATCCAAGACTGATTCATTTTTATGAAGGTGAGACGATCAGCCGAGTCGGTGGACAGGCGCACTCTGTGATCGGTTACAAAGCCTCCAGCAGCATTGAATGTGCGTTCCGAAAGAACGCTGGATGCAGGACAGGCCAGTAGCTCAATTGCATACTGTGCAAGCTCTGGCCAGTGATCCATCCTCAAGACCCAGTAACCCAGAGGATTTTCGGTTGGAATGGTCTCCAAGTCTGACCTTGCCCCTAGGTATTCCTGCACCATGTAAATCAGACGCTGGCGATGGTTGCTGGAACCGATCATACCTTGGGACTGCGGACTAAAAAATTGTCTGAACGCATCGGTCAGACAGCCACCTTCTCCACCGCTCCTTCTGAGACTGACCGAAGCCCCAGCAACACGTTGTCCAGGACCAGGAATTTGTAACCTCCCAGGCTCTGGAAACGCGTTGCACAAACCTTTCTGCAAAGCCTCCCGAAGATGTTTCATCCTCTGCTCCCTCTGCAAAGGCTGGATAAGATCCGGAACCTTACCCTTGTAACGTGGATCAAGGAGGGTTGCCAGCCAGTAATGATCCCTCTCCATGATACCACGAATCCGAGGGTCCTTTCGCAGGATTTGCATGATCAGGGAGGCCATGCAGCGTAGGTTTGCTGAGGCATTCGGTCCGGAGTCCTCTGGGTCACCAAGGACGACATGATCCGCAGCCACCTCCCAGCCACGTACAAGTCCACGGGTTTCTGGGGCTGTAAACGATCCCTTGAAGACTGCTGCTGATGCTGAGTGCTAGGCTCCACCTCCATGCTGACACAATCCTCCTCTTCCTGTGAGATCGGCGGGCCCGCAGGAACACTTTCTGGATAAAGGGGGCCCTGAGAGGTAAGGAAGTCCTCCTCTTCCTCCCTCTGTTCTGCCTCAAGTGCCCTGTCCATTATTCCACGCAGCGTGTGCTCCAACAGGTAGACAAGAGGGACAGTATCACTGATGCATGCACTGTCACTGCTCACCATCCTCTTGGCCTCCTCAAAATGGTGACAGGACAGTGCATGCATTCTTAATCATGAGCCACTGGCGTGGCGAAAAAAAGCCAAGCTCCCCTGACCCTTTCCTGGTGCCATAGTCGCACAGGTACTCATTGATGGCCCTCTGCTGCATGTGTAGCTGCTGCAGCATGGCCAACGTTGAGTTCCACCTGGTGGGCATGTCACAGATTAGGCGGTTCTTGGGCAGGTTGTATTCCTTTTTGGAGGTCAGCCAGCTGAGCTCTGGCATTATATGACCGGCGGAAATGCACAAGACTTTCCTGGCCTGCCTCAGGAGATGTAAGCCCGGGTACCGGCACAAGAACCGCTGCACCACCAAATTAAGAACGTGAGCCAAACAGGGCACATGGGTCAAGTGTCCCTGTCGGAGGGCAGAGAGGAGGTTGGTGCCATTGTCGCAAACCACCATTCCTGGCTGAAGCTGGCGTGGCGTCAACCACCTCTGAGCCTGCCCCTGCAGAGCTGACAGAATCTCTGCCCCAGTGTGGCTCCTGTCCCCTAAGCACACCAGCTCATGCACCGCATGGCATCTTTTTGCCTGAGTGCTTGCGTAGCCACTTGAACGCCTACGGAGCACTGCTGTTTCCGAGGACAAATCTATAGAGGAAGAGGCCATGGAGGAAGAAGAAGAGTACACCTTCATTCCTCCCAGTGCAGGTTTCTGAGAACTGAAGGTATAGTGGGGTTGGAGATCCCAGCTGATGAGGAGCAAGGAGAGGTCCGCATTGTTCTTTGGTGTGGGTCTTTTAAGTAGTGTTGCCAACGGGCTGCATGGGAGGTCGACATATGTCTGATCAAGCATGTGATGCCCAAGCGGCTGCTGTTTTGGCCACGCTTGATACACTTCAGACATATGTTGCAAACAGCAACGGTGCAATCTGCTGCACACGTCTAAAAAAAAAGGCCCACACCGAAGAACTTTTGGAAAAACGCGCAGAGTAAGCAGCGCCCTGCACATGCGGAGCTCTGCGGTGTGATGCAGTCGGTTGGCTGCCCTTAAGCTGGCCCCCGGAGGGCATCCTGCCTCGTTGGAGATATGCCTCCTCCTTCTCTCTCCTATCAGGCACCCCCGTAGAGTCGAAACAAATGAGTCCACATAAACGTCCTTTCAAATATCCTTAAAGTGAAGTGTGTGACCATGAAGATCATCAGCTTTAAAGTGAAATATTGAAACCGGACATGTAACCGTGAAGATCATCAGCATATAACTTCTGGTGAAGCAGTAAGGTGGAATACTCTTACCGGAACTGATGGATCTGCTTATCAGGCAGATCATAAGGGCATGTATAATCCTAATGGCCGATCACATCTGCTTCTCTGAAGACTCCAGACAGACCAAATGGATCTCAGAAGACTGCTCCTTGTATCCCAACCTCCAGGGAGACTCTGGATTCGCCGGATATTCCCAAGTGGTGTAGAAAGCGACTTCCAATAAAATAATCCTGATCAGGATTGGGAGATGGCAAAAAAGTGGAAGGAACTCCAAAAGGCAACTCAATCAACCCCACTTGAAAGAAAGAAGATGAAGGAAGTGCTCCAAGTGCAGGTCAAATGAGGGTTTATTAAAACCAACAAATATAAAAGTGATCACAATACATACAAAAGTTTAAAAAGGGGCAATAAGTGGTGTGGGGAACCAGCCCGATGCATTTCGTACAATAGTACTTGAACAGGGGCATCAACCAGCTCCCACAAATTGCCAAACTTTTATACCCAACATTTCAAACCTAACTGGATTCTGACCAATCCAAAAGATTCCTATACTGACATGGGATTGGACGGGAAACGCCGCCTGATCAATACAGGCGGATACCTCCTATCTTCGACCAATCCGAGAGTCACTGAGGAAATTCTTCCGGGGTCAACCGGAAGTGTACTCAGCAATAGCCTACTGAAGACTCAGAAATCACCCGCGAAAAGACAGGAGGCAGGGAGAAATGCGGTGATAACCACCCACATGTCTGCCTCTCTCTTCTCATTGGGCAAAAAAGAGCCTACTATTAGGGAGGGGCATCGACTGTCTCCACCAACAGTCGCACTCCTCCAATGCTCCCCATAAGAAAAAGAAGCTCCATAGATGCTACCATAGTACACAAAACGAGGCGCGGCGCACCAAAACATCCGTTCCGGATGAACGGAACCTGGCGTGTCACGACCCCGCTAACCTCCAATGGCACACATGGGATCTGCTGAGCGTGCTGAACCCTGCCGGGCGGCGAGTGACATCCCGGCGCACAAACAACGCCGCCAGTGTCATGCAGCTCCACGGCAATGGACGGAGCGCAGGCGCAAACCAAAACACTAGCAGTGAATGGGACTCAACCACCCATACACGCCAATAGTGAGTAGCGTAATCAGCGCCATCTTGTGGAAGGAAAAGAGTCTAAAACATCCTTTCATGAAAAAGACTTCCACTAAGATAAAAAGGATCTGACTTACACTAACCACTACTGATGTATAAAAAAAATAATAATGATAAAAACAAACAAAAACATAAAAAGGGAAGGGGGAAACAGAAAGATACACATGAATCCAAAACCTTGCCTCTAAAAGGCCACGTAAATCTTATAGGAATGTAGAAGTAATAAGAATCTGGAGGGGAATCATGCCAAGTTGATAAAGGAATTGATATCCCACTCCACATTCATATCAAAGGGCGCATAAGTACGGAGTTCATACATCCAATATGTTTCAAGCCGGGATACCCCACGAATCTGGGACTCTCCCCTCCAATGAGAAACAAATTTGTCTATGGCCAAAAATTGGGTCCCCCTAGGGTCACGGTCATGATGTTCAAGATAGGGACGTGGAACGCTGTGATTGGTCTTACCACTTTTGATGCCAGATATGTGCTCGTTCACTTGAATGCTGAAAGTCCTAATTGTTCGCCCAACATACTGCTTCTATCCTTTCTCAATGAATCTACCTTTCAGGATAGCTGCCTGTGTGGCAAAGTCCTCCACCCTAGTACAGTTCCTCCGCAATCGGAGAAACTGACTGCGTGGCACCGACTTCAACCACTGGGGATGGTGGCAGCTATCCACAGGAATGTATCCATTATGATCAGTAGATTTGAAATAGGTGAAAAATTCCAACTGCTGGTCTGCAACCCTGATTTCAAGATCCAAGAAATGAAAAGATGTATGGCTAGCCTCATGGCTCAGCCGTATGCCCCTATCATTAGAGTTGAGTGAAGAAATGAAGTTGTCCAAGGATACTTGGTCGCCCTTCCATAGGAAGCGGATGTCGTCTATGTACCTGGCCCAAAAGACCAGCTCCGGTCTCCTATGAGCATAGACAACATCCTCTTCCCATTTGGCCATGAATAGGTTGGCCAAACTGGGGGCAAACTTAGCCCTCATTGCCACTCCCTTGGTCTGCAGATAAAAACTGTTCTGGAACCAGAAATAGTTATGGGTGGTGGCGAATCTAAGAAGCTGCATGATAAAGTCCTGCTGGATAATGGACAAAGTGGTACTTTGTGATATAAAGTACTCCACTGCTTCCAAGCCCAGATCATGGGGTATGGATGTGTAAAGTTCAGCCACATCTGCCGTGACCAAAATCATGCCATCCTGAAAATTTACTGATTGTAACCGTCTGATAGTATCTCCTGTATCTTTCAAATAGGAGGGCATGAGTCTGACCAATGGTTGGAGGTGGAAGTCCACATATTTCCCTATCCTCGCAGTGACCGAATTGATCCCACTAACTATAGGGAGGCCAGGGGGGTTCATCGGGTCCTTGTGGACCTTGGGAAGATAGTAGAGGGCCGGAATCCTTGGTGCCACAGGTACAAGAAAACATCTTTCTTTTTTGTCCAATATTGACAGTGAAAAACCTTCATCCAGCAACTCTACAGGGGCCTTCTTATACCTAGATGTAGGGTCCATATGAATCAGAGTATAAGTATCCGAATCACTAAGGATTCTAGTAATTTCTTTGACATAATCTGCCTTGTCCAGCATGACAATGGCGCCACCCTTGTCGGCTGGACGAATGATCAGATCTTTTTGTTAACAGAATTGTTTTAGTCCTATCTTAATTTTGGGATTCATGTGCATCTTTCTGCTAGGTAGTTTCTCCAAATCCTGTAGAACCAGGTTACGGAAAACATTAATGGCTGGGGTCACAAAACCTGGGGGATTAAATAAAGAAGGATTGGCTAACCCCGTGTGTACACTTGTGTCCGAAGTTGTAGGAACAATAGGCGTTACTTTCGAAGGGTTCAGGAAATGTCTCTGAATATTGAGCTTACGGATAAACTTATGGACGTTGATAAATGTGGAAAACTTCATAGTCCTGGGAGGGACATATTTCAATCCTTTATCTAGAACAAGCTTTTCTTTGTCCGTTAAGCTAACCGAACTCAAATTAAAGACACCTGAGACAATCAAGTTATTGGTCTTTTTGCTCTGGACCCTCTGCCCGCCTCGGACACCTCTTTTCCTTCTGGACTTCCCGGGTATTTTTGGATAGCCCTGTGAAAACCCAAAGGATATGGAGGACCAGCAGAATGCTGGTTGTAATTATATGGAGACCGAGTGAGCAAATCTTCTCTCTCCCGGTCCCCATAAGAATTATAATAACCATCCTTCCGATCATTTTCATAAAGGGGAAAAGATCTATCATAAGGACGTGTGGGAGTCCCATATTGGTTTTCATGCCCACTATGACGATAATCATCAAGGTAGTCATGCCAACCACTAGTTGGTCTCCTAAGACTCTCATAGTAATGAGGATCCCTGAAACGTCCATGTTGAATGCTGAGGATCATTTGAATTCCCCTGTTGGGGACCCCTTCCCCTACTCCTAGGTCCCCCCCCCCTAGTCTGAGGGGGATAGGCCCCACGTGCGTTAGGAATCTGTGGTCTAGATCTAGATTCAGCATTCGTAAGGGGTCCACTCCTGGGAGGCTGCAAGCTCCCCGAGGACCGTACAGGGAGACTCTTAGCCACAGGCTCAAACGTGAGTGTCCTGTCGATGGTCGGTTGTGTAACCTACACCTCTGAGTTCTCATTTCCAGAGGACAAAGACGTTAAAATTTTCTTTTGCCAGCTGAAAACAAGATTGGACTTATAATAAGTAATATCCCTATTGTACTTTTTTTGTTTTTTGAGTCTCTGCTCCTTCTCTTCTTTCTCCATGTGATTTTTCAAACCTGTTGAAAGAGAGGTGTACTCTAGGGAAGCTTTATAAGGAGTCAATTTCTCTTTTAAGTCTTTAACCACTTCAATACCATGCACTTATACAGCTTCCTGCCCAAGCCAATTTTGAGCTTTCAGCACTGTCACAATTTGAATGACAATTGCGCGGTCATGCTACACTGTACCCAAAGAAATTTTTTATCATTTTGTTCCCACAAATAGAGCTTTCTTTCGGTGGTATTTGATCGCCTCTGCGATTTTTTATTTTTTGCACAACAAATTAAAAAAGAGCGAAAATTTTAAAAAAAACTAAGTTTTTCTTTGTTTCTGTTAATTTTTTTTGTAAATAAGTACCTTTTCTACTTCAAATGACGGGCACTGATAAGGCGACACTGATGGGCACCGATGAGGTGGCACCAATGAGTTGGCACTGATGAGGTGGCACTGATGGGCACTGATGATGGGCACTGATAGGCGGCACTGATGGGTGGCACTGGTATGCAGCACTGATTGGCACTCATAGGCGGCACTGATGGGCACTTATAGGCGGCACAGATGGGCACTTATAGGCGGCACTGATAGGTGGCATGGACGGGCACTGATAGGTGGGCACTGATAGGTGGCACTGATGGACACTAGTAGGTGGCATTGGTGGCACTGGTGCCCAGCAATGCCAGCCACCACACATTGTGAAAGTGCCAGTCAGTGCCCATTTGTGGGCACTGATTGGCATATTTTTTTGTTATGTTTTTATTTTATTTTTATTGTTTTACTACATGTGGATGGCCATGGGGGCCATCCACATGATTGGGGCTTCCCTGGTGGTCCTGGGGGGCTTCCCTGGTGGTCTAGTGTGGGTATCCGAGGGGGGGCTGCGCTGATAAACAATCAGCGCGAACCCCCCTGTCAGGAGAGCCGCCGATCGGCTCTCCTCTACTCGCGTCTGTCAGACGCAAGTGAGGAAGAGCCGATCAACGGCTCTTCCTGTTTACATTGTGATCAGCCGTGATTCGACACGGCTGATCACGTGGTAAAAAGCCTCCGACGGAGGCTTTTTACCGAGATCAGTGTAGCGGTGGGTCAGACTGACCCACCGCTCCACCGATCGCCGCGATGCGCGCCCCCCCGGGCACGCGGCGGCTGTTATCCCGCAGGACGTCATATGACGTCCAGTGTGGATAACTGACCCACTTCCCGGACGTCAATCTGCTATTGACGGGCGGGAAGTGGTTAATCTCCTTATCTATAAGTGTCAATCTCAGTTGCTTTTTCTCCACCAAAAAAACTAAAAGCTTGACACCTACTTCATTAAAATAGCGAAACCAAGAATCTATGTCGGACTCTCCTTGCTGTGGATAAACATCCCAGCGAGGGCCCTTGGAACAATATTCTCTTTGATGTACTGCTCCAAAAAGGCTGTATGCCACTGGAGGTGCAATTCCGTGGTCATCAAATTTTTGAGTCTGAGAAACATGCCACTTATCTCAGTGTCAGGTCCGGTGGCAGTAAAAACACCCTCTATATTAAATGACCTAGATCAGTGATGGCGAACCTTGGCACCCCAGATGTTTTGGAACTACATTTCCCATGATGCTCATGTTCTCTGCAGTGTAGTTGAGCATCATGGGAAATGTAGTTCCAAAACATCTGGGGTGCCAAGGTTTGCCATCACTGACCTAGTCCATATTAACACAATATAAAAAAGTGAAAAAAACAGCAGCAATATAAAAAAGGTCAAAATGTGAATGGAAGTAAAGGAAAAATATTGCGCTAGTAGGCTCTTTTTTGCCCAATGAGGAAAGAGAGGCGGACATGTGGGTGGTTATCACCGCATGTCGCCCCGCCTGTCTTTTCTGAGTCTTCAATAGGCTATTGCTGAGTACACTTCCGGTTGACCCCGGAAGAATTTCCTCAGTGACTCTCGGATTGGTCGAAGATCGGAGGTCTCCGCCTGTATTGATCAGGCGGAGTTTCCCGTCCAATCCCATGTCAGTATAGGAATCTTTTGGATTGGTCAGAATCCAGTTAGGTTTGAAATGTTGGGTATAAATGTTTAGCAATTTGTGGGAGCAGGTTGATGCCCCTGTTGAAGTACTATTGTACGAAATGCGTTCGGCTGGTTCACTTCTCCACATATTGCCCCTTTTTAAAATTTTGTATGTATTGTGATCACTTTTATATTTGTTGCTTTTAATAAACCCTCATTTGACCTGCACTTGGAGCACCTCCTTCATCTTCTTTCTTTCATGTGGGGTTGATTGAGTTGCCTTTTGGAGTTCCTTCCACTTTTTTGCCATCTCCCAATCCTGATCAGGATTATTTTATTGGAAGTCGCTTTCTACACCACTTGGGAATATCCGGCGAATCCAGTGTCTCCCTCGAGGTTGGGATACAAGGAGCAGTCTTCTGAGATACGTTTGGTCTGTCTGGAGTCTTCAGAGAAGCAGATGTGATCGGCCATTAGGATTCTACGCCTTTACGATCTGCCTGATAAGCAGATGCATCAGTTTCGGTAAGAGTATTCCACCTTACTGCTTCACCAGAAGTTATATGCTGATGATCTTCATGGTTAAATGTCCGGTTTCAATATTTCACTTTAAAGCTGATGAACTTCATGGTCACACACTTCACTTATTTGAAAGGACGTTTATGTGGACTCATTTGTTTGTTTCACTTTTGTTGCACTTTGAGTCTTGTCCCAATTAGTTGCATTGGGTCTTTTTTTCATTTAGCGCTGCATTTCCATTCACATTCCATTTATATATTTGTCACATTTTATGCAGCTGCTCTTCGTTTTTTCACAATTTTTTTCTGGTCCATTTAGACCTTTTTTCCTTTACTTCCACCCACGTAGAGTCAGTGACCTCATTATCCCCTCCCTCCTCATCACTGGAGCAAACCTGGCAGTATGCTGCAGCTGGGGGAACATGACTGCCAGTTTGTTGTCCTTCTTGGGCACCCCCTCTCTCTGGGCTCACGTTACTGCCTTCCTCAAGCTGGGTACCATCATCGGAGCCTTCAAAATGCTGCGCATCCTCCTGCAGCATGTACCCAACATTGTGGTCGAACAGTTCGGGGGACTCCTCTGTGCATGATGGTGGGGCTAGGGAAGGAGTAACTGATGACCTGGAGCCAATGGAATAGGCCGCTTTGGCAGCTGCATTGGCAGCCAAAGTATTTTGAGCTTGGGTGACAGAGGATAAGGAGGATGAGGGGGACGGCTTTGTCATCCACTCTACCAACTCTTCTGCATTTTGTGGCCACACACCGATTAGGGTCCAACTCTTGTTTTATTGTCACACTCACAATCAAACCAGTTCTTTACCAGCCAACTGGTTGAGACCCAATAACAGTTCAATACGGTGGAGAGAGCAGGTCGAGGCACTATCCTGGTTGTACGCTAAACCACTGTGGTTTCACCAGCGGTTACTATAGCCATTGGCTAGAGAGAGAACTTAGAACTTGTGAGTCTCTACCAGCGACTCAAGAGAATGTAGATAGGAGTACCTTCGCTGCGTTGTGGCCCCTGTCAGGGGGAGATGTCCCTCCAAGGGAGTTACCGGAGGCCCATCAGTCACCGGGTTGATGCTGCTCCGGACTCTCCGGACGGGTGACCTCTCCAGCCTCCTCACCTCAGACATGGGCCCCATCCACCCTCGCGGGACCCAGTCGAAGTCACCGGGCCCTAGGCCTCCGGTTTAGTACCTCACCCCAGGCTGAAGGTGCCTGGGATGGACGCCAACTCCGCTCCGGCCAGGCCTAGGGCAACTGGGCCGGAACGCCCACACCCAGGCCTAAGGTGCCTGGGCGCGTGATGAAGAAGATCCCCAAGACCTCGTGGCAAGCGCGTCTCCCCCTCTTATCTCCTCCATTGACGTCACGGCAGGTTCCCCGCCCTCGCTGTACCATCTCCGGAAAGGGACAAAAGGGACAGCACTGCGGCAGCAAATCTACCTTGAGCCTGCGGGTACCTCGCCACCCACAGGCCAAGGAGAATAATGCACCACCCCAGTCCTCCACGAACACAAATGGTCCAAATCCTCTCATGATTTACACACCTGGGTCATACTATTACCCAGGTGTATCCCACCTAAATTTAGAGACCCCGCTACACACTCCCCCTTTTGATTTGATGCTGGTCCACAGCGTCTGGTGCAAACCCATGTCTCCCATGGAGTGGTGACATAAGCCTGACCCCAGAGGCTATCCCTCAAAATTTGAATCCTAATTGTGCCAAGACCTGCTCAAGGGAAGGGGACATAAAACAATAAACTTTTCTTCATAAAATCCTCTAAGCATGTACACATATACAATCCCTCCCATCACTGTCTAAGAACCACCCCATACTCAGCAGTCTTGACAGATGGATCTCCTGCAGAAGGGAAACAAAAAAAAACACAACATCCTAACATTTTGTGTTAGTTTGGAATGAATGGGTCTATCAGCCGAGAGACCCAGTCGCTCCAACGAGTAAAGTGATGAAAGTGTAAAAAAAACAACGGCTGGACTTCTCCCTCTTCTCGCTCTTCCGCAATGGGCCTTTCCAGTCTTAGGGAAATTTCCACAACTTTGAGCAGGGATGCACTTTGGCCGACCCGCTCGGAACTCCTCCGGGCAACTCCCTCTCTCTCCCTCTCTCCCCCTCTCTCTCTCTCTCTCTCTCTCCCTCCCCCTCTCCCTCCCCCTCTCCCTCTCCCTCTCTCTCTCCCCCTCTCCCCCCCTCTCTCTCCCCCCCTCTCTCTCCCCCTCTCCCCTCTCTCTCTCTCTCTCCTCTCTCTCTCTCTCTCTCTCCCTCCCCCTCTCTCCCTCCCCCTCTCCCCCTCTCCCCCCTCCCCCTCTCCCCCTCCCCCTCTCCCCCTCTCTCTCCCCCTCTCTCTCCCCCTCTCTCTCCCCCTCTCTCTCCCCCTCTCTCTCCCCCTCTCTCTCCCCCTCTCTCTCCCCCTCTCTCTCCCCCTCTCCCTCCCCCTCTCTCTCTCTCTCCTCTCTCTCTCTCTCTCTCTCCCCTCTCTCTCTCTCTCTCTCCCCCTCTCTCTCTCTCTCTCTCTCCCCTCTCTCTCCATCTCCTCCTCTCTCTCCATCTCCCCCTCTCTCTCTCCATCTCCCCCTCTCTCTCTCTCCCCCCTCTCTCTCTCCATCTCCCCCTCTCTCTCCCCCTCTCCCCCCCTTCTCTCTCCCCCCCCTTCTCTCTCCCCCCCCCTTCTCTCTCTCCCCCCCCCTTCTCTCTCTCTATCCCCCCCCTTCTCTCTCTCTATCCCCCCCTCTCTCTCTCTATCCCCCCCCTCTCTCTCTATCCCCCCCCTCTCTCTCTCTATCCCCCCCCCTCTCTCTCTCTATCCCCCCCCTCTCTTCTCTCTCCCCCCCCTCTCTTCTCTCTCTCCCCCCCTTCTCTCTCTCTCTCCCCCCCTTCTCTCTCTCTCTCCCCCCCCCCTCTCTCTCTCTCTCCCCCCCCTCTCTTCTCTCTCCCCCCCTCTCTTCTCTCTCCCCCCCTCTCTTCTCTCTCTCCCCCCTTCTCTCTCTCTCTCCCCCCCTTCTCTCTCTCTCTCCCCCCCCCTTCTCTCTCTCTCCCCCCCCCTCTCTCTCTCTCCCCCCCTCTCTCTCTCTCCCCCCCCCCCCTCTCTCTCTCTCCTTAATCCCCTGAGCCATGATTGGCCAAAGGCAACCCTGCCCAATTATGGCTCTGTGCTGACGGCGCTGTGATTGGCCAAAGCATGCGGGTCATAGTTCATGCTTGGCCAATCATCAGCCAGCAATGCACTGCGATGACTCAGTGCATTATGGACCGTGACGCGCCGCTCGAATTTGCACGAGCGGCCCATAATGTTCGATCGAACAGCCGACTTTTGAGTCGAACTCATAGCTCATCCCTAGTCTCAGCCTTACTAAGAAGCAGTGAAGATGGTATGGATGGACACCCTGGCCTCACTGCCACGTTCGACCATGCCTTTTATGAGTACTGCCTGAGGTGGCCACCTTACTTGGCCTCTTTGGCAGCACAGCTCTGCTTAGGGTAGCCTGCATGAAAATGCAGTCTGCCTAGGAACACCCACTCCTCCAAACTGACATCCACCCATCAAGGTTTCTTGATATTTACATAACTTCTAAAGTCATCAAGACTAATGCATGGTGGGTCCTTAGCCTTGCATTAGATGAAATTACATTGAGGGACAGTACAGATTGTGTAGGGGAACACAGAATCGGGTAAGTTAAAGTGCTTTTACTCTCCCATAGACTAAACAAGCAGTTAACCCTTGCAGTGTGGGCACAGCCCACTGTAAGGGAGAATTTTTATGTTTAATGGGGAGTTGGAATTTAAACATTTCATTAGCACATTGATGAGAGGGAAAGAGAGGAACCAAGAAACATCCTCAGCTTTGTAAAAATCACAGAAGAATTAGGCATCCCTTAGTCATA
Organism: Rana muscosa; assembly: GCA_029206835.1. Classification (NCBI taxonomy): domain Eukaryota; kingdom Metazoa; phylum Chordata; class Amphibia; order Anura; family Ranidae; genus Rana; species Rana muscosa. The sequence goes on from CM055118.1 coordinate 24,284,759, forward strand.
CAATAGTTACCAACTGTTCCTTATTTGGATTGACTAGCAAAAAATTTTAGTAGAGCAAAAAACCAAATAAAATTGACACCGCTCAAAAGCCCTAAGCAGAGGCTGTGCTGCCAAAGAGGTCAAGTAAGGAGGCCACCTCAGGCATAAAGGCTCATGAAGGCATGGTGGGACATGACAGTGAGGCCAGGGTGTCCATGCATACCATCGTCAGCCGACTGGCCGCAATGTTTGCAGGTGCTGGTGTTGAATACTGGCTCAGACACATCAAAGAATACAACTAAATGTCGCCCATCTGTACACTTTCCTGGCATGTAGTGAACTCCTTAGTAAAAAATGGCTTCAGCTTGGTCACCTAACTATGGAAGAACCCTCTCTAACATGTTTCACCCAGTAAAGGGCTTAACCATAGAGGTCACATATAATTACGAACCTACTGGGCAAAACACATTAGAAGGGGTTCTCCCATGGGTAGGAATCCAAGCTGAAGCCATTTTTATTTGTTTTTTAAGAGGAGGGCACTACAGACAGGTACCATTTTGTATCAAAGCCCTCTGTCCCCTTTCCTCAATTTTTTCTTGTTTTGGTCTGATGTATAGATCTCTATAAAAAGTATTTTTAAACTACCAAAAGGTTTTTACTGCACTAAATCTTTGATTAGGATTTGATTTAGATTAAAGTGCAAAGCTTCACATGTCTGAACAAGGGTCGCTGTGTGGTCCCAAAACTTTGCTTTTCTATGTGATCATACAAAAATAAATTGCTTTGCACTTTGGAACAAGCTGGTTGGTGTACTGGTGATATATTTAGTCCTTGTTCTAAAAGGTCTCTCTTTTTAACATCTCATAGAGGAGGTATGCCACATCACAGTGTTTAGAACAGCAATTCCAGAAATTAAAATTCATGCCATACTCCATTTTTTGTCTTATTGCATCTTCATTATGTCATGCTCTTTTTGCAAGCTGTATCCTTAGGGACAATAACATTGGGACAAAACAGTATTTGTAGGAATCAGGTTCACTTGCCAAACTCATAGGCATTCAACTCAAAGATATTAGTAAATATTTAATTCTGTGATGTAAGGTCACATCCCCTTTCTTCTCTGTCCTACACAGACACTAAAGTTAAAAAAATATTAACTTTAAATGTAGCTAGTGTACGATATTACATGGTATGTTCAAGTTTTGCAATATTTACACTCTACTACGGCCCTGTTCAGAAAGGCTTATCTTTGTTATGGTCCATATTTTGGTTGACATTAACACAGTATGTAAAGTTAAATAGCAAGGTCATGCAAGTAACTTCCCATCTGATCATTAGCTACAATTTACTTTATAATTCCCTAAAGCCAAGGAAAGCAGTTCACAAAGTGGAGTGGAAAGTAATAGTTGTTAAAGCGGAACCTCACCCAGAAGGGGAAGTTCCACTTTAAGTCCTCCCCCACCCCTTCCTCTGCCACATTTGACATGTTCTTTAATTTGGGGGGGGGGGGGTGTAAGTGGATACCTAGTTTTGTCAGATACCCAGTTCTGCTCAGATTTCCCATACATATAAAACAGTATACATTTTATTACAACTATCAATAAAAAGAATAAAGTACAATGGCTGACAATATTGTTTAAATCCTCAATTTTGCTCACAAAGTCTAACATAATGTGACTACTCCCCTTGATCATGGGTCATAAATTTATATTGCCATAATGTGTCAAATTTTGACAGATCGCATGTGGAAACCAACGCATTTCAATTATAATAATTTTCTTCAAGGTAGAGCAGTAGATTTTCTTTACTACAGACAGAGGTTTCATTTACATCATCTTATATTATACAGATTTACCAAAAAGGACTTACATCACAGTGTAAGTGAACATATACTGAATAGCATGTCAACATACTGATGGCATGTCAGTCTTAGTACGTAGGGTTTAAAATTGAGTTGGCCCACCCTTTGCAGCTATAACAGCTTCAACTCTTCTAGCAAGGCCGTTGACAAGGTTTGGGAGTGTGTCTATGGGAATGTTTGACTATTCTTCAAGCGCATTTGTGAGGTCAGGCACCGATGTTGGACGAGAAGGCCTGGCTTGCAGTCTCTGCTCTAATTCGACCCAAAGGTGTTCTTTCGGGGTGAGGTCAGGACTCTGTGCAGACCAGTCAAGAACACCTTTGGGATGAATTAGAGCAAAGACTATGAGCAAGGCCCTTCTTGTTCGACATCAGTAGGAAAATAAACTGTAAGTGCAGGGATGTAGTGACTGTGAACATATGATAGTGAACCAATAGTCATATAATAATACAAGTTCATTAGTCCTTAAAAGGATACGTTCTTAGAATGAATGGCGGCAGCTATCCTCAGAGAAAGCCAGCTCTGTGAACAGATAAGGAGGAAGGAAAGACACAGGAAGTGCCACCTCAGTGTAGTATAAAAGCAAAGTTTTAATCACAAAGTATATGTAACACTCACAAGATGGAAATAAATATCAAGCTCATCTGTGTGATGAATGTGGTATCTCTTAGGGGCGTGGCTTGGGGCGCAGAGAGGATGGCAGACTAGAAGAGCTCCGCTGAACCCTTGGCTCCTTCAGCACATACGGCACCGTTACCTGCAGCAACAATGAGCAGACTCACCCGCCACAACTCCGGCAACCACTCTCATCATTCCACACCCCTTTCCGGCTCAAGAAGTAACCCGGACATCTTCAAAACTCAGCCCCTGCGCCTCAAGGCCAAATCCAAGATGGCGCAGCCTCGTGGGGAAGACGAGTTCAGTGAAGACTCGCAGTACACTGATGAGGACGAGGTAAGGGATACCCCTTCATCCGAGCTCCCCCTCACTCTCACTGCTATGATGAAGATCGCGGCAGATATTAAGGGTACCCTCTTTTCTGCCATCACGGAACTTAAGGCAGATGTGCTGTCACTATCTGAGAAAATGGAGGGGGTGGAGAAGGCAGGCTCTAGAAGGGACAAGGCCATCACACACCTAGATAAAATCACTGACTCTCACTCTGCACGTCTCATTGAGATGAATCGCCAGTGGGAGGACTTAGACACCAGGGGAAAAGGGCACAATATAAGGGTGAGAGGTGTCCCTGAGTCAGTTGAACCGGGCAACATACCATCTGCTCTGCAATATGTGTTTAATGAGCTACTGGAGCGCCAAACAGACACACCGATCAAATTTGACAGGGCGCACAGAGCTTTGAGAGCCAGGCCGGCTGACACAGCTCCCCCGGGGACATAATATGTTGTTTGCCAAACTTCAAACTAAAGGAAGATATTATGACTAAAACACGGTGCAATGAGCGCACCACATTCAATGACACTGAGATATGCATATTTCAGGACCTTTCCCCTATAACTCTGAACAGGCGAGCACTGCGCCCCCTGCTGGAGGTACTGCGCAGACAAAGTATACCTTACAGATGGGAATTCCCTTTCACTCTAAATGTAACCTTCCAGGGCAGACAATAATACCTTGCGCACACCTCATGACCTGCAGGATTTTTACCAGGATTTACAGATCCCACTTGTTGAGTTAACTGATTGGTATGGGGAATTTTGCAATCCACAGTGCTTTGTGTTCAGGCTTCGCCTCACGCTACACCTACTAAGCCCCATACAAGAAAGGGAAATACCAGAAACAACATACTCCGGGTCCCAGCTCCACTTCAAATCGCCCCAGCGCTTCCAGGGCATTGCAGCCTGACTCAGGTCAAGAGTGAGGGTGAACTCATGAGGCCCAATCTCACCAATACTGACTGGAATGTGAAGGAACAGGATTAGTGCATGTACTGGGATACACCGGGCCCTGTTGGCCTTTTTGAACGATAGCCCATTTACTGGGGGAATCCTTTTCTTACTTCCTTATTGTCTTTTTCCCATTTGAACTTGACTGGCTGTTTCTCGCACAGGTTATTCCTCAGGTAGACAGAAGGTGGTGGTATTGCTCCCATAAGTAGAGTTTGAAATGTGGGACCTCCAGTGGACTCAACACACTTGAGGTATGACCTTTACTTTGCCTTGACAGAGGAGGAACTATTTGGGAGCTCACCCACATGTCAAGGTCCCACATCATCGCATCCATCCACATAAGGCGGATTCCCATTTACACCCATATTAATGGGGATCTGGCTTTGCATTGGCATTTGACACCACCTAAGAGAGGCTTGTCACACGAAGGACATTAACGCCCCTAGTGTGCTCTGTGGTTCCTCACCTTGCATCCCCTTCTATGAACTACCATACTTAAGTTGGGATAGCCTGTGTCTATCATATTGTTTGCATATTTTGTTTATCGATTGATATGCTGGAGAGTAGAAAATAAGCTTACATAACTGAGTCTAACTGTTTTGATTGTTTACACCCCCTTGGGGGTGACGGTTGTCGTTCATAATAAGCACTATAAATTTTGAGATCTTATTTATAGGAGCTGGGGTTTGACAGGAGTTTACTGACAGTGGTAAACTACCCCAGATTTCTTGGCTTTGCTAAGAGATCGGTTGCAGACACAGCTCTGATTGCACCCCCCCACTTTCCCCACAGTGGGTACTGTGTGGCGGACGCTTCAGTGACACCCCTCTTTTTATAGGGCTCTCGCTGGTGCGCTTGTTCACAGCCCCAACTTACATAGATTCCTCTAGGGGTCATTACTTCGAGGCTAATTACCAAATACACGGACCCCACTCTCTTAGTGTCGGATAGTGGGATCACACTCTCTCTTCTTTACGTTGTTGTTGTTCTCTTTACTACACCGTGATATACTCATCATTGGGCAAAAAGCCCACGGTGAAATCTCATTACGTGAGAGGCCTTAATGTCCCTCAAAAGCGAAAACAATTATTGCGTCACCTGGGGAAGGAGAAGCCGGCCTTTGTTTTTTTTTTTCAGGAAACACATTTTAAAGCAAACTCCATCCCCAAAATGACTGATGGATACTTTACCAAGGCATATCATGCTACTAGCACAGAATCCAAGACGAAAGGTGTCTCAATATTGATTGGGAAGAACTTGGGTTTTGAGCTCACCCAACAATTGGCAGACCCGGAGGGCCGGTAGCTCCTTCTCAAGGGGAACATTGGGAAGCTCCCAATCACTCTAGCGAGTGTTTACTTCCCAAATAGAGCACATGTGACTTTTTGCCAAAAACTGATTGATAAGCTCACGTGGTTTGCCTCTGGTTGTATAGTTCTTGGGGGGGACTTCATGGTTCCAATGGACCCCCTTCTGGACACCTCCAATGGCAAATTATCATATCGCATACTTAAGAAAATTAGAACATTGCTGAACACCTTAATGCTGAAAGACTCCTGGCGGGTAACGCACCCACAGGAGAAAGACTATACCTACTTCTCCATGGTCCACAACAAATATTCCCACATGGACTTTGTGTTTGTAATGCAAAGAGACTTGAACATTATGAAGGGGGCTCACATAGGGACGAGGACGGTATCAGACCACTCACCCATCTCATTGACCCTACAACTGCAGAATGTACATAAGAGGCCTGTTAACTGGAGGCTTAACTCGACCTTATTGACAGACCCTGTTACTTTAGAACCCATAGCGGAAGCTATAAAAGACATACTTTAGAGAAAATTCTACAGAAGATGTTTCACACCTCACTGTTTGGGAGATTCATAAATGTGTGCTTAGAGGCCGACTCTTTAGCCTAGCTTCACAGAAAAAGAAGAACGCGGAGAAAGAATTGAAAGTAATACTTAAAGTGCAGACATTAGAGACCCAACATAAAAGATTGACGGCAATCAACTTAGCCGAAGACCTTTTGATGGCACGTAAAGAGTTGCAGGAGAAATTAGATGTGCAAGCAAAGCGAATACTATTCTTTCGCAGAGGTTTCTTTTATGAACATGGGAACAAAAATAGTAAATTTCTGGCTAGGGCATTAAGAGACATTCGTGCGACCACCACCATTACCCAGATCAAAAATAGAGAAAACAAATTAGTACATGCCACAGATCAAATTGTGGCGGAGTTCCATGGGTTTTACACAAAACTGTATAATCTTCCACCACCACACAAGCCTGCAATAGTTGAGGGAGCTAGATATCAGATCATAGAACAATATCTAGCACAAAGTGGCCTTCCTAGCGTGTCAGCCTCTAAAGCAGCGGAAATTGACAAACCTATAGAGCTCACAAAACTCCTACAGGCGATCAAAACCCTAAAATCTGGAAAAAGCCCAAGCCCGGACGGCTTCTCAGCCATTTATTATAAGACTTTTTCGCATCTACTAGAGAAACCCCTGCTAAAGGCCCTGAATTCTCTCACGGCATCCCAGGACCTTCCACCCACCTTCAACATGGCACATATAACTGTGCTCCCCAAACCCGGTAAGGACCCAAACATCTGCTACAGTTACAGGCTGATATCTTTGCTCAACCTGGACATAAAACTCCTGTCCAAAATTATTGCAACAAGAATAGGTAGACTCCTACAAGATATCGTCGGTTCAGATCAAGTGGGAGGGAGGAACGTGATAATGTCATTAAAGCTATAAATTTTATACACAACCTTAGAGGGAGCACAGTCGAAGGCCTTCTCCTATCCACGAATGCGGAAAAGGCCTTTGATAGGGTGGCGTGGGACTACATGTTTGCGGTGTGCAGGCACGTTGGATTTCAGCCCAACCTGCTGGCATGGATTTCGGCGCTATACCAGAACCCCACGACTAGGTTGAAGATCAATGGGACTCTCTCAGAACCGGTACAAATACACAACGGCACGAGGCAAGGTTGCCCCCTGTCCCCAAGTCTATTCATTCTCACACTAGAACCATGTATACGCACGATAAACAGAAATCTATCAGTCAAGGGTTTATCTCTAGGACCCACATGCCACAAAATAGCCGCCTATGCTGATGACCTTTTGTTTGTCCTCACGCAACCTCACATGTCGATTCCCAATCTTTTGAAAGATTTTGATTTGTTTGGATACATTTCCAACTTCAAGATTAATTATGAAAAGTCAGAGGCACTCAATATCTCTAAATCCTAAAGCAGCTTTAAGACACAAAATCCAATTGTCCCTTCAAATGGGTAGATCTCAAGCTCAAATACTTAGAACTTTCACCCCTTCCTACACAACCTACGACCGGAATCTTCATCTCTGGAATCTCAAGCCATTATCATGGTTTGGGAGAGCGGCAGCAGTGAAAATGACGGTGTTGCCCAGGGTGTTAAACTTGTTCCACACACTGCCCATCAGACTACCTAAAAAGTTCTTCTCCCTACTGAACTCAACATTGAGAGACTTCATCTGGGCCGGGAAGAAATCACGCATTAGCATGATGACCCTGACGACCCCGAAAGCAGAGAATCTTCCACATTTTAAACATTATTATTTTGCGGCGCATCTGGTACGCATTCTTGACTGGAATTGTCACGCTTCTTCCAAGGACTGGGTGGGAATAGAAGGCCTACAGACGGAGACACCTCTGAGGTTCCTACCATTGGTCACAAAGGAGGCACGCCCGTCCAACATAGCATTACATCCTACAATCAGCCCGACGCTGGAAGTCTTTCATACAGTGTCACAACATTATAGCTTTGCGTCCACTGATTAACAACAAGGAGTTTGCGTTAGGACATACCACGGCGTCCTTTCCACATAGGGAAGGTAAGACTCCCACAACGGTCGCCCACTGTGTGGACGATGGTAAACTTAAGACCTTTGACAAATTGAAGACAGAACTGCAAGCAAAACACTTTACTCATTGGCAGTATAGACAATTACATGACTATGTAAACTGTACTGCCAACAGACAACAATTTTTGAGAGAGCAGACCTGGTTTGAACAACTGTGCATTACAGGGGAACCAGTGTGTAAAGCAACTTCTTTGATGTACAATTGGCTATAAACCAATCAGGGCAGACAACCGGGCCGGCATAAGAAAGACTGGGAAACAGCCCTTAAAAAATATTTTACGGACGCACAGTGGGGCAACGCTTGCATCATGGAACACAAATGCTCCATCAGCACTGGCACTCAGGAGACTTCCTATAAGGTTCTGACAAACTAGTACTTTACCCCAGCCAGATTGCATGCATGGTACCCAGATGCAACAGATGTTTGTTGGAGATGTGGCACCGATAAGGGCACCATGCTGCACATCTGGTGGGAATGCCCACTCTTGTTTGGCTTCTGGGATGAGGTCTGTGCGCAGATTCACGCCATAACAGAGACTGAGTTGGAGCTTACACCTGAATGCTGTTTGCCACATATATCCAATGGCTCACTGAGTAGGTACAAAAAAAAAAAAAAAAAAAAAAATCTGTAGTGCACCACATACTAAACGCAGCGAAAACAATTATCCCAAGACACTGGAAATCAACACACTCACTTTACAAGATGGAGGAGACAGTGGCAATGGCATCAGAAAGAACCGAGAAATTTCATAAGTTATGGAAATTATGGTTCATTTTCAAGTATTCAGACGATTTTGCTAAGATGCAGAATGGCTGAATACGTTAGATAAGAGCATTATCCTAATATTCCCATTTCAAACCCACTTCCAGGGCCCATTTTTTTTATTTGATTTTATTATTTGTTTTTTGACTTTAGTAGTATATATTTTTTTATTTCTTATTTTATTTTATAGGTTCTAATTTTTAAGACACTCACAAAAATATAAACCGTGATATTGAATTATACTGCTACACAAAATGCAAGGGGTTATTGTTAATCTACACAGTTTTACTGGTTTCATCAACGGTTGTAACAGTTAATGTAACAGTTAAAGTGGTGTAGCGGGGTGTTCCCCTTTAATGCAGGGAGACTACATTACCCAGAACCCCATTCGGAGTGTTTCACCGCAGAGACTCATGGGAGGGGCTATATAAGGAGAAGGCGCGGCTGCGCTCGGCCTCTTTGGGACACGAGACTTCTGTGACTGATCCTCCTGTGCGGATTTACCGGAGTGCAAGGCCTGAGGCCTTGTGCAGCACCAAAGAGCCTTCCACCCCACTGCGAGCCTGGGTGGCACCTGACATCGCTTACCTACAGCCTTGGTTGGATCGGGGACCCGATCGCTGGAGACACTGTGTGTGTGTGTGTGTGACACAGTCGGTGGAAGTTTTCCTCGGACTGGGACCGCGTCCGGATGGGTGAGAGGGCGTATGCCTAGACCATGTACTGTTGTTACTAATGGGCCTATAGACTACCGTGGCCCACAAGTTGTTCTGATACTCACTAGAGAACCTCATCGGAGCTGAACTCACACTTTACATAGCAAAGTGTTTATTTCACCTCTACCTTCCTATTGGATTACAAAAGGGTATTCTGTTAATGTGCACCACCGTTAAAGACCTGCCAGTGAAGAAAAACAACCATCATCCCCTATAGACTAAGTTGTAGATATCTGAGCCAGGCCTGGTCAGCTAGTTAGTTCATTTGGTTACTGCGTCATAGGACGCCTAGTTAACGGTCGCCCAGGTGGCGCACCTTTTACTGTTCATTCTATATGCATAGTGTGTTAATCTGCAGGGCTCTGCGAATTAATTATCCTGTGAACTGTTACCACTGTTAAACCCTTTTTCTTATCAAAAGCTTAAGTAAATCTTATACCTTCTACTATTATTGTCTTGGTTTACTCATACAGCATAAGAATAGATATACTGCTGCCAATACTAACTGTGCCAGTAGGGGGTCGAGTACATTGCCGGGGGTTGGCGGAGCTGCTTTCAGGGCCCAAATTAAACTTGCGGCCTACTTAAGTGAAGGTATCGCTACACGTGGGGGCTCGGGTCCGGGATCCTGATACAGCAGGTGAACGCCAGAAACGCCGGCATGGACCCCATGGATCCACAAGCGATAGAAGAATGGTGCAAAGCCGTTAGGGCAGAGCCAAACAACTCAATAGTCATCAGCCTCCCAGGGGAGGAATGGAAGACTGAGGCGGTAGAGGAGTTCATGAAGTCAGTGTCCCCAGATCACACACCGTGGGTGATAGATATAAAGGCAGACCCAGACACTTCATATCAGTATGCACTGGTGGAATACAGAGACGGGATACCAGAGGCTTGCAAGCGCAAGTGTGTAAAGACGCCAGATAATAGAACCTATAGGTTGGCGCCTGCTTTAACTATAAAGAAGGAACCATCACCGCAGGCTGTGGCCCGCGCCTCACCAGTAAAAGGAGACGGGGTGACGCCCCCGGTGACACCCGCACCTGCCACTGCTATATCACCAGAATTGATAAAGGCGATAGGGGATCTGCTAATCAAATGTCAGAAGACAAGCACGGTGCATGTAGAGACTAGCTACCGGAGACTGAAGACCTTCTCAGGGAAGCTCCCTGTCCCTGCAGGGGAAGAAGATTTTGATACCTGGGTGGAGCAGGCATTGCAGGCAGTAGAGGCATGGGAGGTGCCTGAAGCGCAGAAGAGGCAACGAGTCATAGAAAGCCTTAAAGGCGCAGAAGCAGTGAAAAGTTTTCGGTTTGGGAATGCAGATTGCACGGCTCAAGACTGTCTAGCCATGTTACAGGAAGAGTTTGGCCAATTGGAGAAGGTGACAGAGATGGTATACCAATTTGAACATACTTTCCAACAGCCAAGGGAGAAACTGTCAGAATATGTTAGACTAAACAGGTTGCTGTGCAAGATTGTGTTGAAGGGAATGAAGCCCCAAGATACAGATGCGGCAAGAATGAAGCAGGTCTTAAAGGGAGCGTTACGCTCGGATCCAGTCTGGCTGCACCTGAAAACCTCGGGAGGAGGAACGTTGCTGACTTATGCTGACTTGATAAAAATCATCAGAGATGAGGAGGCGCTACAACAGGACCAACAAATGACTAAGGCAAATGTTGTCCCCGCACAGGTGCTAGTCAATCCAGTGATGACCCCTGAAAGAGACTCAGAGGTAGACACTTTAAAAGCACAAATGTCCAAGGTGTTAGAAATGTTGACCTCTCTGATGGCAAAAGACACAGAGGGTCCCAAGAGAGAGGTACCACGGAAGGAACTATTCCCAATTGCTTCTGCACCTGCATCTTTACAAGAATGGGGAGATGTAGTCTGCTTTAACTGTGGAGGAATTGGCCATATTGCAGCTACCTGTTCCAGTCCCAAGAAGAAGAAGCTAGACAACCGCAAGCCGGCGGGAAACTCCAGAGGGCCCCAGTGAAGGAGTCAACCGGGTGCCCATCACCTTCAGTGAGCTCCAAACTGAAAGCGAAGCAGAAGGAAAGAGGAGATAAAACACCTTGGAGGAAACACGACATTCCTCAACAGGGATACACCCCAGAGAAAGGGGGCAAGACCCCTCAGAAGAGGCACAGCACTCCCCAGAGGGGGTGTACACCTAAGAAAAATAATAGAATCCCTCAGCGGGTCTGTACACCCATCGAGAGGGGGGAAATGAATGCATACCAGGCTCAAGAAAGATTAAAGTCCAAAGGGAACCGGATGAGAGAGAGTCCGAAGGGAAAGGGCCAGAAGAAGGCGACCCCTGCCAGGCCATATCCGGAGAGGCTAGTAGGCCCATCTCCTATAGTGTCCATTCAAGTGGAGGGAGTCTACACCAGAGCCATCTTGGATACTGGGGCACAAGTGACCCTGTTATACCGAGATTTCTACGAGAGGCACTTGAGTCACCTGCCCATCCATAAGATAGAGGGACTAGAGATATGTGGGATTGGGACTCAGAATTTCCCCTACGATGGCTATTTGCCTGTCAAGATGATCTTTGACCCATCCGTGGCTGAAAAAGCCGAAGTGTTTGACACTCTGGCGGTTGTGTGCCCTCGGCCGCCAGGAGCCAACAAGAGTTCCCTTATAATAGGGACGAACACGGACCTGGTCTGAAGACTTCTGACCCCTCTAGTGAAAGAGAAGGGGTCAGCGGCCACCAAGATCAACCCCATGCTGAAGACGGCTTCTCAACGGCTGGTCCTAGAGCAGAAGACCCCTGGAGAGGGGATAGGGAAGGTGTGGAGACTTGGAAGAGAAGGGATAGTGTTGCAGCCCGGTGAAGTAACCTGTCTCAGAGCCACTGTGAAGCTTACTTGGGAGCAGCCTGGACCCTTTGTCATGTTGGAGTCTGACCCAAGGGAAGAGTCCCCCGGCCTGGAAGTGATACCAGAAGTGATTCCGCTGAAGGCCCTGAAGAAGGCCCATTGCAGAGTTCCAGTGAGTGTTAGGAACAATACAGATGGCCCCATGGAAATCCCAGCCAGGATGCTGCTGGGCCAAGTGAGCCCTGCTGCCCCGGTCAACTTGTCGGAAGTAAAGGGGGCGGGTGAAGGAGGAGATGCTTGGGAGAAGCTATCCATGGAAAACCCGAACTTGCCCAGGGCTTGGAAGGAGAGAGCCAAGGCCCAGTTGACCAGATGGGAGAAGATCTTCTCCAGAGATGAGTTCGATGTGGGGTGTGCAAGGAGTGCCACCCATCGGATCTGCCTCCAAGAAGATAAGCCCTTCAGAGAGAGGGTCAGGCGGGTCCCACTAGCGGATCTGGAGGATCTAAGGGAACAACTTGCAGAACTAAAAAGGACTGGTGTGATACGGGAGTCCAGAAGCCCCTATGCTTCCCCGATAGTGGTGGTCAGGAAGAAGAATGGATCGTTGAGGCTCTGTATCGACTACAGGACTCTTAACAGGAGAACCATACCCGACCAGTACACCACTCCGAGGATAGAGGATGCCCTACAGAGCTTGTCTGGAGCCAAATGGTTCAGCGTCATGGATCTCAAGAGTGGGTACTATCAGATCCCTATGCACCCAGAAGATAAGGAGAAGACAGCTTTCATAACCCCAGTGGGATTCTTTGAATTTGACCGGATGCCCCAAGGTCTGTCTGGAGCCCCAGCTACTTTCCAACGTCTCATGGAGAAGACTGTAGGAGACATGAACCTTATTGAAGTCCTTGTATACCTGGACGATGTCATTGTCTTTGGAAGAACCCTGGAGGAACATGAGGAGAGGCTGGAAAAAGTCTTGAGGAGACTCAGTGAGGAGGGACTCAAGCTTTCGCCTGAGAAGTGTCGGTTCTACCAATCTTCGGTGAATTATCTGGGGCACAGTGTCTGAAGAAGGGGTGGCCACAGACCCTGAGAAATTGGAGGCAGTTACCTCCTGGCCACGACCCACCACAGTAACAGAACTCAGGTCCTTCTTAGGGTTCTGCTCCTATTACAGGAGGTTTGTGGAAGGATTCGCCCGAATTGCTAGACCATTGAATGAACTGCTCAAGAGGGAGAAGAGGACGACTCAGGACCCAGGAAGCCGGGAGAGTCAGTCAAAGATCAGTGGAACCAGAAATGTGAAGAGGCCTTCCAGGCATTGAAGAAGAGCCTAACCACTGCTCCAGTCTTGGCCTACGCAGACCCAACCAAACCCTATGAACTACATGTAGATGCTAGTCATGATGGTCTGGGAGGAGTACTTTATCAAGAACACGAGGGGCAACTACAGCCTGTTGCCTACGTGAGCAAGAGCCTAACCCCCTCTGAGAAAAACTACCCCACTCACAAGCTGGAGTTCCTGGCCCTTAAGTGGGCGGTAGTAGACAAGCTCAAAGACTACCTGTATGGGGCGGAATTCACTGTGAAGGCCGACAACAACCCCCTAACCTACCTATTCACTACAGCAAAGCTGGATGCCACTGGACACAGGTGGCTGGCCGCATTGTCTGGATTCAATTTCAGCCTAAAGTACAGGCCAGGGGTTGGGAATCGAGATGCAAACGCTCTGTCCAGGAGATCTCATGGTCCCAACAGAGACATGGAAGACTGGACTCAAGTAGCACCTGATGGGGTGCGGGCCCTTTGTCAAGGGGCTGAATTGCAAGCCAGAGGGGGCTCAAGGGCGGAAGAGATAGGAGTTACCATGGTAGGAGTCCCCAAACAATACTGTGGAGTAACTCAGCTGGAGGAAGACCATCTGCCAAAGTTGTCCAAGAAGGAACTAAGGTGTGACCAATTAGAAGATCCCATGGGGAAATTGGTTCTGGAAGCCCTGGAGAATCAGGATCCAAACAAACAAACTCCTGAGTCACTCCTCAAAGGAAGCCCGCCTGCTGAGGAAAGAGTGGGACAGGTTACAGGTACATCAGGGAGTGGTCTACCGAAGGGGCCCCTCTGATGACCTGGAAGATAAATGGCAGTTGTTTCTTCCAGAAAAGCATTGAGAGACTGTTCTGATTGCCCTACATGACAATCATGGCCATCTGGGGGCGGAGAGGACCTTTCAACTTGTCAGAAGTCGGTTCTATTGGCCCTGCATGAGGGCAGAAGTAGAAGAGTACTGCCACTCATGTGCATGTTGCATCCAGAGGAAGACTTTACCTCATCAAGCTGCCCCAATGGGCCATCTACAAAGTCAAGGCCCAATGGATCTGGTATGCATTGATTTCCTCTGCCTCGAACCCGACCTGAGTGGACTGGGAAATGTTCTGGTGATAACCGATCATTTCACCCGGTATGCCCAAGTTTTTCCAACCAAAGACCAGAAGGCTTCCACTGTAGCCAACATACTTATGGAGAAGTATTTTGTCCATTATGGGCTGCCCCAGTGACTTCATTCAGATCAAGGAACGGACTTTGAAAGTCGGCTGATCCGGAAGCTCTTAGATTCTTTGGGGATCAAGAAGACTCGAACTACACCTTACCACCCACAGGGAGATGCTCAGCCGGAGAGGTTTAACCGAACCTTGCTCAACATGTTGGGGACCCTGGAAAGTGAGAAAAAGCAACATTGGAGCAAACACATAGCAGCCATAGTACATGCTTACAACTGCACCACCAGTGATGCTACAGGTTACTCCCCATATCGACTTATGTTTGGGAGAGAAGCAAGACTACCTGTGGACTTGGCCTTTGGCACCTCTCTGGATCATTCCTCAGCCACATCCCATAAAGGATATGTGGACAGGCTCAGACACAGCCTGAAAGTGGCCTATGAACAAGCTCAAGCGGCCTCAGATCAAAGAGGAGCTCGAAACAAAAAGAAACTTCGACTTGAAGGTCCGTATACAAGACCTGCAGCCCGGAGATAGAGTATTGTTACGCAATCTGGGGGTCCCTGGAAAACACAAACTTGCAGATAGATGGAGATCTGAACCCTATGTCGTCTGTAGGAAGTTGCCGGGCCTACCTGTCTACAAGTTGAAGCCAGAAGTGAAGGTAGGCCCACTGAAGACGTGGCATCGAAACCACCTGCTCCCACTTGCTGAGGCAGTCAGGATACCTCCCGTGAGAGATTCTCCTGAACCGGTCTCTATTCTGGATACTCCCAGGCCAAACACTCGGTCGCAGACCTCTCGAGCTGTAGATGGAGAGGCCTCTCAACTTAGTGAAGATGAAGAAAGAGAGCTTGATTGGTTGTGGCCTTCCCCAACTCCAGGAACTTCTACTATAGATCTTCCACCCGCTGAAGACACTCCAGATGGAACACTGAACCCAGAGGCCACAGAGTTCATCCCATCTAGTCCTTCATCGGATCGCTGGGAAGATGCCCGTGATAGTTACTCAGAGGAAGAGCAGCCTGTGGCGCCAGAGCCAGAAGTCCCAAGAGAGCAAAGGGCTCGAAGAGTCATCCGGCCTCCTAAGAAGCTGACCTACCCACAAATGGGGAATAGTTCGGAGGACTCTGTAGTTACTGCTAGGAGAAGTGCTAAAAATCCAGATCCCTCCACTATCCATTTGGTGGAGGGCAACCCCAACTCACTCTCTGGCACAGTTAGGCAGGCCACCCATGATAATGTGACCTGTGGGCAAGGGAGTTCTACCCCTCATGCCGCGTACACACGATCATTATTCACGGCGGTTAAAAAACCGCCGTGAATAATGACAGGAAAAACGAGGGAACCGCTTGGTTCCCTACACACGGTCGTTTTTCCCGTCATTTTTTCTCTTGACGAGAAAAACGACCGTCTGTGGGCTCCGCGGCAGTGTTTCCCTATGGGAAAACTGCCGCGGAAAAAAATGCTGGAAAAAACGATGAGAAAATTTAGAACATGTTCTAAATTTTCTCGTCGTTTTTTTATGCCGTTTTTCTAGACGAGAAAAACGACATAAAGCCCACAGACTATCGTTTTTCTCGGCGAAAAAAAAAAATGCCGTTTTTCTCGTCGAGAAAAGCGGTCGTGTGTACGCGGCATTAGTTTTGGTGGGAATTCCCTATGCCAACTTCGTTTACAGAATTGTCTAGAGTTGTACATAGTCTTTGTTAAGGTTTATCTTTGGGGACCAAAGAGTTCAAGTGGGGGGAGTGTGTAGTGGGGTGTTCCCCTTTAATGCAGAGAGACTACATTACCCAGAAACCCATTCGGAGTGTTTCACCACAGAGACTCATGGGAGGGGCTATATAAGGAGAAGGCGCGGCTGCGCTCCGCCTCTTTGGGACACGAGACTTCTGTGACTAATCCTCCTGTGCGGATGTACCGGAGTGCAAGGCCTGAAGCCTGAGGCCTTGCGCAGCACCAAAGAGCCTTCCACCCCACTGCGAGCCTGGGTGGCACCTGACATCGCTTACCTACAGCCTTGGTTGGATCGGGGACCCGATCGCTGGAGACACTGTGTGTGTGTGTGACACAGTCAGTGGAAGTTTTCCCCGGACTGGGACCGCGTCCGGATGGGTGAGAGGGCGTATGCCCAGACCATGTACAGTTGTTACTAATGGGCCTATAGACTGCCGTGGCCCACAAGTTGTTTCTGATACTCTCACTAGAGAACCTCATCGGAGCTGAACTCACACTTTACATAGCAAAGTGTTTATTTCACCTCTACCTTCCTATTGGATTACAAAAGGGTATTCTGTTAATGTGCACCACCGTTAAAGACCTGCCAGTGAAGAAAAACAACCATCATCTCCTATAGACTAAGTTGTAGATATCTTAGCCAGGCCTGGTCAGCTAGTTAGTTCATTTGGTTACTGCGTCATAGGACGCCTAGTTAACGGTCGCCCAGGTGGCGCACCTTTTACTGTTCATTCTATATGCATAGTGTGTTAATCTGCAGGGCTCTGCGAATTAATTATCCTGTGAACTGTTACCACTGTTAAACCCTTTTTCTTATCAAAAGCTTAAGTAAATCTTATACCTTCTACTATTATTGTCTTGGTGTCTGGGTTTACTCATACAGCATAAGAATAGATATACTGCTGCCAATACTAACTGTGCCAGTAGGGGATTGAGTACATTGCCGGGGGTTGGCGGAGCTGCTTTCAGGGCCCAAATTAAACTTGTGGCCTTCTTAAGTGAAGGTATCGCTACAGTGGTAATAAGGGCTGTATAGACAACCAAAAAAAGTTTTATCATTCGAACCTGAATCAAACCTAGCCCAAACTGGCTGTAATGTATGATGCCCTGTAAGATTGTAATGACTATGTCACCTACTTTGTTATGACAATTCATATGCTCAATAAAAACTTTTACTGAAAAAAAAAAAAAAGTGGTCTCTCTTCAGGCGTCCAAGACTGTCTTCCAGGCATGGGATTAGTTTGGGCAGTGCTGTGGCCACCAGGAAGTCGGCCAGAAGCAGCGTGGAATGCAAGGAAGTGACGTCTAGGGATGAGCTTCGTGTTCGAGTCGAACATACGTTCGACTCGAACATCGGCTGTTCGATCGTTCGATGAAGATCGAACGATTTGGGCCGTTCGCGCCAAATTCGAGTGACGCGAACGGCCCACAATGCACTACGCCATCGCAGTGTCATCCAGGCGCTGTGATTGGCCAAGCATGCACTGTGACCCCGCATGCTTGGCCAATCACAGCGCCGGCAGCGAGGAGAGCAATGATTGGCCACAGGCAGGATGCCTGTGGCCAATTATTGCTGAGGGTGTTTAGTATACGCCCCACACTATAAAAGGCCGCCAGCACGGCGGCCTAGTGTAGTGTGTTCCGGAGCAGGGATAGAGCAGCATAGGCAGGGACAGTGACTTTTATTTCTTTCTTGCTTAACCTGGATTCCTTTAGTTTAGGGAAAGAGAAGGATAGGTAGGGAGAGTGTCAGTGTGTTTTGTGCTTGTGCTATATTGTGCTTAAAAAAAACATTTTTTCTAGGGACACAAAACTGTAGGTAGGGAGAGTGTCAGTTTCTTTCACTGTCAAAGTCCTTGTTTCCAGGGACCTGGAAGGACAGTGAGTGAATTCTCCTTGTGCTATATTGTGCTTAAAAAAAACATTTTTTCTAGGGACAGAAAACTGTAGGTAGGGAGAGTGTCAGTTTCTTTCACTGTGAAAGTCCTTGTTTCCAGGGACCTGGAAGGACAGTGAGTGAATTCTCCTTGTGCTATATTGTGCTTAAAAAAAACATTTTTTCTAGGGACAGAAAACTGTAGGTAGGGAGAGTGTCAGTTTCTTTCACTGTGAAAGTCCTTGTTTCCAGGGACCTGGAAGGACAGTGAGTGAATTCTCCTTGTGCTAAATTGTGCTTAAAAAAAACATTTTTTCTAGGGACAGAAAACTGTAGGTAGGGAGAGTGTCAGTTTCTTTCACTGTGCAAGTCCTTGTTTCAAGGGACAGAGAAGGACACCTGAAGGTAGCCCTTATTGCTTTTTTCCCATCTCCCTGCAGGCCATCTATTAGAATGTCTGGAAGGCAAACAAGGAGAGGCAGACAGTCAGGAGGCAATAAAAGAGGGCAAGCAGGCTCTGTGTCTGGGGGCAACAGTGCTGGTCGTGGACGCGGTGCATTGTCATCAGCACATGGCCATGGGACACGCTTGTCCTTCTTTTCGGCAGCTGGACATGTTGAGCCACATCATGCCGAAGACTTGGTAGAGTGGATGACCAAGCCCTCCTCCTCCTCCTCATCCTCTCTCACCCAGGCTCAGGGTACTGGAAAAGCAGCTGCCAAAGCGTCCTCTTCCCTGGTATCAATGTCAGACTCATCATCAGTCACTCCTTCCCTAGACCCACCATGTCCTCCTCCTGAGGAGTCCCCCGAACTGTTTCAGCACAGTGTTGGGTACATGCTCCAGGAGGATGCCCAGCGTTTCGAAGGGTCTGATGATGAAACCCAGCTAGAGGAAGGCAGTAGCGTGAGAGCAGACAGAGGGGATGCTCAAGAAGGACACCAATCTGGCAGTCATGTTCCAGCAGCTGCAGCATACTGCCAGATTGGCTCCAGTGATGAGGAGGGAGGTGATGATGAGGTCACTGACTCCACGTGGGTGCCTAATAGGAGAGAGGAGGAGGAGGAGGATGAGGAGGAGGCACATCTCCAACGAGGCAGGATGCCCTTTGGTGGCCAGCGTAAGGGCAGTACACCGACGGAATCACACCGCAGAGCTCCGCCTGTGCAGGGCGCTGCCTCTGCCCGTCATTCAAAAAGTTCTTTGGTGTGGGCCTTTTTTGAGGCTAGTGCATCAGATCGCACAGCTGCTGTTTGCAACATATGTCTCAAGCGTATATCGCGTGGCCAAAACATCAGCCGCTTGGGTACCACATGCCTGACCAGACATATGTTGACCTGCCATGCAGCTCGTTGGCAAGCCTACCTCAAAGACCCACACCAAAGAACAAAGCGGACCTCTCCTTGCACCGCATCAGCTGGGATCTCCAACCCCACTATAACTTCAGTCCTCTCTGAAACATGCACTGAGAGGAATGAAGGTGTAGAATTAGGTGTGTCACAGCCAAGTACTTGCGGCCACTCTGCTAGCAGTACACCGACGTCCGATTCTAGCAGGCAAATTTCCCTGCCCCAGCTGCTGGACCGTCGAAAGAAGTTCACTCCCAGCCATCCACATGCCCAGCGGTTGAATGCTAGCTTGGCTAAATTGCTAGCGCTTCAACTGCTGCCTTTTCAGTTGGTAGACTCGGCCCCCTTCCGTGAGTTTGTGCAATGTGCGGTTCCTCAGTGGCAGGTTCCCAAACGCCACTTTTTCTCACGGAAGGCTATTCCGGCTCTCTACCGGCATGTGGAAGGCAATGTCTTGGCCTCGCTGGACAGGGCGGTCAGCGGTAAGGTGCATATTACCGCTGACTCATGGTCCAGCAGGCATGGACAGGGACGTTACCTTTCTTTCACGGCCCATTGGGTCACTCTTTTGGCAGCTGGGAAGGATGCAGGACAAGGTGCAGTAGTGTTGGAGGTTGTCCCACCGCCACGCCTCCAAAATGCTACTACTGGTTGTGACACTCCTCTCTCCTCCACCCCCTCCTCTTCTTCTTCCTCCATGGCCTCTTCCTGTGGTTTGTCCTATGAACCAGCGGTGCTCCGTAGCCGTTCACGGGGCTACGCAAGTACGCAGGCAAAAAGATGCCATGCCGTGCTTGCGCTGGTGTGTTTGGGGGACAGAAGCCACACTGGGGCAGAGGTCCTGTCTGCTCTGCAGGGCCAGGCCGAGAGGTGGTTGACGCCACGCCAGCTTAAGCCAGGAATGGTGGTTTGCGACAATGGCACCAACCTCCTCTCCGCCCTCCGACAGGGACAACTGACCCATGTGCCCTGTGTGGCTCACGTCCTTAACCTGGTGGTGCAGCGGTTCTTGGGCAGGTACCCGGGCTTACAGGATGTCCTGAGGCAGGCCAGGAAAGTCTGTGTGCATTTCCGCAGATCTTATAATGCCAGTGCTCGCCTGGCTGAGCTGCAAAAGGAGTTGAACCTGCCCAAGAACCGCCTTATATGTGACATGCCCACCAGGTGGAACTCAACGTTGGCCATGCTGCAGCGGCTGCACACGCAGCAGAGGGCCATCAATGAGTACCTGTGCGACTACGGCACCAGGACAGGGTCAGGGGAGCTTGTTTTTTTTTTCTCCACGCCAGTGGGGCATGATCAGGGATGCATGCACTGTCCTGGCACCATTTGAGGAGGCCACGAGGATGGTGAGCAGTGACAGTGCATGCATCAGTGACACTGTACCTCTTGTCCACCTGTTGGAGCACACGCTGCGTGGAATAATGGACAGGGCACTTGAGGCAGAACAGAGGCAGGAAGAGGAGGACTTCCTTGCCTCTCAAGGCCCCCTTTACCCAGACAGTGTTCCTTCTGTCCCACCCATCGCACAGGAAGAGGAGGAGGAGGAGGAGGAGGAGGAGGATTGTGTCAGCATGGAGGTGGAGGCTGGCACTCAGCATCATCATCAGCAGCAGTCTTTTAGGGATGATTTACAGTCCCAAGAAACCAGTGGACTTGTACGTGGCTGGGAGGAGGTGGCTGCGGATCATGTCGTCCTTAGTGACCCAGAGGACTCCGGAGCGAATGCCTCAGCAAACCTACGCTGCATGGCCTCCCTGATCCTGCAAAGTCTGCGGAAGGATCCTCGTATTCTTCGGATCAAGGAGAGGGACCATTACTGGCTGGCCACTCTCCTTGATCCAGGGTAAAAGGGTAAGGTTGCGGACCTTATGTTACCGTCGCAGAGGGAGCAGAGGATGAGACAACTCCGGGAGGCCTTGCAGAAAGGTCTGTGCAACGCGTTCCCAGAGACTGGGAGGTTACAAACTCCTGGTCCTGGACAACGAGTTGCTGAGGCTTCGGCCAGTCAAAGAAGGAGCGGTGGGGAAGGTGGCCGTCTGACCGATGCGTTCAGACAATTCTTTAGTCCGCAGCCCCAAAGTATGATCGGTTCCAGCAACCATCGCCAGCGTCTGATAAACATGGTGCAGGAATATCTAGGGGCAAGGTCAGACTTGGACACCTTCCCCACCAAAAATCCTCTGGCTTACTGGGTCTTGAGGATGGATCACTGGCCAGAGCTTGCACAGTATGCAATTGAGCTACTGGCCTGTCCTGCATCCAGCGTTCTTTCGGAACGCACATTCAGTGCTGCTGGAGGATTTGTCACGGATCACAGGGTGCGCCTGTCCACCGACTCGGTTGATCGACTGACTTTCATCAAGATGAACCAGTCTTGGATCACCACCAGCTACCACACACCTGATGCTGATATAACAGACTAATTGATTTTAACATGTCACATCCCTTCAAGACTGATGCTGATGCTGAGTGCCTGTGCTGTTATGTTGACTGGCTATCCTCCTCCTCCGAGTCCTCAATGATACGATTGATGATGATAGCTTGGAAGATCATTTTTGTTTATGGGTGCCGCCACCAGTGGCTAAGGCCCAATTTTTCAGCCCCTGTTTTACAGGGGCGTGTCATTACAATTTTTGAAGCAATACTTTGCAACAGGGCTCATTGCTGTGCTCCAAGTACAGTATCTGTGAGGGGTTGTAGTGTTGTGCCACCAGTGCCTAAGGCCCAATTTTTCAGCCCCTGTTCAACAGGGGCATGCAATTACAATTCTTGATCTAATAATTCACAGCAGGGTCCATTGCTGCACCCACCAAGAGTAACTCTGAGGGCTTACAGTGTTGTGGCAACGCCACCACCACCATGAAAGGCCCAATTTTTCAGCCCCTGTTCAAAAGGGGCATGTAATTACAATTCTTGATCTAATAATTCACAGCAGGGCCCATTGCTGCACCCACCAAGAGTAACTGTCAGGGCTTACAGTGTTGTGGCACCAGCACCACCATCAAAGCCCCAATTTTTACTACCACTGTTCAACAATTATATGTAATTAAAATTCCTGATATAATAGTTGACAGCAGGGCGTTCCAGCACCAACCAAGAGTAACTGAGTGCTTACAGTGTTGTGCCAACACCGACAACTAAGGGGCCTATTTCTGCAGAGTATATACGGCAGGTCCCTACTTTCAAACATCCAACTTACAAACGACTCCTACTTGCAAACGAAAGAAGACAACAGGAAGTGAGAGGAAATCTACCCCTAGAAAGGAAAATTCTCTCCTGTAAGAATAAATATGGGAGAAAGGGGTCTCATCTGTACTGATGCTTTATCAGCAATCCTTGTTTCAAGAAAAACACCACATTTCAAAAACAGTTGTCATTGGGACGGAAAGTGAGGTGAAATGTTCTGAACAGGGGCACAGACAGCAAAACAAATGTTACAGGGGTGATAACCCTTACCTATGTTTCCCAAAAAGTTTAAAAATAGATTTTTGGGCTGGAGCTACACTTCAACAATGTACCTGTTCAAAATTACAAACACATTCTACATAAGAACAAACCTACAGTCCCTGTCTTGTATGCACTGCCTGTATACGGCTGTTCAGAGTATATAGGGCCTTTTTTATTTTATGTGCGGGGTTCCCCTTAATATCCATACAAGACCCAAAGGGGCTGGTAATGGGCTGGGGTAGGGGGGGGGGGGGTGTTGATGGGGTAGCTATGCCATTTTTCCTAAAGATTTTCATCCATATTACCGGGACCAGACATTGCATTAAAGCCGCAAGCAGTTTTAAATGACTTTTTTCCCTTTAGAAATGTTATTTTGTGCAGGGACAGTTCTAAACACGGGAAACACGTGGCACTTCACAGGCATACTTTAGACACCCCCCAGGTACGATATTTAAAGGAATATTTGACTTTTTTTTTCACTTTATGCATCATTAAAATGACTGCTCCCGAAAAACGACCGTTTTTAAAACTTCTTTTTGCATTGATACATGTCCCCTGGTGCAGAACCCGGGTTCCCAAACCCTTTTTAGGACAATAACATGCATAATAGTTGTTATAATTAGCACTTTAGAATTCGAACGTTCGCATCCATTGTATTTAATAGGGTTCTAATGTTCGTTCGAACTTTCGGTCCGTTCGCGGGTTCTGGTGCGAACCGAACCCGGGGGTGTTCGGCTCATCACTAGTGACGTCCCCGGAAGTGATCAGAAACCACTGAGAGACTGTTCTAGATGATCAGAATAGGCAGGCTATGCGCTCAGCTCCTTCTACAGACCTAAAATTGTAGTGCTGGGATCGTGCTATTTATGTGCCCAGGAACGCCAGGGGACAACAAGCTCCAGCGCACACTAAGCTCCCACACGGAGATGGTGATATAGGTTGGGCCACAACCTGTAAATAGCATTGCACAGCCAGAAAATTGTTGAGATGTAAGCATTTAAAATAGTTGAATTAAGAATCATAAAAATATGCATCATTCGTAAAGAATATGTGCATACACAGATCGGTATTCACATACATTTAAATAAAAAGTAAAATATACATATTATTTTTTTTAATATATATATATATATATATATATATATATACACACACACTCACATAAGATTTCATATATATATATATATATATATATATATATATATATATATATATATATATATATATATATATATATATATATATATATATATATTGTGAGGGGGTTAGCTCGGCAGCGGGTGTGTGTGACCCCCGGGATGGGCTCCCCACACAAAAACAGGCCCAGCAGACGGAGCTTGTGGTTTTCAAAATCAAAAAGGTGCGGTTTATTTTCTATTTACAGTGACAAAACACAGCAAAGCAAAAGAAACATAAACAAAATAAATCCTGGTCAACTTGACCTCTGACTAAACATACAGGTTTCCTAACTAACAACTGGGATCAGCCTAGTGCTGTCCTAGTCCCTAAGTCCCTGGGTTTAAATGTCCAAGCAAATAGCAACACAAGCTTTGTCTCACCGCACAAGGGTTCACTCTCTCCAGGAAGTCCACACAGGTCTGCTTCCAGGCATGAGCTAACACCTAATGAATCTGGGAGTTCTTATAGAGGCCTAAATGAGCTGACAAGCTTCAGCTGGTCTCATCAACTCCCTGTCTGCACGACGCCCCACACTCTCCCTAGAGGTATGAGTCATCCATGAGCCCACTAGCCTCAGCTGGGCTTATACAACTCTCCACCTAGTTGTATAAGTCGGCGTAAAGCCTGAATCTGGGCGAAATATATCTACCCCCCTGGATGCAACCAGGTGACTTTACCTTCCTGCTGTCACATACCCCCCCCCTCTTGTTTTAACCTTGGGGTTGGAACACCAGCAATCAGGCATTCATGTACTCGAGACAAAGCATCCACATTCCCCATTTGAACGCCAGGGCGATGCTTTACTGTGAAGTTGAATTCCTGTAGGGCCAGGAACCACCTATTTACTCTTCTATTTGTCTCCTTGTTTTGAGCCATCCACTTTAACGGAGCGTGATCCGTAACCATGTCAAAGTGCCTACCTAGCAGGTAGTACCGAAGGGAATCTAGAGCCCACTTCACCGCTAAACACTCCTTTTCAACGGTGGCGTAATTTACCTCATGGGACTTCAACTTCCTGCTGAGGTAAATGACTGGGTGCTCTTCCCCGTTCCAGACCTGGGACAATACTGCTCCTAACCCCACATCTGACGCATCACTTTGTACGACAAAGTCTTTAGAGAAGTCGTGTGAGTACAACACTGGCTGGCTACATAAGGCTTGTTTCAAGAATTGGAATGCTGCCTCAGCCTCGGGGGTCCATTTAATCATGACCGACCCTTTCCCCTTCGTCAGGTTGGTTAGGGGCACAGCCTTAGAAGCAAAGTGGGGAATGAATCGCCGATAATACCCAGCGATTCCCAGAAAGGCTCGTACCTGCTTCTTGCTGTTGGGACGTGGCCAACTCTGGATGGCCTCGACTTTGAGTTGGGGTTTTATTACTCCCCTCCCAATGGTGTACCCAAGATATTTGGCCTCCTCCTGCCCAATGGTACACTTCTTGGGGTTAGCCGTAAACCCCGCTTCCCAAACAGAGTCCAGGACTGCTTGCACTTTTGGCAGATGTGAGGCCCAATCTGTGCTATGGACAATTACGTCATCCAGGTAAGCCGCAGCATACTTCCGATGGGGCCTCAGCATCTGGTCCATTTTCCGCTGGAATGTGGCCGGCGCATTCTGTAACCCGAACGGCATTCTTTTATATTGGAACGCCCCGTCTGGGGTTACAAATGCGGTTTTCTCTTTGGCCGACTTGGCCAGGGGGATTTGCCAATACCCTTTTGTGAGGTCAAGAGTCGTCATGTATCGGGCTGTTCCCAGCCGGTCGATCAACTCATCTATACGTGGCATGGGGTAGGTGTCAAATTTTGTAACTTTGTTCAACTGACGAAAATCGTTACAAAATCGCCAGCTCCCATCCGGTTTAGGCACCAACACAATGGGACTAGACCAATCACTTTGGGACTCCTCTATCACCCCTAAGTTCAGCATTTTCTGTACTTCCTCCCGTATTGCCTCCCGTCGGGCCTCTGGGATCCGATAGGGTTTTAACTTCACCCTTTCACCGGGCGGGGTAATGATGTCATGCTCTACCCCAGATGTTTGTCCCGGCAGCTCAGAGAATATCTCCTTGTTGCGAAGCACAAACTCCTTAACCTCCTGTTGTTGGGGTTGTGACAAGGTGGCTGCTATTCCAACCTCAGGAATCACGCAACCAGTTTGAGCTGGTGACCAAGTGTCTGCGACTAGGGACTCTCTATCCCTCCAGGCTTTCAACAGATTAATGTGATAGATCTGTTCGGGCTTTCGCCTTCCTGGTTGTCTGACCTTGTAATTCACTTCGCTCACTTTTTCCATTATCTCATAGGGGCCTTGCCATTTGGCAAGGAATTTACTTTCAACCGTAGGGACAAGTACCAGTATCCTATCCCCCGGGGAAAAGGTACGGGTCTTGGCTCCACGGTTGTACACTCTCTGCTGTGCTAACTGCGCTTGGGCCAAATGTTCCTTCACGATGGGCATTACCTGTGCAATTCGGTCTTGCATCAGGGCGACATGCTCAATCACACTCCTGTGGGGAGAACTCTCACTTTCCCAAGTTTCCTTGGCAATATCCAACAGCCCTCTTGGGTGTCTCCCATACAGTAACTCAAAGGGGGAGAATCCCGTAGAGGATTGGGGCACCTCCCTAATAGCAAACATCAGATAAGGAAGTAGACAGTCCCAATCCTTTCCATCTCTATCCACCACTTTCTTCAACATTTGTTTTAGGGTTTTGTTGAATCTTTCAACCAGCCCATCGGTTTGGGGGTGATACACAGATGTACGTAATTGCGTCACTTTGAACAATTTACACAGCTCCTTCATAACCCGGGACATAAAGGGTGTACCTTGGTCCGTAAGCAGTTCTTTACAAATACCCACCCGGCTAAACACAAGAGATAGCTCTTTGGCTATGGTTTTGGCCGAGGTATTTCGGAGAGGGATCGCTTCTGGATAACGGGTGGCATAGTCCATTATAACTAATATGTACTGGTGCCCCCTAGCGGACTTGATTATAGGACCTACCAAATCCATGGCGATCCTCTCAAACGGGACCTCAATGATGGGTAGAGGGACCAGCGGGCTACGGAAATGTGGCATCGGGGCCGACCTCTGACACACAGGGCAGGAGGAACAATAAATTTCTATGTCCTTCATCACCCCCGGCCAATAGAATCTCTGTAATACCCTCTCTCGGGTTTTCTCTGTCCCCAGATGACCTCCAAGAATGTGCCCATGGGCCAACTCCAACACCAACTTCCTGTAAGGTTTGGGCACCACAAGCTGCTCAACGGTTTCTTCTGCCCTTTTTGCCACCCGATACAGTAGGTCCTTCTCTACGCTGAAGTATGGGTAAGTGCAGGTATTATCTGGGTTCACTAACTCGCCATCTATTTTCACTACGTTTTCCCGTGCCTTTATTAGGGCGGGGTCTTTCAACTGTTCTGTGGCAAAGTTTTCCCTGTGAACCTCAAGATCAGAAAACTCCACAGACGGTAGGTTTTCGTCTGAGGAGGTGGGCTCCTCTCCAGTTTCTTGAGTCTCCCCTGCCAATACTGATAAGGGAAATTCCGGAGAGTCCTCACCACTCTCAGGGGAGTTCTGGCTATCACATTCCTGGTACATAGGGGCACCAGTGAGGGGCTCAGGATCATCCCACAGTTCCCAGAACTTCGGAAAATCCCTTCCCACAATGGCGTCATGCGGTAACTGAGATACTAAGCCCACTGGATGAGAGAGGGTACCTTTGGGGGTCTCGAAACACACTGTAGTCACTGGATACTCTCGGGTGTCCCCATGCACACAAATAACAGCTACCTTGCTATTCCCAGAGACCTCTGTTTTAACTAACTCGGCCTTTATCAGGGTCACAAGGCTACCTGAATCCAGCAATACCACAACATTTCTACCATTAACACACATTTTGCATAAATGTTTCTCAGTTCCTCGAATGGCAGTGCATGCGACTGTCGCACACAGCGACTGACGTCTGCCCGTCAGAAAGTCACACTGCATTTGTTCCTCCACAACCGGGCAATTGGCTGCAATATGTCCCGCTTGCCGGCAGCGGTAGCAAACGATCCTTCTTGAGCCGCTGATTTCCCAGGCTGTTCTCGCCAAACTTGGGGTAGAGCTCCCACCCTCTCACTCTCTCCACCCTCACCCCTTGGAATCCTCTTATCCGCCCCTGGGGATGGTCTGGTCTTAGGGTGGAAAGTCCGAGTGTCTCTGGAAGAGGCCGTCAGGTTCTCTGTAGCCAAGTATTTCTCCACACGATCCACAAGACCATCGGCCGTCTCTGGGTCTCCATGGCTTACCCACTTTTGGATGGCAGTAGGAAGAGCTCTCAAAAACCGATCCATTACAACACGTTCCACAATCTTTGGTGCGGACAAAGTCTCTGGCTGTAGCCACTTTCTGCTCAGGTGAATGAGATCATACATTTGAGACCTGGGGGGTTTTCCAAGCTGGAAAGTCCAGTTATGCACACGCTGAGCCCGGACAGCCTGGGTGACACCCAGCCTTGCCAATATTTCAGCTTTTAGCATCACATAGTCTTTTGCTTGGTTAGGCTCTAGGTCATAGTAAGCTTTCTGCGATTCACCAGTTAACAGAGGAGCCACCAGTCCAGCCCACTGCTCCTCAGGCCACTTTTCTCTTTCAGCGGTCCTTTCAAATGTGGTCAAAAATACCTCTGGATCATCCTCTCCAGTCATTTTTGTCAATAAACGACTCACCCCAAAGGACGCGGTATTAGTGGGACGGCTTTCCTCACTGGTCTGCGGACGTTGCTGCATTACTGCTTCCATCTGTTGTTGTAGTCTCTGCTCTTGCTTCTGCAACAGGTCTATGAAGCGGGCCTCAGATTGCTGCTGGGCTCGTTGCTGAGCCTCCAGACTCTGTTGCAAAGTTGCGTTTGTCTGCTGCTGGGCTGCAAGGCTCTGTTGATGAGCTTGCTGCTGGGCTGCGAAGTTCTGTTGTTGAGCTGCAAGGCTCTGTTGATGAGCTGCAAGGCTCTTTTGCAAACCTGCATTTGTCTGCTGTTGATTGGCATTTGCTAGAGCCAGCTGCTTCAGTATCTCCTCCATGCTGGCTTAAAAAAAAACTGCCACTGGTTCTCCACCAACTGTGAGGGGGCTAGCTCGGCAGCGGGTGTGTGTGACCCCCGGGATGGGCTCCCCACACAAAAACAGGCCCAGCAGACGGAGCTTGTGGTTTTCAAAATCAAAAAGGTGTGGTTTATTTTCTATTTACAGTGACAAAACACAGCAAAGCAAAAGAAACATAAACAAAATAAATCCTGGTCAACTTGACCTCTGACTAAACATACAGGTTTCCTAACTAACAACTGGGATCAGCCTAGTGCTGTCCTAGTCCCTAAGTCCCTGGGTTTAAATGTCCAAGCAAATAGCCACACAGGCTTTGTCTCACCGCACAAGGGTTCACTCTCTCCAGGAAGTCCACACAGGTCTGCTTCCAGGCATGAGCTAACACCTAATGAATCTGGGAGTTCTTATAGAGGCCTAAATGAGCTGACAAGCTTCAGCTGGTCTCATCAACTCCCTGTCTGCACGACGCCCCACACTCTCCCTAGAGGTATGAGTCATCCATGAGCCCACTAGCCTCAGCTGGGCTTATACAACTCTCCACCTAGTTGTATAAGTCGGCGTAAAGCCTGAATCTGGGCGAAATATATCTACCCCCCTGGATGCAACCAGGTGACTTTACCTTCCTGCTGTCACAATATATATATATATATATATATATATATATATATATATATATATATATATATATATATATATAATGTGTGTGTGTATGTGTGTGTGTGTATATATATATATATATATATATATATATATATATATATATATATATATATATATATATATATTACAGGGCTTTTTTTCAGGGGGAACTTGGTGGAACTCAGTTCCACCACCTCTGGCTCAGACCCTAGGGGGGGGGGCTGCTCACCACAATCACTAGTAAACACAGAAGTCCGGTTTCTGTGTTTACAAGTGACAGCGTTGCAATCTGTGTTTAACCCCCCCTGAACTCTGTACTCTGTAAACAGTGTTGTTTATTGGTGCTATATACAAAGTCTAGGTACTGTACAGTGTGCAGAAAAACAAACAGAACAAAAAAATAGCTAAACAAAACCCTAGCCGTGTCTAGGTTCTAACTATACGGTATATACAAGCCCTCACTACCAGGTTGAACAAGCCTACAGCTTCCACATCAACTGATTAACAGTTTTCACCAACCTTCTTGCTCTCACAGACCAGCATTGTCTATGTTTCCCAGGCAGAGCAAAGGTGAGCTTAAATTGACCTGGGAGAGAGGACCAACACCCGAACTGGATCAGAGATCCCTGAACGTATAAGAGAGGAGCCTGGGAGATGTATAAACCCTGAACAGGACTTTTCCTGGCTCTCTCTGGGACGCTCTGCCACTATATATATATATATATATATATATATATATATATATATATATATATATATATATCCATGTATATATGTAAATGTTAAAATATAGATATAACCGAGAAGACGATTCTATAACCCCTTGGTAAGATTTTTGATTTTATCTTATAATGCGTCGACACTTTTTGGAGAGCTGATACTGATGATACATACAATATATTTTATAGTATACTTATTTGGGGGAGTTCTGACGGTATCTGTGCTTTCTCCTAATGCACAATGGTGGGATAGGTGACAACTTCTGGACCCTATGGTCCTAAAGCTGAATATATTCTGTATGTACTGTATGACTGTTTACATACATTGTGATGTAAGTTTTTTTTGTTAATTCTGTATAATATAAAATTATTTTAAATGTACACCTTTGGTGTTGTGAATACTATTGTTAAAACATCTGTCTGTATTACAGAAAGTCTGCTGTTGTCTACTCTACACCTGAAGAAGATTATTTTCTTTATCGTACATCACGGGACACACAGCAGCCATAGTAATTACTATGTGGGTTATACGCCACCTATAGGTGAATGGACAATGGCACACCCAAAAGACAGGCAGTCCCCCTCTATATAACCCCTCCCATACAGGAAGTACCTCAGTTTTTTTGGCCAGTGTCTCAAGTTGATGGTCACGGTGGATTAAAATGCTATACTAAGGACAGCCCCGTTGGAGAAATCCTTTGCAGGATCATGGGGCTATGCAGTCAGATCCATTCAAGGTGGCAAAAGAAAAGGCCAAGATGGATGGTACCCGAGCCTTGAGGAAGAATATGTGAGGTTTTTGCCTGTAATGCTCCTCTTTGGAGGGCTGGACCCTAGGATCCAGGCCCTTGGATACATGACTAAACCAAAGGTTGTCCCAGCAGGATGCTGTCCAGGTCCATGGGTGTGGACCCCAGTATGCAAGGGGGAACCGGTCCTTGAAGGTCTGTTTGAGACCTGGCCCGCCGTGATGGGTGAAGATTGGGTCTGGCTGTGTATTCCAGCAGTATCTTGTGGCGGGAATGGTACATTTTTTAAAAGAAGAAAGAACCTGGGAAAGGAACGCATATGGTTCACTTTAAGGGATTTCTTCTGAGTAGCGTATGCCTTGCCTGATTTTCACCACTAGAGTGTATTATAACATACCTGGTGTTTACTTGTCATGCTTTCCAGCTCCCCTTAATTTTTTTTGTGTCTGGCAATCGCTCCTTTGGAGACAGCATTGCCCCTCATCCTGGTCTACCAGTTGTCCTCCGAAAGGCCCTGGGACCGCCCGCCTCCTGAACGAGGTGACCGGCATCCCCCCACTGTAACACATCCCCACTTCCCCGGAGCTATCCTGATAACGGGACTGCCTCATCCATGCAGGCATGTGCGCATGAGTCAACTTTGGTTATAAGGCCTCCGTAGGACACAGGGGGCGTGCCTTAGGTGCGGCCGGCGTGCACGTGGGGGGCGAGCGTGCAAGTAGCACACGGCGCAGGTGCAGGCTCAGTGGCTATAAAGTTTGTGACTCTGTGAAGAGTCCGGTGGCGGAAGGAGGGACACAGAGCATACTGGGGCATGTAAGCACTGTATAGGTGTGGATACAGGCATTTAAAGGCACGCCTACTGGGCATTAGGCTGAGCAGTGAGAGCAGCATTTTTTTGCTGGACTACAGCTCAGCAGTGGATGCATATTGTGAGTATTTCTGCATGTTGTCCTTTTGACTATATCTTCGCGAAAGAAAGGTGGGGAATACAGCAGGGAGGAGCGCAAGCGCATCGCTGTCAGGATCTGAGGATCCTAGTCACGCTTCCACAGTACTATCCTCCCCTGAAAGGCCAGAGGCAACTGACCAGTCTGAGCCATTGAGGCTGTAAGGCATAGTGGCTACATCCAACATTTCAGCCTTTGCATATGTCACCAAGGACGATTTGGCTTCAGCATTAGCTGGTTTGGAAGGAAAAATAGCCTACATGATAGCATCTGTCTCCCAGTCTGGGAAAAAAATGTGAAAGGTCCTCTTCTCCCCCTCCTGACCTTCCAGTTTTGGAACAGGAATGGGCAGATGATATTGAGGTGCCATTGGGTGACCGGGAAGAAGGGCAGGCTGATGACTCCTCTTCTGAGGATTTAATCTGAGAGGAGCCCTTCTTAGCCTCGCAATCCCAAAGATTGCTAGTCCAATCCCTTACGGAATTTGTCCGTTCCAGATACAAGTTGCCCCCAGCTGAGGTGGCCAATGCCCTATTTTCTTCTTTGGGTTCTTTTGAGGCGTCCACAGGGCCCACATGCTTTGCCATTACATCCACTGCTGGAGCAACTAATATATGCAGACTAGTATCACCTAGGTAGGCATTTCATTCCTCCTAGAAGATTTTCTATTTTTTAACCCATTGTGTTCACTAAGAAGTGGAGTTTGCCAGCAGTGGATGCTGCTATTTCTTCTGTAAATAGGAGTCTAACTTGTCCAGAGGACAATGTCCAAGTTTTCAAAATCCAGCCGACAAGAAGCTGGAATCTTTACTTAAAGCCTCCTTTTCTATAGCTGGTTCAGCAGTACAGCCTGCAGTAGCAGCAATAGGGATTTGTCAATCCTTAAAAGACCAGCTCAAACAGGTCATTAAAGGGGAAGCTAGCGGAGCTCCCAAGGGCCTTATGTTTTGCGGTTGATGCCCTTAAAGATTTTATTCAACAGGTGTCACGCTTTGCCCTCTTATATGTGCATATGCGCAGAATTCTCTGGTTGAAGCATTGGTCAGCTAAATTGCCGTGCAAAAAACTATTGGCAGGTTTTCCTTTTCATGGGTAACGGTTGTTTGGAGATGATTTGGATAAGTATATCCAAAAAATCTCTGGTGGTAAGAGTGCCCTTTTACTGGTTAAAAAAGGAGTAGGTGTCCTTCATTTAAATGTTCTTCTTCCCCAACAACAGGTGCTGCAACCTCCAGGCAGTTTCGACGGCCTCCTCCGTCGGGTTCAAGAGGTAAGCCTCAAGGCCAAGCACAAGGCCAGAAGAAGCCCTGGGGCAGAAGCAGAGTCCAAAGTCCTGCAAAACAGAGTCCTAAGGTCTCCTTATGAAGGGGTTCCCCCACTCGACCTGAGTGGGGGGAAGGTTTCTGCAGTTTTCAGGAGCCTGGCGGGAAGAGATCCAAGACAGATGGGTCATCTCCACAGTAACTCTAGGCTGCAAGCTAGAGTTTTGAAAGTTTCCACCATTTTGTTTTCTAAGATCGAATGTTCCCAGAGACCCTTTAAAAAGAAGGTCTTTATTCCAGGCACTGGACCGGTTGATGTCACAGGGTGTAATTATAGAAATTCCAACAGAGGAGCAGGTTGATATCCAGAAATTTGCTGAAGGGGAAATCCTTCATGCCGGTAGCCTGGAAGGTAGTAACGATGGATGCCAGACTCTTCTGGAGGAGGCCACAGTCCAGGGGAAGTGGTCAGAGACCGAAAAAGCCTTACCCATCAACATTCTAGAGATTCGGGCAGCGCGTCTGGCTCTAATATGCTGGACTTTCAGGTTGCCGGGTTGTCCCATCAGGATACAATCCGACAATGCCACAGCAGTGGCTTACATCAACCACCAAGGGGGTACCAGGAGTCAGGCAGCCCAGAGGGAGGTGGACCATATTCTGACATGGGCAGAGAAGCATGTGCCTTTTCTGTCAGCAGTCTTCATTCCAGGAGTGGAGAATTGGCATTCCAGGAGTGGAGAATTGGCAGGCGGACTTCTTGAGCCGCCAACAATTGTCCAGGGAGGAATGGTCCCTGCATCCTGAGGTTTTTTCAGCCATATGCCAAAATTGGGGTTCCCCCGGACATAGATCTGTTGGCATCCAGGTTCAACAAGAAGTTGGACAGCTTTGTGTCAAGGACAAGGGATCCGCTCGCATTCAGGACAGATCCGCTACCGATCCCTTGGGATCAGTTTTCACTGATTTATGCGTTTCCCCAAGTTCAGCTGCTACCGTGGCTTCTACGCAGGATCAAGGAGGAAGGGAAGCCGGTGATACTAGTAGCCCCGGCGTGGCCCAGAAGATCCTGGTATGCAGAAATCATAAAGCTGGCAGTAGGGAAACCATGGACTCTTCCATCCCATCCAGACTTGCTTTTGCAAGAACCAGTGTTCCATCCTGCCTTACAATCGCTAAGTTTAATGGTTTGGCTATTGAAGCCCAAATTTTAAAGGATCGGGGGCTTTCGGGCTCAGTGGTGACTACCCTGATTAATGCAAGGAAGCCGGCTTCTAGGGACATTTATTATAGGATCTGGAGGTCATATATTTCCTGGTGTGAAGCCAAAAGATGGCATCCTCGAAAGTATGTCATAGGAAGAATTCTTGCCTTCCTACAATTGGGGGTAGAAAGCCTTGAGTACAATCAAGGGTCAGATCTCGGCCTTATCAGTATTTTTTCAAAGACCGATTGCTTCGCATTCTTTATACAAGGGGTAGCTCGTATAACTCCGCCAGTCAGGCCTTGTGCCCATGGGACTTGAATCTAGTTTTATCGGTCTTCCAAGAACAACCCTTTGAGCCTATGCGCCATATTCCCTTGATCTTTTGACAAGGAAGTTGTTTTTTTTTTGGTTGCAGTAACCTCGGCAAGCAGAGTGTCAGAATTGGCAGCTTTTTCCTGTAAAGAGCCATACTTAATTATTCATAGACAAGACAAGGTGGTGTTGCATCCTCACCCAACCTTTCTGCCTAAGGTAGTGTCCAGTTTTCACTTGAACCAAGATGTCTTCCTGCCTTCTTTTTCTCCAGAACCTCGCTCTGCGGAATAAAATTTTTTATATTCTCTCAATGTAGTGAGAGCTGTCAGGATCTATCTGAAGGTGACAGCTCAGATGCGGAAGACTGATGCTTTGTTTGCACTACCAGAAGGGCCCAGAAAAAGGCAGGCAGCGTCAAAATCGACTATTTCACAGTTGATTTATCAGGTTATAATTCAGGCTTATGGACTGAAAAGAAGGGTTCCGCCTTTTCAAAGTAGAGTGGGGAGTGGGGAGTGAGTGCTTCATGGGCAGTGCGTCACCAGGCCTCTATGGCTCAGATTTGCAAGGCCACGACTTGGTCATCAGTGCATGCATTTACTAAATTTTACCAGATGGATGTAAGGCGGCAGGAGGATGCCGCTTTTGGGCGCAGTGTACTGCAGGCAGCAGTATAGGTCCTCACGTCTGATGGTGGCCTGCTTTGATATGTGTCTGCCTCCCCTCAAGGGCATTGCTTTGGGACATCTCACATAGTAATTACTATGGCTGCTCTGTGTCCCGTGATGTACGATAAAGAAAATAGGATTTTTAATACAGCTTACCTGTAAAATCCATTTCTTGGAGTACATCACGGGACACAGAAGTCCCCCCCTCTTGCTGGGATATACATTTCTTTGCTACAAAACTGAGGTACTTCCTGTATGGGAGGGGTTATATAGAGGGGGACTTCCTGTCTTTTGGGTGTGCCAGTGTCCATTCACCTATAGGTGGCATATAAACCACAT
Source organism: Rana muscosa (assembly GCA_029206835.1). Lineage (NCBI taxonomy): Eukaryota > Metazoa > Chordata > Amphibia > Anura > Ranidae > Rana > Rana muscosa. The sequence continues at coordinate 24,320,764 of CM055118.1, forward strand.
AGTAATTACTATGGTTGCTCTGTGTCCCGTTATGTACTCCAAGAAAAGGATTTTACAGGTAAGCTGTATTAAAAATCCTATTATTAAAATGCATTGGGTTCCACATGTGATCTTCTGTCAAAATTTGACACATTATGGTGATATAAAATTATGACACATGTGATCAAGAGGAGCAGTCAAATTATGTTAGATGTTGTGAGCAACGTTGAGGATTTAAACAATTGTGTCAGACATTGTTTTTTATCCTTTTTATGAATTTTGTATTATTATTTATACTGTTTTATATTTTTTGTACTGTTCGATGCCTTTAATGTCCCATATACATAGAGTTTAATTTTAAGTCAGTATTCTTTTAGGGATGTGGCACTTAGGCCATAAGTTGCAAAACAGGGTTATATAATGCTTCTGGCGTATCTATGGACAACACTTTTTAGTTTTGGGTAGAGCAGGGAATGGAAAGCCCTGTCAGGTTTATTTTTTTGTGTTGTCCATGTGCCACTAAGGATATTCCATTTCATTTCCTGCCCTGGAGACAAAACAGCAAGGGGAAATCTCTTTAAAGAAACGGTTATTCCCTTTTCAATAGAGATCACCAATATCAGTGCTCCCATTAGGATATTTCCTCTTTACCTACTGCCATAGTGACAACTATAAAAATGTGGATTTTCCACCAATTTCTGTCCTGATGACAATGGTTTCCACAATGGGACACAGACAGCAATAAAAAAAAAAACTGACTGTGGATTTAAACTGTGCAACAGGAGAAAGAGTTCACTCTGCCTGCAACGTCATCAAGGGGACATACCGCCTCAACTGTAGGCAACAGGGTTCACGTCTGCAAGTATAGCACAAATCAACAGATGGAATCTTAACTGAGTAAAAGGAAATATATATTTAGTTATCTTAACCAGTAGGAGTCTTCAGTAAAGTAAATGGTAATGTGCAAAGTGCAGCAGCCCATAGCAACCATACAGGAATAAACTTTTAAGCCGTGTACACACGATAGGTTTTACCGATGAAAACAAACCGATGGACTGTGTTCATCGGACAAACCGATTGTGTATGGGCCCCATCGGTCTTTTTTCCATGGGTGTTTAAAAATAGAACATGTTTTAAATTTATCTGATGGTTAAAATACCGATAGCAAATTACTATCGTCTGTGGGGAACTCCATCGGATAAAAAACCCACGCATGCTCAGAATCAAGTCAACGCATGCTCAGAAGCATTGAACTTCATTTTTCTCGTCCCATCGTAGTCTTTTATGTCACCGCGTTTGAAACGGTCGGTTTTTTGTCTGATGGTGTGTGGGCAAGAATGATGGAAGACAGTTTCATCGGATTTCCGATGGAAAAAACCATTGGATTAGAATTCATTGGATGTCCAATCGTGTGTACAGGGCTTTAACCACTTAACGACCGCTCACTGTATATATACGTCGGCACAATGGCACCGACAGGCACAATCACGTAGAGCATACGTGATTGCCTTTGTACAGTTGAGGGGTCCGATCGGACCCCCCTTCTGTACCATTAGCGGTCGGAATTCGTCTGGGAGCGTTCCGAGATGGGGGGGGCGGCCGTTCGATTCCGACCACCCCCCCGCGATCGCTCCCGGCGAATAGAAATGCCCCCTCTGTCTGTGTAATGTTTACACAGACAGAGAAAGCAGGAGGAAGTGATGTCATCTCATGTGCGGCGCTCACATATACCGAGCATCGTACAAGAGAAGACACACAGGTCAGTGCACTAACACTACACTAACACCAGCACACATAGGCACATAAATCGCCCCCCCAGGCCCCCCCAGATCACCCCCCAGCCCCCCCAGATCACCCCCCAGCCCCCAGTCACAGTGTCACTGATTGCAGTGACCATTTATTTACTGATCACTGCAATCAGTGACATTTGTGACTGTAAAAGTGTCACTACATTTAGTTTTAGGTCCAGTGTAGCCCCCTAACCCCCCCTAATAAAGGTTTAACCCCTTGATCACCCCCCAGATAACCCTTTCACCCCCTAGCACCGCCGTCGCTTGGCGATCATTTTTCTGATCGCTGTCTTGGCGTCGGTGATGCAGATCGGTACCCAGTAATGTTTTTAGGTTCGCCGCAGGTTTTTATAGGGTCGGGTACCCCCCATAAATTATCTAACAAAGGTTTAACCCCCTTGATCGCCCCCCAGGTAACCCTTTCACCCCCTATTACCACTGTCACTAAGCAATCGTTTTTCTGATCGATGTCTTAGCGTCGGTGATGCTGATCGGTAGCCAGTATTTTTTTTTTAGGTTCGCCGCAGGTTTTTATAGCGTCGGGTACCCCCATAAATTATCTAATAAAGGTTTAACCCCCTTGATCGCCCCCCAGGTAACCCTTTCACCCCCTATCACCACTGTCACTAAGCGATCATTTTTCTGATCGATGTCTTAGCGTCGGTGATGCAGATCGGTACCCAGTAATTTTTTTAGGTTCGCCGCAGGTTTTTATAGCGTCAGGTACCCCATATATTATCTAATAAAGGTTTAACCCCCTTGATCGCCCCCCAGGTAACCCTTTCACCCCCTATCACCACTGTCGCTAAGCGATCATTTTTCTGATCGATGTCTTAGCGTCGGTGATGCAGATCGGTAGCCAGTAATTTTTTTTAGGTTCGCCGCAGGTTTTTATAGCGTCAGGTACCCCCATATATTATCTAATAAAGGTTTTAACCCCCTAATTGCCCCTAGTTAACCCTTTCACCAGTAATCATCATATAAGTGTTACGGGTGACGCTGGTTAGTTAGTTTGCTTTTTATAGTGTCAGGGCACCCGCCGTATATAACCCAATAAAGGTTTAACCCCCTGATCGCCCGGCGGGTGATATCAATTAGGTTTTAGCGTCAGAGAGGGTCTGCGTCACACCCCAGGCAGCGTCAGGTTAGTGCCAGTAACGCTAACACCCACGCGTGAAGCATACACCTCCCTTAGTGGTATAGTATCTGAACAGATCAATATCTGATCTGATCAGATCTATACTAGCGTCCCCAGCAGTTTAGGGTTCCCAAAAACGCAGTGTTAGCGGGATCAGCCCAGATACCTGCTAGCACCTGCGTTTTGCCCCTCCGTCCAGCCCAGGCCACCCAAGTGCAGTATCGATCGATCACTGTCACTTACAAAACACAACACACATAACTGCAGCGTTCGCAGAGACAGGCCTGATCCCTGCGACTCCAGTGCTGTAGGAGGTGATTTCACCACCACAGTTAAAAAAAAAAAAAGCAAATATGCCGAAGCATTGGGGCAGCAGGGGCGGAGGAGCGATTTTTCTCCTAATGCCGCGTACATACGGTCGAAATTCCGACGGAGGCTTGCCCGTGGAAAAGTCCGACCATGTGTGTGCGGCATAACTTTTTTGTGGGAGGATGCCCCCATGCTTCGGCATATATAATTGGTGCATGTATGCCCATCATTAGAAGTGGGTGGATGAAGGGCGGTATTCTAATGGTGGGCATACCCACCGATCAATCTCTTTTTTCGTTCAGCCACCTGGCTGCATGAAAAAAAAAGATTACAATACATGTCCAACAAGGACCAGCAACGTACTGGTATGTTGCTGGACTTTGAATGGTTATACCAGATTGATGCCTGCGGGTTTAGGTATCATCTTGGTATCATTCTTTTCAGCCAGCGGCCGGCTTTAATGTAAAAGCAACCCTAGTGGCTAATTAGCCTCTGGACTGCTTTTACAAGCAGTGGGAGGGAATGTCCCCCCCGGATATAAAAAGCGCCATTGGGAAATTGCATTTTATCACACAGATCTTGGTGTGGTCAGATGCTTTGAGGGCAGAGGAAAGATCTAGGGTCTAGACCCCAGTTTTTTCAAAAAAAGAGTACCTGTCACTACCTATTACTATCATAGGGGATATTTACATTCCCTGAGATAACAATAAAAATGATAAAAAAAAAAAATATGGAAGGAACAATTTAAAAATAAAATAAAAAAGCAAAATTAATAATAAAAAAAAAAAAAAAAAAAAAAAAAAAGCACCCCTGTCCTGCCCTGCTCTTGCCCAATGGTGAACGCAAGCGTCGGTCTGGCGTCATATGTAAACAGCAATTGCACCATGCATGTGAGGTATCACCGCGAAGGTCAGATCGAGGGCAGTAATTTTAGCAGTAGACCTCCTCTGTAAATCTAACGGGGTAACCTGTAAAGGCTTTTAAAGGCTTTTAAAAATGTATGTAGTTTGTCGCCAATGCGCGTTTGTGCGACATTTTAAAGCATGTCGTGTTTGGTATCTATGTACTCGGCCTAAGATCATATTTTTTATTTCATCAAACATTTGGGCAATATAGTGTGTTTTAGTGCATTAAAATAAAAAAAAGTGTATTTTTTTCCCCAAAAAATGCGTTTGAAAAATCGCTGCGCAAATACTGTGTAGAAAAAAAAATGCAACACCCACCATTTTATTCTGTAGGGCCTTTGCTTTAAAAATATATATAATGTTTGGGGGTTCAACATAATTTTCCTGCAAAAAAAAATATGTTTTCATGTAAACAAAAAGTGTCAAAAAGGGCTTTGTCTTCAAGTGGTTAGAAGAGTGGATGTAAGCTTCCTAATGTTGTGTATAAAATGCCAGAACAGTTCAAAACCCCCCCCAAATGACCCCATTTTGGAAAGTAGACACCCCAAGCTATATACTGAGAGGCATGTCGAGTCCATGGAATATTTTATATGTTGACACAAGTTGCGGAAAAAAGACAATTTTTTTTTTTTTTTTTTGCACAAAGTTGTCACTAAATGATATATTGCTGAAACATGCCATGGGCATATGTGGAATTACACCCCAAAATACATTCTGTTGCTTCTCCTGAGTACGGGGATACCACATGTGTGAGACTTTTTGGGAGCCTAGCCGCGTACGGGACCCCAAAAACCAATCACCGCCTTCAGGCTTTCTAAGGGTGTCAATTTTTGATTTCACTTCTCACTGCCTATCACAGTTTCGGAGGCCATGGAATGCCCAGATGGCACAAACCCCCCCCCAAATGACCCCATTTTGGAAAGTAGACACCCCAAGCTATTTGCTGAGAGGTATTGTGAGTATTTTGCAGATCTCGCTTTTTGTCACAAAGTTTTGAAAATTGAAAAAAAAAAAAGAAGAAAAAAAAAATTCTTTCTTCATTTTCAAAAACAAATGAGAGCAGTAAAATACTCACCATGCCTCTCAGCAAACAGCTTGGGGTGTCTACTTTCCAAAATGGGGTCATTTGGGGGGGGTTTTGTGCTATTTTGGCATTTTATGGCCTTCGAAACTGTGATAGGTAGTGAGGAGTGAAATCAAAAATTTGTGCCTAGAAATCCTGAAGGCGGTGATTGGTTTTCGGGGTCCCGTACACGACTAGGCTCCTAAAAAGTCCCACACATGTGGTATCCCCGTACTCAGGAGAAGCAGCAAAATGTATTTTGGGGTGCAATTCCACATATAACCATGGCATGTGTGAGCAATATATCATTTAGTGACAACTTTTTGTATTTTTTTTTTTTTGTCATTATTCAATCACTTGGGACAAAAAAAAAAATATTCAATGGGCTCAACAGGCCTCTCAGCAATTTCCTTGGGGTGTCTACTTTCTAAAATGGGGTCATTTGGGGGGGTTTTGTGCTATTTTGGCATTTTATGGCCTTCAAAACTGTGATAGGTAGTGAGGAGTGAAATCAAAAATTTGCGCCCTTAGAAATCCTGAAGGCGGTGCTTGGTTTCCGGGGTCCTGTACGTGGCTAGGCTCCTAAAAAGTCCCACACATGTGGTATCCCCGTACTCAGGAAAAGCAGCAGAATGTATTTTGGGGTGCAATTCCACATATAATCATGGCATGTGTGAGCATTATATCATTTAGTGACAACTTTTTGTAATTTTTTTATTTTTTTGTCATTATTCAATCACTTGGGACAAAAAAAAAAAATATTCAATGGGCTCAACATGCCTCTCAGCAATTTCCTTGGGGTGTCTACTTTCCAAAATGGGGTCATTTGGGGGGGTTTTGTACTGCCCTGCCATTTTAGCACCTCAAGAAATGATAGGCAGTCATAAATTTAAAGCTGTGTAAATTCCAGAAAATGTACCCTAGTTTGTAAACGCTATAACTTTTGCGCAAACCGATAAATATACACTTATTGACGTTTTTTTTTACTAAAGACATGTGGCTGAATACATTTTGGCCTAAATGTATGACTAAAATTGAGTTTATTCGATTTTTCTTATAACAAAAAGTAGAAAATATCATTTTTTTTCAAAATTTTCGGTCTTTTTCCGTTTATATCGCAAAAAATAAAAATTGTAGAGGCAATCAAATACCATTAAAAGAAAGCTCTATTTGTGGGAAGAAAAGGACGCAAATTTTGTTTGGGTACAACATTACATGTCCGCACAATTTACAGTTAAAGCAGCGCAGTGCAAAATTCTGAATTCACCTCTGGTCCTTTAGCTACCAAATGGTCCGGGGCTTAAGTGGTTAAAGATCTGAAATTAAGAAATTAAAATTTGCTTAGTTGCTGTTAATTATTATATTTGACATGTCATCATTGCTCTTTGCACTTGAATAAAACTATGTGTTAAATCCAAATACTTTCTGCAGATTAAGCCCACTGTACTTATGTTTCTGTAAAGTATATCTAAACCCAAAAGCAAACATGCAATACATTGCAGCCTAATAATCATTACAGTAGCTTTATCCGTCTTAATTTTTTTTTCCTTTTATTTTTACCTGGTGATCTGGCCAATAAGTCTGTTATTTGTCAACGTCCTTTAAAAGACCAAGCTGCGGTCCAATTAGCAGTTGTTGGTGCATCTAACACTACTCTCTCCACAAAGATGCTGTACAGGGGTGGCTCAGTTGCTTCTCTGTAGAGTTGAGCCACCCTAGACATGAGGCGTGTTATTAGGATCACCAGATGAAAATAATGGAATAAAAGCCTAATGCTGCGTACACGTGTATTTTTTTTAATGTAATTTTTAAAAACAACGTTTTTCACGACGTGATTTTTCTCGTTTCCTCTCAAGCCTGTCTTGCATACACACGTTCATGAAAAAAAACGGTCAAGCAAAGCGCAGTGATGTACAACATGTACGACGGCACTATAAAGGGGAAGTTCAGTTCGAATGGCGCCACCCTTCATGTTAGTAAAGTTTGTTGAGCGACGATTCGCGCTTTTCAGCCTTGTGCTTTTCAGTCCGTTACAGCGTGACGAATGTGCTATCTCCATTATGAACGCTAGTTTTACCAGAACGAGCGCTCCCGTCTCATACTTGATTCTGAGCATGCGCATTTTTTTCCCCTCGTAAAAGCATACACACTACCGTTTTTCACGTCGTTAAAAAAAACAACGTGAAAAACGACGTGAAAAAATAGAGCAGGTTCTCATTTTTTTAGGCCATTTTTCACATCGTTAAAAATGCTCTGGAGCCTACACACAATCGTTTTTAATGCCCAATTTAAAAAATGGCATCTTTAACGACGTGAAAAACGATCGTGTGTACGCGGCATGAGAAAAAAAAATGTAATCGCTGATCACCGCCATTACTAGTAAAAAAATAAAATAATAAAAATTACATAAATCTATCCCTTTTTGTAGACGCTATAACTTTTGCGCAAAACAATCAATATACGCTTATTATGATTTTTTTTTTTACCAAAAGTATGTAGAAGAATACATATCAGCCTAAACCGAGGAAAACATTTTATTTATTTTTTTAATTGGGATATTTATTATAGCAAAAAGTAAGATATTGTGTTTTTTTCAAAATTGTTGCTCTTCTTTTGTTTATAGCGCAAAAAATAAAAGGTGATCAAATACCACCAAAAGAAAGCTCTATTTGTGTTAAAAAATATGTAAATTTTCTACAGTGTCGCATGACTGCGCAATTGTCAGTTAAAGCAAAGCAGTGCCGTATTGCAAAAAATGGCCTGGTCCTTGAGCAGCCAAATCTTCCGGGCTGAAGTGGTTAATAGATTGGTTAGGCAAGAATGATTCTTAATGAATCCATGCTGATTACTGCTAATGATACCGTTTTCATTAATAAAATCTTGTATATAGTCCCTTATCATCCCCTCCAAGAGCTTGCATACTATTCATGTCGGGCTGACTGGTCTGTAATTCCTAGGGATGTATTTTGGCCCTTTTTAAATATTGGTGCTACATTGGCTTTTCTCTAATCAGCTGGTCCCATTCCAGTCAGTAGACTGTCAGTAAATATTAGGAACAATGGTCTGGCAACTACTTAACGGAGTTCCCTAAGGACCCTCTGGTGCAAGCCATCTGGTCCCAGTGACTTATTAATTAAAGTTTTTCAAGTCTATTGCTAATTCTGGCCTCTGTTAGCCATGAGGGTGCTTCCTGTGATATGTCATGAGGATAAACACTGCAGTTTTGGTTACTGAAGCACCCCGATTCCCTTGTGAAGACTGAGGAGAAGAATAAATTCAATCAATACCTTTGCCATCTCACCATCCTTTGTAACCAGATTCCCTTCCTCATTCTTTATGAGGCCAATATGGTCTGTCCTCCCTCTTTTACTGTTTATATACTTAAAGAGATTCTTGGGATTTTTTTTGCTCTCCTCCCCTATGTGTCTTTTGTGTTCTATCTTAGCCGCCCTAATTGCACCCTTATATTTGGTAAAGCTCCAACATCTGTAGCAGTGAAGCTGGCCATTAATATTTACAATCAGACATGACAATGCAATCTGATTGTATAAAGTAGATGTATTTTTGGACAGGTCCGTTTTAAACCGGAGCACTGCATTTAAGGGGAGAGGAAACTGGACACAGGTAGTACTGACACAGGGAAACAATAACAAATTTGCAAGGTTTTCTTACTTTCTTTGACAAGAACACTTGTGCAGGGCTCTTATGAGCTGTCCATAGACATTGGATTTTCAACCGATCTAGCCACTTGAATTTATTTTGTTCTCAGCGTCTTGCAATCCACAATACAGCAGCTCTCAGACTGGGAGCAGGAGGGACAGCACTGGAATCCAATCAGGAGCTGCATACAAATATTTTTTCACTTTTTCTTTATTGAAAAATAAGACAAAACAGCACTTATACATTGCATACAGTATGAGGCAAAACTTAACTCAACTGTTTTATTCAGTTTAATAGAGAACAAACTGATTAACCATCCCAGAAAACATGAACCAAAACAAACCAATAAAGGTAGGGAGAAGAGAGAAAAACATTACATCTACAGTAGTTTGGCAAAGATTACCCAAGACTATGAGAGCTTTAACATGGGAAGACCAAGAAAAAACTCCCCCAATAAAGCCTATGCACTCGTAAGCCCCTGGAGGGATTTACGAAAAGGAGCGTTTGCAGTTTGTTCCACTGCCAGATTTTCTAAAAGACATAAAAACAAAAAAAACAAAGGAAAAGGGAGAGTTCAGTGTTCATTACTAGAGAGAGCAGTGAAAGAAAGTCCATAGTAGGTAAAACTGTAGGTGAGAAAGAACATATAGCTGGAAAAGAAATGAATAGAAGAAGGAAGAGAAGAGAGGGAAATAGAGAGTGAGGAGTGGTTGGAGGGGGAGGAGAAAAGAAAGGGAGGGAGAGGAACTCCTATCCTGCTCCTCCTCCTGGAGGCCTGTTAAAAAAACACCAGGTTCACTCCAACTTCAAACATCTAGGAAGCAAGAGGTGAGTGAAGAAGATGTAAAATAATCTAACCAAGGCTTCCAGGTACTTAAGAAGCGGTCATGGGTATCATTAAGAACCGCCATTAGCATTTCATTTATAAGAGTGCCCTGTATCCTGTTCTTCACCTCTTCAAAGCTAAGCACCAGCGATTTCTATGATCTTGCTAAAGTCTATTTAGTGGTAATTAATGCACGCTCAATGCACAAAATATTCGGAATTGGCTGATGTGAAAGTACTTCACACTGGTTTTTCTGCAGGTTAATATGAAGGATTGTTTTGACCAACCCCTACACCCAAATCCACAACCTTTTAACTTTTGAACAGGTCTACCAAATATGCTTCTTAAAACAGGTAGTCGGGTAAGCCAGAAGGCAGTGGGCTAACCTCGCTGGGGTGTAATACCACCAAGACACAACCTTATAGGAGTTCTCAAGTGTCCGTATGTTACGGGAAGATTTGCGGAGTGACTCGCATATCTTGCTCTATTTCTCCGGGGGCCTAGAAATTACAAAGTCCTGCTCCCATGCTAACAATAGAGCATTGTCCAGGCCACGGTATTGCCCAGGATAGATGAATATAGCAGGGAAACAAATCCATTGGTTATTGGGCTAGAGCATCACCTACATTCAAACAACGTCAAATGATAGGAGTTGATAGGAGGAGAGAGCAAAGTAAGAAATGGGATGGCCTCAATAGTCTCTTGTTACTCCTTTACTGGCCAATCAACAGACTAGGGGCAGAGGGTGTCAGAACTGTATTCCATTATTGTAGCAGAGAAAGTTGTGCCATCCTCCTCCTGGCTTTGCAGTGTGATATTGCTGTGTACATTTCAGGGCTGGGTGAATGAAATGCAAATCCTTTGGCCAATAAAACAGATACCTTAAATGTATTTCATCTGTGTATTTTTATATATATGTCTAGAGTTAAAGTTTCATGGGACAACAGGGTAAAGTGACAGGGCCTCCTGACCATCCAGCCTACCAAACAAGGCATGCCAGCCTTTCCCCGGCCTTTGCAGCTTCTCTGTTCCCTAAGTGCCATCTTTTCATTGCTCTGGAGCTTGGATTTAGGGTATGAGGATGCATGTGAGTATGAGAAGGTGTAACAAGGTGTCTTTCCTTTTTTCAAGAGTCAACTTTTACAAAATGGGACTACCTACTTCCTTTCACTGGGAAATAAAAACCATGGTGTTTTCATACTCAAGTAGCTCTAATCATTCCAGCAGTCTTGGAGCTGCTTTTTAAGAGACAAAAGCAATTCCAGAGGCTCTTGGTAAGGCCCTTGGTCAACCTGCAGATCATCAACAGGGCACAGATAAAGGAGTGTTTCATTATTTTTTTTGACACAACCCTATTAAAGCAAAATATGTTAGATACTAAATACAGATTGAATGCAAAAAATATACAGGCTTGTTGCATAAAAGACAAGGAGCAATATTGTGCTAAGTACATTATCCTTTGCATTGAACTGGCTTTCAACTTACTATAGTCTGTTAAGTTAATTGATTATTAATCTTGTTGCTGTGTGTTTGTACCATGTATTGAATAAGCTCATGCTAGTATTATAATTGTAAGAAACACATTCTACCAGCAGAGGACTCACCATCACACAACAAGCGAGACATTCATCCTGTTATAATAAAGACAAAAATAATGACATTTAGGCGTCATGCACACTCTGCTTTTAGCCTCCATGCATGAGATCCTGACATTTATATGTAGGCAGAAGGCACAGGCGCCTCATTGCCCACAGTCTGTTAAAGCCTAAGTGCAGTACATTTTTTTTAGTAAATCAGCACAAGGGACATTATTGATGTAGCACCCTCCTAGGTAGGCTGCTAAGTGGTAGATACATTTAGTTTTTCTTTTGGTCTCACTGTATTTAGGGAATTGGGCCTCAATTGCTTTGGGCTGTTCTGGAGTTCACAGGCTGCAGATTTGATTAGTCCATCCTGCTTTCTGTATATTTCCAGAACATAGGGTAGGTAGAGTTAAATAGGTTGGCAGAATATTTATTGAGGTCCAGCAAATCCCTGGGTGAGGGTGGCCCAGTAGGTGGCTGGAGAGGCTGATCCCTGGCCGTGTGAATACTGAATGTTCTGCAAGATCCTGGTAACTGAGAATTATTAAAACACCTGAGCCGAGTAGTTGTTCTTTTTGAGGCCCCTACCTCTGGCCTACCCTTAGTCCTTAGTCTCCTGTGGGGAACTGTATACTGAAATTTAGCAGAAAATATATCTCTGAGGCACAAAGGAGAGAGAGAGTCCTCTTATTGAATTACGCAGTTCGGTGTATCTCATACCCTGCACCGTCTCCTACTGTTTAGGCTCGAGCAAAAATATCATAAAAATACATTCCTCTAGCATGCTTACTTGTGTCAGCGTGCTTTGGACTGTACTTTGGTGGGCTGGCGGCCTCTGTACAAGTAGGGAAGAACGTAAGTCACTATGAATTCAGTGGGACCCTTTTTGGGGTCCTGCCACACTTATAATCAGTTGGATGTGTCCCTTGTGCTGATGTCTCTTCTGCTAGGTTAAATCCTCCTCCATTAATGCCCCCCTCCCCTACAGTAATCTTCCAGAGCGGCAGGGGTTAATAGAACAGAGGGAGCAGTGACAGGCACACATCAAGAGTGCCTGACTATGCCTGTCCTTTCCACCCAGCTCCGCCACTCAAAGAGGCTGTACCACAGCTGGAAAGATCGCCCAATCACAAGACCACATGTCATAGTTGTCACATGATTAGCAGCCAATTCGGCTGGCTACGGATCATTAGTGGGGACCTAGAGCTGTCTTTCACAGCTTGGTCTCTGTACTGGAACGTGCAGTGAGCGCTCTCACAGCAGAGAAACAATGGTCACCCAGCGACACAATTATGCAGTTTGTGGGCATTAAAACCCACTCTTTTGCCACCACACATATGGCTTGCATGGGTGGCAAGAGTAAAAGCAGTGCTTCACTCAGTACAAGAGAAAATATAATTGTTTACATATATTTTTAAACAAACTATATGCAAATTCTGATAATTTGTATCTTTTTTAAATGTTCGAGTTAGATGTTCCCCTATTAGTTTAAGATGCGTAAAACAGCAGTTAAAAATAGTAGTTCTGTTTAGAGGAGCTATGACTTTATCCCAGTCAGACCTGCACACATTAGGGTCAGAGTCCAGTGACCTGCCAGTATGTAAAATATGGAAAGAACATTTAAACAAGTTAGCAGATATGGTTATTTGAAGTAAAGCAGCCAAAGGGTTGAAAAAGCCCAGAATTTAATCAGGATTACTCAGAGTGTTCCCAGTAAAAAATTCTAGCACACCCGAAGTGGTATCTCCTTCTGGAGATCACAGCAATCTGGAGGGCATGGCAACTGTAACAATAAAGGTATACAAATGTACCCCCAGTACTAGAAGAACATATACAATATATAGAGGTGGCTGATGGGAAGAGATTCATAAAATTTGCTGCTAAAGGATCATTCTACAATTTTAAAATACACAAACATCTTCTGTTTTCCGGAAACTCCAATAACATTAGAGTTTTTATGGCTCTGCCACTTCAGCTGTTTAGTTTTCATTACCTTGCTGCAAAATATCAAATAAATAAAACATCCAGTAGAAAGAATGATCACTATATTGGAATTGTAAAAATCTACAGTATCTGTATTTTTTTTTTAGAACAGGTACATTTACATGAGCTAATATACACTTCCACCTGCAGCACCTGGGTTATGGCATGATCATTCTGGCGAGAACAATGATAATCCTAAATCTTATGTGAAGCTGCTCTTGTCCAGGGCTGAACTCCTGTTATTTGGGGTTCCCATCAACCTCAAAAAATCTCACCAGATAGATAGTGGCATTATGGCCTGCAATGTGGAAGAGTAGGGTTAGTTAAGTATTTATGCTAACTTTTTTTTTATAAAGTGGTCCTTGCATTTTATTACAATATATATTAACTTTTCTAATATAAACAAAAGAAAGAAAATTAAAAAACTGCTGCAACTGGTACCTATTTTTCTTTTATCCCAGCGCTATGGTGTTCAATTTTGGTAAAACAAGAGTCTAGATCCTATCACAGTAGAGATGCTGATAAACCTCTCTCTTTACAACATATTCTACATCAGCAGCCACATTCACAAATAAACTTATATTCAAAAAAATGACAAAATAGAAAATGACACCATGTGGTATTATTCAAATTATCATATGCGGCGCTCCTATCAATATTTAAATTGATACGGTTCACTATTGTCCCAAAGACAACGGTGTTTAACCACTTAAGCCCCGGACCATTTGGTAGCTAAAGGACCAGAGGTGAATTCAGAATTTTGCACTGCGCTGCTTTACCTGTAAATTGTGCGGACATGCAATGTTGTACCCAAACGAAATTTGCGTCCTTTTCTTCCCACAAATAGAGCTTTCTTTTAATGGTATTTGATTGCCTCTGCGATTTTTTTTTTTTTGCGATATAAACGGAAAAAGACCGAAAATTTTGAAAACAAATGATATTTTCTAATTTTTGTTATAAGAAAAATCGAATAAACTCAATTTTAGTCATACATTTAGGCCAAAATGTATTCAGCCACATGTCTTTAGTAAAAAAAAATGTCAATAAGTGTATATTTATTGGTTTGCGCAAAAGTTATAGCGTTTACAAACTAGGGTACATTTTCTGGAATTTACACAGCTTTAAATTTATGACTGCCTATCTCATTTCTTGAGGTGCTAAAATGGCAGGGCAGTACAAAACCCCCCCAAATGACCCCATTTTGGAAAGTAGACACCCCAAGGAAATTGCTGAGAGGCATGTTGAGCCCATTGAATATTTTTTTTTTTTTTGTCCCAAGTGATTGAATCATGACAAAAAAAAAATTACAAAAAGTTGTCACTAAATGATATATTGCTCACACATGCCATGGTTATATGTGGAATTGCAACCCAAAATACATTCTGCTGCTTCTCCTGAGTACGGGGATACCACATGTGTGGGACTTTTTAGGAGCCTAGCCACGTACGGGACCCCGGAAACCAAGCACCGCCTTCAGGATTTCTAAGGGCGCAAATTTTTGATTTCACTCCTCACTACCTATCACAGTTTTGAAGGCCATAAAATGCAAAAATAGCACAAAACCCCCCCAAATGACCCCATTTTGGAAAGTAGATACCCCAAGCTGTTTGCTGAGAGGCATGGTGAGTATTTTACAGCTCTCATTTGTTTTTGAAAATGAAGAAAGACATTTTTTTTTTCTTTTTTTTTTTTCAATTTTCAAAACTTTGTGACAAAAAGCGAGATCTGCAAAATACTCACAATACCTCTCAGCAAATAGCTTGGGGTGTCTACTTTCCAAAATGGGGTCATTTGGGGGGGGGGTTTGTGCCATCTGGGCATTCCATGGCCTCCGAAACTGTGATAGGCAGTGAGAAGTGAAATCAAAAATTTACACCCTTAGAAAGCCTGAACGCGGTGATTGGTTTTTGGGGTCCCGTACGCGGCTAGGCTCCCAAAAAATCTCACACATGTGGTATCCCCGTACTCAGGAGAAGCAACAGAATGTATTTTGGGGTGTAATTCCACATATGCCCATGGCATGTTTGAGCAATATATCATTTAGTGACAACTTTGTGCAAAAAAAAAAAAAAAATTGTCTTTTTTCCGCAACTTGTGTCAACATATAAAATATTCCATGGACTCGACATGCCTCTCAGTATATAGCTTGGGGTGTCTACTTTCCAAAATGGGGTCATTTGGGGGGGTTTTGAACTGTTCTGGCATTTTATACACAACATTAGGAAGCTTACATCCACTCTTCTAACCACTTGAAGACACAGCCCTTTTTGACACTTTTTGTTTACATGAAAACATATTTTTTTTTGCAGGAAAATTATGTTGAACCCCCAAAAATTATATATATTTTTAAAGCAAAGGCCCTACAGAATAAAATGGTGGGTGTTGCATTTTTTTTTCTACACAGTATTTGCGCAGCGATTTTTCAAACACATTTTTTGGGTTAAAAATACACTTTTTTTTAATTTTAATGCACTAAAACACACTATATTGCCCAAATGTTTGATGAAATAAAAAAGATGATCTTAGGCCGAGTACATAGATACCAAACACGACATGCTTTAAAATTTCGCACAAACGCGCATTGGCGACAAACTACATACATTTTTAAAAGCCTTTACAGGTTCCCCATTAGATTTACAGAGGAGGTCTACTGCTAAAATTACTGCCCTCGATCTGACCTTCGCGGTGATACCTCACATGCATGGTGCAATTGCTGTTTACATATGATGCCAGACCGACGCTTGTGTTCGCCATTGGGCAAGAACAGGGCAGGACAGGGGTGCTTTTTTTTTTATTTTTATTTTTATTATTAATTTTGCTTTTTTATTTTATTTTTAAATTGTTGCTTCCATATTTTTTTTTTTTTATCATTTTTATTGTTATCTCAGGGAATGTAAACATCCCCTATGATAGCAATAGGTAGTGACAGGTACTCTTTTTTTGAAAAAACTGGGGTCTAGACCCTAGATCTTTCCTCTGCTCTCAAAGCATCTGACCACATCAAGATCGGTGTGATAAAATGCTTTCCCAATTTCCCAATGGCGCTTTTTATATCCGGGGGGGGGGGACATTCCCTTCCACTGCTTGTAAAAGCAGTCCAGAGGCTAATTAGCCACTAGGATTGCTTTTACATGAAAGCCGGCAGCTGGCTGAAAAGAATGATACCAAGATGATACCTAAACCCGCAGGCATCAATCTGGTATAACCATTCAAAGTCCAGCAACATACCAGTACGTTGCTGGTCCTTGTTGGACATGTATTGTAATCTTTTTTTTTCATGCAGCCAGGTGGCTGAACGAAAAAAGAGATTGATCGGTGGGTATGCCCACCATTAGAATACCGCCCTTCATCCACTCACTTCTAATGATGGGCATACATGCACCATTTATATATGCCGAAGCATGGGGGCATCCTCCAGCAAAAAAGTAATGCCGCACACACATGGTCAGACTTTTCCACGGGCAAGCCTCCGTCGGAATTTCGACCGTATGTACGCGGCATTAGGAGCAAAATCACTCCTCCGCCCCTGCTGCCCCAATGCTTCGGCATATTTGCTTTTTTTTTTTAACTGTGGTGGTGAAATCACCTCCTACAGCACTGGAGTCGCAGGGATCAGGCCTGTCTCTGCGAACGCTGCAGTTATGTGTGTTGTGTTTTGTAAGTGACAGTGATCGATCGATACTGCACTTGGGTGGCCTGGGCTGGACGGAGGGGCAAAACGCAGGTGCTAGCAGGTATCTGGGCTGATCCCGCTAACACTGCGTTTTTGGGAACCCTAAACTGCTGGGGACGCTAGTATAGATCTCATCAGATCAGATATTGATCTGTTCAGATACTATACCACTAAGGGAGGTGTATGCTTCACGCATGGGTGTTAGCGTTACTGGCACTAACCTGACACTGCCTGGGGTGTGACGCAGACCCTCTCTGACGCTAAAACCTAATTGATATCACCCGCCGGGCGATCAGGGGGTTAAACCTTTATTGGGTTATATACGGCGGGTGCCCTGACACTATAAAAAGCAAACTAACTAACCAGCGTCACCCGTAACACTTATATGATGATCACTGGTGAAAGGGTTAACTAGGGGCAATTAGGGGGTTAAAACCTTTATTAGATAATATATGGGGGTACCTGACGCTATAAAAACCTGCGGCGAACCTAAAAAAATTTACTGGCTACCGATCTGCATCACCGACGCTAAGACAGCGATCAGAAAAATGATCGCTTAGCGACAGTGGTGATAGGGGGTGAAAGGGTTACCTGGGGGGCGATCAAGGGGGTTAAACCTTTTTTAGATAATTTTATGGGGGTACCTGAAGCTATAAATATCTGCGGCGAACCTAAAAAAATGACTGGCTATGGATCTGCATCACCGACGCTAAGACAGCGATCAGAAAAATGATCGCTTAGCGACAGTGGTGATAGGGGGTGAAAGGGTTACCTGGGGGGCGATCAAGGGGGTTAAACCTTTATTAGATAATTTATGGGGGTACCTGACGCTATAAAAACCTGCGGCGAACCTAAAAAAAAAATACTGGCTACTGATCTGCATCACCGACGCTAAGACAGCGATCAGAAAAATGATCGCTTAGCGACAGTGGTGATAGGGGGTGAAAGGGTTACCTGGGGGGCGATCAAGGGGGTTAAACCTTTATTAGATAATTTATGGGGTACCTGACGCTATAAAAACCTGCGGCGAACCTAAAAAAAAATACTGGCTACCGATCTGCATCACCGACGCTAAGACAGCGATCAGAAAAATGATCGCTTAGCGACAGTGGTGATAGGGGGTGAAAGGGTTACCTGGGGGGCGATCAAGGGGGTTAAACCTTTATTAGATAATTTATGGGGGTACCCGACGCTATAAAAACCTGCGGCGAACCTAAAAAAAATTACTGGGTACCGATCTGCATCACCGACGCTAAGACAGCGATCAGAAAAATGATTGCTTAGCGACGGCGGTGCTAGGGGGTGAAAGGGTTATCTGGGGGGGTGATCAAGGGGTTAAACCTTTATTAGGGGGGGTTAGGGGGCTACACTGGACCTAAAACTAAATGTAGTGACACTTTTACAGTCACAAATGTCACTGATTGCAGTGATCAGTAAATAAATGGTCACTGCAATCAGTGACACTGTGACTGGGGGCTGGGGGGTGATCTGGGGGGGCCTGGGGGGGGCGATTTATGTGCCTATGTGTCCTGGTGTCAGTGTAGTGTTTGTGCACTAACCTGTGTGTCTTCTCTTGTACGGCGCTCGGTTTATGTGAGCGCCGCACAGAAGATGACATCACTTCCTCCTGCTTCCTCTGTCTGTGTGTACATTCCACAGACAGAGGGGGCATTTCCATTTGCCGGGAGCGATCGCGGGGGGGTGGCCGGAATCGAACGGCCGTCCCCTCATGTCGGATCGCTCCCCAACGAATTCCGACCGCTCACTGTACAGAAGGGGGGTCCGATTGGACCCCCCAACTGTACAAAGGCAATCACGTACACTCTATGTGATTGTGCCTGTCGGTGCCATTGTGCCGAAGTATATATACAGTGAGCGGTCGTTAAGTGGTTAAAGGTACACCAGGTGTATGCGATAAATCCTCAGGGCAAAGTTTGAATTATCACATGTAAAAATGATCACAATAACGTCTATGGAATGTGCACCTTCCTCCAGATCACTTCAAACAGGTGTTTCAAAACTCCCCATAGGGATTGCACTCACCAGAAATCAGAAGGTAACAGGCTCATACGAAATCCAAAAGGAAATCTAAACGAGAGATGTCTCCTGCGTGTGTCCTTTTCATAGAGATATTCAAGCGCTCTTCAGTTCGTCAGGTGATACTTCCGGTTTCTCAACCCAGTAGCTTAGAACGCACGGCGTCAATCGTCACTTCCGGTTGCCGTAAAATCACGCCCTGACACGTTTCATCATTACGACTTTGTCAAAGGGCATGATCCTTTGACAAAGTCGTAATGATGAAACGCGTCAGGGCGTGATTTTACGGCAACCGGAAGTGACGATTGACGCCGTGCGTTCTAAGCTACTGGGTTGAGAAACCGGAAGTATCACCTGACGAACTGAAGAGCGCTTGAATATCTCTATGAAAAGGACACACGCAGGAGACATCTCTCGTTTGTATTTCCTTTTGGATTTCGTATGAGCCTGTTACCTTCTGATTTCTGGTGAGTGCAATCCCTATGGGGAGTTTTGAAACACCTGTTTGAAGTGATCTGGAGGAAGGTGCACATTCCGTAGACGTTATTGTGATCATTTTTACATGTGATAATTCGAACTTTGCCCTGAGGATTTATCGCATACACCTGGTGTACCTTTAAACACCGTTGTCTTTGGGACAATAGTGAACCGTATCAATTTAAATATTGATAGGAGCGCCGCATATGATAATTTGAATAATACCACATGGTGTCATTTTCTATTTTGTCATTTTTTTGAATATTAACTTTTCTGTCTTGAAACTCCAGGCTGCTGCTCTCTATGTCCACAAGCCAGTAAGATCTGCATTATTGGCTTTTGAGGTGCTCTCATTGGTTAGTGCTGGTGGAAGGGCCAAGGAGAGATCTCCAGGTCTAGAAGATTGAGGCTTTTAGTAGGTGTTAGCCTGAGATTGATGTGGCTTCCAAAGTACACATATGGGACTTTTGGAACAAAGATGGCTTGTGGTCCCTGAACTTAAGCAATTCTGTTATATTTTTAAACGCTGTAAAATTTGAAAGGTTTACTTGTACTCTATGTACTGATGTTCCATTTACTAAAATATGCCAACTGCATCAAAATAACCACTTATCTTTAATATATACTATTTATTTTCTTATATGTTTAAGAAGGCCTGTCACTTAACCAGAAGACATCACTCCTTTATTATCAAGCAACCTACAGAGGACCAATACATTGTGTGTACTGCATACTGAAGAAAGAGGGCTTCACTGGAATGTATCGTGGAGCTGGAGCAATGATTCTAAGAGATGTTCCAGGTTACTGTGTATACTTTATCCCCTACACATATATCTGTGAGTGGCTGACCTTAGATCATCACAGTACCCCAAGTGCATTCTCAGTTTGGCTAGCAGGTGGGATTGCAGGTACGCATTTTCCTTATTCTTTATAACCATATACTGTAGGCATAATTCTGCTGCATTATTGTATAAGAACCTATGCACCCCAGCAGTTTTTTTAATCACAACTGCTTTTCATCAGTCAATAGGAAGGCAAAGGCAACGTAAAGTCATAAGCAGCTCAGCAGGAACTCAGAAGCATCTCACACACAAGCTGATTGCACTTGATAGCAAGCTATTTTTGCCCATCTACATGTTAAAAAATTGTCTCATATAGAAATACAGTAAAGGGGGGGGGACATTTGAAAGGGTAATCCTTTTTTAAAAATGATTGTGTAAATTGTGTAAATTGCTCTCTGAATTCTGTCAGAAAAGGATTACAGAGAATTCAGATTAGAATAAATTAGGTGATTTTCTCGTCAAAGTATTTTATTGAAAGAAATGTAAAAGATATGTAAAGATCATGCGTTTATAATGGTTGTAGAACATTGACTACATATTTCTATTATAAAGAATAAATAGTAAATTCATGGTCTACAATGTACATATTGCTGTATAGTTTCTAAGGGCTAAGCAGAAATCAACGGTGGATACATCTACGCACTAGATGTATGTTACTGTAGACGGTAAGATATCGAACAAACAAATATTATTTGGTTTAGTACAAATGAGAACTAATTACATAGTGCAATATTATATTGCCGCTTAGATATTGCTTTTCAAGTAAAAATAAAGATTTAAGTGAACTTTAAATGGACGTAAAAGATAGCGTAAAAATTACATGAAAATAGAAATGGATAAGTAGGTAACATAAAAATAGGTAGAATAGGATAGTAGGAAAGTAGAGGGGGGGGGTATAGGAGTCCACTCGAATGGCTCGAGTTCATTGGTCTTTGACCTATGTGTTACAACAAGATAATAGAGTGTTCACGATATGGTCCACCTGCTACCATGGCATGAGAATCAAGTCTTCGCGGAATGAAGATAGGTGATATTTAATCCAAGGGTTCCATAACTTTTCAAAGATTGTAATTTGATCTCTTTCTATGGCTAGCATTTTGGCGTGAGCCATAAATTCATTTACTCTACGTATGGTCTCGGTTATTTCCAGTTTAGGGGTCCTCCATGCTTTTGCAATTGTTTGTTTGGCTGCCGTAAACAATTGAGTGAGAAGTTTAAATTGTTTATATGTGATGTAATCTGGTTTTAGACTGAGCAAGGCCGTGGCTGGGTCAGGATGTATAGTGAAGCCAAATATTCTGGAGGCAGTTTCAAATATCTGTTCCCACTATAATTGTATCAACGGGCAAGACCACCAAATGTGTAGGTGGGTGCCCGGGTCAGGACAGCCCCGGAAGCATTGGCCTGTTTGGTTTGGCGTAAATTTTGCCAATCTGTAGGGAATGAGGTACCAATGGGTTAGAACTTTATAGTTGGTTTCTACCGCCAGAACATTTGGTGAAGAAGATTTTGTTATAGACCATATTTTGGACCAATCAGCCACATCGAATTCTCTTTCCAGGTCCTCCTCCCATTTACGTGCATAAGGTGGTTTGTCTAAACCTGGGTAAATTGAAATGTGGGTGTATATTGACGATATTAGTCCTCTTGAATGGGAGTCTTTTTAAACATGCAGATTCAAATATTGTAAGTTGGGATAAAGGGGTGTCAGTAATTAACAAAGGTGCGTAAAAGTTTTTAATTTGGAGATATCTGAAAAGTTCAGAGTTTGGCAAGTTATAGGTGTCGCAAAGGGTAGGAAACGTATGAAAGGATGATGTAGAGGTTAGGTTATTAAGCCGAGTAATATTCAATGAATTCCATACCTTAAATGACTTGGGTGAGACCCATGCTGGGTAAAAAGCAGGGTTTTTAAGGAATAAGAGAGGGTTGTGAGATGATTGTAGCTGATGTTTAAATCTAAGGTTATCCCATACGGCTAAAAAGTGTTTTATAATAGGGTTACTTAGGGTTTTCCTTTCTTTAGGGAGGAGCCATAGTACATTGGATATAGATAGAGGGTCACATTCTGCTGCTTCTACTATTACCCATATAGGTATTTCATCATTAGTGTGACATTTAGTGAGGCTGGCAATATGCGCTGCTCTATAATAATTAGCAAAATTAGGGAACCCAAGGCCTCCCTTAAGTTTCAGTAAATAAAGTGTATGTAACGATACACAGGGTTTTTTGGAGCCCCAGACATAATTTGATTTTTTTCTTTGAAGTATTCTAAGATAATAAGATGGGATAGGGATTGGTAAGACTCTAAATAAGTAGAGTATTTTAGGGAGAATTGTCATTTTGACTGCGTTAATTTTACCTATCCATGAAATTGGGAGATGTGTCCATTGTTGTAAAAGAGTTGTTATTTGTTTGAGGAGTGGGGGATAATTTGCTGCAAAGAGATCTAAGTATGAGGCTGTTAGGTGAATCCCTAAATAGGGGATTGACCTCTCAGTCCATATGAAAGGAAGTGCAGTTTTGGCCGAGTCTGATTCTACTTTAGTGAGGGATATATCTAGGGCCATGGATTTTTTGGGTTTTATTGTAAGTCCCGAAATCACTGCAAATTTATCTAAAACGGATAGAAGATTAGGTCCAGAGAATTGTGGGGATGATAGAAATAGGAGTATGTCATCCGCAAATAGGCATAATTTATGATGGTATCCAGCTATTTCGATACCTGTGATTGTCGGATCTGTGCGGATTCGTTGAGCTAGGGGTTCTATTAGGAGGGCGAATAGGAGGGGGGAAAGTGGACATCCCTGGCGCGTTCCTCTTTCTATATTAAAGGAATTCGATTTATAGCCTGCGTATTTTATATATGCAATTGGTTTTTTATAGAGTGCTTCTATCCATGTTAGGAAGTGAGGGCCAAAACCCCATTTTTGTAATGTGTAATTAAGGTACGGCCAGGCTATGGAGTCGAAAGCCTTTTTTATATCTAGGGACAGAAAACAGGAGGGTATACGTCGTTTTTTGGCTATGTGGGCTAGCAATACGGCCCGACGGACATTGTCTCTCGCCTGCCACTTTGGCATGAATCCTACTTGATCCTTATGGATGAGCTTGCCTATTATTCTATTTAGTCTTTTGGCCAATATTTTGGCCAAGAGTTTGATATCTAGGTTCAGAAGGGAAATTGGGCGAAAGTTTGTACATAAGGTATCATCCGTGAGAGGTGTTGGGATCATACAAATAATGGCGGTCAGGGTTTCCTGTCTAAAGGATTCTCCTTTCAATAATACATTGAAGGCGTCTGCTAAGATTGGTGATAATATGTCTGTATAGGTTCTGTAATACAAAGCTGAGTAGCCATCTGGGCCTGGTCTCTTGTTTATTTTTAATTCTTTAATAGCCTTGGCGACATCTTCTGGTGAAATAATTTCTTCTAGGATTTTATTTTGGTCAGGGGAAAGTCCTGGCAGATGTAAGTCGGAGAAAAATGTATCTGCAGCTAGCGGGTCAAAGTTATTAGATGAAGCATATAATGAGGATAGGTGGGAATGAAATTTTTTGACTATTTTGTGAGGGTTGCATGTGTATACTTCCTTTGCTAGTTTTAGCCGAATTGGTTTAAAGGGTTTGTTTAGGGAATTGAGTGTTCTTGCAAGGTATGTCCCGGGCTTATTAGCTTTCATGAAGCGGTTAAATCTTGAGCGTTTATAGGATTTTTCTACAGCTTCTGTGAGAAATAAGTTGTATGCAGTACGGGTCTTGTCTAATCGGGATTTAGTTAATGTGGATGGATTTTCTTGATGGGATATAAAGGCCATTTCCAGTTTACGGGCAAGGGTTTTTCGTTCTCGTTTAAATATAGCTGATTGTTTCTGGATTGTGTTGCGTATCACAGGTTTATGGGCTTCCCATAGAGTTAGCATACTAATTTCTGGGCTAGAGTTAAGGGTAATGTATTCTTTTATGTCTTGTTCAATAGTTTGGCGATAAGCTGGGTGTTTGAGTAGAATGTCTGGGAGATTCCAAGTACGATCATGGCCTTTGGGTAATACTGATTTAATGGAGGTGAGTACAGCATTATGGTCGGACCATGGAATGGGGACTATGTCTGCAGCAATGATTTCAGGGAGCATGCCTATAGTTAGAAATATATGATCAATCCTTGAAAATGTTTTGTGGGGATGGGAATAGTATGTGTATTTCCGTGTAGTGGGGTTGGCTTCTCTCCATGAATCTACTAAATTATGTTTGGATAGAATTTGTGAGAAGGACTTCTTGACATTTGTTTGGGATGGTGTGTACGGTGATTTATCCAGAAATGGGAGGAGGACCTGGTTGGAGTCACCACATAGCATAACTGTACCCATTTTATGATCATTCACTACTTGTAATAAATGTGACATAAATGGATTAGGTTGTTTATTTGGTGCATAGTAAGAAACTACAGTTATTGCGGTATCTATTATGTGGCCCGTAAGAATTAAGTATCGTCCTTCAGGATCTTTTATTTGAGATTGGAGTGTAAATGGGGTAGAACGATGGAAGGCTATGAGAGTACTCCGTTGCTTGGAGGCAGCCGAGGCTGTGTAGGTTTGTGGATAGAAATGGGATATAAATTTGGGTGTGGTGGTTTTTGTGAAGTGAGTTTCTTGTAAACAAACTATGTGTGCCTTTTTGGCATGAAATACGCGGAAGGCCTTGGTTCGTTTTTGGGGAATGTTCAGTCCCTGAACATTCAGGGACAAAATGTTTAATGGTGCCATGGTAGTAAAGTGGATGAGGAGGACTTACCTGTTGCCAAGTTATTCGTGTTACTCAATGCGATCCGAGTGGACTCGAAGAGGGGGAAGGAAAGGAGATAGGAGATAAATACTAGAGTGATAGAATGGAATAAAATTTGACTGATTAGACAAAATAATACATATACTAACATAAAGACATATTTAAGTGTTTTCCGCAAGTGGGGGCAAAAATCCCCCACTGGGGAAATAGCGCCTCCGTCAGACTTCCACATGTTTTATGTGGTTGAATGAGGGGGGCAAAGTAGGGCGCACGGATCTCCCGTTCAAAAGGGGGGAGAGCCATCTAAAAAGAATAATACAATAAAGAATAATTTGTTAACCTAATAATTCATATGAAAACTGTTAATAATATAGGTAAATACTCCAGGGGAGGGACTATAGGGGTGACAAAAATTAAAGAAAATCTGCTGATTGCCCCAAGATCCCCTGGTGAGGAAGCTACCTAAACTAGAGGGGTGGTAATAAAGGGTGAGGATAGAGCAGGAATTGGGGGTCCTCCTTTAAACACTAGGAGTAATAACTAAACTGTCGGCTAGGGGAAATAATAAAAAGATCCTCAAAGGTGAATAATACTATTGTTATATTAGTTCCCATTCAGTAATATAAGATCAATCATTTGACTTACAAAGAGGGGGGACTGGTAAAATAAGTATGATCTATGTTCTTCAATAGTCTAATGAACGTCAGGAGAAACTATATAATGATCTTCTTCGAGAACCAGAAAATCTAGGATAGCAGGACTTTTGCTTACCCTAAGTTATACTAAAAAAATAAAAAACTAGGTAAAAAAAAAAATAGAAAAAACTTCAACCGTATGCTGGATAGCATTTTTAGAATTTAAGCTTAACTGAAAAACTATGAGCAATCATTATAAGTGAAATGGGACTGCATCTGGGGCAACACTTATTATTGTGCATTAGATTGTTAATAAATGCTATGTGTTGCACAATATGTCTTCAAAAGGTCCATAGCAGGGTAAAAGCAAACAGGTTGATTTCTTTGAGATTTCTGTCAGTCCATTGAGTCTTCTCTTTCCTGAGGAGGAGATGTATAACGACTTCTCTTGTAGGATGGATGATTTCCATTTTCCAAATTAGGTTGGGAGCGATGTCCCTTGGATGAAAGGGGCATTGCTCTACTCTGCAGAGAGGTATTTCTTGGGTCTGGATCCATTAAATGTAGATCTATGAGTGTTTGTTGAAGTTCTTCATAGGTTCTTCATAGTGTATCTTTTCCCTTTATAGGCGAATCGTAAAGAAAATGGGAATCCCCATTGATATGGGATATCATGGCTTTGGAGTTCCTGAAGAAGGGGTTTTAATGCTCTTCTCTTAGAAATTGTAGTTTGGGACAAATCAGCAAACAGTTGGTATTCATGTCCTTGAAAATGTAACTGTTTTTTATCTCTGGCTGATGACAGAAGCAGTTCTTTTGTGCGGTAGTAGTGTAGTTTCACTATGATGTCCCGTGGAGGACCGTCAGGTTTTTTAGCAGCAAGTGCTCGGTGAATTCTATCAAATTCCATTCTTTCAATGGGAATGGCTGGTTGCAATTCCTGGAACAGTGCAGTAATTGTAGATTGCAGGTCAAGAATTGCCTCAGGGATACCCCTGATTCGCAAATTGGCCCTCCTGTCCCTATTCTCATGGTCTTCTAGCTTATTGTGAAGCAAGATATTTTCCTCTTTGAGATTTTCAAGTTCCATTGAATGTTCCAGAGAAATATTTTCTAAGTCCTCAGTTTTTATCTCTAAGGCAGCTGTACGCTTACCAATTTCCCTTATCTCTCTTGTGAGGTTTGAGGTAATTTGGACAGATGTCTGCTTTAGTGCTTTATGGAGCATATTTTCAAATTGTTTAAATATGGCTGGAGTTATTTGTGGGGTCTGAGGAGAGTCTTGTATGGTAAATAAATCATTGTCAGAGTCAGCTGAGGATATAGGCTGTGACAGGTTTAACTTCTGTGAGCGCATAGAAGCTGTGATCGAGGCAGAGGATTGTGCCCCTTTAGTCCCGGTTCTCCCCTTAGGAACTTTCATGACAGGATTCTTTAACTTGGCACTACTCCCTCTCTGAGCCATAATTCTGCCCACAAAATGGACTACAAGGTCCCTGGTACTTGTTCTACCCCTCGGGTATGTCAATATACTTGTGGGTTAACGCTGGATACCGGCTCTCCCCACGAACGGTACGGAGCTCTAGCTCTGCATTACCGCACCGCTAGACTCCGCGCATGCGCCCAAATTAGGTGATTTTAGCACCACTTCAGTTTTTGGTGCATAGCAATGACTCACATCTTTTCATTGATTTATATCAATGATTTAATGTTCACTGACTTGTTGCCTACAATTATTCTTTAACCACTTCCCGCCCAGTCAATAGTGAATTGACGTCCGGGAAGTGGTTGCAATATCGATACTGGACGTCATATGACGTCCTGCAGGATATTGCCTTGCGCGCGCCCGCGGGGGCGCGCAGCGCGGTGATCGGGGACGGCATGTGTCCCTCGGACACAGCGCTTCCCCGATCACGGTAAACAGCCAATTTCATTGGCTGTTTACCATGTGATCGGCTGTGTCAAAGTCACAGCCGATCACCTGTCAAAACAAACTCGGCGGCGCGCTCCGTGCGCGCCGCCACAGGCTTGCAGAGCGGGGATCGGGGAAGGCGAGTGTCCCTTGGACACAGCGCGTCCCCGATCAGAGTAAACAGCCAATGAATTGGCTGTTTACCACGTGACCGGCTGTGTCCAATCACAGCCGGTCACAAATGTAAACAAACTGCAGGAGTTACTACCTGATCCCTGCTCTCTCCTCACACACCGATCTGTGAGGAGAGAGAAGAGATCAGTAAGTTAGCTCAGCGTAGTTTGTCTACAAAAGTTTACAGTGCACAACACGCCCCCCCCCCATAAAGAGGACCTGTCACACAGCCCAGCACATCAATCAGCCCAGCCAATCAGCCCATCTGTCAATCAATCAGCCCATCTGTCAATCAATCAGCCGATCTGTCAATCAATCAGCCGATCTGTCAATCAATCACCCCACCTGTCAATCAATCAACCCATCTGTCAATCAATCAATCAGCCCATCTGTCAATCAATCAATCAGCCCATCTGTCAATCATCTGTCACAGGCCCACCTCCATCGGTACCGCCATTGGCACGCCACACAGGCTACCAGT
Source organism: Rana muscosa (assembly GCA_029206835.1). NCBI lineage: Eukaryota > Metazoa > Chordata > Amphibia > Anura > Ranidae > Rana > Rana muscosa. Next base: position 24,349,013 of record CM055118.1, read on the forward strand.
ACCGCCATCGGTACCAGTACCACCACCAGTACCGCCACCAGGCCCAGCATCTATACTGCCACACAGGCCCGCTACCAGTATCACCACTAGTGCCGCCATCGGTACCACCACCAGTACCACCACCCGTACCACCACCAGTACCACCACCCGTACCACCGTCGGTAGTGCCACCACCACCTGTACCACCACCTGTACCGCCATCGGTACCATCACCACCCGTACCGCCATTGGTACCACCACCACCTGTACCGCCATCGGTACCACCACCACCTGTACCGCCATCGGTACCACCACCACCCATACCGCCATCGCTACCACCACCACCTGTACCGCCATCGGTACCACCACCACCCATACCGCCATCGCTACCACCACCACCCGTACCGCCACCTGTACCGCCATCGGTACCGACGCCACCACCACCACCCTTACCGCCATCGGTACCACCACCACCACCTGTACCGCCATTGGTACCACCACCACCCATACCGCCATCGGTACCACCACACAGGCCCACCACTAATACCTCCATCGGTACTACCACACAGACCGCCACCACTACCACCAGCAGTACCATTACACAGGCCCACCAATAAGCACTGCCATAATGTCCCAAAGGGTTTACACACCTGAGGAGGCATATGCCATTCTTGCCATGTCGGATGATGAGAGCAGCGGGGAGCTCCCATTATCCGATTCTGGTTCGGAATACGAGCCAGTGGAGGATAGTGGCTCAGAGTCCGAGTCCCCGGAGGAAACCGTCCCTCCCAAAAGAATGCGATCGGCACCAAGATCAGCACCAAGATCAGCACCAAGATCAGGAGAACTGCCCACCACCAGCAGCGCCATACCCCAGGAAGAGGAGCCCAGTACAAGCAATGAAAATGCACGCCCAACCCGAAGAATCCAGCCCCAATCCTACCTTCCCGATGCCCTGGCAAACCCCTTATGGTTGCCTGCCAACTCAGGATCTGCTATCATCCCCCCTTTCACCGCACAGCCAGGTGTGCAGCCCGACACTACAAATTTTTCTAAATTTGATTATTTTTGTTTATTTTTCCCACAAGATTTGCTGCAGAATATAGTGGATCAAACGAATCTGTATGCATCCCAATTTATTGCTGCCAACCCCGATTCTTCCTACGCCCGCATGTTCCAGTGGCGGCGTCTAACATTGGAGGAATTTAAATTATTTTTGGGCCTTATGTTCAATATGGGGCTTACAAAAAAGAACGAAGTCCATTCATATTGGTCCAAACGCCCCATCCAACACATGCCCATATATTCCGCTGTCATGTCCAGGAAAAGATACGACATGATTATGCGCTTTCTCCACTTCAATGACAATTCACAGTGCCCTCCCCGAGATGATCCCAACTACGACAAATTGTACAAGATACGCCCTCTAATCAATGCCTTTTCCCAGCGATTTGAAGAAGTTTTCATCCCAGACCAAAAAATTTGTGTGGACGAGTCCCTCGTACATTTCACCGGCCGACTGCAGTTCAAGCAGTACATACCAAGCAAGAGAGCCAGGTATGGGTTAAAATTAAATAAATTATGTGATCGAGCCACTGGATACGTCTGCAAATTCAGGATCTACGAAGGCAAAGACTCCCAGCTCCAGCCCCGTGATTGCCCCACATATATTGGAACCAGTGGGAAAATTGTCTGGGAGTTGGCATACCCCCTGTTCGGAAAAGGTTACCATTTATATGTTGATAATTATTATACCAGCCTGCCCCTTTTTCGCCACCTTTACAGTAAACAAACCCCGGCCTGCGGTACCTTAAAAAAAAACCGGAAGGGATTCCCACAAAATTTATTGACAAAAAAATTGCGACCTGGAGAATCGGCATCCATGAGGAACGAGGAGGTGTTGGCCATGAAGTGGAGGGACAAGAAAGATGTCCACATCCTCTCTACGATCCACAATGACACCATGGTGGAGATCCCAAGAAGACGCGGCTCCATTGTAAAGCCTGAATGTGTCCACGACTAAAATTTGTACATGGGGGGGGTGGATTTAAACGACCAGATGCTACAGCCCTACTTATCAACCAGAAAGTCCCATTATTGGCACAAAAAAGTTGCGTTTCACCTGTTTCACATGGCCCTTTTTAATTCGTTTGTCTGCTACCAAAAAGCAACTCAAAATCACCGACTCCACTACCTCCAATATATCGAAGATATCATCGATGCCCTCATTTACCAACAAGATCCCGCCCCAGGAAGCATTCGCTCTGATAGTGTGAGTCGGCTTCACGAGCGACACTATCCCTTTAGCATCCCCCCCACAGAATCTGGAAGAAGACGCCAAAAGAAATGCCGTGTATGCAGCAGAGGAGGAGTAATAAGAGACACCAGCTATTATTGTCCCGATTGTCCCTCCCAACCTGGCCTGTGCATCGGAAATTGCTTCAAAAATTATCATACATCCATTAGTTCCCCTTATTATTAACAGACTGCCAGTTCCCTATTTGCCTGCTACCATGTTACTAACTACCTTCCATGTTAATTAACTGACCCTGGCCTGTTTACCGACGATGCCTCTGCCTGCCGATTTAAACCACGTTTCTGACTTCCACGTGTACCGACCTTGGCCTGTTAATCGACCATGTTTTTGCCTGCCACTTGGACTGATCTTTTGGCCATCTACTTTTAGTACACAGGGGTCTCACATATGTGAGGGGCTTCAGAATAGCGTTCTGAGTAGAGAAAACCAGTTTTTCGTTTTCTGTGCTCCAAGAACAGGGTCTGGTTGCCCGGAGGCTTCAAAGCGATTTGGGTGGGAGAAGCCTCTACCCCTGTCCCCCTGGCCCTAAGCTTGATGGTCCTTCCTGCTGCCTGGACCAATAATTTGGCTGTGCTGACCATATTACTGCCTGTAATGACCCATGACATTATGGACCATGTTTCTTCCTGCTGCTTGGACCAATACTTTGGCTGTGTTGACCATATATCTGCCTGCTGCCTCTACTGACTTTGGACAGCATTTCTGCCGGGACACCTCTGCCTGCTACCTGGACCTGTGCTTTGGCTGTGCTCTGGCTGTGCTGACAGTATCTCTGCCTGTGCGAACTATGGACAGTATTCCTGCCTGCTGCCTGGATGATTGCTTTTGCTGTCGCTGACCTCATCCCTGCCTGCTGCCTGGACCGATGCTCTCCTCTGTGGACCACTGCACTTCTAAAACCACAGGTAATCTTTTGTTATTTGGTATGTACCTGCTATGTGTTAGATATATGAAGGGCCTTCAAAAATGTGATCGGTAGTCAGAAAATGATATGTGCAATTAATGCTGCTAGAATGCCTGGAGGTGCTACTTGGATGTTGGGCCTCTGTATGTGGCCAGGCTGTGTAAAAGTCTCAAACATGTGGTATCGCCATACTCAGGAGGAGTAGCAGAATGCATTTTGGGGTGTAATTTTTGCTATGTACATATTATGTGTTAGAAATATCTTTTAAATTGACAACTTTGTGTAAAAAAAATGCATTTTAATTTTTTCTCCACATTTTCCAAAACCTTCTGGAAAAAAATGAACCGTTCAAAAGACTCATAATGCCTCATAGATTATACGTTGGGGTGTGTGCTTTCAAAAATGGGGTCATTTTGTGGAAAATTCTATTGTCCTGGTGCTCCAGGGCCTTCAAATCTGTAATAGGTGGTTGAGAAAGGATATGTGCGATTTATGCTTGTAGAACGCCTGAAAGTGCTACTTCAATGTTGGGCCTCTGTATATGGCCAGGCTGTGTAAAAGTCTCACACATGTGGTATCGCTATACTCAGGAGGAGTAGCAGAATGCATTTTGGGGTGTCATTTTTGCTATGTATATGCTATGCATTAGAAATATCTTATAAATGGACAACTTTGTGTAAAAAAAATGCATTTTCATTTTTTCTCCACATTTTCCAAAACCTTCTGGAAAAAAATGAACCGTTCAAAAGACTCATAATGCTTCATAGATTATACGTTGGGGTGTGTGCTTTCCAAAATGGGGTCATTTTGTGGAAAATTCCATTGTCCTGGTGCTCCAGGGCCTTCAAAAGTGTAAAAGGGGGTTGAGAAAGGATATGTGCGATTTATGCTTGTAGAACGCCTGAAAGTGCTACTTCAATGTTGGGCCTCTGTATATGGCCAGGCTGTGTAAAAGTCTCACACATGTGGTATCGCTACACTCAGGAGGAGTAGCAGAATGTATTTTGGGGTGTAGTTGCAATTATGCATATGCTGTGTGAGAGAAAACAACTGTTAATATGACCAGTTTGTGTAAAAAAAAAAAAATTCCCAAGAATTGTGGGAAAAAAATACAACTTCAAAAAACTCACCACGCCTCTTAGTAAATACCTTGGACTGTCTACTTTCCAAAAAGGGGTAATTTTGGGGTATTTGTACTTTCCTCGCTTGTTAGTGTCTCAAGAAATGAGATATCCCTTCAGTACATCAGGCGTGATCAGATGTGATAAATTTTCAGTGATTGCCACCATAGTTTGTAGACTCTATAACTTTCACAAAGACCAAATAATATACACTAATTTGGGTTCATTTTACCAAAGATATGTAGCAGTATACATTTTGGCACAAATTTATGAAGAAAAATTACTTATTTGCAAAATTTTACAATAGAAACTAAAAAAAGTGTTGTTTTTTTTTAAAAATTGCTGTTTTTTTGCTTATATCACAAAAAATAAAAAACCCAGTGGCGATTAAATACCACCAAAAGAAAGCTCTATTTGTGAGAAGAAAATGATAAAAATTTTGTTTGGATACAGTGTAGCATGACCAAGTAATTGTCATTCAAAGTGTGAGAGTACTGAAAGCTGAAAATTGGTCTGGGCGGGAAGGTGCATAAGTGCATGGTATTGAAGTGGTTAAAGGGAAACTGAATTTAAAAAGTAAAGATTTGCTTTGTTACAGAAAATAAAAACCTATAAATGTGCTTAAGCAGTAACCTGAAAATTTACTCTTTTTATCTTGAATCCCTACTGAAAAATAACAGTGCATTTCCTGGTATTTGAGGGTGCTTAGGCACTCCTGTGTCTTGAGCCTCATAGCTGTATATCTGTAGTGTGATATGTGATACTGGTGCATCTGGCTGTTAATTCAACCAGATTTAGAGTAAGCTTTGGTGATGTCACTACTGTGCTGCTTGCTGTTCTCCTTGCTGGAGACTCACAAGGTAGATTCACGCTCTCTATTTTTGTCCTGGTGACTATCGTCACGAGACAGAAAATTATAGAATATCCAACAAATAGTTTCTAAAAATGAAAACCGAGAGATCCAGTGAAAAGACTCAGTGCAGTAAATTACTGTGTATGTATGTCCAGTCAATCCCAAGAAAGCCTGGCCAGGCTGCAGAGGAGATTGCGCTGCTGTAGCTAGAGGCGCTGAACCATGTAGAGGAGGATTTCACTCGCTGTCAGTGAGGGACGCACTAACCTGGACGACGTCATAGAGCGAAGTGTGCTGAGGGGAGGAATGCGTTTCTGGGGGGATCCCCCCTTTCTCAGCCTACCCTAAGGATACCTTTGATCTTCCAGCACCCGCCGGTCTATGATTTCATCCAGGTTATTGAGTGCATCTTGATTACTTTTTTATAATAAATGGATCTGTTTTCCATTAATACACTATGCATCGTTGCACTGCATCTCTGTTTATTTTTTTTTACAGAGCTCCCACCTCCGGTCAGCATTGGACTTGATAGATCTTTAGACTTATAGTCGATGCTTCTGTATGTTTCATTGTTTAACCATGGCCATGTTTAGTCTGTTTGTATCTGATGTTGTCGTTTTTCACATGCAGCTGGTGCTGGTGGTTCTGCATTACCAGGATTATTGTAAATAATTATTGATACATCTCTGACACACAACTGGGATAAGCTTTAGCCCAGTATCTTCACCCTTTACCCATGCGCCCAACCCCAGGCAGTCAGAGTAGGGCTCTCAGTAGTGTTTTTACTTTCGTAAGAAGGCTTTGTCCCTTTTTTTCCAAAAGATTTCTTTTTGTTTCCCATTTTTTCTCATATACAGGACTTGAACGAAATCTCCCAAACCATTTTCTACTCTTATGTCACTTTTGTCAAAATTAGAAAGTTAAAATCAAATTCGAAGTTGGTGGCCAAAATAGCGGAATCAGGAAAAAATTATAAATAGTAGGCTTGTGCCTCCAGGAGGCCGAGATACAAAGGGGCAGGTTCACCCTGTATAGTTATTGTCTAAAAGAAATTATCATGATAAGTAGGAATATAGGCATTTCCTATGAGCTTATTTACCAATTCATTATATTTCAAGCTAAGTTAGAAGCAGTGAAATCAGAAAATTCACTGTGTAAAAAGATAATCCTACCTGATGAGTGTTGCTTTGGGTGCCAATAATGTTCTGCATATAGGTTTCAGCTATACAAATTTGGCAATAACAACAACTTATAGCAACCAGCTAAAGTTTTTACTTTTCATCAGTTTACCATTCCGAACAATGGGGGTTATTTACGAAAGGCAAATCCACTTTGCACTACAAGTGCAAACTACAAGAGCAAAGTGCACTTGAAATTTCACTGAAAGTGCACTTAGAAGTGCTGTCGCTGTAAATTTGAGGGGAAGCTCTGCTGATTTTATTACCCAGTCATGTGCAAGCTAAAATGCTGTTTTTTATTTTCCTTGCATGTCCCCCTCTGCTCTATAGTGACTGCACTTTCAGTGCAATTTCAAGTGCACTTTGCACTTGTATTTTGCACTTGTAGTGCAAAGTGAATTTGCCTTACGTAAATAACCCCCAAATGAAAGATGATGGGTGTTTTGGATTACTACAGTACAGTAGAAGCTTGGATTGTGAACATAATTTGTTCCAGAAACATGTTTGCAATCCAAAGCACTTGTATATCAAGGCAAATTTCCCCATAAGAAATAATGATAACTAAAATGATTTGTTCCACAACCATTTATTTATAAGTCCTTCAGTTTATAGTCCAAATAAAAAGATCATAGCAATGTGATAGGTTGTGTAACCATAAAATGTCCATCCACAAATGAAAGCCTCCACAAGGGGATTAGAATAAAAATCCAGCAGGAACTACAGAGTATAAAAGAGAAGAGAGGCGCTTCTAAGTGTAGCAATATGTTGCTAAATGTTGTACCTCCATTAAATATAACCATATTACTACACTTAGAGGCGCCTCTCTTCTCTTTTATACTCAGTTGTGACATGACGCTACTTGTATATCAAGACATCACTTGTATATCAATTCAAGATTTATTAAAAAATGTTGCTTGTCTTGCAAAACTCTCTCAAACCAAGTTACTCTCCTCTCAAACCAAGGTTTTACTGTATATGTTTTTGCTTCTTGGTTAATAAAAGAAACTTGTTTGCGTACCTTTTTATTTGGTATAAGAAGCTAAAAAAAACTATGACTAAAAACGTTACCACCCACTACAACTGAGACTTGTAAAGATGTTTCCAATATTTCTTTACAGCTAAAGATATCACAAATAAAGCAACTGAGCCCCTAGCCATTCTCTCTGACTCAAGAAAGCAAAGTCTACATTAACCTCTGCCTTAATAACTGTATTGTTAATGTGTTTTTTTGGCTGTAGCAGAATTGTTTTAGGCAAATGTAGACGTGCTCCACGTGCATAGAGTTGATTAATTTTTTTTGGTCTTAAAAAAACCTATTCGTTTAATAAAAAATATAAATATGTATAAAAGTTTACATATTACAAGCAGTGATGTATGCTGGAATAGAATGCTAACAACTTTCCTATTGCAATTGCTTAACCACATCATGTCTGTGGTTAACATCAAAAATCTGACAAAATTGTGCATGGCTGTGTCTTTGGTAATAGCTATAACTAATGTGTGTCAAATCAGATAAACTAAAAAAAATAATAAAAAAAAATAAAAGCTCTAACATATAAGAATACATTTACATTAAATATCACATTTATTGAGGTGAAAGAGCAAACTTTTTTTAGCATTTTAAATTGTCATAAGGTAATTTTTATCTATAACATCAGCTGTTACAGTTATTACTCAGGATGGGTAGAGCCATGTGACACTATTACTTTTACTGCCTACCAGGGATGAGCCGAACACCCCCCTGTTCGGTTCGCACCAGAACCTGCGAACAGACAGAATGTTCGCGTGAACTTTAGAACCCTATTAAATACAATGGACTCGAACGTTCGAAATCTAAAGTGCTAATAATAGAGGCTTATATCCAAGTTATTGTCCTAAAAAGTGTTTGGGGACCCGGGTCCTGCCCCAGGGGACATGTATCAATACAAAAAAAAGTTTTAAAAATTGACGTTTTTACGGGAGCAGTCATTTTAATAATGCTTAAAATGAAAAAATAAAAGTGAAATATTCCTTTAAATTTCGTACCTAGGGGGTGTGTATGATATGCATGTAAAGTGGCGCATGTTTCCCATGCTTAGAACTGTCCCTGCATAAAATCTCATTTTTGAAGGAAAAAAAGTAATTTAAAACTCACTCGCGGCTATTAATGAATTGTCGGTTCCCGGCAATACATACAAAAGTCATTGATAAAAATAAAAAATAAAGCATGGGGGTCCCCCAGAATTCAATTACCAGGCCCTTCTGGTCTGGTATAGATATTAAGGGGAACCCCGCCGCAAATTTAAAAAAAAAATGCGTGCGGTTCCCCCAAATATCCATACCAGGCCCTTTAGATCTGGCATGGATTTTAAGGGGAACTCCACCCCAAATTAAAAAAAAATGTCGTGGAGTCCCCCCAAAAATCCATACCAGACCCTTATCCGAGCACGCAACCTGGCAGGCCGCAGGAAAAGAGGGGGGGACGAGAGAGCACCCCCCCTCCTGAACCGTACCAGGCCACATGCCCTCAACATGGGGAGGATGTCCCCATGTTGATGGGGACAAGGGCCTCATCCCCACAACCCTTGCCCAGTGGTTGTGGGGGTCTGCGGGCGGGGGGCTTATCGGAATCTGGAAGACCCCTTTACATGCGCTCTCTCGTCCCCCCCCTCTTTTCCTGCGGCCTGCCAGGTTTTGTGCTCGGATAAGGGTCTGGTATGGATTTTTGGGGGGACTCCACGCCATTTTTTTTTTAATTTGGGGTGGAGTCCCCCTTAAAATCCATGCCAGATCTGAAGGGCCTGGTATGGATATTTGGGGGAACCGCACGCATTTTTTTTTTATTTCCGGCGGGGTTCCCCTTAATATCTATACCAGACCTGAAGGGCCTGGTAATTGAATTCTGGGGGACCCCCACGCTTTTTTTTTTATTTTTATCAATGACTTTTGTATGTATTGCCGTGAGCCGACAATTCATTAATAGCTGCGAGTGAGTTTTAAATGACTTTTTTTGCAGGCATACTTTAGACACCCCCAGGTACGATATTTAAAGGAATATTTGCCTTTTTTTTCACTTTAAGCATTATTAAAATCACTGCTTTTTTTTGCATTGATACATGTCCCCTGGGGCAGGACCCGGGTCCCCAAACACTTTTTATGACAATAACTTGCATATAAGCCTTTATAATTAGCACTTTAGATTTCTCCCATAGACTTTTCGAATTTGCCGCGAACACCCCAATTTGTTCGCTGTTCGGCGAACGGGCGAACAGGCAATGTTCGAGTCAAACATGAGTTCGACTCGAACTCGAAGCTCATCCCTACTGCCTACAATGTTTACTTATACTGCTTCAAATTAACCAGTTGCCTACCGGGCCAGATCTGACATTTCTCTCATACATGTAGAAATATGCTTTTTTTTTTGCTAGAAAATTGCCTACCATAAAATTTAGATTTTTCTGATTAGGCAATGTCTTAAGCCCCGTACACACGGTCGGACTTTTTGCCAACAAACTTCATTTTGAGCAAGTTTGACAAAAAATCAGACCGTGTGTACGCTCCATCGGACAAACTTTTTTGGTTTTCATCGGACAAAAGTTTGGTCTGCAAACGGACAAACTTTTGGCCAACAAAAGTCCGATGGAGCAAAGTCCGACCGTGTGTACAGAAAACCATCGGACTTTTGTCCGATGGACAAAACAAATAATGTTAACGTCAACCAATAAAAGCAGAAGTTGACCAAAGGGTGGCGGTAAAGAGCAGAAAACAGCAGAAAAACCACGTGATGTTGGAAAAAGTTTGGGGAAAGTTTGCAGAAAAGTCCTGTGGTGTGTATGCTATGGGTGTGCCCGGCCAACTCCGTTCGGACAAAAATCCACGGAAAAGTCAGATGGAAGTCCGACTGTGTGTACGAGGCTTTACTCTGAATGGTCTAAGGTTATCAGTGGTAAACCCCAACATTCAGTGCTGGGACCCTTACTTTTTAATACCTTTATAAATGATATTGGGTCTGGGATTAAAAGTACAATTTCTGTCTTTGCAGATGACACTAAGCTATGCAGTGGAATAATGTCCTTACAGGATGTCTCCAATTTACAAGTCGACCTCAATGCTCTGTATAATTGGGCAACTATATGGCAAATTAGGTTCAATGTTGATAAATGTAAAGTTATGCACTTGGGGGCTAAGAATATGTATGCATCATACATACTAGGGGGAGTACAACTGGGGGAATCCATGGTGGAGAAGGATCTGGGGGTTTTGGTGGATCATAAGCTTAATAATAATGGGTAAAAGCCCGGGACCTGATGGTTTCACAAATATGTATTATAAAAAGTTTTCCTCAATCCTGTTGGTTCCTCTTTGCAGATACCTTAATTCTATCTCAATCTCTAACCCATTTCCCCTGGAGGCACTGTTGGCTTATGTGACGGTTCTCCCGAAAGTAGGGAAAGACCCCCAGTGTTGTGCCAGCTACAGACCCATCTCCCTCCTTAACTCTGACACTAAGCTCCTGGCTAAAATTCTGGCCCTAAGGTTACAAGAACATATAGTTAAATTGATTCACCCAGACCAAACAGGGTTTATGAAGGGCCGAGAGGCTAGAGATAATACTATTCGGGCTCTGCATGTATTGCATTGGATGCATAATGGACTGAACCAGACCCCGAGCGTAGTAATTTCAATGGATGCTGAAAAAGCATTCGATAGGGTGGGGTGGGAGTTTATGGTCGGAGTTTTGAGGGAGATTGGTCTGAGAGAGCGGATGATGGGATGGGTGACGGCACTGTATGCAGATCCTAGAGCAAGGGTTAAAGTTAATGGTAGACTATCAGATTATTTTGAGATACGGAATGGGACTAGGCAGGGATGCCCACTGTCCCCATTGTTATTTGCTATGGTGCTGGAGCCCTTCTGTGCACGATTAAGGGAAATAGGTAGATTAGGGGATTTGTATTGGATCAACGGAACATAAGATCTCAGCTTACGCAGATGATCTACTGTTGTTCCTCTCTCCTCCTCAAGAGTCTTTGACTGAACTGATGTTGGAAATTTACAGGTTTGGCCTTATATCAATTTTTTTTATAAATATTGAGAAATCAGTGTTGATGCCGAGCCATGTGCCTTTGAGGGTGAGGACCACCTTGCAACAATCTTTTCCTTTTGTTTGGTGCCTTGATTCTATATTCTATTTAGGAATCTACATCTCTTCAGATAAAAAGCGCCTGTATGGTCTAAACTATGGACCCTTGATGGTATCCATAATAAAAGACTTGCAAAAGTGGAGAAGACATACTCTGACATGGTTTGGCACACTTAAAATTAGTGTAATTCCCAGGCTTATTTACGTTTTACTTACTGTACCCATAGCAGGGCTTTTATGACCTTTGTGTGGGAAGATAAACATCCCAGGTTGGCACACAAGATTTTGAGGAGACCAAAATGGGAGGGTGGGGTGGGACTCCCGGATATAGCGTTTTATTACAGAGCCATGGCCTTGGTTCGTATAATGAACTGGTGCCATGACTCTGCTAGTAAAATTTGGGTGCCCTTGGAGAAAACATTAGCAGGTAGGAACTTGGCCAGAGCCCCCTGGATTCTGTTTTCTTGTAGGGGGTTGTCGGAATATGCATCACCATTAACGAAGACAACGATATCCGTTTGGGATAGAATGAACAGTACGGGAAAGTTTCCCCCCCCAATATCCCCTATAATACCACTGGAAGTATTTCCCTGGTTTTCCCCGGGGGAAAAGAAAGGGAGTTTAGATCACTGGGGAATGGACGGGAGGTGTAATTGCCCTGACTTGGCCTCACAGGGTAAATTGCTTCCATTGGTGGATTTGGGTTGAATACTGGGGGAAGTACCAATTGCTGTATGGAAATACCATCAACTGACAGATTTGTTCAATAAATGGAAGCTCCAAATCAGGCCAGCGAACCCGCTTACTACTTTTGAGGAATGGTGTGTTACCTTTTCATATGTTGTCTCGAATGTATAGGTTGGTTCTGAGCGCCCAAAATATGACAACTCCCTATTTCATTGGAGAATGAGACAGAGAACTGGGCTATAATTTTACATCAGAGAAAGTTAAAAGGCTTATGGGAGCAACACACCATACTTCAATAAGTTCCCATGTACAGGAGATGTCTTACAAGTTTCTGACAAGATGGTATCATACACCAGCTTGATTAGCTCAGATATATCCATCGGTGGATGTTAATTGCTAGAGGGGATGTAACCAAAGGGGTTAATTTCTGCATTTATGGTGGCATTGCCCAAAGATTAAAGTTTTCTGGGAGGAGATAGCCCCTTGGATTAAGAAATGATTCTCTCTATTACATTTTCTTTTTCATGGGATGCCATCATCTGCTAGGTTTAATAAGAGAAGCGTTACTCCCTATTTGCTAAATGCAGGCAAAATATTGATACCTAGATTTTGGCAACAGTCTGGATGTCCCACTATAATGGATTGGAAAAGGGAGGGAGAAAAAATAATGGAAGCAGAGAGATGGATACATAAGTATAAAAAGACGAACAGAATAAAATTAAAGATACATGGGCAGGATGGCTGTATTGCTCCTCAGGAATAGGGGTGGATTAAACCCTTTTGGGGGCAATGCTGGGGGTTATGGATCGGATAGTCTGTGGGATGCATCTGGTGGGGGGAAATTGGGAGGAGGTGGGGTTTATTTTTATTTCTTTCTCGTACATCACGGGACACAGAGCGACATAGTCATTACTAATGGGTTATATAGATACCGTCAGGTGCTGGCACTGGCAACTTCCAAAACCGGAAGTACCCTCCCCTATATAAGCCCCTCCCATCCGGGAGCACCTCAGTTTTTTGCCAGTGTCTAAGGTGTTGGCCAAGAAGAAACATGTGTTTTTCACTGAGCTTGCGTACAGGTTCTTTTGGGCCTCAGTAAGCTATTCCGGATCCGACCAAAAAAGCTTCATAGCTAAACGGTCGGTACCCGGGCCTTGCAGAGAAGAGCAAGGTTTTGCCTGTAATGCTTCTCTTAGGAGAGCTGGACCCTGGGATCCAGAGCTCTGGTCATACCCACGACCAAGATGTTTTCTGTGCAGGGTGCTATACAGGTCCAGGGGAGTGGAATCCTTGGGAACCCGGTCCCTGAAGGTTTGATTACAATGCCTGCCGTGATAGGTGAAGTTTGGGCTTTTGTGGACCAAACAAAGTCCTGCGGCGGGGAACAGGTAAGTGGGGGCCCCCAGGAACTTGGTTCTATTGGGGGACCCCCAAGCCTAATTTGTCTTTCTGTCTGTTACCTAATGGTATTCCCGCAAAATTCTGTGCATGCCTGTAACTACTAAAAAAATGTAATAATTTTTAATGGTGGTCAAGAAAAAAAAAAAAAAAAAATTTTTATATATATTTAATATATTAGACTGCGGTACCTGTGTTTGTCCACTAGAGGCCGCTGTGGAATGTTTTCTTGTCATGTGGACTAGCTTCTTCTCAGCAGAGCAAAGTCCAGGCAGATGGTGAGTTCTCTTATAGGAAACTGCTTCCTCTGCCATGTTGCAGTGCTCGTCCATCCCCCGGCCTGCGGCAAAGAGGGGCCCTGGCTCCTGTCCCTTGTTACCATTTTTTGAAATTAGCGCCGAAGGCGCACGTGGCCGCGCGAGTGCGTGTGCACGCGCCTCTATATATAGAGGTGAGCCGGGAAAGGGGGCGGAGCCTGGGGGATGACGCTCTGTGCGCGCAGCAGCGCTTCTGCGCATGTGCGGGCGTCCCAGCAGTTTAAAAAAACCACAATATGGTAGTGAGCTGGCTATGAAGTACAGAGACAGAGCTGGCAACATTTAAAGGCATACAGCAAGCGGTTGATACAGGCATCCCCTAGAAAGGCACATTAGTAGACACCAACTGTTTCTTATAGCAGCATTTATGCTAGGCTATTATCAGTAACTGGTGTATTTCGGCTGGAATACCTCAGCTTTGTGGCTTAGGAATATGCCGTCTAAAAACTCCGGGACTGGAAATTCCAGGAGGAATAGGGGGTCTCCATCGGGCTCTGAGGATCTTGGGCATGCTTTGGCTGCACCAGTCTCCCCTGAAGAATCAGAGGTTAGTGACCGTAGAGCACCCTCAGGAGTACCTGGTACTGTGGCTGTCCTCAGTTCACCTGCTCCTGTGTATGTAACAGAGGAGGTTTTTTCCTCAGCTCTGGGAGGGCTGGAAGAGAGATTGTCAGCATTGATCGCTGCTTCCCTGTCACAGGAGAAAAGCGCTCGATCTCCGTCTCCCCCCTCAGAGTGCCTGTTAACAGAGCAACAGTCCCATACAGAGGTCGACCTACCTGAGGGGGATCAGGATGAGGTCGATTCGGTTGCAGAGGAATCAACAGTGGAAGAGCCGTTCTCAGCATCACATGCTGAAAGGTTATGGGTTCAGTCCCTGACTAATATGGTCCGATCAGCATTTAAAATGCCACTTGCGGAGCCATCCTCCACTTCTGTCTCCTCGTTGGGGTCGCTAAAAGCTCCCCAGACTGTTTGTTCCTTTCCGATCCATCCTTTACTGGAGGGGCTCATTTACCAGGATTGGGAGCATCCTGACAAAATATTTACTCCCCCCAAGAGATTTCCGGTGGTCTATCCCATGGAGGATAAGTTCATCAGAAAATGGAGGGTCCCTACAGTGGACGCAGCCATCTCTTGTGTGAATAAATCACTGACATGTCCGGTGGAAAATGTCCAAATGTTCAAGGACCCAATAGATAAAAAATTGGAGTCCTTATTAAAATCTGCTTTTTCTACAGCAGGATTGGTGACACAACCAGCAGTGGCAGCTATTGGGGTCTGCCAAGCAGTGAAGGATCAGTTGAAACAGGTCTTAAGGGACTTGCCGGATCAGCAGGCTCTTGCCCTAGCTGATCTACCTAGAGCCTTATGCTTTGCGGTGGACGCTATAAAGGATTCAATCCATCAGGCCTCCCGCCTTACGCTGTCTGTAGTACATATGCGCAGGCTTCTATGGCTCAAAAACTGGTCTGCTGAAGCTCCCTGTAAAAAATTGCTGGTTAGCTTCCCATTTCATGGGGAGCGCTTATTCGGGGAAGACCTGGACAAGTATATCCAGAGAATTTCCAGCGGTAAAAGTACACTTTTGCCGGTTAAAAATAGAGTTAGAGGTCCCTCTTTTAAGAGGCCGGCTTCTCCAGTCCCTAGGACATCGGCTGTGAAACAGTTCCGACGGCCTCCTCGGTCAAATCCCGGAGGTAAAAATCAGGGACAGTTACAGGGTAACAAGAAGCCCTGGAGCAGGAGAGGTACAAAACCTCCCCCAAAGTCAAATGCATGAAGGGTTGCCCCCACCCAATCGGGTGGGGGGAAGACTTCAGTTGTTCACAGAGACCTGGCGGGACACGATCCGAGACAGATGGGTGCTCTCCGCAGTAAATCTGGGATACAAATTGGAGTTAAAAAACTCCCCTTCTTCCCGCTTTATAAGGTCAAACGTGCCAAGGGATCCCCAGAAGAGAGGATCCCTCCTGTTGGCACTAGAACAATTATTGCTTCAAGCAGTAATTATAGAGGTTCCCCTGGAAGAGTGGGGGTTCGGGTTTTACTCAAACCTCTTTACAGTTCCGAAGCCAAACGGGGACGTGAGGCCCATACTAAATCTAAAAGGGCTAAACAAATTCCTGCATATCAGGACTTTCCGGATGGAGTCGATCCGATCGGTAGCCACTGCCCTACAAGGGGAGGAATGGTTAGCCTCGATCGACATCAAGGATGCTTATTTGCACATTCCCATCTTTCCAGCCCACCAAAAATTTCTACGCTTTGCGGTAGAAGGCCGCCATTTTCAGTTCAGAGCCTTACCCTTCGGTCTGGCCACAGCACCAAGAGTGTTCACAAAAATTTTGGCCCCATTATTGGCCAATCTAAGAACACGAGGTGTAACGATAATGGCATATCTAGACGACTTGTTGCTGATAGACCACTCAGTGGAAAAACTAGAAGTGGTTGTTCACGAGACAATCAAGTATCTGGAATATCACGGTTGGATTATCAACCGAGACAAGTCAGCCCTAAAGCCAGTCAAAAGTCTGGAATACTTGGGGCTAAGGCTGGATTCAGACCAGAGAAAAATTTTCTTGCCTCAAGAAAAGGGGTCGTCTTTGAGAGATTTGATCCACTTAGTGGACTCAAAAAGACAGCCATCCATACGCCTGTGCATGAGGCTGCTGGGAAAGATGGTGGCATCATTCGAAGCAGTACCCTACGGTCAATTCCATTCAAGGAAGTTGCAAAGGGCCATACTGTCAGCCTGGAACAAAAAAGTTCAGGCTCTGGACTTACCAATGTCCTTGTCCCCTTCCGTTCGCAGGAGCCTCCGCTGGTGGTTGGTTCCCCAGAATCTGGAAAGAGGGAAATCCTTCAGTCCGATTTCCTGGAAGGTGGTCACTACAGATGCCAGCCTTGTAGGCTGGGGAGCAGTACTGGAGCAATGGTCTCTCCAGGGCAAGTGGTCAGAAGCAGAAAAGGCCCTGCCCATCAATCTCTTAGAGATACGAGCAGCCCGGTATGCCCTAGTAGCTTGGACATCCAAACTCCAAGGGTCCCCTGTCAGAGTTCAGTCAGACAATGCCACAGCAGTGGCATATATCAATCGTCAGGGGGGCACCAGGAGTCGTGCAGCCCAAAGGGAGGTAAATTACATCCTGAGATGGGCAGAAAGATATGTCCCAGCCATATCTGCGGTATTCATTCCAGGGGTGGAGAATTGGAAGGCGGACTTTCTAAGTCGCCAACAATTATGCCCAGGGGAATGGTCCCTTCATCCCGAGGTTTTCCGGACAATATGTCAGCGGTGGGGAACACCGGATGTAGATCTGCTAGCATCCAGATTCAACGCAAAGGTGGACAGGTTTGTCTCTTGGACAAGGGATCCCCTAGCTTGCGGCTCGGATGCCCTAGTGTTCCCTTGGGATCAGTTCAAGCTGATATATGCATTCCCACCGCCACAATTGTTACCTCGATTACTCCGCAGAATCAGGGTACAAAAGAAACCAGTGATTCTGGTGGCTCCAGCGTGGCCCCGAAGAGCATGGTACGCGGAGATTGTAAAAATGTCTGTGGGGAGTCCTTGGACCCTCCCACATCGTCCGGACCTGCTTTCGCAAGGACCGATATACCACCCTTCCTTACCAGCCCTAGGTTTGACGGCCTGGCTATTGAAGCCCACATTCTAAAAAAGAGAGGGCTCTCTAATGCTGTGGTGTCTACCATAATCAATGCCAGGAAACCGGTATCCAGGCAGATCTACTATAGAATCTGGAAGGCGTACATCGCCTGGTGTGAGGCCAGGAAATGGCATCCACGTAAATACGTAATAGGTAGGATTCTGGACTTCCTACAATGGGCTGTAGATAGGAAGCTTGCCTTGAGTACTATCAAGGGTCAGATTTCGGCCTTGTCAATATTTTTTCAAAGGCCCTTGGCTTCGCATTCACTAGTCAAAGCCTTTATACAAGGAGTGATGCGTATTAGTCCTCCGGTTAATATTCCCATATGTCCATGGGATCTAAACTTGGTTCTGTCGGTTCTACAGAAACAACCATTTGAACCATTACAGCATATTTCCTTGGTTCTTCTCACCAGGAAATTGATTTTTCTAGTAGCCATTTGTTCGGCTAAAAGAGTATCGGAATTAGCAGCTATGTCCTGTAAGGAGCCATATCTGGTTATCCATAAGGACAGAGTAGTGTTACGTCCTCATCCAGCCTTTCTTCCTAAGGTGGTATCGAGTTTTCATTTGAACCAAGATGTGGTTCTTCCTTCTTTTTTCCCCAAACCTACTTCGGTAGAGGAAAAGTTATTGCATTCTTTGGATGTAGTAAGAGCAGTTAAAGCTTATCTAAAAGCCACTGCTCAGATTCGCAGAACGGATACTTTGTTTATTCTGCCGGAAGGCCCCAGAAAGGGTCAGGCAGCGTCAAAATCTACTTTAGCCAAGTGGATTCGACAGGTCATAATACAAGCCTATGGCTTGAGAAGTAGACCGCCTCCGTTCAAAGTTAGGGCGCACTCCACGAGAGCAGTTGGAACTTCATGGGCAGTGCATCACCAGGCCTCCCTGGCTCAAATCTGTAAGGCCGCAACATGGTCTTCGGTACACACGTTTACTAGGTTCTACCAGGTGGACGTTAGAAGTCAGGAGGATGTCGCCTTTGGGCGCAGTGTGTTGCAGGCCGCAAAAGATCCTCATGTCTGATAGCGCTCAGCTTATATATGGTGTATCCCCCCCCCTCATTTGGCATTGCTTTAGGACATCCCATTAGTAATGACTATGTCGCTCTGTGTCCCGTGATGTACGAGAAAGAAAATAGGATTTTTATAACAGCTTACCTGTAAAATCCTTTTCTTGGAGTACATCACGGGACACAGAGCTCCCGCCCCTCTTTAGGGACACTTATTGCTTTGCTACAAAACTGAGGTGCTCCCGGATGGGAGGGGCTTATATAGGGGAGGGTACTTCCGGTTTTGGAAGTTGCCAGTGCCAGCACCTGACGGTATCTATATAACCCATTAGTAATGACTATGTCGCTCTGTGTCCCGTGATGTACTCCAAGAAAAGGATTTTACAGGTAAGCTGTTATAAAAATCCTATTTTTTGTTTGTTTTTTTTTGTTTTTTTCCTCCTCTGGTAGGCACAGTGGAGAGATAATTGATGTCATTAAAGGAAGAGGAAAAGTTATAATAGTAAATTAGGCACAGGATGGGCAACACGTAATGGAGTCACATAAAGAAGGGTAGATTGAAATGAAAGGTGGAGAGCTATAAAAGTGAAATAGTAGAGTGAGATTATATTGAATGAAAACACTAAATATAGGACACGATAATAGTAATTCGAAATTATACACTTTTTTTTTTTGTATTGTTGGCTGTTTGACACACGTAATAAGGTGCTGCAAAGCCCCCTTCTTAACCACTTAAGCCCCGGACCATTTGTCTGGCCAAAGATCAGACCACTTTTTGCGATTCGGCACAACTTCGCTTTAACTGACAATTGCGCGGTCGTGCGACGTGGCTCCCAAACAAAATTTACGTCCTTTTGTTTACACAAATAGAGCTTTCTTTTGGTGGCATTTTATCACCTCTGCGTTTTTTATTTTTTGCGCTATAAACAAAAATAGAGCGACAATTTTGAAAAAAAAGCGATATTTTTAACTTTTTGCTATAATAAATATCCCCAAAAAATATATATATAAAAAACAAAAATCCTCAGTTTAGGCCGATACGTATTCTTCTACATATTTTTGGTAAAAAAAATCGCAATAAGCATTTGTTGATTGGTTTGCGCAAAAGTTATAGCATCTACAAAATAGTGGATAGTTTTATGGCATTTTTATTAATATTTTTTTTTTACTAGTAATGGCAGAAATCAGTGATTTTTATCATGACTGCGACATTATGGCGGACACATCGGACACTTTTGACACCATTTTGGGACCATTGTAATTTTTACAGCGATCAGTGCTAAAGAAAATGCACTGATTACTGTAAAAATTACACTGGCAGTGAAGGGGTTAACCTGTAGGGGGCCCTGAAGAGGTTAAGTGTGTTCTAGGGAGTGATTCTAACTGTTAGGGGGCGTGGCTACGAGTGACACGTCACTGATCGCTGCTCCCGATGAGAGGGAGCATTTGATCAGTGACATGTCACTAGGTAGAACGGAGAGATGTTGTGTTTACACTGACATCTCCCCGTTCTTAAGCTCCGTGACACAATCATGGGACACCGGCGGACATTGAGTCCGCGGGTCCCGCGGTTATGGTCATGGAGCTCACGACCACACGGCGGCAAATTAAAGGGGACGTACCTGTATGCCCATTTGCCTGCCCGTGCCATTCTGTCTACGTAAATCTGCGCGTGGCGGTCCTTAAGCGGTTAATTATACTTTGAATAATGTTTTGCACAAATTGAGTTTTGGTTATGGGTAGGTAAGTGGGTGGGCTTTTTCCTTCTTTTTTTTTCTCTCTCTCTTTCTCTCTTCTGAAGAGGACATGATCAAGGACCTGGTGTGTTTCTCGGGGTGGGGGGGTTAGTGTGGTGTATGTTAATGAAAGGATTTATATAGATATTTTGTGCAATGTGTATTTCTATGTTGTATGTTGGAATTTGTCTTAATAAAGAAAAAGTGATTATAAAAAAAAACTCTTGATGAACATCTCTAAATAAATCGCCAGGGTAATCTGAAGGTAGAGAGACCAAAAGAGCATCTAAACTCACAATTTTTTTCTTAAAGCAAAAAATTTTTTTTTTGATCTTTTGCTTTTAAGGATAGAGGAGAGATCTGGTGTCTTTTAGACCTCAGCTCTCTCCAGAAAGAGTAACTGTCATGCTGTATTGTTATCGCAAGGGTTGTTTACATTCCTTGCGATAGCAATAAAAGTGATAAAAAAAATGTTTTAGAAAGGACCCCCCCCCCCAAAAAAAAATCTATATATTTTTTTCAAAATATTTTTACTGTAAATCTTCAAATAAAGCGCCTCTGTCCCCGCGTGCTCGCACGCAGTAGTGAACGTATACGTAGGTCACGCTGACATATGTAAATGGTGTTTGCACCACACATGTGAGGCATCACCACGAACATCTGAGCGAGAGCAATAAGACCTGCTCTGTAACTCTAACTCTAAACTGGTAACCTGTAGACATTTTTAAAGCATCGCCTATTGAGATTTTTGAATACTGCATTTTGGTGCCATTCCATGAGCTTGCGCAATTTTAAAGTATGACATGTTAGGTATCTATTTTCTCAGCGTAACATCATCTTTCATATTATACAAAAAAATGGCATACATACAATGATACTTCAGTTCAGAGACACTGAAAATGTACTGTAAAGACACTTATGCCACGTACAGACGATCGTACATTCCGACAACAAAACCATGGATTTTTTTCCGATGGATGTTGGCTCAAACTTGTCTTGCATACACATGGTCACACAAATGTTGTCGGAAATTCCGAACGTCAAGAACGTGGTGACAACACTTACGATGGCACAATAAAACGGAAGTTCCGAACCAAGTGCGCCACCCTTTGGGCTCCTTCTGCTAATCTCGTGTTAGTAGAAGTTTGGTGAGAGACGATTCGCGTTTTTCAGCATTGTGCTTTTCAGTCCGTTACTGCTCTTTAGTCTGTGCTTGTGGGTTTGTATCTGTTTTTCAGTGCGTGTAGTCAGTTTGTATCTGTTTTTTAGCGCGTTTTTGTCCGGTCGTTTCTGATTTTCAGCTCGTTCTTCTCAGGCCTTTCTGTTCTTCAGTGCGTTCTGTTAATTCGTTCTGACCAGCCAACCGTTTTCTTGCGGGTACATACTCATCGTAGAGTTCGTGCTGTGCAGGGGCTTGGTGTTGGGGTTCTTATTTTGACCCAAGCCCAGTCCATGAACAGGGTGGTGAGGAGTTCATGGACAAAGAATTGGTTGCTCCAGCGTGACCAATTCTCTCATATGCCTTTGTTTCGGGAGACCCAGGAGAATAACCCTGATGATTTCAAGAATTATCTCTGGATGGCGGACCCCGTTTTTCACCGTTTGTTGGCTTTGCTGTCTTCCTATATTACAAAGCAGGACACCTGCATGCGGCAAGCCATCACTCCCGAACAAAGGCTAGTCGCCACGTTGCGGTACTTGGCGACGGGGAGAAGTCTGCAGGACCTCAAGTCCTCGACAGGCATCTCCCCCCAGGCTCTGGGGATCATTATTCCAGAGACCTGTTCTGCCATAATTTGTATCCTGCAGAAGGACTATATTAAGGTAAGTTTTCTCCTTTAACATCACATTCTATGTATTCCTAATTACCATGATTGTAATATGCTGTGAATATCCCCTTTGTCCTCATGCATGCTGTAAGCTTTTAATGCTCCTTTTTTGTCCTTCATGCATATTTGCCTTCACTAACCTCTCCAGCATGCTATCCTGGGCCCATACACATATAGCCTAGTCACTTAACAATGTATTTTGTCAGCTCCATTGCAGTGCTTTACCCTAAACACCCCCTAAAATGTGTACAAATGTTATTGTTGTCCTTAAATTCAGGCAGAGTGTCAGAGGCTTTTTTTGGGGGTCCCAAACTCATTTGGAACCCTCCCCCCCACCCTAAAATTTTTACAATGGGCCATCAGAGGGGGTGACACGTACTTTGGAAGTGAGCCTGACGTGCAGAGGGAGACCTTTCGTACAGCCCTGGTTCCCAGGTCACTTGGAGTGAGCACAGTGGTGTATGAGTGCCTGTTAGGTTCTCCTGGACCAGATGAGAAGACCGCTATGGACGGCTGAAGATGCAGGCCAAGTGATGCAGGCCAGCGGGTGCAGGTAGCTGGGGATGTGGCTGGGAAGGTGTAGATCAGCTGATGCAGGTAGCCGGGGATGCCGGTGGATACGGATACAAGCGGCAGGCAGGAGAAAGGTCAGACGAGCCAGGTCATGCACAGTGGATCAGATGGAGGCAGAAGCGTCAGGCAGTGGAGTGTCAAGTTCAGGCTGGATCAGGCAACAGAGGATCAGGCAGACCGATGAGCAGGACTGGGTCTAGAAAGCCAAAGGTCAGGACTGGAGATAGCAGTAAGGTCAGGAAGCCGGGTCAGAGTAACAGCAGGTGCAAGTTCAGGATCAGGTCACCGGATAACTGCAGATCAGACAGCAAGAGTCTGGACAGAAGAAGCCCCTTTTTAAAGGCCACTGGGCGCCAAGGCAGCGTCACTGTGCGCTTGTGCGCGATTAGCGCACGCGCGCGATTGGTGCACACGCATGCGCAATGGAAAACTTCTGTTTACCCTTGGAAGCCTACTAGCGGGGATGTGCCTGAGCCTTGCTGTGGGTACCAGAGGCATACGTCCATGACAGGGGGTGAGGAATCTGATAAGTGGACCTTATATTATTGTCTTTAAATACTCCTTAAAATAAATGTTATACTGATGTTGGCTAAGGATGTTTGTGTCTAATCTGCTTGCAATGTTATGTGCAAAAGTACAAAAAAAAAAATCTTGTTTGACTCCACAGTTTCCTTCAATGCCACAGGAATGGCAGACTGTGGCTTCCCAATTTGCCCAGCGATGGGACTTTACCAACTGCGGAGGGGAAATCCATGGGAAACACGTCCACGTCGTCCCACCCCCCAAATCAGGGTCAAACTATATAACTACTAGGGGTTTAATAGTATAGTGATGTTGGCGGTGGTGTAGGCGACATACTAGTTTTTGTATGTGGACGTGGGGAAGAATGGCCGGATGTCGGATGGTGGAGTCATCGCCCAGACTGAGTTCTACAGACGGCTCCAGAATGATGGCTTGGGATTGCCACCTGCTGGAGATAACATGGCAGGACTGCCATTTGTCTTTGCCGCTGATGAAGCATTTGGGCTGGGTGAACACCTGATGCGGCCATTCCCCATGAGGACCCTCACCCCGGACCAGAGGGATTTTAACTACCGGCTGGCCAGAGCCAGAAGAGTGGTGGAGAATTATTTTGGAATAATGGCCAGCCGGTTCCGCCTATTTCTCACAGCAATCAACATGGTAGAATATAAACTCAATCATAATGTCCTTGCATGCTGCATACTGCATAATTTTTTAAGACGAAATTCTACAAACTATGTGGCCTCAGTTGTGCCTGAGGCGGCTTTTACAGAACAAACTACCCTGACAGCACTTGAAGCTGGCTGTCCTGTCCGTCAAAAATATCTGGAATACTTTACCCGTAGGGGGGCCATTGATATGCCAACAAATGTGTGATACATTTAAAAAAAAAAAAAAAAACATTTTTATATGAAATAATATTTAATTTGATTTACTGCTTGTGTTTCTTTTAGCTGTTACCTAGGTTCTCCTAGTGCAATTGTAGTGCCAAGTGGATTTGCGTTTAGTAAATAACCCCCATTGTCACTGTAAACACCAACTTACTCCAAAAACTGGTATTGAGCATTGAAAGAAGAAGCCACACATTGTTGAGTAGAAAACCTTTTACTCCGTGCATATTCACATGTGCGTTAGAAACGTTTTTTTGCACCGACACGAAAAGTGGAAATATAACTCTCCATTAATTTCGCTAACAGGCACAACGTTTTTTATACCAGGTAACGGGACACGATTAGGAAAACTAATGGGAACGGCACAATTAAAAGATATAACCGTATTAGGTAAAATAAAAACAAAACAAGATTTAATCACGACAGGAGGGAGGGAGCCGCTCAGGTGTGGAAGTCCCTGGAATTACCTCCTCCCAGCAACCAAGGGTGCAGGCAAATGCAAATGCAATTGAAGAAAGGAAAAAAGGTCTTCTGGACGCAGCACTCCTGTTAAAAAGCCTTTATTCCAAAAAAAGGGGATTTTCAGGAAATTCATAGCTATGAATAAGCACTTTAAATAGTGTGAAACGCGTCAGCTAAACTAGATCAGTTTGTTGTGTTGTGCAGAGTGTTTTTGGTTTCCTGAAAATCCCCTTTTTTTGGAATAAAGGCTTTTTAACAGGAGTGCTGCGTCCAGAAGACCTTTTTTCCTTTCTTCAATAAGATTTAATCACGAGTCAGGGATGGAAGCAGCTGAGTGATTGGAAATACATTCAATTAACACACCTAGTAAGCACTATCCCACAACCAATTAGAAATGAAAAAACACTAACTCCACTGGAAAAGATATGTAGCAAAAAGCCCCTGAGACATGGCATTTCACAGGTGTACAAAATCCTAACCGAACTAGAAACAAAAGGATCATTACCCTTTATAGAAAGATGGGGGCAAGACCTGGGTAGAGAAATAGATGAGAAGCAAATTATTGAGGCAGTGTATAGTTATGCATCGGACATAACCACAATAGAAGCAAATTATAAGAGCATGGTACGCTGGCACTTGACGCCAGAGAGAATGAATAAAATACATCCTAATAACTCCCCACTTTGCGTGAGGGGTTGTAAGCAGGTGGGAACAACGATGCATATGTGGTGGGAATGCCCAATAATAGAGGAGTACTGGACAGAGATTCTGGACTACATAGAAGTAGTCACAGGGGAAAAAATAATACAAAACGCCTGGACATGCCTATTTCATGGTACAAATAAAACAAAAAAGCAATATCAGAAAACATTAGTTCCATCACTACTTAACGCGGCAAAGGGGTTAATTCCAAGAAATTGGATATCTACAAAAAAAACGTCTATTAAGGAATGGATACAACGGGTAGAGTATATCTCGTAAATGGAATATCTGAGCCAGGGAGAGCAGGGAAAAGGGGAAAATTACAGAACAACATGGGAAAAATTGAGAATTTTTAAACTGTCAGATAAATATGTACAGGGAATGATAGGAAAAGATGAGGAATAAAATAAAGTAAGATAGGAAGGGGACAGATCGGGGTGGAGGGAGGGGGGTAGAAGATAGGGAGGGAAAAAGGTAAAAGGGAAAGTAAGGAAATATGTAAAGTTATTTTTGTATGGAAATTTTATATAACCACATCAATGTGGGAGTATGTAATTACATGTTGAATAATTTTACAATAAAGAATAAATTAAAAAGAAAAAAAAAAAAAAAAAACCTTTTTTTGAACAAACCAACATCTTTATTTAATAAAGTTTGTGTTGGAGATAACATGATCTAATGTTCTAGCAGCCATGCTGACACTTACAGAGGAATTTGGCCCCAGGTAAAGTCTGCATAGCAGGGGGGGGCCTGGCTCATATGTGTAAGACAATACCCTACAAGCAAGCTTGAGAAGATTGGCCTGTGAAAGGATTGGCCCAGAAGGCACAGGGGGTTGGCAATGGGGGAGGTTTGAATGGTGTCTGTTTTGTAAAAAGGGTTCGTAACAGAGCTAAGTTGCCTCTTGACCTGACGTCCTATGCTGAAGACACATGGCTCTCTCTCTGAGGGCCTTATAGAAGCCTGATGGCTTGGGCCTAACTCCATGAGGCATACAGAGGCCTACAGGCCTAGCTTCACTCTATTACATCTGGGAGCTCGGCCTGCAGGACTTTGCTTCGAGGAGAGAATGAGTATTCATTTTCATTATTATTGTTGGTATAGACTTTATAGATATCTGTTGTTAGTGTATGACTTTCCTACTTTAAAGGAAATAAATGTAATTTATTTTACTAAGCAACTGTGTCTGTCTTCATAGATAACATTATAGCATTAGGCCTATCATACTTGGATTAGACTAGCAAACAAGGGACACTATACAATTATGTAAGTTTAAGTGTCAGCATGGCTGCTAGAACATAAGATCATGTTATCTCCAACATATGCCGCTTTGCGCCTGAAGGATGCATATCACCCTACTTCAGACATGGCTCCCATTGAACAGTCCATATCGTCCGAACAGTCCTTAACTGTCTTAATGTGTTGCATTCTTCAACATGCGCCTCAGAAACAGCTCCTATGGAACAGCCTATAACTGTCTTCCACCATGTGCTTCAGAACCAGTACCTCTGGAACGGTCTTTAACTGCCTTTCAACATGTGCTTCAGAAACAGCTCTTATGGAATATTCCATAATGGTTTTAACGAGCTACGCCTCTCAACATAGGCTTCAGAACCAGCTCCTATGGAACAGTCCATAATGGTTTTACCGTGTTGCGCCTCTTAACATAGGCTTTAGAACCAGCTCCTATGGAACAGTCCATAACAGTCCTAACGAGCTGTGCTTCTCAACACGTGCCTCTTTGCTACTGGGTGACACACCAACATCATTCTTCCGTGCTTCCATGTCGTCATTCTGTGTCTTCTTCTTCTTGACATCTTCATGAAGGGGTATAGTACCAGCAAGGGGTATCCATTCACTCACCATTCACCAGCACACACTCAGAGCAACAACTCCACCAGCTTTCAGATACAGAGTCTCGAGGAGGGCCTTTCTTGCACATATTACTAGCCTAATATATATACCTTCATCACACTATACCATGACATAAATCCACCCATTGTCATAATATATGCATATATATGATCTATCCAATTACGCCTCCCGCTCCCAACATCCTATAACTCTTTATTGTAGATACAGGTTGGGATTGGGCAGGCTTGCTCACAGTGGTCTTTCCTACCGCAACTTGGCCTGTCTGCGGTACCTCCAGGGATCTAAATTGGCAGCAAAGTCTCTAATTTGTATGAAGAGAACCTACCGTCAATTTGTTCCTCAAGTTGCATAGATAAGCAGGAGAGCTTCCTATATAACTTTTGAGTCTAACAACACATATAACTCTCAAATAATGACAAAACCCACTAAAATTCCATCCCTGTGCCTGGATTTCTGTGACCAGACCCAGGGTATATCATGCACCCCAACTACTGTTAGGTTCAAGAAATACCCTAGTTCCATAACTAACGCTACATCGGTATCCCCCAGGACAAAGAAACAAACTCGTCTATGTCCTAAATAATACCCAGGTGCTTCCTCCCCAGCAATGATCTCTTCATCCAGAACACAGAGTACCGTGTATTGACCTGGTATGCAAAGGACATCGCGGTCATCCTTCCGACAGAGGGAAATATCAACCTGCCCCCAACTTCCGTAGTCTCTGATCACATGTGGGTCACATAGCCACAAATGCAACAAGATAGAATCCCCAGTCAGTAAGCCCATTGATGCCACTAAATATACAGACCGATTCTGCACTTCTGTCTATGGGATCATACAGCACAACACCTTTCACAATCCAAACCAGTACAGCCCATCCAGGCATTCGACCACCACTTTGGATTAGTGTAAGCGACGTGTTTTGGCAAAGTCTTACTGAGCGGTGATGCTACCTCATCAGGCCACAGCCCCTCATAGAGACACTGTACAATCAGCTTGATACTGGTTGATAACTCTGCCTGCCCCTGCGTGCACACCAGAGCCAATAACATATATCTGTCCTATACCATCTCACACTCTCTACCAACCTCTCACCATGGTTGACAAAATCTTGAGCCACTTTACACTGGGTATTTATATGACTCTGTTGAATGTTATCACAGGGGGGGCACCAATCTCTCTGAGTAACAAAGCCCCGCTTGCTGTCTGAAGCTATGGCTGAGAGTTTGTTTCTCAGGAGATCGGTGTCCACTCCACTAACAACGCCTATCCCGGCTCCTATTCCCCCAATATAGTGCTGAATACATCCCTCCTCTTTTGGGTTACTCCTCAGAAATAAGCATCCTGCATGAACCTCATTCTGTGTCCGCACATCTGAGAACAAGCCACTGATATACTGACCACACTTGATTCAGAGTATATTCAGCACATATAGGGTAATTGGTTTTTATCAACCACTATGAGATGCTGAAGTGCCATGTGGTGAAGGCATACTGTACCCTGGTAGTCAGTTCATTCCCTTTATTCAATGGAGCATGCTCCTGTGTGTAGTCACTGGCATAACCTGTGCAGGGTTTCAAACCTCTCAGGTGAGACATCACTTAAGTGTATCTCCCACATGTCCAGTTCTGGTGTCCCACATGTCCACTAACCGAGAGCTTCTCTATAGGACTGCTAAGATTGAGACACCACCCCTACGAGAAAGTTTTCACCCAATTGATGTGTCACCTGGTACCCTCTAGTCTGGCCAACAGACACCTTTATGCATAAGTGTCAACCTCCTAGGTACCTGCACCATATTAATTCAGTTATGTCAATACATGTCACAAATTAAAAACATTTCCTTCTTTCAATTCCTCCCATAATAAAAAAACATATTTTACATCTCTTGTTCTGAAGGATTGGATAGGTTATATTCACTCCCCAACCTCCAACTCATTGCACTTGTATTCATAGTCCGTTTGCATTCATAAATGACAGGAGAGACTTTGGCAAAATATTTCACAAGTCTCGTTGTTGGGCAAAGTCTTTCAGATTCAGTATTAGGCAAAATTTGTCCATAAGAAAAAGAAACCTTATATTTCAAGTATTAATCTGAATCTTTTCTCTCCTGAACATTTATCAGAACAAATTTTCGGTGTGGTATGGAACAGACGAACTGCCACCCAGATGAACATCTTTCATCTCTGTTCCAGAATCCTCTCCAATCTCGCTCCACCAAGATTCTGGAAGTTAAAAACAAGAGCAGAATCAAATTCTTATCCATAATATCTACTAACACAGGAATTTCCTGACTTCTGAACAAATTATCAAAACAACCATGATTCCTTTAGGATGAACCCACTCTAAAATGGATTCCCATGGTACAACCAAAAATCTAAAATAAAAAAAAATGAACGTGAACGTTGCTTCTCAAGAATTCAAAATTTTAAGCACTTAAAAAAACATTGCATTGTCTGTACTTTCAGATCTATGCACTACTCCCCCTTTCAGGTGGATAAATCCTAAATCTTTGGAACTTTTTCCACCTGACTGAAAAGAAAACAAACAAAAGAGAAGAAAAGAAGAAAAAAAAAGACAATTCCAGTAGCTAAAATGGCTTCCTACCAACTTTTGTCTTAGACAAAATGTAGTCAGTTGCTAATGACCCCCTTTTCAGGTGTACTAAACCTAACAAATTTTCCAATTGAACAACACACAAATAAAATAGATGAAATAATAATAAAAATAAAAAATGAACAATAAAAAAAATTACAAAATTAAAAATAAATAATAATAAAAAATAATTAAAAGTAAAATAATAAAAAATTCTAATAATAAAAAAATTACAAAGACAAAAAGTAAAGAAAAATTATTGAAAAAAAATAAAACTTAAAAAAAAATGAAAATCAATAAAAATAAAAAAATTCAAAATCTGGCCATCAACACACAACAACATGGCAAGACAACCACCATCAAACAATGACAAACACTCAACTTTTAATTAAAGACATCCATGGACTTTTCTCATAAGAGTAAGTGCTCATTTAGATCTGGAAGAGAATTAGTTAATGGGAAAAACTAAAAACAAACATCTGTACTTCATCACAACATTTGTAACTTCATTTGTAACTCTTTACTCCATTAATGTCTGACTATTGTTTAATTTTTTTCATTGTTTGCAAACAATTACTAATTAATGAGCTCATGGTACCATGTGATAATCGATTATGCATTTACAATAACCTAACCCCTGCTCTGCAAAATTTGCCCACTGTTGTTTTCACTTTGAAGGATCTGCAAACAAAACACAAACATTAGTATCCAAACCAGTTTAACTTCTTCCCTGGTCTCTAGAAAAAGGAACACAAAGACGGTTATTACACACAATTATCATAACAATTGACTTTTTAAGTCCCCAAGCCTTTTCCCATTAATTGTAATGCTAGGGGAACATTTTCCATATTTTCCTATACTAAGCAGGCAGTATTGGAAAACTTTGCCATATTACTCAGGAAAAATGGCAATGCCATTTGCGTCCAACTACATTCAAGCCAGAATGGTATATATTAGCCCAGGGGGCAAACATTGGAATGTTCATCCAGTCTTGTTGGAGGCTGTGATTAGGGTGTGGGCTGTAATTTATTATCTCTTCTTCAGAACTGTGCGATCTGTCCCTGCTGCTATCTTTCATACCAGGCCTTTGTGCTATGCTGTTCCTGTCTTGGGTGGGGGTTTTCATTGCAGATACCTGTATTTCTGGAGTTTCCTGCTCCATGTTAACAATGTTAAGGGCTTTACGACATCTATGTCCATGTCTATTCCATTTAGAACGTCTGAACTCTCTCTGCCTTCCTGTACCTCTGCTTATTACGGCTACATCTGCCTTTGACCCGTATTCCCTATCACTGGACTCTTGACAGAAGTCTCGCAGGATATTGACAACATTTTGGTAGGATCTAACATTTCTCAGAGCCATTCTAGTGGGATAGCTTACATAACACTTATTGGCCATTGAGTATATGAAACTTGCATCATCCTCCAATAAGTCAGGACAGTTGAACACTTTTGTAAACAATGCAAGATACTCACTGCAGAACAATATTGGGTCATCTCCTCTCCTAAATTTAATTTGTTGTAAATCACTCATACCATTATCGCGACTGTCCACAATACGCTGCAACTCTTTCCTCAGCACATCTTCATCTGCTAAGTTATCATTAACCTGTGCCGATAATTGGCCTGCCAAAGGTCCTGGTAGCCATGCTTTTAGAAGAGAGCATGCATCCTCATTACTCAAATGGAGTTTAAGCACTAGAGCCTCAAATTTATTGGACAGACTTACTGGTGATTCCAGGGTGTTAAATTCACCCAGCATCTGGCACAAAGTATGTCTCTCTTGGATTGTAATCAAACTGTTATTCCGATTTGCAGTTATAGGTGCAATAGTTGACTGTGTTTCATCATGGCCCTTTTCCTCATTGACTGTGCAGATATTGGCCAATTGACATGTTCCTTTATGCTCATTGAGCGATTCTATACATTGCTCTTTAGTAAGAAGCTGGGAGTGTGCATTTGCTAATTTTCTTTCTAAAGATATAACCAACTCTTCCAACAGTTTGCTCTTCATATCACAGTCCATGCTGCACCTCTGAAGCTGCTCTTGTAGTTCACTGTTCCTTCCTGACAAACTGACTGCTTTTGCCTGCAATTCATCCATCTCACTACTGGAGGCTGTTGCATCCTTTAGAAGGTTTTCACTGACTTTCTCTATGTCCTCTCCGAGACGTCTCCTCTCTGATTCCCACTTCTCTCCCATTTGCTCAGATATAAATGTAATTCTGAGCAACACTGCAATTTCATTTGCCAACCTCTCTTTCTTCACTTTTTTTTTTTAACTGTTTACCCAATAATCTGGCATTATGTTGCTGACACTGAGACAATAGTACATTACACTGGCTTTTAAGAGGTTCATCTGTACATGAATGATAACTGGCAAAGGCATACTTTTTAACATATGTATACACAAGTTCCATTTCACGACTATACAATCCACACAATACACAATTCTATTAGTACTAACGTTCCAACACTGCACTGAGTAATGAGCCAAACTCAATTATCTTTAGCTCTTACAACTCACGAATAAAATAAAAAACAATCGCTCTTCTAGCATTCAATATTCTTCATTCATTACCACTTTTACCTGATATCATTCAAACTAATTAAACTTTTGCTTATCCATTGGTATGCAAAATCTGCAACTAGCTACACTGAAAACCTGTTTGAACAGCTGCTTAGACAATACACACAAACAAACAGCCACAGATCTACAGATAAAGCTGTTTAAGGTAGCCTTTTTCCTGCTTTTACAACAGCTGTTTACAATACACACACAGGAATCAACCCCAAAAAAAAAAAAAAAAACTTGTACAACGCTATTTAACCACTTAACGACCGCTCACTGTATATATACGTCGGCAGAATGGCACCGACAGGCACAATCACGTAGAGCATACGTGATTGCCTTTGTACAGTTGGGGGGTCCGATCGGACCCCCCTCCTATACAGTGAGCGGTGGCTAAGTGTCCGGGAGCGTTCCGGGATGAGGGGGCAGCCATTCGTTTCTGGCCACCCCCTCGTGATCGCTCCCGGCGAATGGAAATGCCCCCTCTGTCTGTGTCAGACAGAGGGAGCAGGAGGAAGTGATGTCATCTCTGGTGCGGCGCTCACATATACCGAGCGCCGTACAAGAGAAGATATCAGGTCAGTGCACACAACACTACACTGACACCAGGACACATAGGGACATAAATCGCCCCCCAGGCCCCCCCAGACACCCCAGATCACCCCCCAGATCA
This sequence comes from Rana muscosa, assembly GCA_029206835.1. Classification (NCBI taxonomy): domain Eukaryota; kingdom Metazoa; phylum Chordata; class Amphibia; order Anura; family Ranidae; genus Rana; species Rana muscosa. Next base: position 24,382,006 of record CM055118.1, read on the forward strand.
CCCCCCCAGCCCCCAGTCACAGTGTCACTGATTGCAGTGACCATTTATTTAGTGATCACTGCAATCAGCGACATTTGTGACTGTAAAAGTGTCACCAAAGTTTAGTCTTAGGTCCAGTGTAGCCCCCTAACCCCCCCTAATAAAGGTTTAACCCCCTGATCACCCCCCAGATAACCCTTTCACCGCCTATCACCACTGTCGCTTAGCGATCATTTTTCTGATCGCTGTCTTAGCGTCAGTGATGCCGATCGGCAGCCAGTAATTTTTTTTAGGTTCGCCGCAGGTTTTTATAGCGTCAGGTACCCCAATATATTATCTAATAAAGGTTTAACCCCCTTGATCGCCCCCCAGGTAACCCTTTCACCCCCTATCACCACTGTCACTAAGCGATCGTTTTTCTAAACGCTGTCTTAGTGTCTGTCATGCAGATCGGTAGCCGGTAATTTTTTTTAGGTTCGCCGCAGGTTTTTATAGCGTCAGGTACCCCAATATATTATCTAATAAAGGTTTAACCCCCTTGATCGCCCCCCAGGTAACCCTTTCACCCCCTATCACCACTGTCACTAAGCGATCGTTTTTCTAAACGCTGTCTTAGTGTCTGTCATGCAGATCGGTAGCCGGTAATTTTTTTTTAGGTTCGCCGCATGTTTTTATAGCGTCAGGTACCCCAATATATTATCTAATAAAGGTTTAACCCCCTTGATCGCCCCCCCAGGTAACCCTTTCACCCCCATCACCACTGTCGCTAAGCAATCGTTTTTCTAAACGCTGTCTTAGTGTCGGTGATGCAGATCGGTAGCTGGTAATTTTTTTTAGGTTCGCCGCAGGTTTTTATAGCGTCAGGTACCCCCATATATTATCTAATAAAGGTTTTAACCCCCTGATTGCCCCTAGTTAACCCTTTCACCAGTGATCACCATATAAGTGTTACGGGTGACGCTGGTTAGTTAGTTTGCTTTTTATAGTGTCAGGGCACCCGCCGTATATATAACCCAATAAAGGTTTAACCCCCTGATTGCCCGGCGGGTGATATCAATTAGGTTTTAGCGTCAGAGAGGGTCTGAGTCACACCCCAGGCAGTGTCAGGTTAGTGCCAGTAATGCTAACACCCACGCGTGAAGCATACACCCCCCTTAGTGGTATAGTATCTGAACAGATCAATATCTGATCTGATCAGATCTATACTAGCGTCCCCAGCAGTTTAGGGTTCCCAAAAATGCAGTGTTAGCGGGATCAGCCCAGATACCTGCTGGCACCTGCGTTTTGCCCCTCCGTCCAGCCCAGGCCACCCAAGTGCAGTATCGATCGATCACTGTCACTTACAAAACAAAAACACACATAACTGCAGCATTCGCAGAGACAGGCCTGATCCCTGCGACTCCAGTGCTGTAGGAGGTGATTTCACCACCACAGTTAAAAAAAATAAGCAAATATGCCGAAGCATTGGGGCAGCAGGGGCGGAGGAGCGATTTTGCTCCTAATGCCGCGTACATACGGTCGAAATTCCGACGGAGGCTTGCCTGTGGAAAAGTCCGACCATGTGTGTGCGGCATAACTTTTTTGCGGGAGGATGCCCCCATGCTTCGGCATATATAAATGGTGCGTGTATGCCCATCATTGGAAGTGGGTGGATGAAGGGCGGTATTCTAATGGTGGGCATACCCACCGATCAATCTCTTTTTTCGTTCAGCCAACTGGCTGCATGAAATAAAAAGATTACAATACATGTCCAACAAGGACCAGCAACGTACTGGTATGTTGCTGGACTTTGAATGTTTATACCAGAATGATGCCTGCGGGTTTAGGTATCATCTTGGTATCATTCTTTTCAGCCTGCGGCCGGCTTTCATGTAAAGGCAATCCTAGCAGCTAATTAGCCTCTGGACTGCTTTTACAAGCAGTGGGAGGGAATGCCCCCCCCGGATATAAAAAGCGCCATTGGGAAATTGGGAAAGCATTTTATCACACCGATCTTGGTGTGGTCAGATGCTTTGAGGGCAGAGGAAAAATCTAGGGTCTAGAAGACCCCAGTTTTTTCAAAAAAAGAGTACCTGTCACTACCTATTGCTATCATAGGGGATATTTACATTCCCTGAGATAACAATAAAAATGATAAAAAAATAAATACTTGGAAGGAACAATTTAAAAATAAAATAAAAAAGCAAAATTAATAATAAAAAAAAAGAAAAAAAAAAAAGCACCCCTGGTCCTGCCCTGCTCTTGCCCAATGGCGAACGCAAGCATCGGTCTGGCGTCATATGTAAACAGCAATTGCACCATGCATGTGAGGTATCACCGCGAAGGTCAGATCGAGGGCAATCATTTTAGCAGTAGACCTCCTCTGTAAATCTACTGGGGTAACCTGTAAAGGCTTTTAAAGGCTTTTAAAAATGTATGTAGTTTGTCGCCAATGCGCGTTTGTGCGAAATTTTAAAGCATGTCGTGTTTGGTATCTATGTACTCGGCCTAAGATCATCTTTTTTATTTCATCAAACATTTGGGCAATATAGTGTGTTTTAGTGCATTAAAATTAAAAAAAGTGTATTTTTTAACCCAAAAAATGCGTTTGAAAAATCGCTGCGCAAATACTGTGTGGAAAAAAAAATGCAACACCCACCATTTTAATCTGTAGGGCCTTTGCTTTAAAAATATATATAATGTTTGGGGGTTCAACATAATTTTCTTGCAAAAAAAAAATGTTTTCATGTAAACAAAAAGTGTCAAAAAGGGCTTTGTCTTCAAGTGGTTAGAAGAGTGGATGTAAGCTTCCTAATGTTGTGTATAAAATGCCAGAACAGTTCAAAACCCCCCCAAATGACCCCATTTTGGAAAGTAGACACCCCAAGCTATATACTGAGAGGCATGTCGAGTCCATGGAATATTTTATATGTTGACACAAGTTGCGGAAAAATGACAATTATTATTTTTTTTTTTTTTGCACAAAGTTGTCACTAAATGATATATTGCTCAAACATGCCATGGGCATATGTGGAATTACACCTCAAAATACATTCTGTTGCTTCTCCTGAGTACGGGGATACCACATGTGTGAGAAAAACCAAGCACCGCCTTCAGGCTTTCTAAGGGTGTAAATTTTTGATTTCACTTCTCACTGCCTATCACAGTTTCGGAGGCCATGGAATGCCCAGATAGCACAAAACCCCCCCCAAATGACCCCATTTTGGAAAGTAGACACCCCAAGCTATTTGCTGAGAGGTATTGTGAGTATTTTGCAGATCTCGCTTTTTGTCACAAAGTTTTGAAAATTGAAAAAAAAAAAATATATATATATATTTTCTTTCTTCATTTTCAAAAACAAATGAGAGCTGTAAAATACTCGCCATTCCTCTCAGCAAATAGCTTGGGGTGTCTATATTCCAAAATGGGGTCATTTGGGGGGGTTTTGTGCGATTTTGGCATTTTATGGCCTTCGAAACTGTGATAGGTAGTGAGGAGTGAAATCAAAAATTTGTGCCTAGAAATCCTGAAGGCGGTGCTTGGTTTTCGGGGTCCCGTACGCGGCTAGGCTCCTAAAAAGTCCCACACATGTGGTATCCCCGTACTCAGGAGAAGCAGAAAAATGTATTTTGGGGTGTAATTCCACATATAACCATGGCATGTGTGAGCAATATATCATTTAGTGACAACTTTTTGTAATTTTTTCTTTTGTTTTTTTTTGTCATTATTCAATCACTTGGGACAAAAAAAAATATATTCAATGGGCTCAACAAGCCTCTCAGCAATTTCCTTGGGGTGTCTACTTTCTAAAATGGGGTCATTTGGGGGGTTTTGTGCTATTTTGGCATTTTATGGCCTTCGAAACTGTGATAGGTAGTGAGGAGTGAAATCAAAAATTTGCGCCCTTAGAAATCCTGAAGGCGGTGCTTGGTTTCCGGGGTCCCGTACGCGGCTAGGCTCCCAAAAAGTCCCACACATGTGGTATCCCCGTACTCAGGAGAAGCAGAAAAATTTATTTTGGGGTGAAATTCCACATATAACCATAGCATGTGTGAGCAATATATCATTTAGTGACAACTTTTTGTAATTTTTTTTTTTTTTTTTTTTTTTTAGTCATTATTCAATCACTTGGGACAAAAAAAAAAAAATTCAATGGGCTCAACATGCCTCGCAGCAATTTCCTTGGGGTGTCTACTTTCCAAAATGGGGTCATTTGGGGGGGTTTTGTACTGCCCTGTCATTTTAGCACCTCAAGAAATGAGATAGGCAGTCATAAATTTAAAGCTGTGTAAATTTCAGAAAATGTACCCTAGTTTGTAAACTCTATAACTTTTGCACAAACCAATAAATATACGCTTATTGACATTTTTTTTACTAAAAACATGTGGCTGAATACATTTTGGCCTAAATGTATGACTACAATTGAGTTTATTCTATTTTTCTTATAACAAAAAGTAGAAAATATCATTTTTTTTCCAAATTTTCGGTCTTTTTCCGTTTCTATCGCAAAAAATAAAAATCGCAGAGGCAATCAAATACCATTAAAAGCAAGCTCTATTTGTGGGAAGAAAAGGACGCAAATTTCGTTTGGGTACAACATTGCATGTCCGCACAATTTACAGTTAAAGCAGCGCAGTGCAAAATTCTGAATTCACCTCTGGTCCTCTAGCTACCAAATGGTCCGGGGCTTAAGTTGTTAAAACTAGCAACCAAAAAACAGAGCACACTCTTCATCAGTGCTCTCCTGTTAAATTGCAGGCCACATTGAACTTCTATAGGAACAGCACGTGGGTAAAATATTAAAAGCTTAAGGAAAAAAAAGGAAAAAAAAAGATTCTCCCACTTTTTCCGCAAAGATGTATGGTAAATCCTGTCAATTTCTAACCAAGGGTGATCAGCCCTTTACCCGCCAGGCCACTTACCCAGCTACACAGGCCTATAACAATTTGCATTAGCAATACAATAAACGTTACATATAAACATACAGTAGCCAAAAATCTCACCAGATTTTGCGCGTCCGCTCACCGATGAAATATTTCATAGAACTTCCGGACCATCAAAGCAGGGTTTGCGACTTCACAACCAGCGCAAATCTTTATCCATGGTAAAGATGGCCTTCAGTCCTAGGTTATTTGATTATTTTTAGCTTAAAGGAAACTCAAAACAAAAATACATTAGGGTTTGCAGGTTCTATCCTGAAATACATTCAACATGCCTTCTTCTGGGTGCCAGTTGTTGAACGCGATGCAGTAATATATATATACTCTTGTAATCTATAATATATATCTATCACATCTATGTATTAATTCTATAGTGTCCCTTGTTTGCTAGTCTAATCTAAGTATGATAGGCCTAATGCTATAATGTTACCTATGAAGACAGACACAGTTGCTTAGTAAAATAAATTACATTTATTTCCTTTAAAGTAGGAAAGTCATACACTAACAGCAGATATCTATAAAGCCTATACCTTTCAATAATAATGAAAATTAATACTCATTCTCTCCTCGAGGCAAAGTCCTGCAGGCTTAGCTCCCAGATGTAATAGAGTGAAGCTAGGCCTGTAGGCCTCTGTATGCCTCATGGAATTAGGCCCAAGCCATCAGGCTTCTATGAGGCCCTCAGAGAGAGCCATGTGTCTTCAGCATAGGTCGTCAGGTCAAGAGGCAGCTTAGCTCTGTTATGAACCCTTTTTATAAAACATACACCATTCAAACCTCCCCCATTACCAACCCCCTGTGCCTTCTGGGCCAATCCTTTCACAGGCCAATCTTCTCAAGCTTGCTTGTAGGGTATTGTCTTACACATATGAGCCAGGCCCCCCCCCCCCCCCTGCTATGCAGACTTTGCCTGGGGCCAAATTCCTCTGTAAGTGTCAGCATGGCTGCTAGAACATTAGATCATGTTATCTCCAACAGTTTGACATTCGAAATATATATTTTTTTCTTAAACAGCCATGTTTCAAACCATAACATACACAACTCAGGAACTTACAAAGTTCAGCGCAGATAAAGTGTAGGCAATATCCTACATTTAGTATGTCAAAACTGTGTTGATCTTGCCTTCATCAGATGGGGTGATGCCACCCCTGTAAAAGCCAAATTTTGAAGATGCGCACAAATTGGGAAGTCAAAATGTGGATTTCCCTCCTGATCCCATGCCTAATGATAACATGTGCTATCTCCCCTCATGGGGGATCAATTGACGTTTTTCAGGGGTGCAACCCCTTCCTCTCACCTACTTGAGTTGTAAGGAAGGGGTTGCACCCACAAAACTCGTACATTGATATTCCGTGATGGCAGATAGCACATGTTGACACACTGTGTGCATCTTCAAAATTTGGCTTTTAAAATGCTTAAAAATTTTTTTGAATAGAAAAAATAACACAAAAAAAATCGGTTAAATTTTTGTGTGATTTAGATTCAGCCTAAAACATCAATGATGTTATCATTTGTTTTTTCTACATCATTGATCTTTTCTTTTATCAGCTCTAAATCACGATTGCACACCATTATGTCCTGGATGAGGATGTTTGTACTGGGGAAATGAGTTTCTTCTTCCACAACATCCACATCACCTAAAATAAAAAAGCACACCATGTATTATAAATATGCAGGCATACATCTATTACCTGAAGCTGTGGTCTCAGACACTGACCTGTTCTGGTCACTATTTTGCCCACTTCATACACCTCTCCTCCCTCCACATCCTCAGGTTGTGGTGTGCTGAGTTCCCCTTCTTTATGAGGTGTGGGGTTCCTGGTGTCCTCAGATGTCCCGAGTCTTTTCTCCCCTATGAGAATTAAACAAAAGGTATACTTAGCACACAGATATTTGAGGCCAGAAATAGGAATATGAAACATTGCTTGAAAGTGTGGTACAATTGTCTGTTTTGGCAGAGTTCCAAGCTGAAGACATGATTTTTTTCCCTTACCAAAGCTGGAATACTTACCTTTTTTGGACAAGTTTCACACATGGAGACACCCCAAGCATCCACTGGAGCACCTGTGTGGGACACCCTAAAAAGGTTGTTCTGGTGTCCCACACTAGTGTTCCTGAGTCCAGATGTGTAAACAGCTGCTGAGTGTCCTCTCCTTACACTGAATTAAGTTTGCATTTCATTCTAGCTACAAACACATCTAGACAACAATGTACTAAACTTCTTTTAATACAAATAGACATGACAAAATGTAGTTAACCTGTATCTGCCCAAAACATCGTATTAGTGGGCGAACAAACGATGTTTACTACGACCGATTACTGTGCCCACGAACCTGAAAGTTTACATTTTAAAGAGGCAGGCAGCGCTGGATAAATTGCTAGAATTCGTGAATCCGCACATCCCCACGGCAACCATACCCTATTTGAAAACCAAAATTGGTGGCTTGAGAAGCACATATAATAGAGAGCAAAATAAGGTCCTGGATTCCCAAAGATCAGGAGCTGCAGCAGAAGACCTTTATGTACCCAGTAGGGATGGGCCAAACACCCCCGGGTTCGGTTCGCACCAGAACCTTCGAACGGACCGAAAGTTTGTGCGAATTTTCGAACCCTATTCGTTACAATGGACGCGAACGTTCGAAATCAAAAGTGCTAATTATAACGGCCAATATGCATGTTAATGTCATAAAACAGGTTTGGGGACCCGGGTCCTGCCCCAGGGGACATATATCAATGCAAAAAGAAGTTTTAAAAACTAACGTTTTTTCGGGAGCAGTCATTTTAATGATGCATAAAGTGAAAAAAAAAAAGTGAAATATTCCTTTAAATATGGTACCTGGGGGGTGTCTAAAGTATGCCTGTGAAGTGGCATGTGTTTCCCGTGTTTAGAACTGTCCCTGCACAAAATGACATTTGTAAAGGAAAAAAAGAAGCCATTTAAAACCGCTTGCGGCTTTAATGTCATGTCTTGTCCTGGCAATATGGCTGAAAATCCTTGAGAAAAATGGCATGGCTACCCCATCACCCCCCCCCCCCCACCCCAGCCCCTTTGGGTCTTGTATGGATATTAAGGGGAACCCTGCACCCAAAATAAAACCCTATACCTACAACCCTATATACTCTGAACAGCAGTATACAGGCTGTGCAAACAAGACAGGGACTGTAGGTTTGTTCTTAAAGTGGAGTTCCACCCAATTTTTTTTCTTTTTTTTATTCCACTCCTCACCCCCTTACATGCCACATTTGGCATGTAATTTTTTTGGGGGGAAGTGGGGGCTTCAGTAGGAGTGGGACTTCCTGTCCCACTTCCTCCTTCCGCCCTGGAGCCGCCTAGGCGATACGTCATATCGCCTTGTGGCGGCTAATCCCTGTAGGCGATCACCTGGGACGTGACAGGTCCCAAGCGATCGCCTGTCCACTCACAGAGCGCTGCGCCGTTCGCGCATGCGCAGTGAGTGCCCGGCCGTGAAGTCGAAAGCTGTCACGGCCGGGTGCCCATTCTGTGAATGGACGCGCCGGCGGAGGAAGGGGGAGAGGAGCGGAGCTCCAGGCGGCGCGTCGCTGGACAGTGGAGCAGGTAAGTGTATGTTTATTAAAAGCCAGCAGCTACACTTTTTGTAGCTGCTGACTTTTAATAAACATAAAAAAAGGGTGGAACTCCGCTTTAAGTAGAATCTGAACAGGTACATTTTTAAGTGTAGCTCCATCCAAAAAAAATCAATTTTTAAGCTTTTTGGAGAACATAGGGAAGGGTTATCACCCTTGTAACATTTGTTTTGCTGTCTGTGCACCTGTTCAGAACATTTCACCTCACTTTCCGTCCCAATGACAAATGTTTTTGGAAAAGTGGGGTTTTCATTGAAACAAGGATTGGTGATAAAGCATCAGTAGAGAGGAGATACCTTTTTCCCAAATTAAATCTAACAGGATAGAATTTCCCTTCCTAGGGGTAGATTTCCTCTCACTTCCTGTTTTCTCCTTCCGTTTGCAAGTAGGAGTCATTTGTAAGTTGGATGTTTGAAAGTAGGGGCCTGCCGTATATACTCTGCAGAAATTTGCCCCATTAGATGTTGGTGTAGCCATAACACTGTAAGCCCTCACAGTTACTCTTTGTGGGCACAGGAATTGGCCCTGCTGTGAATTATTAGATCAAGATTTGTAATTGCATGCACCTGTTGAACAGGGCAGAAAAATTGGGCCTTTGGTGGTGGACGGTGTTGCCACAAGACTGTAAGCCCTCACAGTTACTCTTGGTGGGCGCAGGAATGGGCCCTGCTGTGAATTATTAGATCAAGATTTGTAATTGCATGCACCTGTTGAACAGGGCAGAAAAATTGGGCCTTTGGTGGTGGTGGTGGACGGTGTTGCCACAAGACTGTAAGCCCTCACAGTTACTCTTGGTGGGTGCAGGAATGGGCCCTGCTGAGAATTATTAGATCAAGATTTGTAATTAAACGCCCCTGTTAAACAGGGGCTGAAAAATTGGGCCTTTGGTGGTGGACGGTGTTGCCACAAGACTGTAAGCCCTCACAGTTACTCTTGGTGGGCGCAGGAATGGGCCCTGCTGTGAACTATTAGATCAAGATTTGTAATTACATGCCCCTGTTAAACAGGGGCTGAAAAATTGTGCCTTAGGCACTGGTGCTGGTGCCACAACACTGCAACCCCTCACAGATACTGTACTTGGAGCACAGCAGTCAGACCTGTTGCGAAGCATTGCTTAAAAAATTGTAATTACACGCCCCTGTTAAACAGGGGCTGAAAAATTGTGCCTTAAGCACTGGTGCTGGTGCCACAACACTACAACCCCTCACAGATACTGTACTCTGAGCACAGCAATGAGACCTGTTGCAAAGCATTGCATAAAAATTTTTAATTACACACCCCTGTTAAACAGGGGCTGAAAAATTGTGCCACAAAAAAAAACACTGCAACCCCTCACAGATACTGTACTCTGAGCACAGCAATGAGACCTGTTGCAAAGCATTGCATAAAAAATTGTAATTACACGCCCCTGTTAAACAGGGACTGAAAAATTGGGCCTTAGCCACTGGTGTGGTGGCACCCAGAAACAAAAATGTTCTTCCAAGCTATCAAGGAATGGATCATTGAGGAGGAGGAAGAGGATAGTCAGTGAACATAACAGGACAGTCACTCAGCATCAGCATAGGCAGTCTTGAAGGGATGTGACATTATAAATTATTCAGTTATATCCGCTTCAGGTGCCTGGTAGCTGGTGGTGATCCAAGACTGATTCATCTTTATGAAGGTCAGTCGATCAACCGAGTCGGTGGACAGGCGCACCCTGTGATCGGTTACAAAGCCTCCAGCAGCACTGAATGTCCGATCGGAATGAACGCTGGATGCAGGACAGGCCAGTAGCTCAATTGCATACTGTGCAAGCTCTGGCCAGTGATCCATCCTCAAGACCCAGTAAGCCAGAGGATTTTCAGTGGGAAAGGTGTCCAAGTCTGACCTTGCCCCTAGGTATTCCTGCACCATGTATATCAGACGCTGGCGATGGTTGCTGGAACCGATCATACCTTGGGGCTGCGGACTAAAAAATTGTCTGAACGCATCGGTCAGACGTCCACCTTCCCCACCGCTCCTTCTGCTACTGACCGAAGCCTCAGCAACTCGTCGTCCAGAACCAGGAGTTTGTAACCTCCCAGTCTCTGGGAACGCGTTGCATAGACCTTTCTGCAAGGCCTCCCTGAGATGTCTCATCCTCTGCTCCCTCTGCGACGGCAAGATAAGATCCGCAACCTTACCCTTGTACCGTGGATCAAGGAGAGTGGCCAGCCAGTAATGGTCCCTCTCCTTGATCCGAAGAATACGAGGATCCTTCCTCAGGCTTTGCAGGATCAGGGAGGCCATGCAACGTAGGTTAGCTGAGGCATTCGGTCCGGAGTCTTCTGGGTCACTGAGGACGACATGATCGCCAGCCACCTCCTCCCAGCCACGTACAAGTCCACTGGTTTGTTGGGACTGTACATCATCCCTAAAAGACTGCTGCTGCTGATGCTGAGTGCCAGGCTCCACCTCCATGCTCACACAATCCTCCTCCTCCTCCTCCTCATCCTCTTCCTGTGTGATGGGTGGGAGAGAAGGAACACTGTCTGGATAAAGGGGGCCTTGAGAGGCAAGGAAGTCCTCCTCTTCCTGCCTCTGTTCTGCCTCAAGTGCCCTGTCCGTTATCCCACGCAGCGTATGCTCCAACAGGTGGACAAGAGGTACAGTGTCACTGATGCATGCACTGTCACTGCTCACCATCCTCGTGGCCTCCTCAAATGGTGACAGACAGTGCATGCATCCCTGATCATGCTCCACTGGCGTGGGGAAAAAAATCCAAGCTCCCCCGACCCTGTCCTGGTGCCGTAGTCGCACAGGTACTCATTGATGGCCTGCGTGTGCAGTCGCTGCAGCATGGCCAACGTTGAGTTCCACCTGGTGGGCATGTCACATATAAGGCGGTTCTTGGGCAGGTTCAACTCCTTTTGCAGCTCAGCCAGCCGAGCACTGGCATTATACGATCGGCGGAAATGCACACAGACTTTCCTGGCTTGCCTCAGGACATCCTGTAAGCCTGGGTACCTGCCCAAGAACCGCTGCACCACCAGGTTGAGGACGTGAGCCATACAGGGCACATGGGTCAGCTGCCCCTGTCGCAGGGCGGAGAGGAGGTTGGTGCCATTGTCAGAAACCACCATTCCTGGCTTAAGCTGGCGTGGCGTTAACAACCTCTGGGGCCTGCCCCTGCAGAGCTGCCAGAACCTCTACCCCAGTGTGGCTCCTGTCCCCCAAACACACCAGCGCAAGCACGGCATGGCATCTTTTTGCCTGCATACTCGCGTAGCCCCTTGTACGCCTACGGAGCACCGCTGGTTCCGAGGACAGAGCACTCGAAGAGGCCATGGAGGAAGAAGAAGAGGAGGGTGTGGAGGAGAGAGGTGTGTCACAACCAGTAGTAGCATTTTGGAGGCGTGGTGGCGGAACAACCTCCAACACTACTGCACCTTGTCCTGCATCCCTCCCAGCTGCCAATAGAGTGACCCAATGGGCCGTGAAAGACAGGTAACGTCCCTGTCCATGCCTGCTGGACCATGAGTCAGCGGTAATATGCACCTTACCGCTGACCGCCCTGTCCAGCGAGGCATGGACATTGCCTTCCACATGCCGGTAGAGAGCCGGAATCGCCTCCTGTGAGAAAAAGTGGCGTTTGGGAACCTGCCACTGAGGAACCGCACATTGAACAAACTCACGGAAGGGGGCCGAGTCTACCAACTGAAAAGGCAGCAGTTGAAGTGCTAGCAATTTAGCCAAGCTAGTATTCAACCGCTGGGCATGTGGATGGCTGGGAGTAAACTTCTTTCAACGGTCCAGCAGCTGGGGCAGGGAAATTTGCCTGGCAGAATCGGACGCCGGTGTACTGCTAACAGAGTGCCCGCAAGTACTTGGCTGTGACACACCTAATTCTACACCTTCATTCCTCTCAGAGCAGCTTTCAGAGACTACTGAAGATAAAGTGGGGTTGGAGATCCCAGCTGATGAGGAGCAAGGAGAAGTCCGCTTTGTTCTTTGGTGTGGGTCTTTAATGTGCGCTTGCCAACGAGCTGCATGGCAGGTCGACATATGTCTGGTCAAGCTTGTGGTGCCCAAGCGGCTGATGTTTTGGCCACGCGAGATACGCTTGAGACATATGTTGCAAATAGCAGTGGTGCGATCTGATGCACTCGTCTCAAAAAAGGCCCACACCAAAGAACTTTTGTGATAACGTGCAGAGGCAGCGCCCTGCACAGGCGGAGCTCTGCGGTGTGATTCAGTTGGTGTGCTGGCCTCTAGCTGGCCTCCGGAGGGCCTCCTGCCTCGTTGGACATGTGCCGCCGCCTCCTCCTCCTCCTCTCTCCCTTCAGGCACCCACGTGGAGTCAGTGACCTCATCATCCCCTCCCTCTTCACCACTGGAGCAAACCTGGCAGTAAGCTGCAGCTGGTGGAACATGACTGCCAGATTGCTGTCCTTGAGCATCCCCTCTCTCTGCGCTCCTGCTACTGCCTTCCTCTAGCTGGGTATCATCATCCGAGCCTTCAAAACGTTGGGCATCCTCCTGGAGCATGTACCCAACACTGTGCTCAAACAGTTCGGTGGACTCCTCAGGAGGACATGGTGGGTCTAGGGAAGGGGTGCCTGATGATGCCATTGAGTACGCGTTGGCAGCTGCTTTGCCAGTACCCCGAGCCTGGGTGAGAGAGGATGAGGAGGATGAGGAGGGCTTGGTCATCCATTCTACCAAGCCTTCGGCATGATGCGGCTCAACATGTCCAGCTGCCGAAAACAAGGACAAGCGTGTCCCATGGCCACGTGCTGATGACGATGCACGACCACGTCCACGACCAGCACTGTTGTCTCTAGAAACAGAGCCTGCTTGCCCTGTGTTCTTGCCTCGGGACTGTCTGCCTCTCCTTGGCGGTCTTCCAGGCATTGTAGTGGGTAGTGTATATTGTTCTGGAGTCACACAGCGCACACACTAACTCCTGCAGATGGCTGCCTTAGATGACAGCAACAGGGCCTTACGGCAGATAGAGGCTGCCTTAGATGACAACAACTGGGCCTTACGGCAGATAGAGGCTGCCTTAGATGACAACAACTGGGCCTTACGGCAGATAGAGGCTGCCTTATATGACAACAACTGGGCCTTATAGCAGATAGAGAGGCTGAGGTGGTTTTATGTGTGCTGTACTAACAGAGCACACACACACACGCTAGCTCCTGGAGATGCCTGGCTGCCTTCAATGACAACAACTGGGCCTTACGGCAGATAGAGGCTGCCTTATATGACAACAACTGGGCCTTATGGCAGATAGAGAGGCTGAGGTGGTTTTATGTGTGCTGTACTAACAGAGCACACACACACACGCTAGCTCCTGGAGATGCCTGGCTGCCTTCGATGACAACAACTGGGCCTTACGGCAGATAGAGGCTGCCTTATATGACAACAACTGGGCCTTATAGCAGATAGAGAGGCTGAGGTGGTTTTATGTGTGCTGTACTAACAGAGCACACACACACGCGCTAGCTCCTGGAGATGCCTGGCTGCCTTCGATGACAACAACTGGGCCTTACGGCAGATAGAGGCTGCCTTATATGACAACAACTGGGCCTTATAGCAGATAGAGAGGCTGAGGTGGTTTTATGTGTGCTGTACTAACACAGCACACACACACACACACTAGCTCCTATAAATGCCTGCCTGCCTTAGATCACAATAGGACAGAAGGTGATACTGCAATGCTGTACTAACAGCACGCACACACCAGACTAATCCCCAGAATCATAGCAGTTAGACTCAGCAGCAGATAATGTCACCACTCAGCAGCAGTGCAATCAGCAGAATGAATCAGTGATGCAATCAAATGATCAGTATTCAGTAGTAATGATAATGAATCAGCATCAGCATCAGCAGTCTGCCTATATCAGAATCAAGCCGGAACACAGTGCACTAGGCCGACGGCGCGGCGGCCTTTTATACAGTGGGGCGTGTACTAAAGCCCCTGAGCTATAATTGGCTACAGGCATCCTGCCTGTAGCCAATTATTACTCTCCTCGCTGCCGGCGCTGTGATTGGCCAAGCATGCGGGGTCACAGTGCATGCTTGGCCAATCATCAGCCAGCAATGCACTGCGACTAGCGCAATGCATTGCGGGCCGCTCGCATCACACGAATGTGATGGGAACGGCCCAAATAGTTCTGGGCTCACCGAGCGGGCGAAGGCCCGATGTTCGTTTCGAGCGTGGGTTCGAATCGAACACCGGGCCCATCCCTAGTACCCAGGCTTTGGTACTATGACAGACTGAGTTTTCTGTCAGACCAGACTAAAATCAGGCTATCACTATCCAATCTTCCTTCCACCCTTCCTTCCCCCCCAGCTGAGGCTTCCAACGTGCAACCTGGGCCTTCCAACCAGGAAGAAGTGGAGGAGCCCAGCTTGAGCAAGGTATAGTATTGTTCAACATATTTATTGTGCTAAAATTTATGATGTTAACTAGATGTTATTATTGATCACAAATTTCTGATTTAACAAAGTGTTTTACATATCAATAGACAGTAGTGGCCAAAAATGATTGGGACAAGAAAGAAAAATGTTGGGGTCAGAATGATAGTGAGGGGGGCTGTTTTAAGGCCCCTGAGCTCATGGGAATGTGACAGAATGGGATTTTCAAGCCTCCCCCCCCAGTTAGTTAATGGGGTCAGTTGGATAGGTGGGCGGGGCTTGTTTCCTTTCTAGTAAGGTTATAATAAGGTTGTGAGGTAAAGCTAGGTAACCAATGAAAGGTCATAGGTTAAGTCACACGACCTCATGGAATATTCTGGAAGGGGCAAAGGCTATTTAAGGCAGTGCAACAAGCCCGCTTTTTGCCAGTTCCTCAGGACCCCTACCCATGAGTTCCCCTCCCCCCTCCCTTGTCGGGGCCTTATAATATTATGTGTTTTTTACCCCCTTTTCATAGTAAAAGGGGGATAGTTAATATAAATTGTTATACTTTATGTCAACCTGAGTCGTAGTGGCTGGGTTGCTTACTGTAATGTTGTTTTCTGAGTAAATAAGTTGTTTGTGAATTAATTTGCTAACTATGAATGGTTACATGTTTAATAAATAAAATTGAATACCAATAATAAAGGCCGGTGAACAAGTTTACTCCACTGTATTGTTTGTTGGTAGTTAGTTATAGGTTATCATTTCTGTCTACAGTCCAATGATAGTATTTTCTATTTATTAACATTCAATTTGCAACAGTCATGAGCTGAAAATTGTGTGTGATTGATGAACCAAAAACTAAAACTATGTCCCTTTTTTATACACAGGAAAGCCTCAGCCAGGAGGAGGCTGTGGAAAGTGGCAGCCAGAAAGTGGCAGGGGGAAGTGGCAGCCAGGAGGCGGCGGGGGTAAGTGGCATCCAGGAGGTGGACCGAATCACAGGTGCCTCTCCTCCGCCTTCCAACCAAAAGGTCCAGGAAGGGGAGTAACGTGGAGGAGGAAGCACTTGGCCTCATTCGGCAGGCTAATGCGGCCCTTAGAAACACACCCAATATTCAAGAGGCCTATGCCTGCATGGCAGCATGCAAAATGCAGGAAATGGAGGAGGGCCAATGCCTCTTCTGTGAGGAACTCATTTATATGGCCCTAAATAAGGGGTTGCGGGGCGAACTCACAATCAAAACCCACATTTGTGAGTTCGATCATCCTCCTCCTCCTCCACCTTCTGCCACAACTGCACCACCAGAGCCACAGCCTGGAAGGAAGCATGTAAGGAAGACAAGAAAGTGATGGCTTGGGTTCAGTCTGGTCTGACAAAAGACGCAGGCTGTAGTATGACCACAGCCTGGGGATATATATATCATCTGCTGCTGTTCCCGATCTCTCGGAGTCCTGGAACAGATTGTGCTCCCTATTATATGGACTCCTCAGGCTACCAATTTTGCTTTTCAAATTGTTGATGTGTGCCCTGGGGTACAAAGGCTTCGCCAATTTCACCAGTTTATCCAGCGTTGCCTTCCTCTTTATTTTGTTATGATCCATAATAAATGGATATTTTTTTTTTTTGCTCAAATACTTGCCTATGTGTTTTTCTTCAAAAAGGACAGTTTGTTTGTGAGTAGGCAGGCAGGTACATTTCAAAAATTCAATGTCAAATTAACAAGGGACACCAACACCAACCAACCTCCTTGAGGTGAAAAAAAATCCAAGATAATAATGTTGTTGTGGTAACTTGACACACAAAAAGAAAAAAAATATATGATGGAGATCACTAGAAAATAATTAAAAAATTATTAAAAAAAAGGAGATCTTGATTAAAATAAAATTAAAAATATCACTATAAAAATAAATTCAAAACATTATTATGGAGATATAGCTTAAAAAAATAAAAAGATTATTCAGGAGATCACGAGAAATAATAAAGAAATAAGTTTGTCAGAACTCTGTGTGAATATCAGCAGCAAAACAACTTCATTATTCTAGCATTATAAAGAAGAAAAAAATGCGCTGCATTAAAAGATAAAAAAAATTGCAGCGTGACGAATGTGCTATCTCCATTCCGAACGCTAGTTTTACCAGACCGAGCGCTTCCGTCTCGTACTTGATTCAGAGCATGCGTGGAATTTTGGGCGTCGGAATTGGCTACACACAATCGGACTTTACGAGAATGTATTTTGTTGTCGGAAAATTTGAGAACAAGCTCTCAAATTTTTGTTGTCAAATTCCGACAGAAAATGTCCGATGGAGCCTACACACGGTCGGAATTTCCAACAACAAGCTCCCATCGAACATTTGTTGTCGGAATGTCCGATCGTCTGTACGCGGCATTACAGTATTGAGAAGCTTTTTTGTGTGCTTTTTATCACATACTGTACTGTACCGGACATCCTGTATGGCTCCAAAGAAAATTGAGAGCATGCATGGTGGTAAGAAAATGCAGAGCAGTAATGAAGGTGACAAGACTGTTCAGAGCAAGCATGTTGTTTGAGAGCATGCATGGTGGTAAGAAAGTGCAGAGCGGTAATGACAAGAGCCCACCTTCCTTCACGCCAGAAGTCGTCTCAAGCAAGGTTAGTGTTCGTGTTCTCTCTCTAAATACTGTACTTTGGTTCATATTTTTGTGGTTCAAAAAAAAAAAAAAGTTCAAAACGGATTAACCTGATTGAACCCTATGGGAAAATTTGCCTCGGTATCACTGTATTATGTTTTTTTTTTTAATGATTAAAGTGCATTTTTTGCAAAAAAATTGCATTTAAAAAAACCACTGCGCAAAACTCGTGTGACAAAAAAAATTGCAATAACCATAGTTTTCTTCTCTAGGGTCTCTGCTAAAAAAAATATATGTAATGTTTGTGGGTTAATTTAAAGTAATTTTCTAGCAAAAAATACAGATTTTCACTTATAAACAACAAATGTCAGAAAAGGGATGGGTCCTTAAGTGGTTAAAGGATAAATTCACCTTTTGTAACATGTTATAAATGCACCAGTCCCCGCACCCCCTGATTCATCTTTGGTCTCCCCCCCCCCCCCCCACTTGCTGCCACAATCTAAAAAAAAAGTGTTCATTCACAGTGTCCTGTGAAAACTACAAGTACCGACTTCCTTTACAGCTGCTGTCTTGTAGTTCTCAATGAACTACCAGGGCGCTATTGATCGCTGCAGTTGATTGAAAGCTTGCAGTACCGTGGCAATACACCCACAATCTGCTGGGTGCAATGCTTTACAGGTCCCTAACAACAACAAAAGTGAACTAATCCTTTAAGGGTCTGGTATTGATTTTTAGGGGGACCTCACACAGTTTTTTTGTATGAGGTACCCCCTTAACATCCATACCAGGGTCTGAAAGTCTAAAACAGTTTTTTCCTTTGTAAATGCCAGTGCTATAAAAATCACTGCTCCCACCTGCATTAAATTAAATATATATATATTTTTGCATTGTTACATTTTATGTTCCCCAGGGTCTTGACCATCACCCCACCCTCCAGCTAAAGCTAAAACTGACACAGAACCAGTCCAGGCAGGGGAAATATTGCGACCATATGGTCAGGAACTGCAATGAAACCCTGGAACGGCACCTGGGTCAGCCTTTCAGCTTGAGAGCCCAAGCCAGCTGCTCCCACGCCCTCCACAGCCTAGCACTCCAGTGAGCGGGGGGCAGAGCAGACTGCTGTGACTGATAGTCACCAGCTCTCTGCTCATGGAGCACTGAGAACTGAGCGATCAGTGGTGTTTGATAGCTCGGTTCTCAGTCTTAGAGCCGGCAAGGGACAGATGCAGCAATGGACTAATGCTGCACCCATCTAGGTAAGTATGATTGGAAAAAAAATCCTAACTTCTCTTTTAACCACTTGACCACTGGGCACTTAAACCCCCTTAATAACCAGACCAATTTTCAGCTTTCGGTGCTCTCACATTTTGAATGACAATTACTCAGTCATACAACACTGTACCCATATGAAATTGTTGTCCTTTTTTTCACACAAATAGAGCTTTCTTTTGGTGGTATTTAATCACTGTTGGGTTTTTTATTTTTTGCGCTATAAGAGAAAAAAGACTGAAAATTTTGTAAAAAAATGATTTTTTTTTTCGTTTCCGTTATAAAATTTTGCAAATTACTATTTTTTCTTCATAAATTTTGGCCAAAATTTATACTGCTACATATCTTTGGTAAAAATAAGTACAAATTGGTGTATATTATTTGGTCTTTGTGAAAGTTATAGAGTCCACAAGCTATGGTGCCAATATCTGAAAATTGATCACACCTGAAGTACTGACGGCCTATCTCAATTCTTGAGACCCTAACATGCCAGAAAAGTACGAATACCCCCCAAATTACCCCTTTTTGGAAAGAAGACATTCCAAGGTATTCAGAAAGAGGCATTGTGAGTTTTTTGAAGTTGTCATTTTTTCCCACAATTCTTTGCAAAATCAAGATTTTTTTTTTCTCTTTTTTTTTTTTCACAAAATTGTCATATTAGCAGGTTATTTCTCACACACAGCATATGCATTCCACAAATTACACCCCAAAACACATTCTGCTATTACTCCCGAGTATGGCGATACCACATGTGTGAGACTTTTACACAGCGTGGCCACACACAGAGGCCCAACATGCAGGGAGCACCTTCAGGCGTTCTGGAGCACCCAGGCCAATTCTGACATTTCTCTCCTACATGTAAAAATCATCATTTGTTTGCTAGAAAATTACATAGAACCCCAAAACATTATATATGTTTTTTTAGCAAAGACCTTAGAGAATATAATGGTGGTTGTTGCAACTTTTTATCTCGCACGATATTTGCGCAGCAATTTTTTTAACGCGTTTTTTACGGAAAAAAAATGTTTTGTGCTTAAAAAAAAAAAAAACAGTAAAGTTAGCCCAATGTTTTTGCATAATGTGAAAGATGAAGTTACGCCGAGTAAATAGATACCTAACATGTCGCCCTTAAAAATTGCACACACTCGTGGAATGGCGCCAAACTTCGCTACTTAAAAAATCCCCATAGGCGACGCTTTAAATATTTTTACTGGTTACATGTTTTGAGTTACAGAGGAGGTCTAGGGCCAAAATGATTGCTCTCGCTCTAACGTTCGCAGAGATACCTCACATGTGTGGTTTGAAAAACGTTTTCATATGTGGGCGGGACTTACGTATGCGTTCGCTTCTGTATGCGAGCTCACGGGGACAGGGGCGCTTTAAAAAAAATAAAAAAAAATTATTCTTCATTTTACTTTATTTATTTTAGTTTGACATGTTTTTCCGCCCTAAACATTTTTTTGATCACTTTTATACCTATTACAAGGAACGTAAACATCCCTTGTAATAGGAATATGGCATGACAGGTCCTCTTTACAGTGAGATATGGGGGGGGGGTGTCAATAAGACCCCACATCTCACCTCTAGGCTGGGAAGCCTGAAAAAAATACAAAAAAAAAACAACAATCCTGGCTTTGATCGTAGCGGTGAGTCGGTAGAAGCACCGGAGGGCGGCGGGGGGGGGGGACATCCCCTCTCGCCTCCCGTAAGAATGATCAAGCGGCGGAACAGCCGCTATGATTGTTCTTATGGTGTAGTGAATCGCCGGCTGAAAAAGCTAATATCTGAATGATGCCTGTAGCTGCTCCCATCATTCAGATATCCCCGCACAAAGTCAAGGACGTCATATGACGGCCGGAGGGCGGGAAGTGGTTATTGCAGAGTATTGCCGGGCATTGCGGAGTATTGCCGGGCATTGCGGAGTATTGCCGGGCATTGCGGAGTATTGCCGGGCATTGCGGAGTATTGCCGGGCATTGCGGAGTATTGCGGACTATGGCAGGGTATTGCGGTGTATGGCAGGGTATTGCACGGGTATTGCACAGGGTATTGTGGAGGGTATTGCACAGGGTATTGTGGAGGGTATTGCAGAGTATTGTGGAGGGTATTGCAGAGTATTGTGGAGGGTATTGCAGAGTATTGTGCAGGGTATTGCAGAGTATTGTGCAGGGTATTGCAGAGTATTTTGCAGAATATTGCGCAGGGTATTGCAGAGTATTGCGCAGGGTATTGCAGAGTATTGCGCAGGGTATTGCAGAGTATTGCACCAGAGTATTGCAGAGTATTGCACCAGAGTATTGCAGAGTATTGCACCAGAGTATTGCAGAGTATTGCACCAGAGTATTGCAGAGTATTGCACCAGGGTATTGCAGAGTATTTTGCAGGGTATTGCGCAGAGTATTTTGCAGGGTATTGCGCAGGGTATTGCAGAGTATTGCGCAGGGTATTGCAGAGTATTGCGCAGGGTATTGCAGAGTATTGCGCAGGGTATTGCAGAGTATTGCGCAGGGTATTGCCGAGTATTGCGCAGGGTATTGCCGAGTATTGCGCAGGGTATTGCCGAGTATTGCGCCAGGGTATTGCAGAGTATTGCGCCAGGGTATTGCAGAGTATTGCGCCAGGGTATTGCAGAGTATTGCACCAGGGTATTGCAGAGTATTGCACCAGGGTATTGGCAGGGTATTTTGCAGAGTATTGGCAGGGTATTTTGCAGAGTATTGGCAGGGTGTATTGCAGAGTATTGGCAGGGTATAGCACAGGGATGGCTGAGCAGGGATGGATGGATGGCTGGATCTGTGACTGCAACTGTCACAGATCCAGCCCACAGTGCTGCTGCTGCCATCCGCTCCCTCCCCCTCCCCTCTCACACTGTACCGATCGGTACAGAGAGGGGAGGGAGGAACCGGCGTCATCAAATGACGCCGGTCTGTTTACAAGTGATTGCTCCGTCATTTGACGGAGCGATCACGTGGTAAACGGCCGCTATCAGCGGCGATTTACCGCGATTCGTGATCCGCCGGGTCCTCTGGACCCGGCGGTCACGGAGTTTCCCGTGTGCGCGCCCCAGGGGGCGCGCGGGAGCGCGATTCTGGGAGGACGTTATATAACGTCCTCCCAGAGTTAAGCAACCACCTTGTCGACGTTATTTGTCGGCAGGTGGTTGTTAAGTGGTTAAGGCAGCCCATTTATTATAAATGAGCTGCCAATGCACCACAACTTATCCCTTTTTTGGCAATGCAGCGCACCACATTACACAGTATATTAACATGCAGTGCAATCTACTGTACAATGCTTAGGTTACCCTTCACAATGAATATCACCAAAATACATTCATTGCGCAGGTGTGCTGCAATGCATTGCGGAAACATGCATTATGGTGCATGTTGCTGTAATGCACACGTGTTAATGCACCATTAACCACTTGGCAACCACCTGCCGACAAATAACGTCGACAAGGTGGTTGCTTAACTCTGGGAGGACGTTATATAATGTTCTCCCAGAATCGCGCTCCCCGCGCGCCCCCTGGGGGGCGCACACGGGAAACTCCGTGACCGCCGGGTCCAGAGGACCCGGCGGATCACGAATCGCGGTAAATCGCCGCTGATAGCGGCCGTTTACCACGTGATCGCTCCGTCAAATGACGGAGCAATCACTTGTAAACAGACCGGCGTCATGTGATGACGCCGGTTCCTCCCTCCCCTCTCTGTACCGATCGGTACAGTGTGAGAGGGGAGGGGGAGGGAGCGGATGGCAGCAGCAGCTCTGTGGGCTGGATCTGTGACAATTGCAGTCACAGATCCAGCCATCCATCCATCCCTGCTCAGCCATCCCTGGTGCAATACCCTGCTAATACTCTGCAATACACCCTGCCAATACTCTGCAATACACCCTGCCAATACTCTGCAAAATACCCTGCGCAATACTCTGCAAAATACTCTGCAATACCCTGGTGCAATACTCTGCAATACCCTGGTGCAATACTCTGCAATACCCTGGCGCAATACTCTGCAATACCCTGGCGCAATACTCTGCAATACCCTGGCGCAATACTCTGCAATACCCTGGCGCAATACTCTGCAATACCCTGCGCAATACTCTGCAATACCCTGCGCAATACTCTGCAATACCCTGCAAAATACTCTGCAATACACTCTGCAATACCCTGCGCAATACCCTGTGCAATACTCTGCAATACCCTGCGCAATACCCTGCGCAATACTCTGCAATACCCTGCGCAATACTCTGCAATACCCTGCAATACCCTGCGCAATACCCTGCGCAATACTCTGCAAAATACTCTGCAATACCCTGCACAATACTCTGCAATACCCTGCAATACCCTGTGCAATACCCCCTGTACAATACCCCGTGCAATACCCTGCCATAGTCCGCAATACCCTGCCATAGTCCGCAATGCCCTGCAATACTCCGCAATGCCCGGCGATACTCCGCAATGCCCGGCGATACTCCGCAATGCCCGGCAATACTCCGCAATGCCCGGCAATACTCTGCAATAACCACTTCCCGCCCGCCGGCCGTCATATGACGTCCTTGATATTGTGCGGAGATATCTGAATAATGGGTGCAGCTACAGGCATCATTCAGATATTAGTTTTTTCAGCCGGCGATTCCCTACACCATAAGAACAATCATAGCGGCTGTTCCGCCGCTTGATCATTCTTACGGGAGGCGAGAGGGGATGTCCCCCCATCCCGCTGCCCTCCGGTGCTTCTACCGACTCACCGCTACGATCAAAGCCAGGATTGTTGTTTTTTTTTTTTTTTGTTTTTTCAGGCTTCCCAGCCTAGAGGTGAGATGTGGGGTCTTATTGACCCCATATCTCACTGTAAAGAGGACCTGTCATGCCATATTCCTATTACAAGGGATCTTTACGTTCCTTGTAATAGGTATAAAAGTGATCAAAAAAATTTTTGGGGCGGAAAAACATGTCAAACTAAAATAAATAAAGTAAAATGAACAATAAAATTTTTATTTATTTTTTTAAAGCGCCCCTGTCCCCGTGAGCTTGCATACAGAAGCGAACGCATACGTAAGTCCCGCCCACATATGAAAACGGTTTTCAAACCATACATGTGAGGTATCTCTGCGAACGTTAGAGCGAGAGCAATCATTTTGGCCCTAGACCTCCTCTGTAACTCAAAACATGTAACCAGTAAAAATATTTAAAGCGTCGCCTATGGGGATTTTTTAAGTAGCGAAGTTTGGCGCCATGCCACGAGTGTGTGCAGTTTTTAAGGGTGACATGTTAGGTATCTATTTACTCGGCGTAACTTCATCTTTCACATTATGCAAAAACATTGGGCTAACTTTACTGTTTTTGTTTTTTTTAAGCACAAAACATTTTTTTTCCGTAAAAAACGCGTTAAAAAATTGCTGCGCAAATATCGTGCGAGATAAAAAGTTGCAACAACCACCATTATATTCTCTAAGGTCTTTGCTAAAAAATCATATATAATGTTTTGGAGTTCTATGTAATTTTCTAGCAAACAAATGATGATTTTTACATGTAGGAGAGAAATGTCAGAATTGGCCTCGGTGCTCCAGAACGCCTGAAGGTGCTCCCTGCATGTTGGGCCTCTGTATGTGGCCACGCTGTGTAAAAGTCTCACACATGTGGTATCGCCATACTCGGGAGTAATAGCAGAATGTGTTTTGGGGTGTAATTTGTGGAATGCATATGCTGTGTGTGAGAAATAACCTGCTAATATGACAATTTTGTGAAAAAAAAAAAAAGAGAAAAAAAAAATCTTGATTTTGCAAAGAATTGTGGGAAAAAATGACAACTTCAAAAAACTCACAATGCCTCTTTCTGAATACCTTGCAATGTCTTCTTTCCAAAAAGGGGTCATTTGGGGGGTATTTGTACTTTTCTGGCATGTTAGGGTCTCAAGAAATGAGATAGGCCGTCAGTACTTCAGGTGTGATCAATTTTCAGATATTGGCACCATAGCTTGTGGACTCTATAACTTTCACAAAGACCAAATAATATCCACCAATTTGTACTTATTTTTACCAAAGATATGTAGCAGTATAAATTTTGGCCAAAATTTATGAAGAAAAAATAGTAATTTGCAAAATTTTATAACCGAAACGAAAAAAAAATCATTTTTTTTACAGAATTTTCAGTCTTTTTTCTCTTATAGCGCAAAAAATAAAAAACCCAACAGTGATTAAATACCACCAAAAGAAAGCTCTATTTGTGTGAAAAAAAGGACAAAAAATTCATATGGGTACAGTGTTGTATGACTGAGTAATTGTCATTCAAAATGTGAGAGCACCGAAAGCTGAAAATTGGTCTGGTTATTAAGGGGGTTTAAGTGCCCAGTGGTCAAGTGGTTAATGTATGTCAGAGTCACTGTACTCCTCTGTGTCAATCTAACTGTATCCCACCACAATGACAGCATTGCCACCACTACATACATACAGGAAATGTATGGGAGATTTCCTGACCCACTAAAGTTTGCACAGCACCTGGGAAAACTCTCAGAATAACAATTCCGTTTGTTCTTCTCCCCTGATAATTAGGTGCTTTATGGCTTTTAATGTTGAAGCTTTTGACTGTTCTTTCATTTAGGTTAGTGCAGGGTTCAAGTTCCCTCACAGAAGACATAAGTGTACAGTTCTTTGAAATCAATTTATGATGATAGCAAAGCTTTCAGTGTGTTAAAAAATGTAATAAAAATGTCATCCACCACTTAAACTTATATCCCATTCTAGTTTCCTTCAATACCTTTTTTTTTTTTTTGGAAGTAAAAAGTAAAAAGCAGGGGCACAGCAATCTGAATCCATCTAAAATACACAAACCCCTTACCACTGCTACATTGGAATGGTAAAAAACTTTTTGACAAATTTACTTTAATTGTTATGTAGCTCTCAGGGTGGGTTTTGCGTTTCCCTCTTTACTCTTCCCCTGCAGCTACGCCGGATCCACACTTTAAGTATGAAAATCCAATGTTTAAATACCTTTAGGTCTGCAACGAGTTACCTCCCACGAGTACGAGTGGATCCTTCAGCTCCGTTGTCTAGGTTCACCAGTGTATTCAGGAATAAGGCCAATGTCCACACATGAGTAAAACCTAATTAGCAAGGCTTTATTCTTTTTGTTACTTTTGAGTAGAGTTGAGCGGACACCTGGATGTTCGGGTTCGGCCGAACTTCGGAAAAAAGTTCGAGTTCGGGACCGAACTTGACCCCGAACCCCATTGAAGTCAATGGGGACCCGAACTTCTGAGGACTATTCGCGCTTGTTTCCCATGCTTAGAACTGTCCCTGCACAAAGTGTCATTTCTGAAGGAAAAAAAGTCATTTAAAACTCACTCGCGGCTATAATGAATTGTCGGCTCCCGGCAATACATAGAAAAGTCATTGATTAAAAAAAAATTTAAAAAAGCGTGGGGGTTCCCCCAAATTCAAATTTTATTTTTTTATCAATTACTTTTCTATGTATGGCCGGGAGCCGACAATTCATTATAGCCGCGAGTGAGTTTTAAATGACTTTTTCCTTCAGAAATGACATTTTGTGCAGGGACAGTTCTAAGCACGGGAAACAAGCGCGACTTTACATGCATATTGCCGAACACCGGACCCGAACCCGAACATACAGTCAATTGTTAGGGTCCGGGACCCAAAAACCCAAAAGTTCGGGTCCGCTCAACCCTACTTTTGAATCAACTTGAAGAAAGGGGGGGAGAGCCACGCTGCCCAGCGCCACCCGAGAGAAGGTCATGCTGCCCAGCGCCACCCGAGAGAGAGCCATGCTGCCCAGTGCCACCCGAGAGAGAGCCACGCTGCCCAGCGCCACCCGAGAGAGAGCCACGCTGCCCAGCACCACGCAAGAGAGAGCCACGCTGCAAAGCTCTTAAGGGACTGGACTGGACCGGTGCTGCAATGAACCGCTCACTTAAAGCGGAGGTCCGCCAATTTTTTTTTTAAAGTCAGCAGCTACAAATACTGCAGCTGCTGACTTTTAAAATAATGACACTTGCCTATCCAGGGTGCCCACGATGTCGGCACCCGAAGCCGATCTCTCCCTCGGCTCTCGGATGCCGCCGCCGCCATCTTCGGTAAGGGAATCAGGAAGTGAAGTCTTGTGGCTTCACTTCCTGGTTCCCTACCGAATGGTCCCTGCTGTCTTCTGGGACCTGTGTGTCTCCCAGAAGACAGCGGGGGGGACGGAGGAGGCGCCGGACGCGGCGTAGATATCCGCAGATAATGCGGCTATCTATGCCTGGGAGTGGGAGCAAATACCTGTATTAAACAGGTATCTGCTCCCCCTCCCCCCTGAAAGGTGCCAAATGTGACACCGGAGGGGGGGTGAGGGTTTCTGAAAAGTGGAAGTTCCATTTAATTTTTATTTGTGACAGGTCGCTGCAGGCAGGACAGATTATGGCTGCTTGTCAGTGCTGAATACCTAACCTAAGAGCCGATGGAGCCTAGCCTAGGCTCCTCCTCCACTCTGGCATTACATCCACAAGAGGAGGAGGAGGAGAATAAGCAGAGGGATATCTGTTGGGAGAGTCACGCTGATCTGAGGTCTGTAATGGGAAGATGTAAACTGAGCATGTGAGCACAGGGGAAATTGCAATGGGGAGATTACACTTGGGGGATGGCACATTACACTTGTGGGATTGCACTGGGGGGATACTTTGGGGAGATTGCATAGGGGGGATTACATTGGGGGCATTTTAATTGGAGTATTACACTGGGGGATATTTACACAGGGGGCAGTACATTGGGGGCATTACGCTGGGATGGATTTTCTACTGAGTGGATTATACTGCAGGGGATTTAACTGGGAAGAGTAAAATCGGGGGGGGGGATTACACAGGGGGGATACACTCTGGGTGATTCAAACTAGAGGGATTACACCGGAGGGATTGCATTTGGAGCATTACATTTGGGGGACTACACTGCGGGGGATTACACTGTGAGGATTACATTGGGGGCATTACACAGTGGGAAATTACATGGGGGGTTGCACTGAGGGATTTACGCTTGAGGGATTTACACAGGGGAGGGGGATATACTCCAGGGGATTTACACTGGTACAGTAGGATTAATGGCACTACTATTACCATTATATGCAGTGTTATATGGGGAAAACAATTATGGGGGGGTGACACCATGTTTTACTGCACCAGGCTACACCAACCCTAGTGATGCCACTGGTATCTATGGATGAACCCATGGTTGTCACACAGGTTGCACTTCAAACAGGACCATCTTTGTTCATCTCAATTACATGGTGGATTAATTGGACTAGTAGTCCAATCAATGAGATAGATATAACATTGTGTATGCCATCTTTTCAGCTGACAGTGACAAGAGCATTGCATTTTTAGCAAGATTTCTGTACTTGCTGCAAATGTTCTTAAAAAATAGGAAACAAATGCAGCCACCACCACAAGCTGCATTATATAATTTTTTTAAGATTAAATACGCTTTAACTCAAGACTATCTAATATTTAAAATATGTTTTAGAGGTTGTACTTGTCTGCACTGAAATAAAATAAAAAAATAAAAAATATAAGTGAATCTTGGATAAAAGTTGTATGAATCTTGGGCAAAAACACCCCTAAGCCTACCATATTTTTTTCCTATAGGTCATCTGTTTCAGAATATTTCGTTTTGGAGGTCTTTAGTAAATTCAATAATGTTCATTTTAGGATGTGTCTAGCAGCGAAATGGATGTTATTTCCTAGGGGCTTATAAAAGCTGTTAAAATGTTTTGCTACGATTTTTTTTTATATTCCATATGCTTTAAAGAAAACAGTCTTGCCAATGTCCAGTATTGATTTTCTGGGTATGATGAATGTGCAAGCATTGTGCTTAGAATTCCTGCTACCAACACTCTTCTGGAACAGTCTGTAGTAGAATCCAAAGCCCTACATCCCTGTTGTCACAGTTTAAAGTTCCGCCCCTCATGCTGGCCAGTCCTAATGCCATTTTAAAGTAGGACTCAAAACATTTGAGATGTATTCTGCTACATGTCTTTGGTAAAAAATAAAACCCAATAATTGTATATTAATTGGCTTGTGTGACCATCACCCAGAGTGATAGATGGAATGCTCGATTACCGACTCCCCATGACCCCCTATTCCAGGGTGGTCATAAAGCGCTTTTTGGGTGTTAATTATGAACCCCAGGTTTTCACCAGGGATGAGCCGAACACCCCCCTGTTCGGTTCGCACCAGAACCTGCGAACAGACAGAATGTTCGCGTGAACTTTAGAACCCTATTAAATACAATGGACTCGAACATTCGAAATCTAAAGTGCTAATTATAAAGGCTTATATGCAAGTTATTGTCCTAAAAAGTGTTTGGGGACCCGGGTCCTGCCCCAGGGGACATGTATCAATGCAAAAAGAAGTTTTAAAAATGGCCGTTTTTTCGGGAGCAGTGATTTTAATAATGCTTAAAATTAAAAAATAAAAGTGAAATATTCCTTTAAATTTCGTACCGGGGGGGGGTGTGTATGATATGCATGTAAAGTCGCGCATGTTTCCCGTGCTTAGAACTGTCCCTGCATAAAATGTCATTTTTTAAGGAAAAAAAGTCATTTAAAACTCACTCGCAGCTATTAATGAATTGTCGGCTCCCGGCAATGCATACAAAAGTCATTGATAAAAAAAAAAAAAGCGTGGGGGTCCCCCAGAATTAAATTACCAGGCCCTTCAGGTCTGGTATAGATATTAAGGGGAACCCCGCCGCAAATTTAAAAAAATAAATGCGTGCGGTTCCCCCAAATATCCATACCAGGCCCTTCAGATCTGGCATGGGTTTTAAGGGGAACTCCACCCCAAATTTTAAAAAAAATGGCGTGGAGTCCCCCCAAAAATCCATACCAAACCCTTATCCGAGGACGCAACCTGGCAGGCTGCAGGAAAAGAGGGGGGGACGAGAGAGCGCCCCCCTCCTGAACCGTACCAGGCCACATGCCCTCAACATGGGGAGGATGTCCCCATGTTGATGGGGACAAGGGCCTCATCCCCACGACCCTTGCCCGGTGGTTGTGGGGGTCTGCGGGCGGGGGGCTTATCGGAATCTGGAAGACCCTTTTAACAAAGGGGACCCCTAGATCCCACCCCCCTATGTGAATTGGTAAGGGGTACATTGTACCCCTACCATTTCACAAAGAAAGTGTCAAAAAATGTAAAAGAAAACACACAAACACCTTGGAAAAGTCCTTTATTAAAAACAAAAAAAAACAAAAAACATTCCAGCGGTGAAATCCAGTGTCCCGCGCCGATCCGATATCCAGCGCTGTCCGTCATTGGCTGAGCCTGAGCGGACTTGATGGGGAACTTCCTCCGCAGTCTATTACATGTATAGACCCGCCCCTTCTAAAGTTCCCCATCAGGTCCGCTCAGCCAATGACTCGGTGTAAGGCTGAGGACCTGATGCGGAACATGAGAAGGGGCGGGTCTATTCATGAATTACACAGTGAAGGAAGTTCCCCATCAGGTCCGCCCCCTCGGTATGTCAGACCGCGCCTACGTCATTGGCCTGAGCGGACCTGATGGGGAACTTTAGAAGGGGCGGGTCTATACATGTAATAGACTGCGGAGAAAGTTCCCCATCAGGTCCGCTCAGGCTCAGCCAATGACGGACAGCGCTGGACATCGGATCACCGCGGGACACTGGATTTCACCGCTGGAATGTATTTTTTTTTTTTTTAATAAAGGACTTTTCCAAGGTGTTTGTGTGTTTTTTTTTTTTTACATTTTTTGACACTTTCTTCGTGAAATGGTAGGGGTAGGGGTACAATGTACCCCTTACCAATTCACATGGGGGGGTGGGATCTGGGGGTCCCCTTTGTTAAAAGGGTCTTCCAGATTCCGATAAGCCCCCCGCCCGCAGACCCCCACAACCACTGGGCAAGGGTTGTGGGGATGAGGCCCTTGTCCCCATCAACATGGGGACATCCTCCCCATGTTGAGGGCATGTGGCCTGGTACGGTTCAGGAGGGGGGGGTGCGCTCTCTCGTCCCCCCCCTCTTTTCCTGCGGCCTGCCAGGTTGCGTGCTCGGATAAGGGTCTGGTATGGATTTTTGGGGGGACTCCACGCCATTTTTAAAAAAAATTGGGGTGGAGTTCCCCTTAAAATCCATGCCAGATCTGAAGGGCCTGGTATGGATATTTGGGGGAAACGCACGCATTTTTTTTTTATTTGCGGCGGGGTTCCCCTTAATATCTATACCAGACCTGAAGGGCCTGGTAATTTAATTCTGGGGGACCCCCCACGCTTTATTTTTTATTTTTATCAATGACTTTTGTATGTATTGCCGGGAGCTGACAATTCATTAATAGCTGCAAGTGAGTTTTAAATTACTTTTTTTCCTTCAAAAATGACATTTTATGCAGGGACAGTTCTAAGCACGGGAAACATGCGCCACTTTACATGCATATCATACACACCCCCCAGGTATGAAATTTAAAGGAATATTTCACTTTTATTGTTTCACTTTAAGCATTATTAAAATCACTGCTCCCGAAAAAACTGCAGTTTTTAAAACTTTTTTTTGCATTGATACATGTCCCCTGGGGCAGGACCCGAGTCCCCAAACACTTTTTATGACAATAACTTGCATATAAGCCTTTATTATTAGCACTTTAGATTTCTCCCATAGACTTTTCGAATTTGCCGCGAACACCCCAATTTGTTCACTGTTCGGCGAACGGGCAAACAGGCAATGTTCGAGTCGAACATGAGTTTGACTCGAACTCGAAGCCCATCCCTAGTTTTCACTAGGGAAGCTGCTCAATTTACCAGGGATGCCAACAATCCAGCAATTGTAGCAACATTTCGCACCAGATTACTCATTTAAGACAGCCAAAAGCCTCTTCATAGTGTAACAACTAACAATCTTTAAAAGTGTTTATTAAATAAGAAAATACACAGACATGTGGTTAAAAGTACTGTGCATATGTAGCGGGGTGTTCAATTTAAGGGGAGTGTCTGAGTGGTAATTAGGCTCAGACACACTGATTGTTAGGGTTTATGGACCATTTCTGTTCACCATTTCTTTACACCTTCAGTCTGAGGTGAGGTACTATTTTGAAGGCCCGGGGCCCAGCACCTTCGGCTGGGGTCCGCTAGGTATCGAGGACTCCCAGGGTGCCGCCTTGCAAGGGGACCCGTATCTGGGATGAGGAGGCCAGGGAGGTAACCCCTTCCGAAGACCCAGCGCAGAGTCGTGGTGACGGTGGGGGCCTCTGGTAACTCTCCGGAGGGATGTTTTCTCCTTGACATGGGCCAGATACTCTAAGAAGGAAGTTCACGTTCAAGGTCAGTGGCAGTGGCCTCATGGGGCAATGCCCTATTCACCCGGTCAGTGGCAGTGACCCTGTTCTCCAAGTCAGTGGCAGTGACTTTATTCACCCGGTCTGTGGCAGAGACCAACCTCACGGTCTGTGGCAGAGATCGTGCGCCAAAGCTGTTTGAGAAACCTAAACAGTAGACTTGTGCACAATGTAAACATTTGTTTAGTTTCGGTTTGTTTCTTGTGCACAACGGAAAAATTTGTTTAGATTCGGTTTGTTTCTTTTCGGTCCTGTTGATTCGTAATCGTTCGAAATTTTGCTAGACGGGATTTTTCGTGTTCGGACTAATTCGTACTTTCGGTAGAGTACATTGTTTTTCGTTGATTCTGGACACAACTCCTACTTTCGTAACTTTTTTTGGGTTTGTTGATTCGTAATTTTTCGTGTCTCTCTCACAACGACGCTGCCTATTATGCCTAATGTGCTTTGAATGGATTTGTATTTTTCTAAATACATAGTTGATCCGGGGAATATCTGATCGCCTCTTGGGGGATCAGGAAGGATTTTTTCCCCTGCTGTAGCAAATTGGATCATGCTCTGCTGTTTTTTTTTTGCCTTCCTCTGGATCAACTGTGGGTATAGAATTGGGTATATGGGATTGTACGATATAGCCTCCGCCCCTGTACACCATTTTGAGAGGGAGTTCAGCACGGTGAGGGAGAAGCAGAGAGCAGAGCAGAGCAGAGTGTTATTGTGCTTCGAATGGATTCGTACATTCGTAACTTTTTTCATAACGAATTATGCCGAAGACATTCGGGCATTCGCTATTTGCGATATAATTTATTTCGGATTCGGTTTTATTCGTAATTGCTTTGTTCGGAAATTCGAATGCTTCCGAATGTCCGAAAGTTGCTAAATTCGGACGAATTTCGATTCGTTACAAAACGAATTACACAAGCCTACTAAACAGTCTAAAGAGTTGAGTTACGTTTGTGCCTGGACCTCCTTTTCCTGGAATGAGATGACATCAGCAGGAGGCTCCTCCCAACACGTTTTGTCATCAAAAGACATCTTCCGGGGTACAGGGAGGAAGGCCCTGTGCCCCAGAAGATGTCTTTTGATGAGTTAGGCTATAGTGGCTTCACAATCTCCTTGGGCAACCAGGACCCCAGCCTCTACTCTATTAACAATTTCAGGAAGTCGCATGAAATTGCAGGAAATCGGGAAACTTAGGTAAAGTTTCTTCTGGCACAGACCTTCCTTGTTATGTCATTATGGAGCCCTGCCCTGCAGGTTGAAATAGCTAGTTAGGTGCTGTCCCCAAGCGGAGGGGAAAAGTTAATGCCTTTCCAATTTTTTTGGTCCTTTTGCTGGTTCTTCTCTGGGTCTGACCCACTAAGCCTTCGATTTAAATTGGGACAGTGGTCCAGTACAGAGAGCTCACAAGTGTGGAGCCAGTGCTCCCCAAGAGAGCTGGCTAAGGTCGGTTCAGGTTTGAGTTATCTCCAATGACATATCCCCGACAAAGACCTAGTGGAGAGTTAAGACTGAGGCACATAAGGGAGAGAGACAGTGAATGACACCCATGAGGAGCAGACGGATGTTGCTTATCACTCTTTGGATGTGAAGTCATCAGAACCTGGGGTTCACCCCAAAGACACCAGCCCTGAATGAAATGCCTTTGCTGGACTTTGTATTGCACGGACAGTACCTTTTGCAGGTATGCCAGGGCAGCACACTGTAATAAGAATAGGGAATTAAGGCCTACTGAGTGAGTCTTAAACACATTTAGGTATGAAGACATCAGTGTGGAGTGGAGTGGTGTAAAGACACAAGTCGTTACCCAGGGTAGCAGAAGTTTTACAGCAACTTGTCCGGTAGCGTGTACCTATTATAGGTGGAATGGCTTCTAGCATTGAGGGAGATGTAGGCACCTCATCCCCCAGTGGTCTGTCTCCTAACTGGGAATGGTAGTGGAAAACCCTGGACAAGTGGATGGGGACAACGCTCAGTATGTAGCTCCTAAATGCAAGTGACAGAGAAGATGTACACTGTCATGTGGGACCCAGAGAATAACTGGAGTTACAGTGCAAATGTACATGGTGTACATTCATCTTTGAGAGTAGAGGCCTTCCTTAGAGGAACTGCAGTCTGCTCACATAATTTGTAATAAAAACATCTTTGCCATGCTGAAGCTTCCCTCCAACCACTTTGCATATTATTTTATATATACTGTGATTTTGTACTTGCCAAATATGCTGCAGAAATCTCCCTCCACTGAGTCTAGCTGCAACCATTTTAACTGTGGGTAGCTGAAGCTGCTGCCTGTTCATTTCCTGGATTTACACAGACACGCAGAGGCACACCTCCAGCTTTGCAGCCCTGCAGTTCTCATTGGCCCTCGTATGACTAATCCCCCCTCCCTTCCTATAAAACTCTCACGAGAGTGAGAGAGAGAGCTTTGCATGATATCAAAAGCCTAGGCTTTTTAGCAGACAAGAAACTGGAATTATGTATAAGGTATTTGTGACAGAACCCACTGTCCCTGTGTATGTTTTGGAGGGGGCTGTGGGCTCGGGCTATGGCCCAGCTATGGGACTATGGCCCAGCAAAGAATGAGAGATTTAGGGACAAAATGGCGATAATGTAATGGTGTCTCCATATACGTTGCATCCCTTCTTCCCATCCTCCCCCTCTTGTTATTGTGTTTAATTATGTTAGGTCATGGCAAGTAGACAAAAGATGTGGAGAAACATCCCAGCGGGGGATGTGAAAGGAGGGGCTGACTGCTTATCATAATCCCTTTGTGTGTTTCAACTGTAGTTCTGTTTGAATTTACAAGTGTCAAGTTCCCATGGTTCTTCCTTATCACCTACCCCCTCTATGACAAGGCTAAGAGGAGTGTCCCTAACTGTGTTTAAAGGTGTATGTTTTGTACTTAATAAAGAGTTTATGCTCTGCATGTTTAACCCTCAACACCTGCGTGGTTTGCCTTGTGATTGGGGGGTTAAGGGCTGGTTATGGCGAGTCTGCCGGCTGCAAGTGCGTTTAGAGAACAGGAGACACAGGTCTGGCGCAGGTGCCCACCTGGGATATCCGAGATCCGTCACAGTATTTACTGGCAGAAAAAAATGTTTTACTATCCAAAGTTAAAACAAGAAGGGCAGAAGATTTAATAGATGGAAAGTTAAAAAAAAATTACTGAAGGTCCGCTTTAAGGTCAAGTATTTCCCCATGGCAGCCTCAGCCCTGTCCCAGGGCATTGATGAAAATGGCATGAGTAAAATTACCCCATGTGTAGTCATAGTGACCCTGTACAAGGTGCCTAGTGAAGCCCAGAAGAACCCACCCCAGAGTAGGCCTCTCATGTGACCCTCGCTTGGCACCCAGCATGGAAGGAAACATGGAGAACATGACAAACTGCTACCCTACGCTTACATACAGTACCTCTTGCTTTGTTTCCACCACATGGCTGTGTTTTAAGTCCTTTCCCCTCCCCCTGCTTCCTGCCAACCTCATTTCCTGTTGCCTGAGCATCCTGAACCAATCCAACAAGTTAATTAGCATGTGGATAGGGGAAGCCTAGCTTCATAAAACTAATAACTGGTCTGAAAAACATTATTCAATAAATGTATGCTATAAAAATCACCCTTTTTTTAATTTTAGGAGCCATCTCTTGGGGAACTGCTACTCCCATGGATGTTGTTAAGACTCGTCTTCAAGCTGATAACTTATATAAACAAAAATATAAAGGATTTAAAGACTGTATTTTACAAAGTTATCAAAATGAAGGTCTTCAGGTAAAGTACAAAGTAGTAGTTGAAATCCTGTATTAATGTTACATCAGTGCTCTTGCAGAACTTGAAGATTGTATAAATGTGGCATTTGAAGAGTTATTTGAACATACAACTGTGCCCCCCTCCCCCTCCTTCATTTTCTGTGACCACCTAGAAATTGACAGCAGACCACATGCTGAAAACTATCAGGTTTGTGTTGGTTTTCGTTCCCCAACCCATGCACTCAACAGATTGTCACACCTACCCCAATGCAGGTGGTCAGACACTATAGCTGGCTACTGTGTTCCTGCCTATAGAAGCCCCCTTTCCCATAAGGCAAACAGGCCTGTCGGTACTCGGTTTCCCCCAGGTCTTGTACACAGTGCTATAGTGCCTGGCCACCATGCCAGGGCAGGCGCAAACTGAGCAAAGCAAACAGGTACTTGCGGTTGGCAAGTGGTTCTATAACAGTCCAGGTAAAAGGCAGGATTAGTTCAGGGAATAGTCCAATATCCGGTCCAATGTCATACACAGGGAAATACAAACTAGCAGAGCAGGGCAGACAAAGGGGGGGGGGGGCTTGATCAGGAATTACACACTTATCACTCTCTATCACAAGCATCAGACTGAAGGTTTGGCTCGCTTATAACAGGTTTGGTTTCCACCCAGAGACTGGAAACCCTAGACGCTCCTGACACAGATCATTTCTAATAATGATCTATTGCTGTTGGGAGAATTGAGGTCTGGAGTACAGCCTTTTGTTAGTCACCATTGATTTGGACCTTCACTGATACCCATGATTAGGGATGAGCCGAACACCCCCCCGGTTCGGTTCGCACCAGAACCTGCGAACGGACCGAAAGTTCATGCAAACTTTAGAACCCTATTAAAAACAATGGACTCGAACGTTCGAAAACAAAAGTGCTAATTATAAAGGCTAATATGCAAGTTATTGTCCTAAAAAGGGTTTGGGGACCCGGATCCTGCCCCAGGGGATATGTATCAATGCAAAAACAAGTTTTAAAAACTGTAGTTTTTTTGGGAGCAGTGATTTTAATGATGCTTAAAGTGAAAAAAAAAAAAGTGAAATATTCCTTTAACCACTTAACGACCGCTGCATGTACATATACGTATGGCACGGACAGGTGCATCAACGTACCTGTACGTGCCTGCCTTCCCGCGGGTTGGGGGGTCCAATCGGACCCCCCCCGGCACATACGGCAGTCGTTTTTGGTTCAGGAGTGATCCGGGATGAGGGTGCAGCTATTGGTTTCTGGCCACACCCTCACGATCGCTCCTGGCGAATGAGATGCTTCCCCTGCCTGTGTAATGTAAACACAGGCAGGAGGAAGTGATGTCATCTCTCCATGCGGCGGTCTTTTCGTCCAGAGCGCCGAGGAGAGAAGACATCAAGTAAGTGCACTAACAGTACACTGACACCAGCACACATAGGCACATAAATCACCCCCCCAGTCACCCCCAGATCACCCCCCAGCCCCCAGTCACAGTGTCACTGATTGCAGTGATTATTTATTTACTGATCACTGCATTTAGTGTCATCTGTGACAGTAAAAACTTGCAGGGCAGTTAGCTTTAGGCCCCTTTAGGTCCAGGGTACCCCCCTAACCCCCCCTAATAAAGGTTTAACCCCTTGATCGACCCCCAGGTAACATTTTCACCACCTATCGCCAGTGTCACTAAGCAATCATTTTCTGATCACTGTACTAGTGTCGCTGGTGCCGCTAGGTAGCCAGTTATTTTTTTAGGTTCGCCGCCAGGTTTTTATCGCGTCAGGTACCCCCATATATTATCTAATAACGGTTTTAACCCCCTGATTGCCCCTAGGGTTAACCCTTTCACCAGTGATCACTGTATAAGTGTCACTGGTGACACTGGTTAGCCAGTTAGTTATTTAGGTTACCCATCAGGTTTTTATATAGCGCCATATTTTATCTAATAAAGGTTTTAACCCCCTGATTGCCCCTAGAGTTAACCCTTTCACCAGTGATCACCGTATAAGTGTTACGGGTGATGCTGGTTGGTTCGTTTTCTTTTTTGTCATGTACCTGGGTGTATTTGAACCGGGATCTTCCTGGTCCCACAGCTGCAGCCTTACCTGTTGTGCTACGGAGCAGATCTAGACTTTTGGAAATGTCCTCTCAGTATTAAGCATTACCTTGGACTCACTAACCCCACCTGCTGCCAGCTGTGGACAATTTTCAATCAAAGCAGCCCATAAAAAGGAAGTGATGCTATCTCTCAGCGCCCGTTTGTGTGGAATAACTCCCTGGGTGTTGTGACTGCTTTTTGATCTTGATTTTTGTGTTGAACTTCTGCCTGAATTCCTGACTACTCTCTAGCCAGCTGATTTTGTACTTCACTGCCAGCTTGTGTATGACCTTTGCCTGCCTGACCACTCTCTGGATTTCGATCGTGTACCGTTTTGCCTGATCTGTTGCCAACCTAATCTGCCTGACTACGTTTTTGCCTGAATCCTCAGCACACAAGTTCCACTTCGGACACTACCTATCACAGGTACTTTACGTTACAAATGGGCCACAATGACAGTGGACCCTGCTGAGATTGTTAAGGCGATTTTCACGTCAGGGACAATTGATTGGAGCTCATGAACAGCATCTTTCTTCCCTGGACGCCAAGTTAGATGAACTTTGTACTATGCTCAAATCTTGTGTGCCTGCTTCCTCTGCAATGGTCCAGGCTCCGGATCCTACTCCTGCTATGATCCAACCCACCTCTTCTGTACCACCCAAACTTCCCTTGCCTGACAAATTTGGTGGTAATACTGAGGACTGCAGAGGCTTTTTAAATGTTTGCCGTTTGCATTTCCGCAACTACCCTGGGACCTTTAGCACTTCGTCGTCTGCCAAAATGACTTTTGTAATTTCCTTGTTAAAGGAGAAGGCCCTGGCCTGATTCTCTCCTTGTCTGGAACGCAATGATCCTGTGCTGCAAGACGCTGACAAATTTCTGGCTTCTCTCCAGACTGTATTTGACAAGCCAGATAGAGCTTCTGCAGCTGAGTACTCACTCTTGGACATACAACAAGGCACCAGGTCTGTGGCACAATATGCTATTGAGTTTCGTACCCTTGCTGCTGAGACTACTTGGGACTCAAGGGCATTACATGCAGCCTTCCGAAAAGGTCTTGCAGATCACATCAAAGACGAATTAGTCTATAAGGATTCCCCAGAAGACCTAGAGAAATTCATAGAGCTCTGTGTTCGTCTGGATGTCCGGTATCATAAAAGGTGCCAAGAGAGACTTAGAACTCGCAAGTTTCCTAGGCCAGTTTACCGTTTGGCCCCTAATTTCCAAGCACCACCTCAGCCAGAACCTGAAATCTCAGTTGAACCCCAGGCACCTGTGGAACCCATGGATGTAAGCCGTCTCCACCTAACTGAGTCTGAGAAACAAAGGAGGCGTGCATTGGGCCTATGCCTATACTGTGGACTTAAAGGACATTTATTATCTGTCTGCCCTTCCCGTCCAGTAAAAGGCAGGGTCTAACCAGGGTTGGTGGAGCTGGCTTAGACCTTACAGGTATATCCTCCAAGACCAAGATTACCATTCCTGCAATTATCCATTTACCCTCTAAACTTGTCTCCTGTGAGGCTTTTGTGGATTCTGGAGCTGCTGGCATATTCTTGGACTACACTTTTGCTAAAAAAAATTATATCCCATTTGTTCCAAAATCTAGACCCCTAAACATTACCACCATGAATGGACAACCCTTGGGAGATGGCATTGTAAAATTTGAGACTATGACAATCACCCTTCTGGTAGGCATACTCCAAAAAGAGGAAGTTGTCTTGTCTCTTATTGATTCTCCACTTCTGCCTGTTTTCCTTGGTTACCCATGGCTACAACAACATAACCCTTCTTTTGATTGGGAAAATGGAGAACTAACCTCTTGGGGTCGTTTTGTCATTCAAACTGTTTGTCTCAAAACAAAATACTTTTTGCTTGTATGTTGGCTTCCGTGGCCGTCCCACCTACCTTGCCTCATGAATACCATGCGTTTGCAGACGTATTTTGCAAGCAAAAGGCAGAGGTTTTACCTCCACATCGTTCTTTTGACTGTGCAATCAAAATTATTCCTGGAGCACCTCTTCCCAAAGGAAGGACCTATCCCCTGTCTTTGCCTGAACAAAAATCCATGGAGGAATACGTAAAAGACAACTTGGAAAGAGGTTTTATCCGATCCTCTTCTTCTCCAGTAGGGGCAGGTTTTTTCTTTGTTGAAAAAAAAGATGGGGGTCTTCGACCATGCATAGACTATCAAGGGTTAAATCAAATCACCGTAAAAGACTCCTACCCTTTGTCTCTCATTCTTGAACTGTTTAATGTACTTAAGGGGGCTGTTATCTTCTCCAAGCTAGACCTACGAGGGGGTTATAATCTGATTCGAATTAATGACGGTGACGAGTGGAAGACAGCATTCAACACTCGTAATGGACATTTTGAATATCTGGTTATGCCATTTGGGTTGTGTAACGCCCCTGCTGTCTTCCAACGCTTCATGAATGAAATTTTTAATGATTTCTGCAACAGTTTTGTGATCATCTACTTGGACGACATTTTAATCTTTTTCAAGACTCATCTAGAGCACATCTCGCATGTAAAGCAGGTATTTCAATGACTGAGATAAAACCATCTTTATGCAAAGATTGAGAAATGCAGTTTCCATCAAAGCCGTATTCCTTTCCTTGGATACATTATAAATGCTGTCAGTTTCCAAATGGACCCTCAAAAACTTTCCGCTGTCTTGCAATGGCCCCAACCGACCACTTTAAGAAGGCTTCAAAGCTTTCTAGGGTTTGCAAATTACTACAGACGCTTCATCAAAGGTTTTGCCTCTATTGCGGCCCCCCTTACTGCTATGACTAAGAAAGGTACAAATTGCAAGGTATGGTCCTCAGAAGTAGAATCGGCTTTCCAGCAATTAAAAGACATGTTCAGCAAAGCTCCAATTCTTCAGCATCCAAATCCCGATCTCCAGTACATAGTTGAGGTTGATGCCTCTGAGGTAGGAGCAGGTGCCGTGCTCTCCCAAAGACAGCCCAAGTCCGATAGAATCCATCCAGTAGCATTTTTTTCTAGAAATTTTTCTCCAGCGGAGATGAATTACGATGTTGGGAATCGAGAACTACTGGCCATCAAATTGGCATTGTCTGAATGGCGACATCTTCTGGAAGGGGCTCCCAAACCTTTTTCTATCCTCACTGACCATAAAAACCTACTGTATCTTCAGACTGCAAGAAGTTTGAACTCACGTCAGGCTCGATGGGCTCTGTTTTTCTCCCGTTTTAATTTTGTTCTTTCTTATGTTCCTGGGCATAAAAACAAGAAAGCCGATGCTCTTTCCAGACAGTTCGCTACCTCTGAAGAAGACCAACCTACTGAGCAGTATATAATCCAACCTCACAAAATTGTCGCACAGATCTCTACGGCTTTTTCCCAACAGTTACAAGAAACCCAGAATCGTATTCCCCAAGGCTTGAAGATACCACCAGGTCGCCTGTTCGTAGCCCCTAGCCTCAGAAAACCTGTACTCCTCTGGGCACATGATGGTGTGTTATCTGGTCATCCTGGTGTCACCATCACTCTTAAGACCTTGCAGCGTCATGTCTGGTGGCCTCATATGAAAAGGGATGTTACTGACTATGTGGCTGCCTGTCCAACTTGTGCTGCTAATAAAGTACATTGCCTACTGGACTGTTACAACCACTTTCGGCACCTCGTCAGCCTTGGACCCATTTGACTATGGACTTCATTACAGACTTACCCAAGTCCGAGGGCATGACTGCTATATGGGTCATAGTGGATCGCTTTTCCAAAATGTCTTATTTTGTGCCGCTCCCGAGATTACCTACAGCGCAAGCACTGTCTACTCTCTTCCTTTCCCATATTGTGAGATATTATGGCATACCTACCAATGTCGTCTCAGACCGCGGATCCCAGTTTGTTTCCCGATTCTGGAGAGCGTTCTGCAAGAAACTGGGAGTAACGCTTTCACTCTCTACCTCACATCACCCTCAAACAGATGGTCAAACCGAACGCATGAACCAGACCCTAGAAACCTATCTTCGACATTATGTCAATGCCTTACACTCCAACTGGTCTGAGTATTTGCCTTTAGCTGAGTTCGCCATTAATTCCCGTTGGCACAGTGCTCTTCATACCACACCATTCTACGCAGCCCTAAGCTATCACCCTCAGACTTTTCCCCTACTTCAGCCTTCTTCTGGTGTACCAGCAGCAGATCAGCAGGTGAAAAATATTCTACTACATTGGAAAAAGATTTGCTTATTACTACGGAAGTCAGCAGGCAAGTATGCACTTTTTTCCAACAAACGAAGACGCCATATACCTCCATATGTGGTGGGGGACAGAGTTTGGCTATCAACCAAATATGTGAGACTGAAACAACCTTCTACCAAATTGGGCCCTCGATTCATTGGTCCTTACAGAATTATTGCTCGAGTCGGGCCAGTCTCCTATCGGCTGAAATTACCCTCCTCTCTCCGGATTCATCCTGTGTTCCACGTTTCCCTCCTCAAAAAAGCAATTTTCAATCGCTACTCCAGAACTCAACAGCTACCTCCTCCTGTTCTTGTTGATGGACAAAATGAGTTTGAAGTCTCCAAGATTGTTGATTCTAGAAGACATGGTTGTGGCCTTCGGTATCTGGTTCATTGGAAGGGATATCCGGTCACAGACCGTTCCTGGGTTCCAGCCAAAGATCTGCATGCCCCTTCTCTTATTCAAGACTTCCATGCCTCCTTTCCCACTAAGCCCCACTAGGCCCCCGGAGGGGTCCACTGGGGAGGTGGGCCCTGTCATGTACCTGGGTGTATTTGAACCGGGATCTTCCTGGTCCCACAGCTGCAGCCCTACCTGTTGTGCTACAGAGCAGATCTAGACTTTTGGAAATGTCCTCTCAGTATTAAGCATTACTTTGGACTCACTAGCCCCACCTGCTGCCAGCTGTGGACAATTTTCAATCAAAGCAGCCCATAAAAAGGAAGTGATGCTATCTCTCATAGCGCCCGTTTGTGTGGAATAACTCCCTGGGTGTTGTGACTGCTTTTTGATCTTGATTTTCGTGTTGAACCTCTGCCTGAATTCCTGACTACTCTCTAGCCTGCTGATTTTGTACTTCACTG
This sequence comes from Rana muscosa, assembly GCA_029206835.1. Classification (NCBI taxonomy): domain Eukaryota; kingdom Metazoa; phylum Chordata; class Amphibia; order Anura; family Ranidae; genus Rana; species Rana muscosa. The sequence continues at coordinate 24,425,001 of CM055118.1, forward strand.
CCAGCTTGTGTATGACCTTTGCCTGCCTGACCACTCTCTGGATTTCAATTGTGTACCATTTTGCCTGATCTGTTGCCAACCTAATCTGCCTGACTACGTTTTTGCCTGAATCCTCAGCACACAAGTTCCACTTCGGACACTACCTATCACAGGTACTTTACATTTTTATAGCATCAGGGCACCCGCCGTATATAACCCAATAAAGGTTTAACCGCCTGATCGCCCGGCGGGTGATATCAATTAGGTTTTAGCGTCAGTTAGGGTCTGCGTCGCCCCAGGCAGCGTCAGGTTAGTGCCAGTAACGCTAACACCCATGCGCGAAGCATACACCTCCCTTAGTGGTATAGTATCTGAACAGATTAATATCTGACCTGATCAGATCTATACTAGCGTCCCCAACAGTTTAGGGTTCCCAAAAATGCAGTGTTAGCAGGATCAGCCCAGATACCTGCTAGCACCTGTGTTTTGCCCAGCCCACCCAAGTGCAGTATCGATCGATCACTGTCACTTACAAAACACAACACACATAACTGCAGCGTTCGCAGAGACAGGCCTGATCGCTAACAGTTTTTTTGGTAGCGTTTGATACAGTTGCTGACAGTCAGGTGCTTTTTTACCTGTGAATCCTTACTAGTGTACCACTAAATTTAGAGCCCAAAATAGCAAATCGAAGGTACACTAATAAAGAGGCCTACGAGATTCTGAGCATGACAGATAGTGAAGAGGAGGTCACGCATCTGTCAGATTCAGGCTCAGAATACAACCCCGTAGAAGACAGTGGCTCCTTGTCAGATAGCTCTGACAACGAAGATGAGGTCCCTGCTAAGGTTAGGCGTACCCGATCCCGATCTTCTGATGTTGTTGAGGAGCAAGAACCACAGGGCTCTCGTATTATGGAGCAGAGAAGTACTAGCGTCGCCATTCCTTCTGGTGAACTGGCAAGCACCAGCGGCCTAGTACACCCTGGACATACATCCAGCACTGCAGTAACACTTGGTGACGTGGCGAGTCCCATAAGTGCAGTTCAAGTTGGCGAGGTGGCAAGCACAAATAGTGTCCCGCTACCACCAAGAAGAAGACAAAGGCAGGCCCATCGTGCCCATAGTGCCCTTCCTGCAGAATTTGCCTATCCTGATTGGATCCCCACCACTTCTGCAGCACCCGTACTTCCCCCATTTACTGGCCAACCAGGTACTCAGGTGGAAACAGTTGATTTTACACCACTTGATTTTTATTCACTGTTTTTCACAGAAGATCTCTATAGATCTATTGTGGACCAGAGTAATTTATATGCTGGTCAATTCATCGCCGCTAATCCCCAGTTGCCTTCCATTGCCAGAGATTGGAAACCAATTACGGTTTCGGAATTTAAAACCTTTGTGGGCCTTTCCCTCAACATGGGCACACATAAATTCTCGTTGTTGCGCCCCTATTGGTCCACGCACCCAATTGACCATATGCCCGTGTTCTCTGCCTCCATGTCCAGGAAACGATAGGAGCAGATCTTGCGGTTCATGCACTTCAACGACAATGAACTTTGTCGTCCACGTGGAGACCCTGAATACGATCGGCTCTACAAAATTCGGCCCCTCATAAACCACTTCAACAAACGTTTTGCAGCCTTGTTTACTCCCGATCAAGTTGTCTTTGTTGATGAGTCCCTGATTACATTTTCTGGCAGCTTGTCTTTCAAACAGTACCTTCCCAGTAAGCGTGCCAGATATGGGGTCAAGCTCTATAAGTTCTGTGACAGGGCAACAGGCTATGTATGGAGCTTTATGGTTTATGAGGGAAAAGACAGTCACGTAGAGCCGGAGAACTGCCCAGATTACATAGGGAGCGCTGGCAAGATAGTGTGGAACTTGGTGTCACCCATATTCGGAAAGGGGTACCAATTGTATGTGGACAATTATTACACGAGCGTGACACTTTTTATTCACTTGTTTGATCATCAGATTGGAGCATGTGGCACAGCGCGACCTAATCGCAGGGGCTTTCCCCAGGGGCTTGTAGATTCCCGTCTTAGGCTGGGGGAGAGAGCCTGCTTGAAGTGTAATAATTTGCTCGCTGTGAAGTGGAGGAATAATGAGTATGTTTTTGTTATTACGGTACCTCCCTTCACGCAGACACGACAGTCCAAATTCGTACGGCGACTGGTGTTGTGGAGAAACCCCTCTGTGTCCACGAATATAACCAAAATATGGGAGGGGTGGACCTCAATGACCAGTTGTTGGCGCCGTATCACATTGCCAGTAAGGTGAGACGCTGGTACAAAAAAGTGTCTCTATACTTATTTCAATTGGCTTTGCTGAACGCTCATGTGCAATACAGAGCTTCAGGCGGGACTTTATCCTTCCTTAAATTCCAGGATGAGATAGTCACAGACCTCCTTTATCCAGGCGGTTCTGCACCTCACCATTCCCAACCAAATGCAGTAAGCCGGCTGCATGAGAGGCATTTTCCGTATTTCCTCGAGAGTACCCCTACCCAACAAGCCCCCCAAAGAAGATGTTGTGTCTGTAGCAAGCGCGGATTTAGCCGTGACACCCATTATTATTGTCCACGCTGTCCTGACGATCCTGGTCTTTGCATTGGTAAATGTTTTGAACGCTTCCACACACTAGTGAAGTTTTAGCGTAGGGTACAGCAATGCACAGGATAGGACACACTTACACAGGGTCTCCCAAGATGCCATCACATTTTGAGAGACCCGCACCATTACAGTTGTTACAGTTACAAAAAAAAGTGTAAAAAAAAAATATAAAAATAAAAAATAAAAAAATTGTTGTTGTTTTATTGTTCTCTCTCTCTCTCTCTTTTCTCTCTATTGTTCTGCTTTTTTTTTACTGTATTCTATTCTGCAATGTTTTATTGTTATGTTTTATCATGCTTGCTTTTCAGGTATGTATTTTTTTGTTTTCAGGTGCGCCATTCAGCTGCAGCGCGGATTTATTTATCTTGACAGCAACAGCATTTGCTCCCACGATACATAAAGCCGTGACTCCAGTGCTGTAGGAGGTGATTTCTCCACCACAGTTAAAAAAAGAGCATATATGCCGAAGCATGGGGGCAGCAGGGGAGGAGGTGCGATTTTGCTCCTAATGCCGCGTACATACGGTCGAAATTCCGACGGAGGCTTGCCCATGGAAAAGTCCGACCATGTATACGCGGCATAACCTTTTATGCCGCGTACATACGGTCGAAATTCCGATGAAGGCTTGCCCGTGGAAAAGTCCGACCGTGTGTACGCGGCATAACTTTTTTGCGGGAGGATGCCCCCATGCTTCGGCATATATAAATGGTGCACGTATGCCCATTATTAGAAGTGGGTGGATGAAGGGAGGTATTCTAATGGTGGGCATACCCACCAATCAATCTCTTTTTTTTTGTTCAGCCAACAGGCTGCATGAAAAAAAAAAGATTACAATACATGTCCAACAAAGACCAGCAACATACTGGTATGTTGCTGGACTTTGAATGGTTATACCAGAATGATACCTGCGGGTTTAGGTATCATCTTGGTATCATTCTTTTCAGCCAGCGGTCGGCTTTCATGTAAAAGCAATCCTAGCGGCTAATTAGCCTCTAGACTGCTTTTACAAGCAGTGGGAGGGAATGTCCCCCCCCGGATATAAACAGTGCCATTGAGAAATTGGGAAAGCATTTTATCACACCGATCTTGGTGTGGTCAGATGCCTTGAGGGCAGAAGAAAGATCTAGGGGTCTTATAGACCCCAATTTTTTTTTTAAAAGAGTACCTGTCACTACCTATTGCTATCATAGGGGATATTAACATTCCCTGAGATAATAAAAATGGTAAAAAAAAAAAAAAAATAGAAGGAACAGTTTAAAAATAAAATAAAAAATCAAAATAAATAATAATAAAATGAAAAGAAATTCCCCCTGTCCACCCCTGCTCTTGCGCAAAGGCAAACGCAAGCGTCGGTCTGGCGTCATATGTAAACAGCAATTGCACCATGCATGTGAGGTATCACCACGAAGGTCAGATTGAGGGCAGTAATTTTAGCAGTAGATCTCCTCTGTAAATCTAATGTGGTAACCTGTAAGGGCTTTTAAAGGCTTTTAAAAATTTATGTAGTTTGTCGCCTGTGCGCTTTTGTGCGCAATTTTAAAGCATGTCGTGTTTGGTATCCATGTGCTTGGCCTAAGATCATCTTTTTTATTTCATCAAACATTTGGGCAATATAGTGTGTTTTAGTGCATTAAAATTTAAAAAAGTGTATTTTTTCCCCAAAAAATGCGTTTGAAAAATCGCTGCGCAAATACTGTGTGGAAAAAAAAATGCAACACCCACCATTTTAATCTGTAAGACCTTTGCTTTAAAAAAATATATATAATGTTTGGGGGTTCAACATAAATTTCTTGCAAAAAAAAAATGTTTTCATGTAAACAAAAAGTGTCAGAAAGGGCTTTGTCTTCAAGTGGTTAGAAGAGTGGATGATGTGTGACATAAGCTTCCTAATGTTGTGCATAAAATGCCAGGACAGTTCAAAACCCCTCCAAATGACCCCATTTTGGATAGTAGACACCCCAAACTATTTGCTGAGAGGCATGTCGAGTCCATGGAATATTTTATATTTTGACAAAAACAATGCAAAAAAAAAACAATGTTTATATTTATTTTTTTGCACAAAGTTGTAATTTAATGATATATTGCTCAAACATGCCATGGGTATATATGGAATTACACCCCAAAATACATTCTGTTGCTTCTCCTGAGTACAGGGATACCACATGTGTGAGACTTTTTGGGAGCCTAGCCGTTTACGGGACCCCAAAAACCAAGCACCGCCTTCAGGCTTTCTAAGGGTGTAAATTTTTGATTTCACTCCTCACTGCCTATCACAGTTTCGGAGGCCATGGAATGCCCAGATGGCACAAACCCCCCCCCCCCAAATGACCCCATTTTGGAAAGTAGACACCCCAAGCTATTTGCTGAGAGGTATGGTGAGTATTTTGCAGATCTCGCTTTTTGTCACAAGGTTTTGAAAAAAGAAAAAAAAAATTTTCTTTTCTTTCTTGATTTTCAAAAACAAATGAGAGCTGTAAAATACTCACCATGCCTCTCAACAAATAGCTTGGGGTGTCTACTTTCCAAAATGGGGTAATTTGGGGGGGTTTTGTGCTATCTTGGCATTTTATGGCCTTCGAAACTGTGATGGGTAGTGAGGAGTGAAATCAAATATTTGCGCCCTTAGAAATCCTGAAGGCAGTGCTTGGTTTCGGGGTCCCTTACACGGCTAGGCTCCCAAAAAGTCCAACACATGTGGCATCCCCGTACTCAGGAGAAGCAGCAAAATTTATTTTGGGGTGAAATTCCATATATAACCATGGCATGTGAGAGCAATATATCATTTAGTGACAACTTTTTGTAAAAAAAATATGTATAATTTTATTTTTTGTCACTATTCAATCAGTTGGGACAAAAAATGTAATATTCAATGGGCTCAACATGCCTCTCAGCAAATAGATTGGGGTGTCTACTTTTCAAAATGAGGTCATTTGGGGGGGTTTTGTGCCATCTTGGCATTTTATGGCCTTCAAAACTGTAATAGGTAGTGAGGCGTGAAATCAAAAATTTATGCCCTTAGAAATCCTGAAGGGCGGTGTTTGGTTTTCGGGGTCCCATACGCGGCTAGGCTCCCAAAAAGTCCCACACATGTGGTAACCCCGTACTCAGGAGAAGCAGCAGAAAAAAAAGTTTGTAATTTTCCCGAAACTTGTGGCAAAATATAAAATATTCCATGGACTCAACATGACTTTTAGCAAATAGCTTAGGGTGTCTACTTTCCAAAATTGGGTCATTTGAGGGGTTTTGTGCTATTTTGGCATTTTATGGCCTTCGAAACTGTGATAGGTAGTGAGGAGTGAAATCAAAAATTTGCGACCTTAGAAATCCTGAAGGCGGTGATTGGTTTTCGGGGCCCCGTACGTGGCTAGGCTCCCAAAAAGTCCCACACGTGGTATGCCCGTACTCGGGAGAAACAGCAAAATGTATTTTGGGGTGCAATTCCACATATAACCATGGCATGTGTGAGCAATATATAATTTAGTGACAACTTTTTGTAAAAAAAAAAAATATTTATTTTTGTCATTATTCAATCGCTTGGGACAAAAAAAAAAAAAATATTCAATGGGCTCAACATGCCTCTCAGCAATTTTCTTGGGGTGTCTACTTTCCAAAATGGGGTCATTTGGAGGTGGTTTTGTACTGCCCTGCCATTTTAGCAAGAAATTAGATTGGCAGTCATAAATTAAAAGCTGTGTAAATTCCAGAAAATGTACCCTAGTTTGTAGATGCTATAACTTTTGCGCAAACCAATAAATATACGCTTATTGACTTTTTTTTTTACTAAGGACATGTCGCTGAATACATTTTGGCCTAAATGTATGACTAAAATTGAGTTTATTCGATTTTTCTTATAACAAAAAGTAGAAAATATCATTTTTTTTTTCAAAATTTTCGGTCTTTTTCCGTTTATATCGCAAAAAATTAAAATTGCAGAGGCAATCAAATACCATCAAAAGAAAGCTCTATTTGTGGGAAAAAAAGGATGCAAATTTCGTTTGGGTACAACATTGCATGACCGCGCAATTACCAGTTAAATCAGCGCAGATCCAAATTGTAAAAACACCTCTGGTTTTGAAGCTGCATAATGGTCCGGGGATTAAGTGGTTAAATATCGTGCCTGGGGGGTGTCTAAAGTATGCCTGTGAAGTGGCACGTGTTTCCCATGTTTAGAAATGTTCCTGTACAAAATGACATTTCTAAAGGAAAAAAAGTAATTTAAAAATTGTTGCGGCTTTAATGTAATGTCTGGTCCCGGCAATATGGATGAAAATCATTGAGAAAAATGTCATGGATACTCCCCGCCCAGCCCACTACAAGCCCCTTTGGGTCTTGTATGGATATTAAGGGGAACCCCGCACCCAAATTAAAAAAAGGCCCTATATACTCTGAACAGCAGTATACAGGCGGTGCAAACAAGACAGGGACTGTAGGTTTGTTCTTAAGTAGAATCTGTTTGTAATTTTGAACAGATAAATTTTTGTAAGTGTAGCTCCAGCCCAAAAGTCTATTTTTAAGCTTTTTGGAAAACATAGGGAAGGGTTATCACCCCTGTAAAATTTGTTTTGCTGTCTGTGTAGTGTGCACCTGAACCAGAACATTTCACCTCACTTTCCGTCCCAATGACAAATGTTTTATGAAAATTTGTTTTTTTTATTGAAACAAGGATTGGTAATAAAGCATCAGTGGAGAGGAGACACATTTTCCCATATTAACTCTTACAGGAGAGAATTTCCCTTCCTAAGTAGGAGTCGTTTGTAAGTTGGATGTTTGAAAGTAGGGGCCTGCCGTATATACTCTGCATAAATTTGGCCCTTAGGTGTTGGTGTTGCCACAACACTGTAAGCCGTCACAATTACTCTTGGTGGGCGCTGGAACGCCCTGCTTTGAACTATTATATCAAGAATTGTAATTACATGCCATTGTTGAACAGTGGTAGGAAAAATTGGGCCTTTGGTGGTGGTGCTGGTGCCACAACACTGTACGTCCTCAGTTAATCTTGGTGGGCACAGGAATGGGCCCAGCTGTGAAACATTAGATCAACAATTCTAATCTGTTGAACAGGGGCATAAAAATTGGGCCTTAGGCACTGGTGCCACAACACTGCAACCCCTCACAGATACTGTACTTGGAGCGCAGCAATGAGCCCTGCTGCAAAGTATTGCATCAAAAATTGTAAATACACGCCTCTGTTAAACAGGGGCTGAAAAATTGGACCTTAGCCACTGGTGGCGGTGCCCAGAACCAAAAATGTTCTTACAAGCTATCAGCGTGATCATTGAGGAGGAAGAGGATAGTCATTCAGCATAACAGGATAGTCACTCAGCATCAGCATAGGCAGTCTTGAAGGGATCTGACATTTCCCAAAAAATTATTTGGTTACATCAGCATCAGGTGCTTGGTAGCTGGTGGTGATCAAAGACTAAATTTATTTTTATGAAGGTCAGTCGATCAACCAAGTCGGTGTACAGGCGCATCCTGTGATCGGTTACAAAGCCTCCAGCAGCACTGAATGTGCATTCCGAAAGAACGCTGGATGCAGGACAGGCCCGTAGCTCAATTGCATACTGTGCAAGCTCTGGCCAGTGATCCATCCTCAAGACCCAGTAACCCAGAGGATTTTCGGTGGGAAAGGTGTCCAAGTCTGATCTTACCTCTAGGTATTCCTGCACCATGTAAACCAGATGCTGGCGATGGTTGCTGGAACTGATCATACCTTGGGGCTGCATACTAAAAAATTGTCTGAACGCATCGGTCAAACGCCCACCTTCTCCACCGCTCCTTCTTTGACTGACCGAAGCCTCAGCAACACGATGTCCAGGACCAGGAATTAGTAACCTCCCAGTCTCTGGGAACGCATTGCACAGACCTTTCTGCAAGGCCTCCCGAAGATGCTTCATCCTCTGCTCCCTCTGCGACGGCAAGATAAGGTCCGCAACCTTACCCTTGTAACGTGGATCAAGGAGGGTGGCCAGCCAGTAATGATCCCTCTCCTTGATCACACGAATATGAGGATCCTTCCGCAGGCTTTGCAGGATCAGGGAGGCCATGCAGCGTAGGTTTGCTGAGGCATTTGGTCCGGAGTCCTCTGGGTTACTCAGGACGAAATGATCCACAGCCACCTCCTCCCAGCCACGTACAAGTCCATGGGTGTCTTGGGACTGTAATTGATCCCTTGAAGACTGCTGCTAATGCTGAGTGCTAGGCTCCACCTCCATGCTGACACAATCCTCCTTCTCCTCCTCTTCCTGTGTGATAGGCAGGCCAGCAGGAACACTGTCTGCATAAAGGGAGCCTTGAGAGGTAAGGAAGTCCTCCTCTTCCTGCCTCTGTTCTGCCTCAAGTGCCCTGTTCATTATTCCACGCAGCGTGTGCTCCAACAGGTGGACAAGAGGGACAGTGTCACTGATGCATGCACTGTCACTGCTCACCATCCTCGTGGCCTCCTCAAGTGGTGCCAGGACAGTGCATGCATCCCTGATAATGGCCCACTGGCGTGGGGAAAAAATCCAAGCTCCCCTGACCCTGTGCTGGTGCCATATTGCAACAGATACTCATTGATGGCCCTCTGCTGCCTGTGTAGCCACTGCAGCATGGCCAACATAGAGTTCCATATGGTGGGCATGTCACAGATTAGGCGGTTCTTGGGCAGGTTGGATTCCTTTTGCAGGTCAGCCAGCCGAGCACTGGCATTATATGACCGGCAGAAATGCCCACAGAGTTTCCTGGCCTGCTTCAGGACCTCCTGTAAGCCTGTGTACCTGCCCAAGAACCGCTGCACCACCAAGTTAAGGACGTGAGCCAAACAGGGCACATGGGTCAGTTGTCCCTGTCGGAGGGCGGAGAGGAGGTTGGTTCCATTGTCGCAAACCACCTTTCCTGGCTTAAGCTGGCGTGGCATCAACCACCTCTGAGCCTGCCCCTGCAGAGCTGACAGAATCTCTGCCCCAGTGTGACTCCTGTCCCCCAAGCACACCAGCTCAAGCACCGCATGGCATCTTTTTGCCTGCGTACTTGCGTAGCCCCTTGAACGCCTACGGAGCACTGCTTGTTCCAAGGACAAAGCACAGGTAGAGGCCATGGAGGAAGAAGAAGAAGAGGAGGGGGTGGAGGAGAGAGGTGTGTCAGAATCACCAGTAGTAACATTTTGGAGGTGTGGTGGCGGAACAACCTCCAACACTACTGCACCTTGTCCTGCATCCTTCCCAGCTGCCAGCAGAGTCACCCAATGTGCCGTGAAAGATAGGTAACATCCCTGTACATGCCTGCTGGACCATGAGTCAGCGGTAATATTCACCTTGCCGCTGACCGCCCTGTCCAGCGAGGCCAAGACATTGCCTTCCACATGCCGGTAGAGAACCGGAATCGCCTTCCGTGAGAAAAAGTGGTGTTTTGGAACCTGCCACCGAGGAACCGCACATTCCACAAACTCACGGAAGGGGGCAGAGTCTACCAACTGAAAAGGCAGCAGTTGAAGTGTGAGCAATTTAGCCAAGCTAGCATTCAACCGCTGGGCATGTTGATACCGATAGCAGATTGCCCACAAGTACTTGTCTGTGACACACCTAATTCTACACCTTCATTCCTCTCAGTGCAGCCGGTTTCAGCCGGTTTCAGAGAGGACTGAAGGTATAGTGGGGTTGGAGATCCCAGCTGATGAGGAGCATGGAGAGGTCCGCTTTGTTCTTTGGTGTGGGTCTTTTAGGTACGCTTGCCAACGAACTGCATGGCAGGTTGACATATGTCTGGTCAAGCACGTGGTGCCCAAGCGGCTGATGTTTTTGCCACACGAGATACGCTTCAGACATATGTTGCAAATGGCAACGGTGCGATCGCCTTCACACGTCTGAAAAAAGGCCCACACCAAAGAACTTTTGGAATAACGCGCAGAGACAGCAGCGCCCTGCACATGAGGAGCTCTGCGGTGTGATGCAGTCGGTGTGATGCCCTTAAGCTGGCCCCTGGAGGGCATCCTGCCTCGTTGGAGATGTGCCTCCTCCTCCTCCTCTCTCCAGCAGGCACCCACGTGGAGTCAGTGACCTCATCATCCCCTCCCTCCTCATCACTGGAGAAAATCTGGCAGTATGCTGCAGCTGGGGGAACATGACTGCCAGATTGCTGTCCTTGTTGGGCACCCCCTCTCTCTGGGCTAACGTTACTACCCCCTCACTCTGGGCTCATGTTACTGCCTTCCTCTAGCTGGGTTCCATCATCGGAGCCTTCAAAACGCTGGGCATCCTTCTGGAGCATGTATCCAACACTGTGGTCAAACAGTTCGGGGGACTCCTCAGGAGGGCATGGTGGGGCTAGGGAAGGAGTGACTGATGCCATTGAGCCGAGGGAAGAGGCCGCTTTGGCAGCTGCTTTGCCAGACAAAGTACCCTGAGCCTGGGTGAGAGAGGATGAGGAGGATGAGGACGGCTTGGTCATCCACTCTACCAAGTCTTGGGCATGTTGCGGCTCAACATGGCCAGCTGCCGAAAAGAAGGACAAGTGTGTCCCACGGCCACGTGCTGATGAGGATGCACCGTGATGAGGATGTACCATGTCCATGACCAGCACTGTTGCCTCTAGACACAGAGCCTGCTTGCCCTCTTTTATTGCCTTGTGACTGTCTGCCTCTCCTTGTTTGCCTTCCAGACATACTAATGTCTGTACTAATTCTAATGCAGCTATTAGAATCAACTGCCTGCTGTGATATTAGTATGAGAAAAGCAGCAATTGTCTTCAGTTAGTGTCACGTACCTGGATCGTGAGCCTGATGCGTAGAGGAGAGCCTCTCTTGCCGCACCGGCTTACGGGCCCCTGAGGTTGAGACAGCGGCCACGGAAGCACGGTGACGCAGGAGTGCCTAGGATCAGTCCAATATAGTGGCTGAATGCTCGTAGCTGGAGATGCAGCAGGCAACCAGTTGGCTGGGTAGACCAGGACGGTGGCAGACTGGATCGCAGATGGAAACAGGAACTGGTGCGATTTGCAGAGCAGAACTGCAGCAGACTGGAGGAACAGGTGCAGAGTCAGGCAGGCCGGATCGGAGATGTACTGGTGGAACAGGCAGAGCAGCAGGCAGAAGAGAAGTCCAAAACAAGCCGAGGTCAGGGTATCAAGCAGACAAGGTTAGTGAGGGCAAGCCGGGTCACGGATCAGAAGTCAGCACAGATAATGGGTTTCAGAACACACAGAAGCTGCAGACCAAACAGCAAGGAGTCTTTGGTGCACTCACTTTAAATAGCCCCTCTGGCGCCAATGTTGGTGACAGGCGCATGCGCCGTGAATGTGCGTGTCTGCCGTGCGATTCCTATTGCACGGCCATGCCTTCCCTGACAGTTAGTTTTAGGTGAACACGGTGCAGAGGACACAGTACACTAACTGAAAAAAAACTTGCAGCTCTCTGCCTGTGGTTTTATTTTGAGAACACCACAAATTGTATTCAGGTTCCTTTAAATGAACCCTGTGCAAAGGACAGAAGTACTGCAGTACACTAAATGAAATTAATGCAGCTCCCTACCTGTGGTTTTATTATGAGAACACCACTAATTGTATTCAGGTAAGCTTTAGGTAAACGCTATGCAAAGCACACAGTACACTAAGTGAAACACTGCAGCTAGCACAATCACCTGCCTGCCTGTCACAGTATAAAGAATAACAGGAACGGATCTAGCTAAACTGAATACAGTGTATAAATATATATATACAACACCTAGGATGCATATATATCCTCTACACACTGTAACTGCAGCTAACTGACTCGCCTGCCTGCTCTATCTAACTCAAATCAAAATACACTGTCTCTCTCTCTCCATCTGTATTTTAACCAACACCGCAACACACTACACAAGGCCGACTTCCAGGCCGCCTTATATAGTGTGGGGCGTGTACTAAATCCCCTGAGGCATAATTGTCCAAAGCCACCCTGGCTTTGGCCAATTATGGCTCTCCGTTTTTTGCGCGCTGTGATTGGCCAAAACATGCAGGTCATAGTGCATGCTTGGCCAATCATCAGCCAGCAATGCACTGCAATGTGAATTATGGGCCGTGACGCGCCACTCGAATTTGGCGCGAACGGCCCTTAATGTTCGCAATTCGGCGAATAGCCGAACAGATAATGTTCGAGTCGAACATGGGTTCGACTCGAACACGAAGCTCATCCCTACCCATGACCTTTGCTTTACAAATGTGCTAATACTTTTCAGGGGATTACATTTTTGCATATGGGGTGTGGAAATGCTAAAGGTTCAAATTGGATAAACCACTGGTATTATAAACCATTCATAGAGAAGAACGTCGAGAAGCATAGTGTGCCACGTCACTTTAAATACAAACATGGGGGTAGTACTGATGGTCTGGAACTTTTTGGGATAGAGTCTATACCTATGTCCATCCCGGAAGGTGAAAGATTTGCTCGTTTATGCAAACACCATTAATTATATCGATATTATTAAGATGTTTAGGATAGTTCAATATGTTAATGTTCTCATAGCATTTTTTATTGTTGATAGTAATGATAACTATAAATATAAGCTATACCTTATGATCAATATTTTATATTTGTATAGCACATATATTTTTTTATATATATATTTTTCATATTTTAAAGTAGTGTATGATGAGATTATTTATTTTCATAACTTCTATATATAATTGTAATTAATGTTTAGTGAGGTTAGGACGCTGCTGCTTTTTAAAAAAAAAACCCTCTCTTTATATACTTTTCCCGCTGTAAACTCCGTGCTCCTGGTCTATGGAAAATCCCATTGGCTGTTTAGCAGGAGGGGCTTGGAGTGTTAAAGTGGATGTAAACCAGAATTTTTTTTTTTTTTTTTTGCTGTCACAATGTAGAGTATAAGATTTCCTATCATTTGTGCCAGGTCTTGCCACAAAGAGTTACTCCAGCTCTGAGCAATCCTCTTTTATTGTTCAGTGAGATAAAACGGACAAACAGAGTTACCTTTGTCGTTACGCCCCCTTGCTTTAAGTGACAGGTTATTTACATATCTCGTGCACTAGCTTTAGACAGGCATTATTTTTTAATTCCCACCCCCACTCCTTTTCTGAAGTCATGTGGTTACTTTTCTGGATTTTGACTGGATGTTAGTGATCATAGCAGAAGAATACACATGAGAAAATGCATGCTGACAAGGGGAGTGTAGAGGTGGGCGGGGAGTCTACTGACATCACGACTCCACCCACCGAGCTCCAGACAACAGATCCACCCACAGAATCTGCAGTTTTTAAGTTCTTATAACAGACAGAGGGGAGACATTTGACAGGTAAGGATACATGCAGAAGGCATGTATATCCTTATAGATCAGCACTATGGCAGTAGTTTAGAAAGGATGAGAGTGGGTTTACATCCACTTTAAGTATTGAGGACTAGCAGAGATGATGAGGGCGCTACCTGAAGAAGGAGGCCACGCCTCCGAAACATGTTGTCATAGCAACTGTGTGTACGTGTGTTAGAGGAGACAGCACATCCACCACGACTCCCTCTCCAGGCCACGAGTGACGTCATGCTGAGCCGGCTGGTCCGTGCAAGCGCTGAACAGCACATGAGATGAGGAAGCAGACTCCTAGCTTATACACCAACATCTCCATACAACACTGCTGCCTTATGAGCCAATCGATCTATATAGAAGGAAATTGCTAAATTGTGCATCACCACAGGGTGACACTGTGGATGCACCTAGTATAAATGCGCCAACGTCCCGATGATCAATGGGAGAATATTATTTGAACTAAAAATGGACTTTAAACGGCACATAGATAGATATTGTACAAATTCTAAGGGTTTTATTGTTGGTAGAAAAATATAATTGAATTTAGGTAAAAAGTACGTTAATACAAAACAATGACATTATGTAACAGTCATCAATAATTAGTATAGGGTCCCATTTACAAGACTCAACACATCTCCCAGAAATTACATTAACATGTAAAATACACAAAGTAGAATAGGATAATGTATAGCCAACAAACACAAATGAGGAGTTGGACGGTATGCACGAGAGATGACTGGTCTTATTGATAGGTCCGGTAAATTCAAAGATAAAGATCTTGCTTTCGCTCGACTAGTTTCGCGTTCCAAGACGCTTCGTCGGGAGCATAGTATTGAACAGGGCCGTGTTAAGTAGTGAAACCGGCCTAGGTATTTTGACCTGGCAGTCCGTGTATCACAGGGTGCCAGTATTATATAAACACATTCATGGTAAACAATCATGCGTGATTTAAGTAAAAGAGTAACTATGCACAGGCTACTGATAGGTAGGGAACGTAAATCCAGGTGTAACAAACCAGACAATACTGTAGAGGAGTGTGTCAGTCAGAAACACTTGCTCGAGCCACACAGTGGTAGTCTGTTTGGGTGACCCCTAGTGATGGACTGACCCAGCTTATAGCTTGACACGGATTATGTGCTGGTGGACCTGGATGGAACCTCTCCTGTGTCCACAGGAGAGGTTCCATCCAGGTCCACCAGCACATAATCCGTGTCAAGCTATAAGCTGGGTCAGTCCATCACTAGGGGTCACCCAAACAGACTACCACTGTGTGGCTCGAGCAAGTGTTTCTGACTGACACACTCCTCTACAGTATTGTCTGGTTTGTTACACCTGGATTTACGTTCCCTACCTATCAGTAGCCTGTGCATAGTTACTCTTTTACTTAAATCACGCATGATTGTTTACCATGAATGTGTTTATATAATACTGGCACCCTGTGATACACGGACTGCCAGGTCAAAATACCTAGGCCGGTTTCACTACTTAACACGGCCCTGTTCAATACTATGCTCCCGACGAAGCGTCTTGGAACGCGAAACTAGTCGAGCGAAAGCAAGATCTTTATCTTTGAATTTACCGGACCTATCAATAAGACCAGTCATCTCTCGTGCATACCGTCCAACTCCTCATTTGTGTTTGTTGGCTATACATTATCCTATTCTACTTTGTGTATTTTACATGTTAATGTAATTTCTGGGAGATGTGTTGAGTCTTGTAAATGGGACCCTATACTAATTATTGATGACTGTTACATAATGTCATTGTTTTGTATTAACGTACTTTTTACCTAAATTCAATTATATTTTTCTACCAACAATAAAACCCTTAGAATTTGTACAATATCTATCTATGTGCCGTTTAAAGTCCATTTTTAGTTCAAATAATAATCGATCTATATAGACCAGGAGAGGAGGCTTGAATCAAACTGTATATGTGAATACACATCATATGTCTGTGAGTGCAATCCTCATATTTTTAATTGCTAATTTACAATAAAAACAGTGTTACACTAGGGTAGCCTTTGCGCGCTCTCTCTCTTTGTATTGTTTCATATTCATGTCCGCCACCCAGTGAATTTGTGAGAGAGCTGCAGCACCTAGGACAAAATAACTTTTCATGTAGACTTTCATATAGACTGTAATTGGTGTAGAAGTGCGTATGGGGACAGCGCTGTTTTCGTTTTTTTGTGTGTTTGGCTTATTGCTGCCATGCCTGTCTACCTGCATGCACTCCAGTGATTGTTGCATTGTATTTCCATACCCCCCTTAAAGGGAAATTATACAAAAAATTATTAGTTAAACCCACAAGTGCTTTTTTTAACACTACTATTTCTTTACTCTGGCTATTGAAATTTACAAATGCACCAATTTAGAAACTCGATGAAAGATTTAGCACTGGGAAACACTTTTTGAAAGATAAAAATTGGATTTTTATATACTTTTATATACAACTATATATTAGACAAAAATGAGGGACAAATAAGGAGGGACTGAGGGTCTTTGTTCAAAATCAGGGACAGTCCCTCGAAATCAGGGACAGTTGGGAGTTATGTATTTCTCACAGCAGGTTTCCAGTTGGTTACAACAGTGAACCATACATGCGTTCTGTGAGAAGCCGATACAGCAGGGTGGCAACACTGAAATATAGTCATGAGATGGGGACAGAGTTTTTTCACCCTATAACAGATACCTGAATTGAGGACCTTCAATGCAGTGTCATCTGGTTATATTTTAAAGACTAGTTTCAGTTTTTGACATCCAGAACTGTGTTCCAGAATTACCACCTAGTATTGGGGTAATCTATGCAACAAGTAGCATAATTGTGAGAATGAAAAAGACATTAGCTGGCGGATCCAGACTTCCTAAGTTGGGATGATGCGCTGCCTGGACTGATTCCAGTGATGTCAGCAGAGAGCGGACTTCAGACCGCACGCGTCTGAAAACGGGTCACAGGAGTGCAAAACAAATTGCACTACTGTGATCCATCAGAGAAGCCCAGCCTAAAAAGCTCAGGCTGGATTTCTTCTTTAATAAGCATGCCCAAAGATATCACATTTTTAGTCAGGGGCATATTTTCCTGCTGAGGCTATAGCTGTTTATTAAAAAAATAAACTGAAAGACACTGCAAACCTTTTGGTTTTAGCGCACTTAAAATGTATTTAGCTCTTTCAAACTTAGTGTTTGATTGAGATTTACATTAGAAATGTAAGACTGGTGGTAGGGTCTCTTTAACTACTTGAGGCCCGCGCTATAGCCAAATGACGGCTTCAGCGCGGACCTAAAAATCCGGGAGGCCGTCAACAGACGGCCTCCCCTTTCCTCGTTCCCCGCGCGCGCAGCAGGGAAATTCTGTGCTGGCCGTGTCCCTTGGACACAGCCAATCACAGATCGCTGTGAATGGCCAATCAGAGTGGCCATTTACTATGCGATCTGTGCGGCCAATGAGAGATCATCTCAAATGTAAACATATGAGATCATCTCTCATTGCTGGCTCTCCCTCCTCACACAGAGACCGCGTGTGAGGAGGGAGAGCAATCTGTTACATTGGTTCAAAGTGAGTGATTTTACCAGTGCCCATACAGTGCCCATACAGTGCCTATAGAGATCTGTGCCCACCTGTGCCAGTCTGTGCCCACCTGTGCCAGTCTGTGCCCACCTGTGACGTCAGTGATCTGTGCATTCAGTGCCCACCTGTGCCACCTCACCAGTGCTCACCTGTGCCTCCTCTATGCCCACCAGTGCCACCTCATCAGTGCTCACCTGTGCCAATCAGTGCCCATCTGTGCCGCCTCATCAGTGCACATCTGTGGAATCAGTCAGTGCACATCTGTGACGCCTCATCAGTGCCCATCTGTGCCGCCAATCAGTGCCCATCTGTGCCGCCAATCAGTGCCCATCTGTGCTGCCTCATCAGTGCCCATCTGTTCCGCCTCATCAGTGTCCATCTGTTCTGCCTCATCAGTGCCCATCTGTGCCGCCTCATCAGTGCCCATCTGTGCCACCTCATCAGTGCATGTCTGTGCCATAAATCAGTGCCCATCTGTGCCACCTCATCAGTGCCCATCAGTGAAGGCTTAGCACACACCTGTGTAGTCGCACCACCACCAGCAACCATGTCAAAAAGATGCTTTTCCGCCGAGGAGGCATACCAAATTCTTTCCACGCCCGACGAGAGCAATGTGGAGCTCTCTTTTTTGGATTCCCTTTCCAATTTCGATTCTGAGTCGGACGTAAATTATGAGCCAGTCCTCAGTAGTGGAACACTGAGTGACTCAGAGGAGGAAAATAGTCGGCCCGCCAAACATGCCAGCCTTCCCTATGCCCTGCAGAACCCCTTGTGGCTTCCTCCTAATTCAGGAGAAGCCAACATCCCCCTTTCATTGCCCAGCCAGGAGTCGAGGTGGACACGGAGAATTTTTTCCCAACCTATTTTTTTGATCTAATTTTTACAGAGGACATGCTATCCAGAATTGTGACCCAGTGCAACCTATATGCCCAACAAATTATTTTGAACAATCCTACATCATATTATGCCCGTCCCTATGAGTGGAGAGACCTAACAGTGGAGGAGTTGAAGGTTTTTTTAGGCCTCACATTTTGTATGGGACACAACCCAAAAAATACTTTGCGTTCCTTTTGGTCAAAACACCCCATCTACCACATGCCAATCTTCTCCAATGTAATGCCCAGAACCAGATACTTCATGATCATGAGATTCCTACATTTTATTGATAATACCCAGGGCCATCCCTGAAATCACCCAAATTATGACAGGCTTTTCAAAATTCGGCCCTGACTGAATTATTTTTCAGAAAAATTCCCCCAGTTGTATACCCCGGACCAACACATATGTGTGGATGAGTCCCTTATTAAATTTAGCGGCAGGCTTCAAATCAAACAATTTATCCCCAGCAAAAGGGCCCGCTATGGTGTCAAGGTATACAAATTATGCGACCGAGTCACAGGGTGCATGTATGCCTTCTTAGTGTACAAAGGGAAGGACAGCCAGCTGCATCCCCCTAATTGCCCAGACTACTTGGGATCAAGTGGGAAAATTGTTTTGGACCTCATATACCCCCTACTGGAAAAAGGCTACCATTTGTACGTAGACAACTTCTACACATCTCTTCCCCTGTTCCACAACCTTCACTGGAAGCAGACGCCAGCATGTGGCACAGTCAGAAAGAATTGGAAGGGCTTTCCTCAAAGTCTTGTAAATAAGAAGTTGAGAAGAGAAGAATCGGCAAGTCTGTGAAACAAGGAGATTCTGGCAGTAAAGTGGAGGGACAGAAGGGATGTATACATGTTGTCTTCCATCCACAATGCTACCTTTGTGGAAATCCCCAGAAGGAATGGCCCCTTCCAAAAGCCCACATGCATCCAGGACTACAATTTGTTTATGGGGGGAGTCGACTTCAATGACCAGATGCTCGAACCCTACCTTGCCACAAGACGGACATACCATTGGTACAAAAAGGTCGCAATTAATTTTTTTCAATTGGCCATATACAACTCGTATATCATATACCGCAACTCCACCCAAAACCCCAAACGCTTCCTTGGCTACCAGGAGGACCATATCACTGCCCTTATATTCCCGAATGGCCCACCCCAAAACATCTGATCTGATGTTCTTAGTCGACTCTCCGAACGTCGCTTTCCCGATAAAGTCCCTCCCACAGCAACAGGCCGGCGATGTAAAAAAAAAATGTAAGGTGTGTACCAGTGGAGGAGTCAGACAAGACACAGCTTATTGTCCTTCCCAACCAGGCCTCTGTGTAGTTGACTGTTTTCGCCGTTACCATACTTCACTAAATTATTAGTGAAGTATGTGTCACGTACCTTACCAGAGACCGAAGTGCTGGGAGGGCTTCCCTTGCGACTAAGTGCAGAGCGCCCCCTGAAGGTAGCACAGGGAGTGCTATACCCAAAGAGGCAGGGGTTGCCAGCTGCGACAACTTAAGGTGATGCTGGAGATCCGCTGGTGAGCAGGGTAGACTGCCAGGCGGGGGTACCTCAGAAGTACCAGATGAGGCTGTGCAGCAAAGAGAACCAAAGGCGGAGTCAGGAGCCAAGCCAGAAGTCATACACAGGTAGCAAGCAGAGGTAGAGTCACTGGAACAGGTCAAGGGACAAGCCGGGGTCATACACAGGATCAGCAGACAGGAGCAGGATACAGGAACAAGCCAAGGATCAAGCTGGGATCGCACACAGAGAAGACTAGTCAGGCAAGCCGGGTCAATAACGGTAATTCAGGACAGCAGAAACAGGAACTCAGGAACAGTCACAGGAAGGCTGAAGATCATGCAGCAGTTATTGACTGCTGCAGCAAGCTTTAAATAGGCCACTGGGCGCCAAGTGTCACTCACGTATTGCGTGCGCTTTGGCGCACGCGCATGCGCATTGCGTTATGGCGCATGCGCACTGGAGAACCTAGATTCTGCTGGACATGGAGAGAGCTGCCAGTCCTTCTGCTTTTTTAAAAAAGCGTAGCAAACGCGAAACATGTCAGTCACGGCCCTCCATCCATGCTACTACATTGCCACTGGTCTGTGAATCATTTAGTGACAACCATATCTCCGCTGACGCCATCATCAGCGCACCTGGGTCCCTGATTCGCTGACACCTCTGCCTCCAACCATATTGGACGGCGCTGACATCATCAGCGTGTGCCTGGCTGCCATTTGTGCCTACATCGTCCTCTGTGTTTCCTGCAGAGCTGCCTATCCATCCACCCCCTCGGAGCCTTCGGCCTAGGGTCTACTGCATCCATCCGTCCCCAACAGGCTGGTCCCTTGGAGCGGTCCGCCTGCCCGCTATCTGCTGTGACATCTGCAATCCCTGGGACCCCCAGCTCTACGCTTCAACATCTCGGTGGTCAGGCATGAAGCAGGTACACTAGCTATTACACCAGGCACTTACTCCACCTATCACGGTGGCTATCTGGCTGTACTGTTACAGGCTGTCTCTGGGGAACCTTACTACATTGTTTTGATGTTAACCCCTCTTTCCCAAGATTCCGCAGTGGCATCAGCATTATTTACTTCCACCATAAACATTGCTCACTAACTGAAGATCTTATTTTTTATATATCTTATATATATGGATTTTAGTGTTTCTAGCTATTCGTGCAATCTTATATAATTTTATGCAATTTTTTTACATTTATTCATCTATTTTAACAAGACTATAAAGTTTTATGTCAGTTTCATCGAGCACTGCATTTGTGTTTTTTTGTGTGTTTCTATCCGCCCTTCCAGTGGTTTGCAGCCGCACTGTCACTGACTCACTTGAATCCTAAAACAGGTTGGACATTACCATACTAAGACTAGAAGTTTGCAGCGCCCACAGGATTTTTTTGTTTATACCACAAGATGTTGACCCTTTTAGTTAAAAAATAGGTCAAATGCGCTTTCAGCAAAGTAAATTGCTACATAAATGGAGAAGATGGTACTGGAGATAAGACTGGAGTGATCCCTATAGTCTGGAAGCTCCGGTTGGAATATGCAAAATGAGAGAAGGTGCCACAATAGTGTAATCCCGTTTTATTGTTTAAAATAAATGTATCATAAAAAGCCAAATGGCTGCTTACTTGGGGGGGTGCCTCGAACCCAGCACTGAGGCTGTATGGCGTAATCGTGTATGGATGGACGTCCCAATGTTGTATAGACTGGCGTGAGTTCCACCTCTGATAGCGGAGAGCCAGCGGGCCCGGAAATGACATTGGGACGTCCATCCATACACGTGTAGCGGCCTCACCCTCTCTCTTCTTCTTTAGCAGTTACTCTGGCTCCGGTCTAGGGGTACCTTGAAGGGGAGAGCAAGGTGCGCCACGGCCCATGTCTAGATTACAGCATGTAGAGGTGAAGGCCAGCACCAGATTACCTTCGGGCTGTGTATACCCTCAGTGCAAAGTTTGTTCTGCTGATAACCCCCTTTGCTCCCAGTAATTGGAGTATCACACACTAAAAAGGTCCAACACTTATTTATTCCATAACGGCAAACAAATAGTCCTTTGCGAGCAGACAGTTTGAGACCCATAGAACAGTTCAGTATTGGTGGGGAGTAGGTCAAGGCACAATCCTCAAAGAAACTAAACCGTTGAGGTTTCACCAACGGTTGCTAAGCACAGTGGCTGTAAAACGTACTTTTTGGCTTCAGAGTCTCTTCCAGCGACTCTAATGAACCGGAACTGGAGTTACCTTCGCTACGCTTCAGCCCCTGTCAGGGGGAAGACATCCCTCCAAGAGAGTTACCAGAGGCCCCGCTGTCACCGGATTAATGCTGTATCGGGCTATTCGGAAGGGTTACACTCCCCGGCCTCCTCACCTCAGATACAGGTCCCAACACCTTAGAGCCCCTCGGACTCCTCCACCCTCACGGAACCCAGTCAAAGTTACTGGGCCCCAGGCCTCGGCCATAGTACCTCACCCCAGGCTTAAGGTGCCTGGGATGGACTCCATCTCTCGCTCCGGCCAGGTCAAGGGCACCTGGGCCCGGAACTCTGGAATGCCAGCACCCAGGCTGAAGGTGCCTGGGTGCGGCCGCGTCCTCCAACTCCGAACTCTGAACCCTCGGACCACAACAACCACGTGGTAAGGGCGTCCGCCCCCTTTATCCTCTCTCCCTTTGCATCACAGCGGGTTTCCCGCCCCGCTGTACCAGCTCCAGGGGAGGACAAAAAGGCACAGTCTTGCGATGTGAGTTCACCTCCGGCCCAGGGCAACAACGCCACCTGTAGGCCGCAGAGAACCTCACATCACCAGAGTCCCCCAAGAACCACAAAAGAGGTTCTCAGACACCCTTACAATTAGTGCATCCGGGTTGAATAACCCAGATGCTCCCCCCCAAATTTAAATGCCCGCTACACTCTCCCCCTGGTGATTTGACACTGGTCCCCAGTGTCTGGTCCAAACTCACATCCCACAAAGGTGGTGACATAAGCTCCGCCCAGAAACCAAACTACACAATTTAGTCCTGAATTGTGCCAAGACCTAGAATGGGAAAGGGAAAACATGAAACAGTAAAACTATAAAACTTTCAACAAACACTTCTGACATTTACACTTGCACAATCCCCCCCCCCCCCCTTGCTATCTAAGGACCACCCATTCTCAGCAGCCTTGACAGATGAATCTCCTGCAGAAGGTAAAAAAAAAAAAAACATCCTACCACAATGTGTGTTTTCTTGGAATGAACGGGCCTGTCCTTGAAGAGGCCCGATCGCTCCAATGAGTATGGTGGTGCAAGTGTAAAAAAAAAAAACAGTCGTTGCGCAGCACTGCCACCTGGTGACAGTGCCACGGTCATGACACTTAGCCAAATCCTCCAGACAACTGTCCTCCTTCTCTTACTTTGTCTACACTAACTACACCCCAAAGTCATTGTCTTCTTTGCAGTGCAGGGAGAAAGAGGGAGAACAAACAGTAACCGCTCCCATTTCTCCAAAAAGTAAAACGCCCAAAAAAAACTAGGGCACAGTCCTTGTGTTCCGGCAAGTTCGCAGTGAACGACAAACAGAGCATACGGGAGTCTTTTCCTCCTAAAGGTAGAACTTTGGGTGCGGCAAGAACAGGGGCTTCAAGTGCTTATCGAAAGTCTCCACATTATATTCAATGTTCTCTCCATAATTGCGACAAATAAGCACCCTGTCCGCATGGATGTGCCGACCTAACATCCACTCCGCCTTACAGTCTTTGAACTTCTTAGACACAGGGGATGAGCACGAAAGGTATCGGCTAGCATGGGGCACTTTGAGCTTTTTCCAGACAAACTCATCATACCATCGCTGCCGCAGGACCTCCACTTCAAAAAGCAAGTCCCGGGGTAGGTATGGGTACTCCCACCCATATTCACGGGCAACTCTCTGACAGAAGAGCCGCTCTAGCCGGGCCAAAGGTGGCATCGTCGCCCGCTCTCCTTCTCCAGGCGGATCGATGGACTCAGGATGCCGAGGTACTTTAACTTCCTCCGTTGGCTTGGGCCTAGGAGCCCGCAGTGATGAACGTTGCGTTCCCGTCACCGGAACGGATAAAGCAGTAGGTGATCCGGAGGATGGAAGGGTAGGCAGGAGACCAGATTTCTCCCCGGGCTCCGGAGCCTCCACCCGGGGTGTACTATCCCCTGTAGACATAGGCAGATCCCTTGGCGCACGGAGCGCGAATAATGGCATCCTGTCCCAACCCTTGCGGTGAAAGACCTCATCGATCTCGCCATCATCGCCGGCATCTGACAGCGACTCTAGGTCGGAGGTGTCGTACATTTCTGCGGGCAGGTAATTCCCAGTAGATACAGAATCACCCTCCCTTTCAGGCTCCACCGACAGTGGACTCCCGACACCTCCAACCACACACACAGTCCCAACCCCTGGCTCACCTGGGCCTTTAGCAGAACAGGGATGTCCAGGGCTCTTCCCTCCGGATCCATCCAGGCCAGGCAAGCGGTGGGGCGAAGCACTTCCACGACCATAGGATGCCTGTACAAGGCCGACTTTCCTCTTCGGAGGTGGGAGTAGGGAGCTTGTGGTGACCGAAGCAGCATCCTCTGATTTTTCTCTCTCAGTCTCTGGTTGGGCACTCTCTTTGCCCTGGTCAGTGCGCACATAAATCTCCGCAAAGGCCTGGATCTCCCCTTCCGGAGTGGCGGTACCTGTGAGGCAGTTGAGGTGGAAGGCTCGGGGCCTTTCTGTGGATGGCTCCACCTCAAAAAGAAACTCCTTGCAGGCCTCACATCGCCCGAATGGCTTCAAGTTGACCACCAGTCCCGAGCAGCCGGGACAGATCACACCGAGGGCCTCTATGTCTCTGCATACATACAGAGCCAAACGTCCTCGGGGCCTAAGTCTTATTCCTGTGTCCGTTATGGAAGCAGCAAAGGAAGTCATCTTCGTGGGGTAAGGAACCGGATCCACTGGGTACTTGTGGTCATTCCGACTGTCTGCTGCTCCATTGCGCACTGACCAACTCGCGCCGGAATCCCCACGTGACTTCTTCCACATGGCCAGACTCCTCCCATACTCTGCACTTGTTTGCGGGCTTTCCCTTCTCCCCGCCCACGAACTGCGCAGTTATGGTGTGCCTCATGGCGCGCTTGCCAACATGGCTGACCTACTCGGAACTCCACCGGGCAGCAAAGTTCAAACACAGACGTTCTTAGCTCCATACACGAAACACACATACCGGACTTACGAGCCCCCACATGTAGCGGCCTCACCCTCTCTCTTCTTCTTTAGCGGTTACTCTGGCTCCGGTCTAGGGGTACCTTGAAGGGGAGAGCGAGGTGCGCCGCGGCCAATTTCCTCTAGATTACAGCATGTAGAGGTGAAGGCCAGCACCATATTACCTTCGGGCTGTGTATACGCTCAGAGCCAAGTCTGTTCTGCTGATAACCCCCTTTGCTCCCAGTAATTGGAGTACCATACACTGAAAAGGTCCAACCCTTATTTATTCCATAACGGCAAACAAATAGTCCTTTGCGAGCAGACAGTTTGAGACCCATAGAACAGTTCAGTATTGGTGGGGAGTAGGTCAAGGCACAATCCTCAAAGAAACAAAACCGTTGAGGTTTCACCAACGGTTGCTAAGCACAGTGGCTGTAAAACATACTTTTTGGCTTCAGAGTCTCTTCCAGCGACTCTAATGAACAGGAACTGGAGTTACCTTCGCTACGCTGCAGCCCCTGTCAGGGTGAAGACATCCCTCCAAGAGAGTTACCAGAGGCCCCGCCGTCACCGGATCAATGCTGTACCGGACTATTCGGAAGGGTTACACTCCCCGGCCTCCTCTCCTCAGATACAGGTCCCAACACCTTAGGGCCCCTCGGACTCCTCCACCCTCGCGGAACCCAGTCAAAGTTACTGGGCCCCAGGCCTCTGCCATAGTACCTCACCCCAGGCTTAAGGTGCCTGGGATGGACTCCATCTCTCGCTCCGGCCAGGTCAAGGGCACCTGGGCCCGGAACTCCGGAATGCCAGCACCCAGGCTGAAGGTGCCTGGGTGCGGCTGCGTCCTCCAACTCTGAACTCTGAACCCTCGGACCACAACAACCACATGGTAAGGGCGTCCGCCCCCTTTATCCCCTCTCCCTTTGCATCACAGCTGGTTCCCCGCCCCGCTGTACCAGCTCCAGGGGAGGACAAAAAGGCACAGTCTTGCGATGTGAGTTCACCTCCAGCCCAGGGCAACAACGCCACCTGTAGGCCGCAGGGAACTTCACATCACCAGAGTCCTCCAAGAACCACAAAAGAGGTTCTTAGACTCCCTTACAATTAGTGCATCCGGGTTGAATAACCCAGATGCTCCCCGCCAAATTTAAATGCCCGCTACACACGATTACGCCATAAAGCCTCAGTGCTGGGTTCGAGGCACCCCCCCAAGTAAGCAGCCATTTGGCTTTTTATGATACATTTATTTTAAACAATAAAATGGATTACACTATTGTGGCACCTTCTCTTATTTTGCATATTCCAACCGGAACTTCCAGACTATAGGGATCACTCCAGTCTTATCTCCAGTACCATCTTCTCCATTTATGTAGCAAGTTACTTTGCTGTGGTAAGCTGCCATCCATACTTTGAGCACTATTGGGTGTTATCTCACAGTCGGTGAAGGTGGATCTATTTGTTGATATTGGATTCCATTTCACAGGATTTTTACAGAGAATTTTTGAAGGACTTTTATATGCATCAAGCACTTTATTTAAGGACTTTCTTTCAAGCAGACAGAATTTTTTATGCACAAGTACCTCTTTTAGTCACTATCATTGGTTTGACACATGAAGTATTACAGTGGTTGCAATATATATATACATTTATCATTATAATTATTGAGTTTAAAAGGGGTATACTGGTCACTATTTTATGCCTAGGCAGGCTGGTGTTTGCTTATTTCATACTGTCATTAGAAAATGTGTTAGTTAAAATTTGGTTGAAAAAAGAGATAATGTAATTTATGCTCCTAGAACACCTAAAGGTGCTACTTCAATGTAGGTCCTCTGTATGTGGCCAGGCTGTGTAAAAGTCTCACACATTTGGTATTGCCATACTCAGGAGGAGTAGCAGAATATATTTTGGGGTGTCATTTTTGCTATGTACATGCTATGTGTTGGAAATATCTTATAAATGGACAAATTTGCGTAAAAAAAATGCAAACAAGACAGGGACTGTAGGTTTGTTCTTAAGTAGAATATGTTTGTAATTTGGAACAGGTAAATTTTTTAAGTGTAGCTCCAGCCAAAAAAATCTATTTTTAAGCTCTTGGGAAAACATAGGGAATGGTTATCACACCTGTAACATTTGTTTTGCTGTCTGTGCACTCATTCAGAAGATTTCACCTCACTTTCCGTCCCAATGACAAATGTTTTTGGAAAATTTGGGGTTTTTATTGAAACAAGGATTGGTGATAAAGCATCAGTGGAGAGGAGACACCTTTTTCACATATTAACTCTTGCAGGAGAGAATTTTCCTTCCTAGGGGTAGATTTCCTCTCACTTCCTGTTGTCTCCTTCCGTTTGCAAGTAGGAGTTGTTTGTAAGTTGGATGTTTGAAAGTAGGGGCCTGCCGTATATACTCTGCAGAAATTTGCCCCTTAGGTGTTGGTGTTGCCACAACACTGTAAGCCCTCACAGTTACTCTTGGTGGGCGCTGGAACGCCCTGCTGTCATCTATTATATCAGGAATTGTATTTACATGCCACTGTTGAACAGTGGTAGGAAAAATTGGGCCTTTGGTGGTGGTGTTGGTGTCACAACACTGTAAGCCCTCACAGTTACTCTTGGTGGGTGCAGGAATGGGCCCTGCTGTGAATTATTAGATTAAAAATTGTAATTGCATGCCCCTGTTGAACAGGGGCTGAAAAATTGGGCCTTAGGCACTGGTGCTGGTGCCACAACACTGCAACCCCTCACAGATATTGTACTTAGAGTGCAGCAATGAGCCCTGTTGCAAAGTAATGCATCAAAAATTTAGGCTTTAGGTTAATGCTATGCAAAGCACACAGTAGTACACTAAGTGAAACACTGACTGTCTGCAGCTAGCACAATCACCGGCCTGCCTGTCACAGTATAGAGAATAACTGTATCCAGGTGAGCATTAGGTGAATGCTATGCAAAGCACACAGTAGTACACTAAAGCCCCTTTCACACGATCCGTGTCCGTGTGTGGGCTCCGCTTTGCTCAGCGGGGATCGCTTCGTCAGATGACAGGTCTGTCTCCGCACACTGTGCAGGGACCGACCTGTCAGAGCGCCGCTCTCCCCTATGGGGGATCGGATGACGACAGACCGTAGAGTCCGTTGTCATCCGATCCGATCCGCAGACGGATGGAAAAGTAGGGTTTTCCTCCGTCACACTTTGGCGGATCGGAGCGGGTCGGATGTCAGCGGACATGTCACCGCTGACATCCTTGGCTCCATAGGGATACATGGAGCATCCGTTCAGGCAGACCTGAACGGTACGTCCGTGTGAAATAGCCCTAAGTGAAACACAGACTGTCTGCAGCTAGCACAATCACCTGCCTGCCTGTCACAGTATAGAGTCTAACAGGAACGGATCTGACTAAACTCAATACAGTGTATAAATATATATACAACACCTAAGATGCATATATATCCTCTACACACTGTAACAGCAGCTAACTGACTCACCTGCCTGCTCTATCTAACTGAATATAAATGACACTGTCAATCTCTCTCACACTGCCTCTTACACAAACGCCAACACACTACACAAGGCCGACTTCCAGGCGGCATTATATAGTGTGGGGCGTGTACTAAACCCTCTGAGCCATAATTGGCCAAAGCCACCATGGCTTTGGCCAATTACGGCTCTCCGTTTTTCCGCGCTGTGATTGGCCAAGCATGCGGGTCATAGTGCATGCTTGGCCAATCATCAGCCAGCAATGCACTGCGATGCCGCAGTGAATTATGGGCCGCGTCGTGCAACAGGAATTTAGCGCGAACGGACCATAACGTTCGTTCTTCATCGAACGATCGAACGCCCGATGTTTGAGTCGATCATGTGTTCGACGCGAACTCGAAGCTCATCCCTAATCAGCATGATTATTGAGGAGGAAGAGGATAGTCACTCAGCATCAACATAGGCAGTCTTGAAGGGATCTGACATTTTCAAAAAAATTATTCGGTTACATCAGCATCAGGTGCTTGGTTGCTGGTGGTGATCTAAGACTGATTCATTTTTATGAAGGTCAGTCGATCGACCGAGTCGGTGGACAGGCGCACCCTGTGATCGGTTACAAAGCCTCCAGCAGCACTGAATGTGCATTCCGAAAGAACGCTGGATGCAGGACAGGCCAGTACCTCAATTGCATACTGTGTAAGCTCTGGCCAGTGATCCATCCTCAAGACCCAGTAACCCAGAGGATTTTCGGTGGGAAAGGTGTCCAAGTCTGATCTTGCCCCTAGGTATTCCTGCACCATGTAAACCAGACGCTGGTTGCTGGAAGCGATCATACCTTGGGACTGCGTACTAAAAAATTGTCTGAACGCATCGGTCAGACGGCCACCTTCTCCACCGCTCCTTCTTTGACAGACCGGAGCCTCAGCAACACGTTGTCCAGGACCAGTAATTTGTAACCTCCCAGTCTCTGGGAACGCGTTGCACAGACCTTTCTGCAAGGCCTCCCGAAGATGTTTCATCCTCTGCTCCCTCTGCGACGGCAAGATAAGGTCCGCAACCTTACCCTTGTAACGTGGATCAAGGAGGGTTGCCAGCCAGTAATGATCCCTCTCCTTGATCGCACAAATACGAGGATCCTTCCGTAGGCTTTGCAGGATCAGGGAGACCATGCAGCATAGGTTTGCTGAGGCATTCGGTGTGGAGTCCTCTGGGTCACTGAGGACGACATAATCCGCAGCCACCTCCTCCCAGCCACGTACAAGTCCATGGGTGTCTTGGGACTGTAATTGATCCGTTAGAGACTGATGCTGAGTGCTAGGCTCCACCTCCATGCTGACACAATAATCCTCCTCCTCCTCCTCCTCCTCTTCCTGTGTGATAGCCGGGCCAGCAGGAACACTGTCTGGATAAAGGGGGCCTTGAGAGGTAATGAAGTCCTCCTCTTCCTGCCTCTGTTCTGCCTCAAGTGCCCTGTCTATTGTTCCACGCAGCATGTGCTCCAACAGGTGGACAAGAGGGACAGTGTCACTGATGCATGCACTGTCACTGCTCCCCATCCTCGTGGCCTCCTCAAATGGTGCCAGGACAGTGCATGCATCCCTGATCATGGCCCACTGGCGTGGGGAAAAAAATCCAAGCTCCCCTGACACTGACCTGGTGCCATATTGCAACAGATACTCATTGATGGCCCTCTGCTGTGTGTGCAGCCGCTGCAGCATGGCCAACGTAGAGTTCCACCTGATGGGCATGTCACAGATTAGGCGGTTCTTGGGCAGGTTGTAATCCTTTTGAAGCTCGGCCAGCCGAGCACTGGCATTATATGACCGGCAGAAATGCTCTCAGAGTTTCCTGGCCTGCTTCAGGACCTCCTGTAAGCCTGGGTACCTGCCCAAGAACCGCTGCACCACCAAGTTAAGGACAAGAGCCAAACAGGGCACATGGGTCAGTTGTCCCTGTCAGAGGGCGGAGAGGAGGTTGGTGCCATTGTCAGAAACCACCTTTCCTGGCTTAAGCTGGCATGGCGTCAACCACCTCTGAGCCTGCCCCTGCAGAGCTGACAAAATCTCTGCCCAGTGTGGCTCCTGTCCCCCAAGCACACCAGCTCAAGAACTGCATGGCATCTTTTTGCCTGCGTACTTGCGTAGCCCCTTGAACGCCTACGGAGAACCGCTGGTTCCGAGGACAAAGCACAGATAGAGGCCATGGAGGAAGAAGAAGAGGAGGGGGTGGAGGAGAGAGGTGTGTCAGAATCACCAGTAGTAACATTTTGGAGGCGTGGTGGCGGAACAACCTCCAACACTACTGCACCTTGTCCTGCATCCTTCCCAGCTGCCAGCAGAGTCACCCAATGCGTCGTGAAAGATAGGTAACGTCCCTGTCCATGCCTGCTGGACCATGAGTCAGTGGTAATATGCACCTTACCGCTGACCGCCCTGTCCAGCGGGGCCAAGACATTGCCTTCCACATGCCGGTAGAGAGCAGGAATCGCCTTCCGTGAGAAAAAGTGGCGTTTGGGAACCTGCCACTGGGGAACCGCACATTCAACAAACTCACGGAAGGTGGCAGAGTCTACCAACTGAAAAGGCAGCAGTTGAAGCGCTAGCAATTTAGCCAAGCTAGCATTCAACCGCTGGGCATGTGGATGGCTGGGAGCGAACTTCTTTCGGAGGTGCAGCGGCTGGGGCAGGGAAATTTGCCTGGTACAATCGGACGTCGGTGTACCGATAGCAGATTGTCCGCAAGTACTTGGCTGTGACACACTGAATTCTACACCTTCATTCGTCTCAGTGCAGGTTTCAGAGAGGACTGAAGGTAAAGTGGGGTTGGAGATCCCAGCTGATGAGGAGCAAGGAGAGGTCCGCTTTGTTCTTTGCTGTGGGTCTTTCAGGTACGCTTGCCAACAGACTGCATGGCAGGTTGACATATGTCTGGTCAAGCACGTGGTGCCCAAGCGGCTGATGTTTTGGCCATGCGAGATACACTTTAGACATATGTTGCAAATGGCAACGGTGCAATCTGCTGCACACGTCTGAAAAAAGGCCCACACCAAAGAACTTTTGGAATAATGCGTAGAGACAGCAGCGCCCTGCACATGCGGAGCTCTGCGGTGTGATGCGGTCTTGTGCTGCCCTTAAGCTGGCCCCTGGAGGGCATCCTGCCTTGTTGGAGATGTGCCTACTCCTCCTCCTCATTTCTCCTATCAGGCACGCACGTGTAGTCAGTGACCTCATCATCCCCTCCCTCCTCATCACTGGAGCCAATCTGGCAGTATGCTGCAGCTGGGGGAACATGACTGCCAGATAGCTGTCCTTGTTGGGCACCCCCACTCTCTGGGCTCACGTTACTACCCCCTCTCTCTGAGCTCACGTTACTGCCTTCCTCCAGCTGGGTTCCATCATCGGAGCCTTCAAAACTCTGGGCATCCTCCTGGAGCATGTACCCAACACTGTGGTCAAACAGTTCGGGGGACTCCTCAGGAGGACATGGTGGGGCTAGGGAAGGAGTGACTGATGAGCCGAGGGAAGAGGCCGATTTGGAAGCTGCTTTGAGGATGCACCATGTCCACGACCAACAGCACTGTTGCCTCCTCTAGACACAGAGCCTGCTTGCCCTCTTGTATTGCCTCGTGACTGTCTGCCTCTCCTTGTTTGCCTTCCAGACATACTAATGGCCTGCAGTGAGATGTAGCTGCACAAAGGTGGGATGTGTGTGTATATATATATATATATATATATTTGTCTGTACTGATAATGCAGCTATCAGAATCAACTGCCTGCTGTGGTATTAGTATGGGAAAAGCAGCAGCAGCAGCAGTTAGTTTTAGGTGAAAACTGTGCAGAGAGGGACACAGTACACTGAAAATACTTGCAGCTCTCTGCCTGTGGTTTAATTATGAGAACACCACTATTAGTCACTCACTAACTGTATTCAGGTAAGCTTTAGGTGAACGCTTTGCAAAGCACACAGTACACTATGTGAAACACTGACTGTCTGCAGCTAGCACAATCACCTGCCTGCCTGTCACAGTATAGAGAAAACCAGGAACGGATCTAGCTAAACTAAATACAGTGTATAAATATATATACAACACCTAGGATGCATATATATCCTCTACACACTGTAACTGTAGCTAACTGACTCGCTTGCCTGCTCTATCTAACTCAATATTAATGACACTGTCTGTCTCTGTAAACTCTTATTTCACAACTCCAACACACTACACAAGGCCACCGAGCCAGTGGCCTTATATAGTGTGGGGCGTGTACTAAACCCCCTGAGCCATAATTGGCCAAAGCCACCCTGGCTTTGGGCAATTACGGCTCTCCGTTTTTTCTGCACTGTGATTGGCCAAAGCATGCGGGTCATAGTGCATGCTTGGCCAATCATCAGCCAGCAATGCACTGCGATGCCGCAGTGAATTATGGGTCGTGACGCGCCACTCGAATTTGGCGCGAACGGCCCATAATGTTCGATCTTCATCGAACGATCGGACAGCCGATGTTTGAGTTGAACATGGGTTCGTCTCGAACACGAAGCTCATCCCTAGAAATATCTTATAAATGGACAACTTTGCGTAAAAAAAAATGCGTTTTCATTTTTTTTCCACATTTTCCAAAAACTTCTGGAAAAAAATGAACCGTTCAAAAGACTCATTATGCCTCATAGATTATACGTTGGGGTGTTAGCTTTCCAAAATTGGGTCATTTTGTGGGTGTTTCCATTGTCCTGGTGCTCCAGGGCCTTCAAAATTGTAATAGGTAGTCAACAAGTTAGCCCATTCACACAGGGGCAACACGACTTCCAGCGCGATTTTATGAGGCGACTCAGACACGACTTGAGTATGAATCACAGCGGGACCTGGAGCTATTTACAAGGCAACTCCAAGTTGCCTGCAGGACAGGAGACATTCCAGTGGCCAATCAAACAAGAATCAGCTCTGTGGGAGGGAGAGGTTTGCCTGATAAATGTATGTTTTCTTCCTGGAGAGTTGCTCCTATTAAGACAGTGAGAGGCGACTCCCATTGAAATGAATGGGTACAGGTCGCCTAGGAGTCGGATTGAAGTAGTACAGGGACCTTTTTTGAAGTCGGAGCGACTGCAGTAGTGTGCATAAGGACGGCTCCATTAACTTACATTGATTTCTTCAGCCAGCGCGACCTGAGGCGACTAGGGGCGACCTGGGGCGATTTGGAGTCGGATCCAAAGACGCCCCTGTGTGAATGGGCTCTAAGATGTGTAATTTATGCATGTTGGGCCTCTGTATGTGGCCAGGCAGTGAAAAAGTCCAACACATGTGGTATCGTAATACTCAGAAAGAGTAGCAGAATGTATTTTGGGGTGTCATTTGTGGTATGCACATGCCATATGAGAGAAATAAGCTATTACAATGACAATTTTGAGAAAAAATAAAAGTAAAAAATAAAAATCTTAATTTTGCAAAGAATTGTGGGAAAAAATTACAACTTCAAATAACTCACCATGCCTCTTTCTATATACCTTGGAATGTCTAATTTCCAAAAAGGGGTTATTTGGGGGGCATTTGTACTTTCCTGGCTTGTTAGGGTTTCAATAAATGAGATGGGCCGCCAGTACATCAAATGTGATACATTTTTTATGATTTGCACTATAGCTTGTAGACTCTAAAACTTTCACACAGACCAAATAATTTCCACAAATGTTGGGTTATTCTTACCAAATATATGTAGCCGTATAAATTGTGGCCAAAATTTATGAAAAAAAAGTACTAATTTGCAAAATTTTATCACAGAAATTAAGAAAAACATTTTTTTTTTCAAAATTTTGGGTTTTTTTTTCATTTATAGCGCAAAAAATAAAAAACCCAGAGGTGATCAAATACCACCAAAAGAAAGCTCTATTTTTATGAAACAAAGGACAAAAAAAATCATTTGGGTACAGTGTTGCATGACTGAGTAATTGTCATTCAAAGTGTGAGAGCACTGAAAGCTGAAAATTGGTCTGGGCAGGAGGGGGGTTTAAGTGTCCAGTAAGCAAGTGGTTAATTGCAGTTGAGGCAATTCTCAAAAAGGGCTTAAATCTCTTACTAACAAACAATTGCTATCTCAGCTTTACTGTGGTTATTATCACTACACTATCACACTTGCAGACATGCAGGAAATACTGACAGATAATGTGATTACAGGTATTTCCTGTACAAGGAAGAAGGCCTGTTCCATCAGTTCTTATATAACCTTTAACACATTGGCCACAGCAGTACACCATCCTAAAGTTTTATAAATGTTTTGTAATAAGAGTTGTATAATTAGAGCTTGAATATATACTGATGAGTCCTTGGTGAATATGCCAAATGTGAGCTTGCAAGCCCCAACTCAAAAGGTAATAATACACTATGCTCATAAGAGTTACACTGTAACAAGGTATGAAAGAATGCTAGGTAAATGCAATTGAATGTATTCAGTAGTACTGAATGACAATTGTATTGAAGGATACTCTAATGCTGCGTACACATGACCGTATTTAATGTCATTGAAAAATTTTTTTTTTTCTCAACGTGATTCTTCTCAAGCCTGCCTTGCCTACACACGATCATGAAAAAAAATGCTTGAGCAAAGCGCGGTGACGTACGAAATGTACGACGACACTATAAAGGGGAAGTTCCATTCGGATGGCGCCACCCTTTGGGCTGCTTTTGCTGATCCTTGTGTTAGTAAAGTTTGGTGAGAGACGGTTCGCGCTTTTCAGCCTCGTGCTCTTCAGTCCGTTACAGCGTGACGAATGTGCTATCTCCATTACGAACGCTAGTTTTACCAGAACGAGCACTCCCGTCTCATCACTTGCTTCTGAGCATGCACGTTTTTTTCACGTCGTTAAAGTCTACACGCGGCCGTTTTTCATGACGAGAAAAACGACGACGTGAAAAACGACGAGAAAAATTAGAGCATGTTCCAAATTTTTAATTCCCATTTTTCACGTTGTGAAAAATGCTCTGGAGCCCACACACAATCGTTTTTAATGACCAGATTAAAAAATTGCATTTTACTCTTTCGTCCATGGACCGACACAGCTTCTCTATTGACAAAGTGGGTATTATCCGTTAATTAGGAGTGACTAGGCAGAAAAACTTGTAAAAAGTGTTGCATCACACCTTCTACAGTACCGCCCAGGGGGCGGACCCTCTGGGTATACCCTCTCAGTCTGCATCTTCGCAGATCAGTTTTTTTCTGTCTAGCAAGGAGTAGGACATGGCTCCCTTCGGGCCCATTGGTCCGCGGAAAAAAGATATCTATATATTTTAATTTTTTTTGCTACATTTGTTGTTTCCTACGATCTTCGATCAACTGCCGACTGGGTGACAGGCTGGATCCTCGATCCTTGTAGTCTCCCCAGTTTCGGCCATCGAGCGTGTGCCGACCCTAGCTACGCGCTGGGTTTTCCACGACATGCCCGTCGCTCCACGGGTGGCCGGTGAGCCTACGCTCCAGGGCCTGCATCGGACCGCTCAGCTTCAGCTGACCTTACGGCCGAGTCGCAGCAGCCTGGCCGGTGAGCTTACGCTCCAAGGCTTGCATCGGACCGCTCAGCTTCGGCTGACCTTACGGCCGAGTCGCAGCAGCCTGTCCGGTGAGCGTCATGCTCCAGGGCATACATATGATCGTCCCTTCTGGGTCCAATCACAGCATGCCTGGCCAACAGTCACCTTCCGTGCGCGGACGATGATCTGTTTGGAATGTCTTCCAGCAGAATACATGCAGGATAGGTAAGTAAAACTCCCCTGCCTCGGCTGAGTGATTTAGCTGGACATTCCTGGAGAGATCAAGTAAGTGGTTGTGGCCCCTTTCTTCCCTCTCTCCCTGCCTTTCCCTCCTCCCTGGGCTTCTAGCTAAAGGTTGCTGGGTGCTGGGGGTCACCTAGGGGGACCCACTGGAGCGGGGCTGGCTGTAACTAACATTTAAAAGAAATGTCATTTTTTCTTACCTGTGTTTGTGTCCTTCCTCCTCCATGCTGTCGGCGGCCATTTTGAGGTGGTCCATGCCAAGTTTGGCCTCTTGTGACTGCCCGGCGGCCATCTTCCTGTGGTTCGGCCACACCCACTGGCCCCTATCAGCTGATCGGCGGCCATGTTTGTCCACCCTGTATGCAGATATTGCCGTTCGGCGGCCATCTTTTTGTGGGCTATGGCTGCTTGACCTCTATCTTCTGTCGGCGGCCATTTTCTTAGAGCCCACATTATCTTCCATACAGACGTTTTTGGCAACCATTTTTCGAGAGCCTCCGGCCTCTAGGGTGCATTACACTGGCGCGAAAATTCACACAGGAAGTGCTGATAAAAGAAGCAGACTGACACAGCAGGAGGGGGACAGCATCACAGGCGCAGCATAGCAGTACCTATCCAGGGTGGTGAGTCCTCTGGGTGACCCGGCCTCTCTGCAGCACAGGAGGGTGGCCTATTGATATCTTGCCTGGAGCCCTGTGAGTGTCAGCGTGTGGTCAGCATGGCATCTGAGCCAGATGTCTTCTCCCCTGAAACACCAGATTTAGCAGCTGGTGCCCCTGAGGTGTCTATGAACGCTATGACTGCAATCCTGGAGGCGTTTGCTGCCAGGGTGGAAGCAGCACACGGGAATACAGGGGGTAGTAAACGCCCCATCCCCTGCAAGCTTCTGGGGATAATTCTGGTGCAGAACCAGGTCCAGCTACGGCTCGGGGCCCAGATTCTGACGCATCAGAGACTGCAGACCGTGACCGGCCAGTGAGAATGACTCAAAGTCCAGGTCAGTACGCGAGACGGCTTTGGTATCTGACCTTATTACTGCAGTGCGGGATATGCTAAAATTGGAAAATACTGCAGAAGCAGCAGAGACTCCGGTCCACTTGGTTTTCATAG
Source organism: Rana muscosa (assembly GCA_029206835.1). Taxonomy (NCBI): domain Eukaryota; kingdom Metazoa; phylum Chordata; class Amphibia; order Anura; family Ranidae; genus Rana; species Rana muscosa. The sequence continues at coordinate 24,462,362 of CM055118.1, forward strand.
ACCTGCCCGCACTGCTAAGGTGTTCCCTTGTGTGTCTTTTGATAAACTCTTATACAAGGAATGGGAGAACCCACTGAGGGTCTTTACAGCCCCAAAGAGGTTTGCGGTACGGTACCCCTTTTGAGGAGAGTTTACTGAAGAAATGGACCTCTCCTCCCTATAGTGGACCCTCCGGTGTCCAGACTTAATAGAGCCACCACAATTCCTGTAGAAGGGGCTCCTGTTTTCTAGGACCCTGTGGATAAGAAGGCTGAAGCACTCGCTTGCTACCTATACTCGGTGGTAGGCTCGGCAGTACGCCCGGCATTGGCGGGGGCCCTAGTGTCTCACACACTTACTGAATGGGCAAGATTGCTACTCCAGGGGTTAAGGAGCGAGATGCTCCTCCTGATGAGATAACATTGGCCGACCTGTTGGTCCAGGGCCTTAGTATTCATGTCTGACTCGCAGACAAACCTATTCCCCTGCTGTCTAAAACTTCGGTTTATGCAGTAGCAATACGCCGCCTGATCTGGCTAAAAGGCTGGTCTGCGGACCAGACTTCCAAGAAAGCCCTGTTGGATCTGCCTTTTAAGGGTGACAGACTTTTTGGGGCTTCTCTGGATGACATCATCAAGGATGCCACAGGAAGTAAAAGCACTTTGCTTCCCCAAATTAGCAAGGGTAAGGGGCCACGCCAAGGGCAAGGGCCCTCCTTTACTGCACACAAGTGTTTTTTTCGTCCCCCTAGGGCGACAGGGAAAAGACCCCAGGCCGATAAAGCGCCTGCCCAAGGACAAAAGCGTCCCTGGTCCCGCATACCCAATAAGCCTGCGGACAAATTTGCGTCCGCATGAAGGTCCACCCCCACCCAGCTCTCGGGTGGGGAGACGTCTTCGCAAATTCGCGACTCAGTGGACAGCACTAATCTCCGACAGGTGGGTTTGCAAAGTAAATCTCCTCAGGCTACAAGATAGAGTTTCTCTCTTGTCCACCGGACAGATTCAACACCTCCAATCTCCAGCTACTACCGACCCGTCGGGAGGCCCTGTATGGGGCGGTCCAGGGTCTACTGGAACGCGGGGTAGTTATTCCAGTTCCAGAACTGGAACGGGGTTTTTACTCAAATCTGTTCATTGTGCTGAAGGAGGGGGTTCGTCCAAGCTTGGATCTCAGAGCCCTCAATTGCTTTGTGAAGGTACAAAGTTTTCGGATGGAGTCGGTTCGATCTGTAGTCAAGGCTCTCCATCCGGGGGACTTTCTGGCCTCCTTGGACATCAAGGACGCATACCTGCATGTCCCCATATACTCCAGACACCAGAGGTTTCTGCGATTTGCTATCGGGAAGGACCACTACCAGTTTGTGGCCCTCCCGTTGGGCCTTGCCTCAGCACCCAGGACGTTCACCAAGGTGCTCGCTCCGATTCTGGCACTTCTAAGACAGCGGGGTATCGCTATCACAGGCTACTTGGACGACCTTCTGCTGAAGGCCCCTTCAAGCTCAGAATTAGAGGTAAGCGTGTCCATTACCTGTCAGACTCTTCGAGACTATGGTTGGATACTAAACACGCAAAAGTCAGTATTGGTGCCCACTCAACGCCTAGTGTACCTGGGGTTGATTCTGGATTCCTCAGAGGCAAAGGTATTCCTCCCTGTGGAGAAGTTGCAGACCCTCCGGGCTGCAGTACGGCAGCTGACTTCCAGGAATTGGTCGTCACTCCGTTTTTTGCATGCGAGTGTTGGGCCTCAGGGTAGCCTCCTTCGAGGCGGTTCCATATGCTCAATACCACACTCGAGTGTTACAGAAGGAAATTCTGTCCAGATGGAACAGATGTCCATCATCTCTGGATTATCAAATCCGAGTGAGCCACATAGTCAGGAGATCCCTGGTATGGTGGCTGACAGCACCGGCTCTAATGGCCGGGAAGTCATTTCTTCCGGTTTACTGGATAGTGATCACGACGGACGCCAGCCTTACAGGTTGGGGGGGAGTCTGGGGTGTTCAGTTGGCGCAAGGTCGCTGGACCCCAGAGGAAGCCCTCCTGCCGATCAATGTCCTGGTAATCCGGGCGATCAGGCTGTGCCTCTTCAAATGGTCTCAGAGGCTGCAAGGGCGTCCAGTCAGGATCCAGTCAGACAACGCCACAGCAGTGGCATATGTCAATCATCAAGGAGGAACAAGAAGCTCAGCTGCAACATCGGAGATCGCTCGCATCCTGAAGTGGGCAGAGAGGAGCGTACCGGCACTGTCGGCCGTGTACATTCCGGGTGTGGAAAACTGGCAGGCGGACTACCTGAGCCGCCAGATGCTGGACCAGGGAGAAGGGTCCTTACGCCCGGAGGTGTTCCAACTCCTCTGCCAAAGATGGGGAACACCAGACGTAGATCTTCTGGCTTCCCGACTCAGTCGGAAGGTATTGAGATTTGTGGCCCGGTCAAGAGACCCATGGGCAGACGCAACGGACGCGTTGGTAGCATCGTGGGGTCAGTATCGGCTAATCTATGCCTTCCCTCCCTTAAGGCTTCTTCCTCTTCTGCTCCGCAGAGTGGAGGCAGAGGGAATTCCAATGATCCTAATCGCTCCAGATTGGCCTCAGCGTCCTTGGTACGCCGATCTAGTACGTCTGGTAGCAGACGTCCCCTGGCGCCTACCACTATGGAAGGACCTGCTATCGCAAGGTCCCATATTCCATCCTGCTTTACAGTCATTGGCTTTAACGGCATGGCTGTTGAGAACCAGGTACTGAGAGACCGGGGCCTGTCAGACTCAGTAATCTCTACTATGCGAAGTGCTCGAAAACCGTCCTCTAGGAAGGTCTATCACCGCACTTGGAGGGCCTACATCTCCATGTGTGAGGAAATGAAATGGCATCCGCGTACCTATTTGGTTTCCAGAATCCTGCTGTTTTTACAGCATGGGGTGGACCAAGGGCTTGCCCTAAGTACGATTTAAGGGACAGATATCTGCCCTGGCTGTCTTTTTTTCAGCGACCCCTGGCAACTCACTCTCTCGTGAGTACATTTGTGCAGGGGGTCCGACATGTGGCCCCTCCGGTCCGTCCCCCGTTACCTCCATGGGACTTGAACCTGGTCCTCTCGGTGCTTCAGAAGGCACCGTTTGAGAATATTAGAGATATTCCCCTGTTGACACTTTCTCAGAAAGTGGTCTTTTTGGTGGCTGTTACGTCAGTTAGACGAGTCTCTGAGCTGGCAGCCTTGTCCTGCAAGGCTCCCTATTTGATTTTCCACAAGGATAAGGTGGTGCTGCGGCCGCAGCCTTCCTTTCTTCCGAAAGTCGTTTTGGCTTTTCATCTCAACGAAGACATTGTACTTCCATTCTTGTGTCCTCAGCCGTCGAATCCTAAGGAGTCGGCGTTGCATTCCTTGGACGTTGTCCGAGCTTTGAGAGTATACCTATCTGCTACTTCCCTGTTCCGGAAGTCAGACTCACTGTTTGTTTCGGTGGCTGGTCCCAAGAAGGGCCAAGCAGTCTCATCGGCCACCATCTCTAGGTGGATCCGACAGATAGTAATCCAGGCTTACGCCTTAAAGGGTCAGGCGCCCCCCTTTCCTATCACGGCGCATTCGACCAGGGCAATAGGTGCCTCTTGGGCTTTCCAACATCAAGCGTCTGTTTCCCAATTATGTAAAGCGGCGACTTGGTCGTCCGCTCACACTTTCACAAAATTCTACAAAATTGATGTAGGTGCATCTTCGGATGCCTCTTTTGGCCGCAAGGTTTTGCAAGCGGCTGTTTAGAGTTGCAACTCCTCCGTTGGAGTGCTGTTTTGTGTTTGGGGTGAAGTTTATTTTTATGCTGTTACCACCCCTCATTTTTTCTCTGACACTGCTTTGGGACGTCCCACTTTGTCAATAGAGAAGCTGTGTCGGTCCATGGACGAAAGAGTAAATAGGATTTTTTACTCACCGTAAAATCCTTTTCTCTGAGTCCATGGACCGACACAGCACCCACCCCTCCTTTTAAGTTTGTACTGCTTTTTTACGAACTGATCTGCGAAGATGCAGACTGAGAGGGTATACCCAGAGGGTCCGCCCCCTGGGCGGTACTGTAGAAGGTGTGATGCAACACTTTTTACAAGTTTTTCTGCCTAGTCACTCCTAATTAACGGATAATACCCACTTTGTCAATAGAGAAGCTGTGTCGGTCCATGGACTCAGAGAAAAGGATTTTACGGTGAGTAAAAAATCCTATTTTCTCGTCATGAAAAGCGGTCGTGTGTACCCGGCATCATAATGCCTGCCTGACATGGGCTTTAACACTTCCACAGCCAGAGTGCCAGATTTTTTTTTTTGCATTTTTTTTTTTTTTTTTTTGCTATTCTTCACTAATTTGCTGTGAAAGCTTCTAAAAGCCTCTGAAGCTGTACACACCAACCTGAGCATGTGCCAAGCGTCTCCTAGGGCTCTGTACTATCAGCAGATGCACTGGGGACAGTAAAAGAAGGGGAGTATCAAAGAAGACATGATAAAACTGCCCTTTTTCACAATGCAATTAGGGTCCACAGTGAGTAAAACAAGCATGCTTTACTGCATATACAAACTGATTTTACTGTTGTGGGTTTAGTAACACTTTAAGGTTGGATAAATTATATATACACACCGTGCACATATGGTGGGGGCGCTAAAGTGGGTGATAAATAAGGTATCACCTATATATTAAAGTACTACTAACAATAAAAATGTATATATTATGAATATACTATTATTGTGACAAATAACACTAGCCTACCTATACAACCTAGAAAATGTGACTGGTGCGTCCCAACTTTGAATGAACAAGCCAGGTGCACCATACATTAAAATATATATACAGTGAATGACAATTCCACATCTAGCCCTTGTGGATAATGGTGATAATAGTGACAAAATAAAAAATCATAAGCAATGTCCAAAATGATAATGAATGTTATAGTCCCAATAATCCATGCATATCATTCAAACAAAGGTGATATGATCAATTCCAGAAAAATGTCTTGTGAAAACTGAATCCAGACGTAGTGACCTGCGGTGTAAGCCTTCACCAACTTAGACCTAATAACATCCGATAGTGCTCAAGATGTGAAGGGCAACCAAACTGATAAGAGGCATGGAGGAGCTCAGCTATGAGGAAAGATTAGAGGAACTGAATTTATTCACTCTTGAGAAGAGGAGATTAAGGGGGGATATGATCAACATGTACAAATATATAAGGGGTCCATATTGTGAACTTGGTGTTGAGTTATTCACTTTACGGTCAACACAAAGGACAAGGGGGCACTCTTTGCGTCTAGAGGAAAAGAAATTTCACCTCCAAATACGTAAAGGTTTCTTCACAGTATGGCCCCTTTCACACGGACGTTCCGTATGTCCGTGTTTCATCCATCCGTTTTCGGATGAAAAACGGACTAACATGTATCCCTATGGGATAGCGGATGTCAGCGGATGAACATCCGCTGACATCCGACGACATAAGTCTCCGCTATGGTCCATTTAGCATGACGGAGGAAAATCCTACTTTTCCATCCGTCTGCGGATCGGATCGGATGAAAACGGACAGACGGTCCGTTTTCATGCGATCCCCCCCATAGAAGAAAGCGGCGATCCAACCGGTCCATTTCTGCACAGTGTGCAGAGACGGACAAGTCATCCGCCGGCTCAGCGGGGATCAACGGAGCGATCTCCGCTGAGCAAGCGGATAATCACGGGGCGGATCATGACGGGATCCGCCCGTGTGAAAGAGCCCTAAGAGCTGTGAAAATGTGGAATAGACTCCCTGCAGAGGTGGTTCTGGCCAGCTCAGTAGATTGCTTTAAGAAGGGCCTGGATTCTTTCTTGAATGTACACAATATAACTGGGTACTGACATTTATAGGTAAAGTTGATCCGGGGAATATCCGATTGCCTCTCCGGGGATCAGGAAGGAATTTTTTCCCCTGCTGTAGCAAATTGGATCATGCTCTGCTGGGGTTTTTTGCCTTCCTCTGGATCAACTGTGGGTGTAGAATTGGGTATATGGGATTGTACGATATATATTTTTTTTTCTTTTATGGTTGAACTGGATGGACTTGTGTCTTTTTTCAACCTGACTAACTATGTAACTATGTAAGATATAGGTGGCAGCTTACCAGAGATGATTGACCCTTTTAATTAAAAAATAAGTCAATTGCGCTTTTAGCAAGTTCCACTTGCTGACATGGATGCGGATGTCAATACAGGATAGGATCCCAGCCTCATGGAGGCTCGGATAAGATAAGAATATGCGGAACACAATAGAAAAAGAACGTCAATAGTGTAATTCCGTTTATTTTCTAAAAACATGAACATTAAAAACAACAGCCAAATGCCCCCTTACTTAAAAAGGTGCCACAGACCCGCCACTGAGGCTGGATAAGGTGAATGGAGCGGAGTAGATGTCCCCGAGTGGAGATGATCCGGCGTGCGTTCCACCTACAACAGGCGGGGAGCCAGCGGGACCGGAAGTATCGTCAGAGCGTAGCCTAGCATCGCCTCATACTTTAGAGTTGTCATTACATCTATGTGTGGTGGTAATTCACGATCCACGGTGTATTGTAGTGCTGTTCATTTTGAATGGGACAACCCCAATGCACCTTGCTAGCACACTTCAATGCTTGTGTATTTCAGTGCACCACAATGCACAGATGGCAACCATATGTGCGTTGTAGTGCGCTGTGTTTAAAAATGGGCTGGAAATTAGCCAACCCCTTATGTCAGCAGCAGTAAAAATCTTTCCTTTTTTTTCCTTTTTTGAACTTCTTTTGAAACTTGTATTTTTGCTGTCACATAAAGACTGATAACTCCCTATGTGACAGAAATCATGGGATATCATCAAAGAGGCTTAGGGCTCTCTGGGGTTCCATGAAGTGAAAAGATGCCAACTTGTTGTGCTAATTATGGAGGTCAGGAGCTTGGAGATGGAAAACTGAGCATGAATGCGGAAGTACTCAGGAGTGAGCACTTTCAGTTTCAATTGTTCGAAAAGGAGATCGATGAATGACATCAATTTAGCACAGTTTTAATATTTGTTGTAAAATGATAGTAGTTCAGGAATTGGTTTTGCTTGTTGCCTAGAATTATTTTTTCAACCTGACTAGATGCCTAAAGTAGACACAGTTTTTCTGGGCCCAGGAAAGAATTCCTTCAATAGTAACTTTTCCCTCAATATTTTTTTTCCATTTTTCTACTTAGTCCATAATACCAGTCATTGCAAAAACCCTAAAGCGGAGTTCCACCCAAATTTGGAACTTCCGCTTAATCCACTGCTCGCCCCCTTACATGCTACATTTGGCATGTAATTTTTTTTTGGGGGGGGGGAGTGGGGGCTTCAGTAGGAGTGGAACTTCCTGTCCCACTTCCTCCTTCCGCCCTGGGGTCGCCTAGGCAATACGTCATATCGCCTTTTGGCGGCCCCTACCTGTAGGCGATCACCTGGGACGTGACAGGTCCCAGGCGAGCGCTTGTCCACTCAGAGAGCGATGCGCCCTTCGCGCATGTGCAGTGAGTGCCCATCCGTGAAGCCGAACACTTTGAATGGAGGCGCCGGCGAAGAAGGGGGGGGGAACGGAGCTCCGGGCGTCACGTCGCTGGACAGTGGAGAAGGTAAGTGTATGTTTATTAAAAGCCAGCAGCTACACTTTTTGTAGCTGCTGACTTTTAATAAACATAAAAAAAGGCTGGAACTCCCCTTTAACAAACATTTCAAAATAGAGGTTGAATGTGTTACTTTTTTCTAATTCATGGAGGTATTGTAAGTTTCATTATCAGGCTAGTGTTTTTTTCATTTGAAGCATTACATACCTACCTATTCAACTACTATAATATGTGAAAAAATTACCTCACAATCAAATATCCGAAAGTGCTAGTGCAAACAAGCTAAATATTTCATCACACATATAATATGCAAAATACATGTGTCAAAAAAGTTCTAACGTGCATAAAATGCGCGAATAATATATCAAAAAGTGCAAATGTGTAAAATTGTGCAACTAATTCATTGTGCAAAGAATGCAAATACAGTATCACATCAATTTAGATGAACAATAAAGAAAAAAAGTCCCCGTTAATCAAAAGAGAGGAAAGTCCCAAAAACAGTTCCTGTGCTGTGTGAGCATCTCAAATATTCCTTCTGCCACTGTGTATACAAAACCTGGTGTAATTCACCACTGAACATAATGAATTGACCAGAAGCAATGGCTGGTCAGATTATAAACGGGCTGAAATGCAACATGCTGATCTCTTCAATAGTTATTGGCTCCACATCACTTGCTTAAGACACTATTTCTCACAGTAAAACCTCTTTATTGCGATCATGCATGAAAGGAGGATAGAAGAAAGGAGGCTTCCATAGTGTAATTAAGTCTAAAAACAGGCTTTTATATTAAAACAATCCAAGCCACTCACATTTCCAAAGTGTAATTTCCGACACTAGGGTGACAGTGTTTAATTGTAACCCTTTCAACTCTGGCCGGTATTCCAGACCGCAAGTACGTCATCACGCACGCCGGTATCATACTCGTGGTCTGGAATACTGTCAGGAGTCAATAGGTTTACAATTAAGTGTATGACACTTTGGAAATGTGAGTGGTGTGGATTGTTTTAAAATATAATTTTTTGATTAACACTGAATTTTTTCTTTATTGTTTTTCATATAAATTGGTTGGATATATGCATTCTTGCACTATGAATTAATTGTACTATTGTGCATTTTTTGATATACTATTTGCGCATTTTATGCATGTTAGCACTTTTTTGACACATGTATTTTGCATATTATATGTGTGATGAATATTTTGATTGTTTGCACTAGCACTTTGGATATTTGATTGTGAGGTACATTTTTTCATGTATTATAGTAGTTGAATAGTAGGTATTGGCCAGCGCTACCCATTTAATTATTTAGCCTTTTATTGGATTTATAGTTAGGTTGGGTTAGTTAGGTTGGCAGCGGTCTGTTCTACTAGCAATAAACCACCCCCCGTTTCTGTGGCGCTGTTGTTTTTATGAATCTTCTGAAGCATTACATATCATACGGTACGTTCATAATTTATAATAAAATACATGATTTTGTTTTAACCTGCTATTTCTAGACTGCGTTCCCCCGCGTTTGCGCTGGAAAAAAGCCCTGTATATATATATATATATAGAGGGCTTTTTCTCAGCGGGAACGCGGGGGAACGCAGTTCCGGCACCTCCTGGACTGACTGTATGTAATGACAAGGGGTGCTGGGGTGTGCTGCAGGGTATTGATGCTCACTGCTGGGGATCCATTTTTGCAGGGGGAGGTCTATTGTTGCTGTTAGGGGACCTATTGTTGCTGGGGGGGTTATGTTGCTGGGGGGTCAGTTGTTGCTGAAGGGGAGGGGTCTATTGTTGATGGCAGCCAAAGAGTGTATTAATGCTGGCTTTGCAGAGATCTGTTGATGCTGCTGGGAGTCTATTGTTGCTGGTGGGGAAATTTTGTTGTGGGTAGTCCATTGTTGTTAGGGGGATTTATTGTTGCTGGCTGTAGGGGATCGATTTTACTGCTTTTCTATATATATATATATATATGTTCAATGACTCTCTAGTAATAGAGTACCATGTCATTTATTAGAATTTCTTTTCTGTTGTATGTACAGTTGACTTAAGACTTTTCTTTGTTCAAAGTACACATTAGAAGCCTGTTTAAAAAAGAGAGCTGCTATATGTTATCTGTGCTTTGCTGGACACTGCAGTGTGCCTTCATTTTATTAGGACTGTGGCATAATGCTAAATAGAACTCTCTGTAATGGTAGCAGAGGCTGCTGGCATGACTTTCACAGGTCATGTTACTGGTCTCTCATATTTTTCTTTATCGTACATCACGGGACACAGAGCGGCATAGTAATTACTATGTGGGTTATAGAGCTTACCTTCAGGTGATGGACACTGGCACACCCAAGACAGGAAGTCCCCCCCTATATAACCCCTCCCATATCGGGAGTACCTCAGTTTTGTTGCCAGTGTCTAAAGGTGTTGGTCACGGTTAAGCATGTATTCAAGTTAGCTCTGCGTATGGTCTTTGAGGCCTAAAGGCGAGCTATTCCGGATCCGTCCAAAGTGCTTCAATGCCAAAATGGACGTTACCCGGGCCTCGGGGAAGAAGATGTGGACCATCTACAAGGTTTGGCCTGTAATGCCTCTCTTAGGAGGGCTGGACCCTGGGATCCAGTACTCTGGTCAGACCCAATACCAAGAGGTTTCTGGCAGGGTGCTGTACAGGTCCAGGGGAGTGGTGTTCCTTTCAGTAGGACCCCGGTCCCTGAAGGTCAAATGACGTTGCCTGCCAAAGGGGCGAAGTTTGGGCTGTCTGTTCCGAACAGGGTCCTGCGGTGGGGACAGGTAAGTGAGGGTCCCTGATGAACTTGATCTAGCAGGGACCCTTCGAAACTAATGTGTTTGCCTGTATTTTACCTACATGGTATATTTCCCACTGTACCTGATGCCTAAAATATCTTTGTTAAACCTGAAATTTATTTTTCTTATGCTTCTATTGGACATTATGTAGTACCCCTGTTTGGCCACAGGAGGGAGATACTTGAGAATGTCTATATAGCTGGGCATACCTTCTATAAGTGTAATGCCTAGACAGATGGAGGAGCATTCTTCTATGTACAAGCTCTGCAGTACCCATCTGTAAAAATGTTACCATACCTGCTAGGGGGACCTGGAAACAGCGTTCTTAGTACACGGCGCTGTGGTCTCCCTTTATAGTGTCAGCTAGGCTCCAATGTAAAACTGCAGCTCCCTCCTGCTCCTCTCTCCATTCCTTCCAGGGAGCGTTTCTGGTGCGCGCGCACATTGGCGCACGCGCCCGGCGCGCTTCCGCGCATGTGCGGGCGTCCTCTGCTTTAAAAAGACAGCCTCTGTAAGACATGCTGTAAGAGGACGGACACATCAGCAGAGCTCCTTGGTGACATTTATTATTATTATTATTATTATTATATTGGGCACACTACAGGTGTGATACAGGCATCCCCAAGGCACATTAGTTTAGTCACCTGACTAGCTCTCATAGCAAGCTTGTACGCTAGACTATAGCTAGTGGTGGGTGCATTTTTGGCTGTAAGTCCTTAGCTTGAGCTAGGACTATGCCTTCCAAGGGCTCTGGGAGTAAAAATCCGAAGAGGCTAAAGGGTTCGCCATCGAGCTCTTAGGATCTGGGGCTTGCTCCTACTAATATATCCTCCCCTGATAAATCATAGTTACCCGAGGGGAGCCATCAGGAATGCTAGGTGCTGCCCTCAGTTCACCTGCTCCGGTATATGTGACAGAGGAGGCTTTTACCTCTGCTCTGGGAGGATTAGAACAAAGATTGGCGGCATTAATCGCTTCCTCCAGATCTCCATCTCCACCGTTAGAGTATCTAACAGCAGAGCAATTGTCTCAGGATGAAATAGATTTTCCTGCAGGGGATCAGGAAGATGTTGCAGCCTCGGAGGAATCTACTTTAGAGGAACAATTTTCAGCCTCTCAGGCTGAAAAATTGTTAGTTCAATCTTTAACAGAAATGGTTTGGTCAGCTTTCAAGCTGCCCCTTTCAGAACCAGCAACTACATCGGTTTCTTCATTGGGCTCTTTGAAAGCCCCACAGGCTAATGGTTCCTTTCCAGTGCATCCATTGTTAGAAGGTCTCATATATAAGGATTGGGAACATCCTGATAAATTGTTCCTTCCTCCCAAAAAGTTTTCTGTGGTATATCCTATGGAGGAAAAGTTCACCAAAAAATGGAGCCTTCCTACTGTGGACGCTGCCATCTCTTCTGTGAACAAATCCCTGACATGTCCAGTGGACAATGTACAGATGTTTAAAGATCCAACAGATAATAAGTTGGAAACCCTATTAAAGACTGCTTTTTCTACAGCTGGTACTGTAACTCAGCCTGCAGTGGCAGCCATTGGCATCTGTCAGGCCTTGAAAGACCAGATGAAGCTGGCTTTAAAATACATGCCAGTTCAGCAGGCACAGGATTTAGCAGATCTACCTAGGGCTTTATGTTTTGCGGTTGACGCCATTAAAGATTCAATTCATCAGGCCTCCCGCCTTACGCTGGTGTTGGTACACATGCTTAGACTCCTATGGCTGAAAAACTGGTCAGCCGAGACGCCCTGTAAAAAGCTCCTGGCTGGATTTCCATTCCATGGGGAGTGGTTATTTGGCGAGGACTTGGATAAATACATCCACAAAATCTCCAGTGGGAAGAGTACCCTTTTACCTGTTAAAAGGAAATTCAGGGGTCCTGCCTTCAAGCGGCCCACCTCGCCAGTCCCAGGAACTTCAGCCTCTAAGCAGTTCCGACAGCCTCCCCGATCCAATCCTGGAGGGAGAGCTCAGGGACAGCCACAGGGTAATAAAAAGCCCTGGAACCGAAGGAATACTAAACCAGCCCCCAAGACGGCCTTATGAAGGGTCGCCCCCACTCAGACGAGTGGGGGGAAGACTTATGTTGTTTTCAGGGGCTTGGCGAGAGACGATCCGGGACAGATGGGCTCTCTCCACGGTATCCTTGGGATACAAGTTGGAGTTACAGAAATTTCCTCCTCCTCAGTTTATAACATCAAACGTCTCAAAAGATCCAATAAGGAGAAGATCTCTCCTTTTGGTGTTAGACCGACTATTATCCCAAGGGGTAATTGTGGAGGTTCCAGTAAAGGAACAGAGGTTGGGATTTTACTCAAACCTCTTTACCGTTTCAAAGCCCAACGGAGATGTAAGACCCATACTAGATAGAGAAGGGTCTAAACAAGTTCCTAATCGTCAAATCGTTCCGTATGGAATCAATTTGGTCAATAGCCGCCTCCCTACAAGGGGGAGAATGGTTGGCGTCCATCGATATCAGGGACGCTTATTTACATGTTCCTATATTCCCCAGTCATCAAAAGCTTCTACGCTTTGCGGTGGAACAGCGCCATTATCAGTTTGTGGCGCTACCCTTCGGGTTGGCCACGGCTCCGCGAGTGTTCACAAAGATCTTGGCCCCTCTGTTGGCCAACTTAAGAACTCAGGGAATATCTATAAGGGCCTACCTGGACGATCTATTGATAATAGATCAGTCTGTTTCCAACCTAACGGTTGCTGTACACAATACGGTACAATACCTGGAATCCCAGGGCTGGGTCCTAAATCTGGACAAATCGGCCTTTCAGCCAGCAAGAAGACTCGAATATTTAGGCTTACTCATAGACACAGACCAAAGAAAGGTTTTTCTGCCTCAGGCAAAAATCTCTTCCTTAAGAGAAGTAATTCAAGCGATCTGTGCAAAGAGACAGCCATCCATTCGTCTTTGCATGCGGTTGCTGGGAAAGATGGTAGCCTCATTCAAAGCAGTTCCGTATGCTCAATTCCATTCAAGGAAATTGCAGAACGCCATCCTATCCGCCTGGAACAAAAAGGTTCAAGCCCTAGACTTCCCAATGTCCCTGGCATCGTCAGTACGCAGGAGTCTATGTTGGTGGTTGGTACCCCAAAATTTACAAAAGGGAAAGTCGTTCATTCCAATCTCTTGGAGGGTAGTAACTACGGATGCCAGCCTTCCAGGCTGGGGGGTAGTACTGGAGCAATGTTCACTCCAGGGAAAGTGGTCGAATATCGAGAAGACCTTGCCCGCCCAACCTCCTTTTGAAAATTCGGGCGGCACGGTTGGCCCTGGAAGCATGGACTTCCAAGCTACATGGGTCTTCTGTCAGGATCCAATCAGACAATGCCACAGCTGTGGCATACATCAATCACCAAGGGGGCACCAAGAGCGGTGCGGCCCAGAAGGAGGTGAATCATATCCTGATATGGGCAGAAAGACATGTCCCATGCATATTCGCTATCTTTATTCCAGGAATAGAGAATTGGAAAGCAGACTTCCTGAGTCGGCAGCAGTTATCCCCAGGGGAATGGTCTCTTCACCCCGACATCTTTCAGACAATATGTCGGAGATGGGGGACACCAGATGAAGATCTATTGGCATCCAGGTTCAACACGAAATTGAGCAGCTTTGTGTCCAGAACAAGGGACCCGCTCGCTTGCGGATCGGATGCACTGGTGTTCCCGTGGGATCAGTTCACACTAATATATGCGTTCCCTGCACTGCAGCTACTACCTCGTCTCCTCCGCAGAGTCAGGATGGAAAGGAGGCCGGTGATTCTGGTAGACCCAGCATGGCTATGGAGATCCTGGTACGCGGAAATTGTAAGAATGTCTGTAGGCAAGCCTTGGACCCTTCCGCTTCGGCCAGACCTGCTCACGCAGAGTCCGATATACCACCCTTATTTACAAACTCTAAATTTAACGGTCTGGCTATTGAATCCCACATTCTAAGAGAGAGAGGTCTCTCTAACACAGTGGTGTCTACGATAATCAATGCTAGAAAGCCAGTATCTAGACATATATATTATAGAGTTTGGAAGGCGTATGTGGCATTGTGTGAAGCCAAGAAATGGCATCCTCGGAAGTACATCATAGGCAGAATACTTGACTTCCTACTAGGGATGAGCTTCGAGTTCGAGTCAAACTCATGTTCGACTCGAACATTGCCTGTTCGCCCGTTCGCCGAACTGCGAACAAATTGGGGTGTTCGCGGCAAATTCGAAAAATCTATGGGAGAAATCTAAAGTGCTAATTATAAAGGCTTATATGCAAGTTATTGTCCTAAAAAGTGTTTGGGGACCGGGGTCCTGCCCCAGGGGACATGTATCAATGCAAAAAGAAGTTTTAAAAATGGCAGTTTTTTCGCTAGCAGTGATTTTAATAATGCTTAAAATGAAAAAATAAAAGTAAAATATTCCTTTAAATTTCGTACCTGGGGGGTGTGTATGATATGCATGTAAAGTGGCGCATGTTTCCCGTGCTTAGAACTGTCCCTGCAAAAAATTTCACTTTTGAAAGAAAAAAAGTCATTTAAAACTGATTTGCGGCTATTAATGAATTGTCGGCTCCCGGCAATACATACAAAAGTCATTGATAAAAAAAAAAAAAAAAAAGCGTGGGGGTTCCCCAGAATTCAATTACCAGGCCCTTCAGGTCTGGAATGGATATTAAGGGGAACCCCGCCGCAAATTTAAAAAATAATTGACGTGGGGTTCCCCCAAATATCCATTCCAGGCCCTTCAGATCTGGCATGGATTTTAAGGGGAACTCCACCCCAATTTTTTTTAAAAAATGGCGTGGAGTCCCCCTAAAAATCCATACCAGACCCCTTATCCGAGCACGCAACCTGGCCGGCTGCAGGGGAAAAGGGGGGGACGAGAGAGCGGCCCCCCTCCCTCCTGAACCGTACCAAGCCACATGCCCTCAACATGGGGAGGATGTCCCCATGTTGATGGGGACAAGGGCCTCATCCCCACAACCCTTGCCCGGTGGTTGTGGGGGTCTGCGGGCGGGGGGCTTATCGGAATCTGGAAGACCTCTTTAACAAAGGGGACCCCCAGATCCCAGCCCCCCCCCTATGTGAATTGGTAAGGGGTACATTGTACCCCTACCATTTCACGAAGAAAGCGTAAAAAAATGTTAAAAAAAAACACACAAACACCTTGAAAAAGTCCTTTATTTAAAAAAAAAACAAAAACATTCCAGCGGTGAAATCCAGTGTCCCGCGGCGATCCCGATGTCCAGCGCTGTCCTTCATTGGTTGTGCCTGAGCGGACCTGATGGGGAACTCCCTCTCAGTATTTTAAATGTATAGACCCGCCCCTTCTAAAGTTCCCCATCAGGTCCGTTAAGCGGACCAGATGCGGAACATGTATTACCAAAGTGAGAGCAGTTCCCCATCAGGTCCGCCCCCTCGGTATGTCGGACCCGCCTACGTCATTGTCTTGAGCGGGGAACTTCCTTCACTGTGTAATTTAAATTTACATAGTGAAGGAAGTTCCCCGCTCAAGCCAATGACGTAGGCGGGTCCGACATACCGAGGGGGCGGACCTGATGGGGAACTGCTCTCACTTTGGTAATACATGTATAGACCCGCCCCTTCTCATGTTCCGCATCTTGTCCGCTGAGCGGACCTGATGGGGAACTTCAGAAGGGGCGCGTCTATACATTTAAAATACTGAGAGGGAGTTCCCCATCAGGTCCGCTCAGGCACAACCAATGAAGGACAGCGCTGGACATCGGGATCGCCGCGGGACACTGGATTTCACCGCTGGAATGTTTTATTTATTTTTTAAATAAAGGACTTTTTCAAGGTGTTTGTGTGTTTTTTTTTAACATTTTTTTACGCTTTCTTTGTGAAATGGTAGGGGTACAATGTACCCCTTACCAATTCACATAGGGGGGGGCTGGGATCTGGGGGTCCCCTTTGTTAAAGGGGTCTTCCAGATTCCGATAAGCCCCCCGCCCGCAGACCCCCACAACCACCGGGCAAGGGTTGTGGGGATGAGGCCCTTGTCCCCATCAACATGGGGACATCCTCCCCATGTTGAGGGCATGTGGCCTGGTACGGTTCAGGAGGGAGGGGGGGCGCTCTCTCGTCCCCCCCTTTTCCCCTGCGGCCAGCCAGGTTGCGTGCTCGGATAAGGGGTCTGGTGTGGATTTTTAGGGGGACTCCACGCCATTTTTTTTTAATTTGGGGTGGAGTTCCCCTCAAAATCCATGCCAGATCTGAAGGGCCTGGAATGGATATTTGGGGGAACCCCACGTCATTTTTTTTTAAATTTGCGGCAGGGTTCCCCTTAATATCCTTTCCAGACCTGAAGGGCCTGGTAATTGAATTCTGGGGAACCCCCACGCTTTTTTTTTTTTTTATCAATGACTTTTGAATGTATTGCCGGGAGCCGACAATTCATTAATAGCCGCGAGTCAGTTTTAAATGAATTTTTTTCTTTCAAAAATGACATTTTTTGCAGGGACAGTTCTAAGCACGGGAAACATGCGCCACTTCACATGCATATCATACACACCCCCCAGGTACGAAATTTAAAGGAATATTTCACTTTTATTTTTTCATTTTAAGCATTATTTAAATCACTGCTCCCGAAAAAACGGCCGTTTTTAAAACTTCTTTTTGCATTGATACATTCCCCTGGGGCAGGACCCAGGTCCCCAAACACTTTTTAGGACAATAACTTGCATATTAGCCTTTATAATTAACACTTTAGATTTCGAACGTTCGAGTCCATTGTATTTAATAGGGTTCTAAAGTTTACACGAACATTTTGTCTGTTCGCAGGTTCTGGTGCGAACCGAACAGGGGGGTGTTCGGCTCATCCCTGCTTCCTACAGTGGGCTGTTGTCAAGAACCTAGCCTTAAGTACTATTAAGGGGCATGTTTCGGCCTTATCAATATTTTTTCAAAGGCCACTAGCTACACATTCGCTAGTAAAGACCTTCTTGCAGGGTGTGACTCGTATCAACCCACCAGTGAGGTCTCCCATATGTCCATGGGACTTAAACTTGGTTCTATCAGTTCTTCAAAGACAACCTTTTGAACCATTACTCCACATTCCTTTAGTGCTCCTCACCAGGAAATTAGTGTTCTTGGTAGCTATATCCTCAGCCAGGAGGGTATCGGAATTAGCATCTTTGTCTTGCAAGGAGCCATATTTGATTATCCATAAGGATAGAGTGGTTTTACGTACACATCCAGCCTTTCTTCCGAAGGTCGTGTCAAGTTTCCATTTGAACCAAGATATGGTTCTTCCTTCCTTTTTTCCCAAACCTAGTTTGGTGGAAGAGAAATTATTACATTCTTTGGATGTAATAAGAGCAGTTAAAGCCTATCTTGAAGCTACTGCTATGATTCGGAAAACTAATGTTTTATTTATTCTGCCAGAAGGCCCCAGAAGGGGCCAGGCAGCGTCGAAATCTACTATTTCTACGTGGATTTGGCAGGTTATTATTCAAGCCTATGGTCTGAGAAAGAAGGTGCCTCCATTTAAAATTACAGCACACTCTACTAGCGCGGTTGGTGCTTCTTGGGCAGTGCATCACCAGGCCTCCTTGGCTCAAATCTGTAAGGCCGCAACTTGGTCTTCAGTCCACACATTCACTAAATTTTATAAGGTGGATGTAAGAGGTCATGAGGATATCGCCTTTGGGCGTAGTGTGCTGCAGGCTGCAGTATAGATCCTCATGCCTGATGGCACCCAGCTTGTTATGGTGTCTCCCTCCCCTCATTTTGGCATTGCTTTGGGACATCCCACATAGTAATTGCTATGCCGCTCTGTGTCCCATGATGTACGATAAAGAAACTAGGATTTTTATAACAGCTTACCTGTAAAATCTTTTTCTTGGAGTACATCACGGGACACAGAGCTCCCACCCCTCTTTTGGGGACACTTATTGCTTTGCTACAAAACTGAGGTACTCCCGATATGGGAGGGGTTATATAGGGAGGGGACTTCCTGTCTTGGGTGTGCCAGTGTCCATCACCTAAAGGTAAGCTCTATAACCCACATAATAATTACTATGCCGCTCTGTGTCCCGTGATGTACTGCAAGAAAAGGATTTTACAGGTAAGCTGTTATAAAAATCCTAGTTGTCATGTTTTCCATTCATGAAAATGAAGAAAGATATGCTTGCTCTAACATCCCAAAAAAGCAAATCGCTGAACACATTTGTAAAGCACACCATAAATGTTCCGCTGTGTTTCTTTAGCTTTTTTATTATGGCTATAGTAAAGCCATACTGCTGTTTTGTAAATGAGCCCCTTAGTGCGCATATCCTTTTCTGCCCCTCCCCTGCCTCCAGCACACTCACAATAGGTCAGGTCATACTTACCTACAGCCATTTCCATGTGAGATCTCAGTGTGTGGCCTTCCTGACACCACGTGGCCATCTTCAGCCTGCTGTGGTCACCATTCAGTTCAACAGAGAGCTCGTCTGTTGGCCCATCAGGCCAGTATAAAAAAAAGCTAGTCTTTCATGTCCTACTAAAGAAAGTATAATCAGGTTGTAACAAACTATTATAAACTATAATCAAGTGAGATGTCTATGGAGTGTCCCAGACAAAGTCAACAGAACTTTCTCAGTAAACAAATGTTTATTGGGTAGATTGAATTATTTTTAGCAACCCTACGGTAGGAAGCTGTAGTGAATATGTGAAATATCGCACGGTTTAACTAGTTGTAAAAATCCTTTTATGAATTTCACATATAACACATACCTATGTATTATTTTAGGTCTTTTTTAGGGGAATCACAGTCAACACCGTACGTGGATTCCCAATGAGTGCTGCTATGTTTCTGACCTATGAACTTTCATTGAAAGCCTTGAAGACTAGAAAGGAATCTGACTAGTAGAAACATAGGCATGAAGAGGATGAATACTACGAATTGCATGCTGTCAGTTTTTTAGTTTCTTATTGCCAAGAAAACTCACTTGTTTGTTAAGGTATTTAGCAAGGAAGCCATGTAAAAGAACTTCTTCCTACCACACACTTAATGATAGTGAAAAAGGAAGGAAAGTTTTGAATCGTTGCATCACAGAGATGAGGTCAAGATCCTAATCACGCATCTACAATCAGATATCAGGAATGTACTGTAGTCTTGTTCCATTACTTTGTATGTTACCAAAAATAAAGAGGCTTATGAAACGTGTGGGTTAATAGTATTTGTCTGTAAATTCGGTGAACCTGAAATAATCAGAATACCTTTTTATGTCATGGGTTTACCAATTAATTTTTTGCAATGCTCTAATTTTATTTCCCAAATGTATTGTGACTCAACTGATTTCTAGTTACTTGGGAAAATTTGTGGCTTTTAACATATTTCTGAATTATATAGCTAGACTAATGCCCAATTTAGTGAACAGGCTAAATAGGTCCCTGCATGGGTAGAAAGACTACTAGTCTACCACCTACAAGGCTTGCTTCAATTATCTGTCCATAAATCAAGCAGCTGAAGTGTAAGTATAATTTAGGAGTCCTGACATTATTCTGAATCTACTAGCTAAAAGTAGCTGTTTCTAGTCAGTGACTCAGAAAGTATGCAAGTCAGAGAATTTGTATGACAGCCAGGCAGTTAGTATTTTTAGAAGGAGGTCAACCATGGCAGCCTACACATGTCTCTCAGCACTGAATTAATTTAAAATGTACCTTTTCTGTGAAAAACAGCCATTCGTCATCATTGTGGTATTTGTGGTATTTATCTAAAGATGCCTGCCTGCATAACAAATGCACCAGTTTCCTAGCAGCATAATTATATTTTCATGTTCCCTGGCTTCCAATGTGCTTTAAAGGACTAATGATTATGCATGGTACCTGCATGGACCAAGCTGGCCCAAACAAACAATTTCCTTCACTAGCATGTGCCTCTACTGAGCATGCTGTATAAACTGTATGTAGCCTCAGCTACATACAGTATAAAGCACTGCGTTTCACTGTGTACAGGAAGGTCTCGTCTCACACCCGGAACAAAAACTGCATCAGGCTGAGCAGCACTCAGCCATTCATAGGCGGCTTTGTATTCTATCAATTAACGCAAAGCTTCCTCTGACTGGCCAAGTCTGAGGGGTGCGCTGATGATGTCAAAAACGCCAACTGAGCCAATCAGAGGGAGCACTGTAATCATTGTTATGACTATGAATGGCTGAGTGCTGTATACTGTAGGTAGCTGTGGGCACACATGTTAGTGAAGGAAATAGTTTGTTCAGACCAGCTTGGCACAAACAAACAATTTAGAGTCCAAATAAACCTGGACATCAAATTAATAATATAATAACCTTAAGGACAAAATAGAAACAGCTGCTCCTTTTAAGTGCAAAAACACTGTGATAAATGTATATAAGTAAAGACAGATGCTAAAAAAAAATAACCCGATCATGAATTAGTACATCAATAACCCCAAATGTGTCCTAAATACACAATATCCATCAAGTATTTGTACATGTAAATGTCCATCCAATTCCATAAGCCCAATCACTGTTTATTGGAATGAATGACAAAGTGAATGAAATTTAGTGAATCACCACTATGTCCTTGGTTTGGAGAAGTCTTGCCAAATTAAGAAGAGTTTGATTTAATGATGAACAAGTTGGGTGTCATAATGTCTGTAGACAAGGATTTTTAACTGGGTAAAACTATAGACAAAAAAATTATAAATGCCATAAATTGTGGGAATAAATATGTTAGTCTGGCTGTATGACAGAAGTCAGGTTCATAGTTAGTCACAATGACGTACTGTAGATCTTAGCAACCAATCATATGTAAGTCCATGATGAAACGTTGTTATAAAAACAGACTGCGTGCCTTCTTTTTTCGAGCAAGTAATGATGAACTTGCTCCCAGCTGCAGATGATGTTAATAAAGCCTCTCGCTCTTTTTGAAATTCACTGCCTGATTGTTTTTTTACTTTCCCCATCACAAGCATGATGGATAAACCTAGATATGTTCAGAGGAATGCATCCAGATTCCACAAGACCATTCTGGTGATAACCAGTGTTTATGTAAATCTAACAAACTGGATCCAATCAATGTTTCATTTAACCTCATTAAATGTTTATAAATACATTGGATTGGATCTTGTGTGATCCAAGTGTCCCACATACCTTTATACCTTTTCTATATACTTTAGTTAAAATAAGTAGAAGGTGCAGTCACATTGTGTATGCACAGCTAGCTTGGTCTTCACCACAACTGCTAACCTTTCACCTTTAAAATCCACATCCAACTTAAAAACCAGATGCCCAACCAGCAAAGCATCCTTGTCGCTATGTTGATGGGGACAAGGGCCTCTTGTCCACATCCTTGGCCCAGTGAATGTAAGGGTCTGTGGGGTGGATTAGAATTTGGAGTACATAGTACCCCTGGTTACTTATTCAAAAAAAGTAAAATAGTAGTTAAATACACAAAACCATGGCAATGTCCTGATGTCACTTCTGCTTCCCCAACATCACTTCCGGGTTTTTGGAATACACGCCGGCTCTGCACATTGCGAGCAGCATTACAGTGCTTGTGCCTGTCCACCCCTAAGCTGTTTGTGTTGGTGCCTGCAGTCGGCACCTTAAAGCGGAGGTCCACCCATAAAAATTTTTTACATTAAAAATCCTATAAAAAAAAAGAAATTAATAGAAAAAAAATTTTTATACTCACCCGAAATGCCTGTTGCTATGCGGAAGTCCCCTAATTCCGCCTCTAATGTGCATCTTCTAATGGGTCTCCTTCGGCTTCCTCTTCTTGTGAATGGGGCGTGCGGCCTTCTGGGAACTGTGTGTATCCCAGGAGGCAAGCCTCCCATTCACAAAGCGCCGTGCGAGTGGCGCATGCGCAGTAGGAAACGGGCAGTGAAGCCGTAAGGCTTCACTGCCTGTTTCCCTTAGTCAGGATGGAGGAGCCGGGACCTTCCAGCAGCGATCGATCGCCGTGGTGGGACCGACATCGCGGGCGAGTAGGACAGGTAAGTGTCCTTATTAAAAGTCAGCAGCTACACTGTTAGTAGCTGCTGACTTTAAAAAAAAAAAAAATCTGGCTGCACCTCCGCTTTAACAAGTAAGTGAAATAATTTGTATACATTACCTTGCCATTTTTAATAGAAGTTACTACACTATGAGAGCTTTTTTCTCTGGTTACATTACTTTGAGCTGATTATCACCAGAATGGTTTGTGTAATCTGAATGCATACCTCTGAACATTTCTGGGTTTATCCATCATGCTTACTTGCTGCTGTATCTGGTGAGTGTATAGTTTGCTCACAGTGGTGGATCACTATATATAAAGATGAATATCATTTACTTTGTCATTCATTCCAATACACTGTGATAGGGCTTATGGAATTGGATGGACATTTGCATGCACAAATACTTTATGGACATTGTTTATTTAGGACACTTTGTGGGTTATTGATGGACTGATTAATGATTGGTTTATTTATTTCATTGTTTTTTTGGGATTGGCACCTGTCTTTACTATATTACATCAAACCTGGACATCAGCTTTAAATATTCTTAACAAGCAGCAAAAAATCTTTAAAACAAGCCCTCATTCACAATTCTGGTTGCATTTCCAACATCGCAATTTATTTTCAAATATCTTCAAAGATTACAAAAAAGGCTACCAAAGTTAGGTTTCAGTTGGTTCTAATGCCGCGTACACACGACCGTTTTTAATGTCATTGAAAAAAACAGCGTTTTTCTTAACGTGATTCTTCTCAAGCCTGCCTTGCCTACACACTATCGTGGAAAAAAATGCTCGAGCAAAGCGCGGTGACGTACAACACGTACGATGGCACTATAAAGGGGAAGTTCCATTCGGATGGCGCCACCCTTTGGGCTGCTTTTGCTGATCTCGTGTTAGTAAAGTTTGGTGAGAGACGATTCACGCTTTTCTGCCTCGTGCTTTTCAGTCCATTACAGCGTGACGAATGTGCTATCTCCATTACGAACGCTAGTTTTACCAGAACGAGCGCTCCCATCTCATACTTGATTCTGAACATGCGCATTTTTTTCACGTCGTTAAAGCCCACACACGGCCGTTTTTCATGATGAGAAAAACGACAACGTGAAAAACGACAAGAAAAATTAGAGCATGTTCCAATTTTTTCATGCCCATTTTTCACGTCGTGAAAAATGCTCTGAAGCCCACACACGATCATTTTTAATGACCATTTTAAAAAATTGCATTTTTTCGTCATTAAAAACGGTCGTGTGTATGCGGCATAACAGCTTAGAAACATTAGCTGGTTGTTTACATTAGATAATTGACAGGCTACCATGGATTGCAACCACAGAGAAAAGCTGGGATTTCTATGCCTTTGTTGAGAATTTGTTGTGAAAATTAATTTATCCTCAATGCCTTTAGCTACAAAGGATAGTCCAGGCTGTTTTAGAAGTGTTTTTACTGCTTTATCAGAAAATGTAAACACTTCAGTGTCCATAATCTGGGCACAGGTTTACTTTAAAGTGGATGTAAACCCCCTTTCTAAACTACTGCCATAGTGGTTATCTATAAGGATATACATGCCTCATGCATGTATCCTTACCTGTCAAATGTCTCCCCTCTGTCTGTTATGAAACCCGAAAAATTGCAGATTCTGTGGGTGGGTCTGTTGTCCAGAGCTCGGTGGGTGTAGTCGTGATGTCAGTAGACTCCCCGCCCACCTCTACACTCCCCTTGTCAACATGCATTTTCTCCTGTGTATTTTGTACACTGAACTTCTGCTATGATCACTAACACCCAGTCAAAACCCAGAAAAGTCACCACATGACTTCAGCATGCCCAGTCATGCTGAGGTGTGGAGCAGCAAATCCTGGGAGAGCTGGAGAAGAAAGGAGGAGGAGTCTGAAGTACACAGAATGTGTTTTTCAGGCTTGTGCATGAGATATGTAAATTACCTGTCACTCATAGCAAGGGGGAGAAACAGACTCCTATTTCTCTGTCTGGCTGTTTTTATCTCACTGAAAAAAGATAAGAAGACTGCTCAGAGCTGGATTAACTCTTTGTAGCAAGACTGGGCACAGATTACATGAAATCCTATACTGTACATGGTGCAAGCCTTAATTAAAAAAAAAAAAAAAAAGGTTTACATCCACTTTAAGGCAGAAATTGTAAACCCCACCTAACTGATGGTGGAACCAACATTTACCCAGAGAAAATCCTTCACTAGTGAATAATACACACCCTGGAGCAAGAATGTAACTGCTGTCACCTCTTATTCTCACAGAGAAATGTAAATCTTAAAGAAAGAATAACAAAACTTTTTCTCTAGAAATACACACATCCTGAAGGTATTGTGATGTTTGGTCACTTATATTGTACAAAATAATCCTTAACCTCCCTGGCGGTAATCCCGAGCGTGACTCTGGGTTGTTTTTTTCTGCTAGGATAGGTAACCCCGAGTCACGCTCGGGGTAACATTGCAGAGCCCGCAGCGGAGTTTCCTTACCTTCTCCTGGCGATCCAGCGATGATGTCCTCTGCTGTGATCGCCAGCGAGATCACCGGCGAGTGTCGTCACTTTCCGACCCCATCTGGCTTCCTGGTTCCGTTCCCTGCGAGCCGCAGCGTCGCATGGGATCGGAACTGGGCGGCAAATTCAAAAGTTCACACAACACAAACACAAAAATAAAAGAGGTTATATTGTATCTGATTACACTGTATTACACTGTATCATCTCTGATCACTGTACAGTGCCCCTTGCCTGTCATCTGTGCCCATAAAAATATGGCATCAAAAAAGCGCCACTTTACCACAAGGGCGCTTTTGGTCCAGATGAGTGACAGCGGCATAGAGTTGCTTGCAGAAGTGAGCGATAGTGAGTCGTGGGGAGATTTGTCGTCTGACACTGACACTGACACGGATCTGGCAAGTGACAACGGCAATGATCCTGCACCTGACCTCAGCGATGTGCGCACTTGGTGCCCTATAGACTCCGATACGGACCAGGTAGCGCCCCCCAAGATTTCCGTTCACTGGATCACCTGGGATGAAGGTAGATGTTGAGCATGACAACCCTCGGGCATACCTGCAATTATTTCTCACTGAAGAGGTAATTGAGAAAATTGTCACAGAGACAAATCGCTACCATGATCAGCAATCCGCTATGCTGCATGCCAGATTTTCCCGAAGCAGAAAGTGGGAACCGGTGACGAAAGAAGACATCTGGAAGTTTCTGGGACTCTTCATTCTTCAGGGGGTGGTGGGGAAACCGCTCCAGAAATGGTACTGGACCACCAATAAGCTACTGGCCACTCCGTTTTTTGGCACCGTGATGTCAGAATTACGTTTTTCCCTCATCATGAAGTATTTCCACTTCACAAACAATGAGGAGTTTGATGAGGCCACGCATCCTGCGCCCAAGCTAAAAAAAATCTGGGATGTATGCCAAATGATCGTGGCCAATTTCCGGCGGACCTACGTGCCAGAAAGGGACGTCAGCGTGGATGAAAGTTTGATGGCCTACAAGGGACGCCTAAGCTGCATACAGTACATTGCATCCAAAAGAGCGCGGTTTGGCATCAAATTCTACATGCTCTGCGAGTCATCCACAGGGTACATCTGGAATTCGGTCATTTACACCGGTAAAGGCACGAAGTTCAACCCCAGGTACAGCGGCTATGGGATGGTCACATCATCTGTCCTTACAATGCTGGAGCCATTGCTGAACCAAGGATATTGTGTGACCACGGATAATTTTTACACGTCTCCGGAACTTTTTGAGGTTTTGCTACAAAACAAAACTGATGGGTATGGTACCATTAGGCCTAACCAACGTGGCATGCCATCTATGTTTGGCAAGAAAAAACTAAAAACCGGAGAAATGGTTGCCTGGCAGAATGGTAAGATGATGGCAATGCGATGGTGAGACAAGAAGGACGTGTGTCTCATGAGTACTGTGCACAATACCTCCACTGCCATGGTCCACACAAAAGGTGGGAAAGATCTGCTGAAGCCGCAAGTCGTGATGGACTACAATAATACAATGGGAGGTGTCGACAGAGCCGATCAGGCAATGACATTTTACCCAGCTATGCGCAAACAGCAAAAAAAGTATTATAAAAAGATTTTCAGGCATCTTCTGGAACAATGCCTTTGGAATGCGTATATCCTATACAAAGCAAAGAGTGACATGCCTCTTGTTCATTCCAACTGTAGCGACCTCACCCCTCTCACCCCTTCTCATTCTCGGCTTGTTGGTCTTGTCTAGGGGTTTAGTACTGGGGGGAGGGATGTGATGCACCACGGCCCATGTCCTCCAGAGAGACTGGAGGTGAAAGCCAGAACTATCGGGTTTTGTGTGTGTGTCCCAGAGTCAAATCCTTTCTTCGAAATGACTCCCTTTGCTCCTAGTAACCAGAGTTCCACAGACTGAAAAGGTCCAACTCGTATTTATTCTCTTCCAGCAATAAATAGTCATACAGCACAGACAGGTTGAGACCCATAGAACACTTCAGTATTTGTGGGGAGTAGGTCAAGGCACAATTCTTTTAGTAGAGCTAACCACTGTGGTGTCACCAATGGTTATGATGTATAGTCACTGCCACCGACTATATAGAACAAGAGCATGAATTACCTTCGCTATCACAGCCCCTGTCAGAGGGAAGACATCCGTCCAAGGGAGTTACCGGAGGCCTCTCTGTCACCGGCAAATGCTGCGCCAGACTTTCCGGAGAAGTTCCGCTCACCGGCCTCCTCAATCTCAGACACGGGCACCCAAGGCGTTAGGGCCCCCTCGGATTCCTCCACCCTCGCGGAACCCAGTCGAAGGTACTGAGTCCCAGGCTTCCGCATTAGTATCTCACCCCAGGCTAAAGGTGCCTGGGATGGACTCCATCTTCCGCTCTGGCCAGGTCAAGGGCACCTGGGCCCGGAACTCTGGAACGCCAGCACCCAGGCTGAAGGTGCCTGGGTTTGGCTTCGTCCTCCGACTCTGAACCCCAAGGTCAGGGCGTCCGCCCCTTTTATCTCCTCTCCCTTTGCGTCACAGCAGGTTCACCGCCCCGCTGTACCAGCGCCAGGAAAGGACAAAAAGGGATGCAGTCTTGCGGTGAGTGTTCAGCTCCAGTCCAGGGTGACAGCGCCACCTGCAGGCTGCAGGGAACCCCACACCACCAGAGTCCTCCAAGAACCACAAAAGGGTCTCAGATTCCCTAACAATCAGTGCATCTGGATTACACTACCACCCAGATGCCTCCCCTAAATTCAAATACCCGCTACACTCTCCCTCTGGTGATTTGACACTGGTCCCCAGTGTCTGGTGCAAACCCATGTCTCCCAAAGAGTGGTAACATAGGTTCGACCCAGAGACCAAACTACACATAGAATCCAACCTCACAATTTAGTCATGAATTGTGCCAGGACCTAAATTGGGAAAGGGAAACAGGAATATAAAACAATGAACTTGGTACATAAAAACGTTAAATGATTCTACACATTGAAATTTCCCCCCCTCGCTATCTAAGAACCACCCATTCTCAGCAGCCTTGACAGACGAGTCTCCTGCAGAGGGAAAAGAAAAGAAAACACACATCCTAACACAATGTATATGTTTTCTTGGAAGGAATGGGTCTATACAGGGAGAAACCCACTCGCTCCAATGATCATGGTGTATAGTGTACAGAAAAAAAAAACACAATCGTTGCGCAACACCGCCACCTGGTGGCAATGCCCCGGTCAAGACACTTATCAAATCCAGATGAACTTTTCTCTCTTCTTTTTTTCTCTGTACTGTGACCCTATACTAGCTATGCCCCAAAGTCACTGATTTCTTTCCTTGATGAAAGGAGAAAGAAGGAGAACAAAACAACCATAACAGCTCCCATTTCTCCTAAGAGCAAAAACACCCCAAAAAAAAAATATAGGACACAGTCCCTGTGTTCCAGCAAATACTCTGGAAAGTTCAGCAACAAAAAAGGGAATATAAAGGAGTCTTTTTCTCCTATAAATAGAACTTTGGATGCGGCAGGAACAAAGGCTTCAAATGCTTGTCAAAAGCCTCCACGTTGTACTCAATGTTCCCTCCATCCTTCCAACAGATAACCACCCTGTCAGCATGGATGTGCCTTCCCAACATCCACTCCGCCTTACAGTCCTTGAATTTTCTGGTAACTGTAGGGGAACACGAGAGGTATCGGCGTGCGTGAGGTACCTTTAAGCTTTGTCCAGACAAACTCGTCGTACCACCGCTGCCGCAAAACTTCCACTTCATAGAACAATTCTCGGGGTAGATATGGGTATTCCCACCCATATTCTCGGGCAACCTTCTGACAAAAGAGACGCTGCAGCCTTGCCAAGAGTGGCATTTTGGCACGGTCTCCTTCTCCAGGCAGAACAATTGATTCAGGATGACGAGGTACTCCAACCACCTCGGTAGATTTGGGCCTAGGAGCCCGCAGTGATGCGCGTTGCACTCCCGCAATAGGAGCAGGTGAAACACTCGATGATTCAAGAAGCAAGGGTGTAGGCAGGGGACCAGATCCTTCCCTAGGCTCCGAGGCCTCCACCCGGGGTGTACTATCCCCAATGGACATAGGTGGGTCCCTTGTGACACGGGACGAGGGTAACTTCATCTTGTCCCATCCCTTCTTGTGGCAGATTTCATCTATCTCCCCATCATCACCGGCATCAGATAGTGACTCTAGGTCGGAGGTGTCATAACACTCTGCGGGCAGGTAATTCCCCGTAGACATGTAATCACCCCCCTCGATGGGTTCCACCGACCGCGGGCTCCCGACACATCCAACCACACACACAGTCCCGACCCCTGGCTCACCTGGGCCTTTAGAAGAACAGGGATGTCCAGGGCTCTTCCCTCCGGATCCATCCAGGCCAGGCAAGCGACGGGGTGAAACTCTTCCACGACCACAGGATGCCATCACCATTCCAACTTTCCTCTTCGGCGGTGGGAGCAGGAAGCACATGGTGACTGAGGCAGCATCCTCTGATTTTTCTCTCTCAATCTCCTTTGGGGCAGTCACGTCACCCTGGTCAATGCGTTTAGAAATGTCCGCATAGGCATCGATCTCTCCCTCCGGAGTGGCAGTACCTGTGAGGTAGTTGAGGTGGAAGGCGCAAGGCCTTTCTGTGGATGGCTCCACCTCGAAGAGAAATTCTTTGCAGACCTCACATCGCCCGACCCGAACGGCTTCAACTGCACCACCAGTCCTGAACAGCCGGGACAGATCACACCGAGGGCCGCTATGTCTCTGCAGGTATACAGAGCCAACCGCCCCCGGGGCCTTAGTCTTATTCCTGTATCCGTGATCGGAGCAGCAAAGGAAGTCATCTCCGCTGTAGAAGGAACAGAAATCCACGGAGTACTTGAGGTCATCCCGACTGGCTGCTGCTCCAATGCGCACTGACCCCTTTGTGCCGGAATCCCCACGTGTGTCCTTCCACGTGGCCAGACTCCTCCCAAACTCTGCATTTGTTCGTTGGCTTTCTCTTCTTCCCGCCCATGAACTGCGCAGCTATGGTGTGCCTCGTGGTGCGTTGGCCAATATGGCCGACCTACTCGGAACTCCTCCGGGCAGCAAAGTTCAAATTCTGACACAATACACATCCCGGACCCGATGCCCCCACGTGTAGCGACCACACCCCTCTCACCCCTTCTCATTCTCGGCTTGTTGGTCTTGTCTAGGGGTTTAGTACTGGGGAGAGGGATGTGATACACCACGGCCCATGTCCTCCAGAGAGACTGGAGGTGAAAGCCAGAACTATCGGGTTTTGTGTGTGTGTCCCAGAGTCAAATCCTTTCTTCTAAATTACTCCCTTTGCTCCTAGTAACCAGAGTTCCACACACTGAAAAGGTCCAACTCGTATTTATTCTCTTCCAGCAATAAATAGTCATACAGCGCAGACAGGTTGAGACCCATAGAACACTTCAGTATTTGTGGGGAGTAGGTCAAGGCCCAATTATTTTAGTAGAGCTAACCACTGTGGTGTCACCAATGGTTATGATGTATAGTCACTGCCACGACTATATAGAACAAGAGCATGAATTACCTTTGCTATCACAGCCCCTGTCAGAGGGAAGACATCCGTCCAAGAGAGTTACCGGAGGCCTCTCCGTCACCGGCAAATGCTGCGCCAGACTTTCCGGAGAAGTTCCGCTCACCGGCCTCCTCAATCTCAGACACGGGCACCCAAGGCGTTAGGGCCCTCTCAGATTCCTCCACCCTTGCGGAACCCAGTCGAAGGTACTGAGTCCCAGGCTTCCGCATTAGTACCTCACCCCAGGCTAAAGGTGCCTGGGATGGACTCCATCTCCCGCTACGGCCAGGCCAGGGGCACCTGGGCCCGGAACTCCGGAACGCCAGCACCCAGGCCGAAGGTGCCTGGGCGCGGCTGCATCCTCCGACTCTGAACCCCAAGGTCAGGGCATCCGCCCCTTTTATCTCCTCTCCCTTTGCGTCACAGCAGGTTCCTCGCCCCGCTGTACCAGCGCCAGGAAAGGACAAAAAGGGATGCAGTCTTGCGGTGAGTGTTCAGCTCCAGCCCAGGGCGACAGCGCCACCTGCAGGCCGCAGGGAACCCCACACCACCAGAGTCCTCCAAGAAACACAAAAGGGTCTCAGATTCCCTAACAATCAGTGCATCTGGATTACACTACCACCCAGATGCCTCCCCTAAATTCAAATACCCGCTACACAACTTTATCTGGAAGGTGGCTGAGCAGATTTTTGTCAACCACCAGACGCCATCAGTAGCTGTGAACAGACCCGGACGACGTGCTGTTGGCATTGTCAACCCAGAACGCCTGACTGGTCGTCATTTTTTGGACTACATACCGCCAACCGCAAAAAAGGAAGCACCTACCAGGATGTGCGTGGTCTGCTGTTCAAAGAGAGATGGCAATGGAAAGAAAGTCCGAAAAGAAACAATTTCGCTGGTGCAATGCTTTACAGGCTCCAAAAGAAAAAAAAACATAAAAATGTGCATTTATTTTTTATTTTTATTTAAGTTGAACTTATATTTTAACCCTGCTGGGAATGCCCCAGTGTAGAAACAACAAACTTTATTCCTCCACTTATTTCACCTTTTACTGTGCCCTGTTGAAAAATGTGAACAGTTCTAAAACCTATGACTGTGTGACCAACCCGCTGTTGTCCGTACACTTACTTAGCTCCATACTCCAACATCGTCTGATTGTTGTCTTTATATTGTTTTATGAACAGCCTCTCCACATTCTACCAAATGGTAAGTAAGGGGAACGCTATAAAAGCAACACAGTCAGAAATAAAAATGCTTCTCTTTCCCCTGGTGATTATCCTGTCTGCCTTATGGACACTCGAACCTCTACAACCTCCACGCCCTTATGGCACAGCCAGACTGGCAAGATACAGACCTCTCACAGTTATTACAAATGGGACTTGTCTCAGTAGGTATATCATATATCACATATGTGCGATAATAATATGACTGTGGTAGTTAGCAGCCTAGGAGTCTCCTTACTTTTGACTGTTCAGATTCATTGTTCCTAGTTCATAGATTGCTTAATGTTATATATTGTTTTCTCTTATGCGGTTAAGATGACCCCTGACCTTCTTACTGTTTAACCACCTTGTCCCCTTACTGGTCCACCCACGCCATTTTACGGGGAGTTCTCCAGCATTGGGACGTACTACATTAAACTATCTAGGTCCCACACATGTTATTTGTTCCGCACACCCGTTACAGCTCAGGCATCTTTGCAACACATTCCTTCCATTGCCTGTAATGCCTCAATTTAGTGATGTGTATCCTCTCCCCCTCCCCTTATTGCCTCCATGGGGACGTACCTCCCCTTGCTAGGCATAAGTCACCCTGGGGTGGCGGGCCTCCCCACACTTCTTTGGTTAATTCATTCTAGTTTGGTCCTGGTCAACCCCCACACAGTCGCGTATAGTGCTGCTAGCACTCTGCTAGGTGTGCTGTCATCCTATGCGCGCTGTACCTCTCCGATTTATTTCCCCCTCAGAGGAGGTTGGTAATACCCCTCCCCCTCATCGGTTTTTCCCCTACTGCTGCATTGTACTCCCGATATACACCGGTACTTCAGTAGCTCCCTTCCTTTTTCTTTTGTGCATTCCACACCGCCCCCTCCCACCTGCCCTCCCTCCCCATCACCATGACGGAAGCCTCCGACCCCTCCACTTCAAGCCCACATTATCAGAGACTTCCGATACAACGTAAACTATATTCTCGAAACATCCGCGGATTAAACACCCGTGAAAAACGTTCACAACTACTATACACTCTCCAGAGAGCCAAGACCCACATTGCTCTTATTCAAGAAACTCGCTTCCGGGCGGATAGTATCCCCAAGCTCCATAACCATCATTTCCCGACGGTTTATCACGCTGCCAATGAGGTGGCGAAATCTAAAGGCGTCTCTATCCTAATTTTTAAACATTGCCCAATCCAGATCTCGGAGGTCCAAAGAGATGTCCAAGGCAGATATCTCTTCCTCAAAGGCACACTTCATAACAGACCCCTGACCATCGCAAACATCTATGCCCCAAATTCGCAACAAGTATCCTTCTTTCGCACCACACTCCATTAACTCACCGCTTTTCAATCTGGTACTCTTATTTTGGGCGGTGACTTCAATGTCCCACTGACACCCTCCCTAGACACCTCAAACGGGTCCTCGTGTATGACGTATAGAGCCCTCCGCTCAATCAAATCCCAACTTAGCACCCTGACCCTATATGATACCTGGCATACATCCCGATCGTAAAGGATTTCACCTTCTTCTCCCCTCCGCATAACAAGTATTCCAGAATTGACCATTTCTTTCTTACACAAAATGACCTTACACTGCTCACGGAGGCCACAATTGAACCCAAGTTACTCTCAGGTCCGAGATTTGGCACCTAGACGACTCCCTGTTGTTGGACCTGGATAATACCCAATTGATATCTGACCGCCTCTCTCGTTATTTCACAGACAATGTCACAGGGGATACTTCCCCTACCATAATATGGGCCGCACACAAATGTGTTATTAGAGGCAAACATATTTCCTTCATGGCCAAAAGAAACAAGCTCAGAAGGGCCCGCATTGAGGAACTGTCAAACCGTATAAAAACGCTAGAACATGCGCACAAGCTCTCCCTAGCTACTAAACACCTCACTGAACTCCAAAAAGCAAGGGAGGAATTGTTAGAGGAACTTCAAGCGACGCTGAAATGTAAATATGCACTGACGCACAAACTATTCTATGAATTTGGTAATAAGGCCGGGAAATTGCTAGCGAGAGCCCTACAAAAGAAAAAGACTGCATACACCATACATGCTATTAAGACCCCATCCAGAACCAACGTAGCCAATACTGAGGACATAGCTGACCAATTTTTAATTTATTTTTCCAAACTGTACAACATATCCAAACCTTGTTCGACCGGCAATTCCCCTGACCGATCCACGATCATAACAGACTTCTTAACTAAGCATAGCCCGTCTCCACTCAACTCAGAGGACCTGACGGACCTGGACCTCCCTATCTCGATAGATGAGGCTCTCACAGCTCTAAAACAGCTAAAAGCCGGCAAAAGCCCCGGCCCGGGTGGCTTTTCGACCAATTATTACAAGTCTTTCTCTGAATAACTAATCCCCCACTTCGTCAAAGCTTTTAATGCCCTTCCCACTTCCCCCCTTAATAATACTGATATCTTGGAAGCGCACATTACCCTGATACAGAAACCGTGCAAAGACACCACGATAGTATCTAATTACCGCCCCATCTCCCTACTTAACGTAGATGTTAAGCTTTACGCAAAAATTTTGGCGAACCGTATCCTCCCTCTACTCCCCAGACTTATCTCAGTTGATCCAGTTGGTTTTGTCCCTGGCAGAGAAGCCAGGGACAACACCACAAAGGCCATAAATATACACCATCTGCTGACTTCCACTAAAACTAAAGGTTTCTTCCTTTCCCTTGATGCAGAGAAGGCGTTCGACAGGGTGGCCTGGGACTATATGTCCGCTACATTGACAGCGTTGGGGCTCCCCACACGTTTTCTCCAAATGATCATGGCTCTATACTCATCCCCTACAGCCAGAATCAGAGTCAACAGCCGACTGTCGGGCGCCTTCTCCATTGCCAATGGCAAGCGTCAGGGCTGTCCCCTCTCCCCCCTCATCTTTATTCTCACCATGGAGCCCTTCCTCCGCAGACACTAAGGGAGAATCCAGATATTAAAGGGATTGATATTAACCATAAATAATACAAGATAGCTGCTTATGCGGATGACATCCTACTATTCCTCACGGACCCCATAACCACTCTCCCCAACCTTCTTAAGGATTTTCCGTTCTTTAAAAAACTATCCAACTTGCAAATTAATTTCGACAAGTCAAAAGCTCTTAACATAACACTCCCAATGGCGACGATCTGACTTTGTCAAACCAACTTCCCTTTTAGTTGGGAACCTCATGACATAACTTACCTAGGCATTAAACTTCCCACCAAACTGTCTGACCTCTTTGCCAAAAACTTTCTACCCACACTACAGAAAATACAGGGAGATCTCATTAATTGGACTAAAGGCCCCTTTTCATGGTTCGGTAGAGCGGCGATATTAAAGATGAACGTTCTCCCCAGACTGCTATATCTTCTGCAAGCCATCCCAATCAAACCCCCCCCCTCATTCTTCACATCCTTCAAAAGAATGTGCAGAAACCTCCTTTGGTCCACTCGCTCTTCGAGGTTGAGCTGGAATAAACTGATTCTCCCCAAGCGGAAGGGGGGATAGGGTTGCCGGATCTGCGTACATACTACAGGGCCTGCCAGCTCACAAGAATTGTGGATTGGCACGCCCACAAAAATAACAAGGACTGGATCCATCTGGAAAACGCTTTCACACGAGTACCGCTTTCACACCTTCCCTGGATCAACCCAAAATCAATCCCTACTGAATGCTCCACCCACCCTCTAATAGGTCCCACACTGCTTAATTTTAGAGCAACGAGTCATATTCTCAACATGATGCCCTTTCCTGGTCCCATGACACCAATAACCCAAAATCCCGATTTCCCGCCCGGTCTTTTTGCCAAAGATTTGTCTGCCCACCCCATGGACCCACCGACAAGAGCTCATTCGTTTTTTAATGACGAAGTGCTCCTTTCGCACTCTGACATGTCCTCCAAATTCACAGACCTTTCCATACCATTCTTCAAATTTCTTAAAATCAGACATTATCTGCACAGCGCCCAACCACTCTCCCAATGGTATAGGGACCTTACCCCCTTTGAACATATTTGTATTGATTCGGAACCCCAAAGCCATCTCATCTCAACACTATATGCTCTCTTACTTTCCGGAACCTCCTCTAACAATAAAACCCACCGGCTCTGGGAAACAGACTTAACAGTGGAACTGTCCAAAGATGACACTTGGTAAAATCTTCAGTCTTCCTGCGTCCCTACTCTGATTCTACCCCCAAAGTCTCTGTCTTTGAACTGTGAAGAACAGAGAACAAACAAACAGCTCTCATTCCTCCAAAGAGTAGAAAAAAAAACACCCAAATAAAAAACTAGGGTACAGTTCAATGCTCCGGCAAGAACACCTCCGGAAATTTGTCACAGGAAACAAGTGAGTCTCTTCTCACAAATAAAACCTCGGGTCAGGCAAAAACAAGGGCTTCAGATGCTTATCGAAAACCTCAATCGAATAGTCAGCGTCCTCTCCATCTTTCCTGCAAATGCGCACCTTGTCTGCGTGGATATGGCGGCCCCACATCCAGTCTGCTCTGCAGTCCCTAAACTTTTTCGACACGGGTGGCGAACAGGACAAGTATCGCCGTGCATGAGGCACTTTAAGTTTCTCCCAAACGAACTCATCGTACCATCGCTGTCGCAGAACTTCAACCTCAAACAACAAGTCTCTGGGCAAGTACGGATATTCCCATCCATACTCGTGAGCGACCCTCTGAGAAAAGAGTCGTTGCAATCGGGCTAAAGGAGGCATTGTGGCCCGCTCACCTTCTCCTGGTTGAACGATGGCCTCCGGGTGCCGAAGTACTTTCACTACCTCGGATGGCTTTTCTCTCGGTGCCCGTAGTGCTGCTCGCTGTTTCCCTGCCAACAAAACGGGTGATACTGTGGACTGTGGAAGAGCAACCAGAGGACTAGGCTTCCTCGTAGACTCCGGGGCTTCCGCCCGGGGCGTGCTGTCTCCTATGGACATAGGCGAATCTTGGGGTGCACGTAGTATAGGCAATGGGCGTTTGTCCCAACCCTTCTGGTGAAACAGTTCATCAATCTCACCGTCATCTCCACAATCCGACAGTGACTCTAGGTCGGAGGTGTCATACATCTCCGCGGGAAGGCAGTCTCTGGTAGACGTGGTACTACCCTCCCTAGTGGGTTCCACCGACTGTGGACCCCCAACACCTCCAACCACCACCACAGTCCCAGCCCCTGGCTCACCTTGACCTTTTGTAGAACTGGGATGTCCAGGACTCTTCCAACCGGATCCATCCAGGCCAGGCAAGCGACGGGGTGAAGCTCTTCCACGACCATAGGAGGCCTGCACCAGGCCGACTTTCCTCTTCGGAGGTGGGAGCAGAGAATCTGTGGTGACCGAAGCAGCATCCTCGGATTTTTCCTTCTCAGTCTCTGATTGGGCAGTCACATCGCCCTGGTCAGTGCGTACGGGAACCTCCGCAAAGGCCTGGATCTCCCCTTCTGGAGTAGCGGTACCTGTGAGGCTGTTGAGGTGAAGGGCCCGGGGCCTTACTGTGGATGGCTCCACCTCGAACAAGAACTATTTGCATGCTTCGCAACGCCCGAATGGCTTCAGGTGAACCACCAGTCCCGAGCATCCGGGACAGATCACACCGAGGGCCTCCGTGTCTCTGCAGGTGTACAGAGCCAACTGTCCTTGGGGCCTGAGTCTTATCCCTGTGTCTGTAAGGGGAGCAGCAAAGGTAGTCATCTTCGTGGGGTAGGGAACCGAAATCCACAGGGAGCTTGAGGCCATCCCGACTGTCTGCTGCTCCATCACGCACTGACCACGCGCCGAAGTCTCCACGTGAGTTCCTCCACATGGCCAGACTCCTCCCACGACTTGCACGTTTTCGCGGGCTTCCATCAAACTCCGCCCACGAACTGTGTAGTCACGGGGTGCCTCATGGCGCAGTGCAGTAAAAGCCCCCACATGTAGTACGTCACACAGCTGGACTTCTCCCTCTTCTCGCTCCTCCGCATGGGCCTTTCCCGTCTTGGGGTCATTTCCACGACTTTGAGCAGGGATGCACTTTGGCCGATCACATGGCCGACCTGCTCGGAACTCCTCCGGGCAGCAAAGTCTAGACACAGCCATTCTTACTTCCAAAGTCAAAACACACATCATCCCGGACTCACGAGCCCCCACGTGTAGCAGCCTCACCCCATCTCTTTCGTCTAGGGGTATCACACACGATAGGGTGAGATGCGCTACGGCCCATGTCCTCCCCATAGCTGTGGGTGAGGTGAAGGCCAGTACCAGATATTTCCTCAGGCCTGTGTGCTTCTGTAAAGGATTAAGTCCTGCTGTGCCAACACTTCCCTCTGCTCCCATTAACCAGAGTTCCACACACCGATCACAGTCCAACTCTTGTTTTATTGCATTTCTCACAATAAACAGTGCTTCAGTAGCCAACTGGTTGCGACTTGATAACATTTTGATACAGGGGATGAGCAGGTCGAGGCACTGTCCTAATTATCAGCTAAACCACTGCGATCTCGCCAGCGGTTACTATAGCCTTAGCTAGAAAGGACTTAGAACTTGAGAGTCTCTACCAGCGACTCAAGAGAACGTAGATAGGAGTACCTTCGCTGCGTTGCGGCCCCTGTCAGGGGAAGATGTCCCTCCAAGAGAGTTACCAGAGGCCCATCCGTCACTGGGTTGATGCTGCTCCAGACTCTCCGAATGGGTAACCTCCCCGGCCTCCTCACCTCCGACATGGGCCCCATCCACTTCAGGGACCCTCGGACTTCTCCACCCTTGCGGGACCCAGTCAAAGTCACTGGGCCCCAGGCCTCCTGGTTTAGTACCTCACCCCAGGCTGAAGGTGCCTGGAATGGACTCCAACTCCATTCCGGTCAGGCCTAGGGCACCTGAACCGGAATCCGGACCCGCCCGCACCCAGGCCTAAGGTGCCTGGGCACGTGATGAAGAACCTCCAGAAGAGCAAGACCTCGTGACCAGGGCGTCTCCCCCTTTTATCCCCTCCAATGACAACACGGCAGGTTCCCCGCTCTCGCCGTACCATCTCTGAGAAGGGACAAAAAGGACAGCACTGTGGCAGTGAATCTACATCGAACCTGCGGGCACCTGCCACCCACAGGCCAAGGAGATTATTACACTGCCCAATCCTCCACGAATACAAATGGTCATTACTCCCATACCTACACACCTGAACTTCCACCCAGGTGTACCCCACCTAAATTTAAAGACCCCGCTACATAAATAATTATAACAAATAGTAATGTAATTATAATAAAAATTATTCACTAATGTAATCAAATCAAAAACACTGAAATTTGCTCAGTTGCAGAATTGTCGCTGTCATTAGATTTAGTGTTTAATGACGAATTTCCCCACAAATGGCTATCGCACAATTCTGCAAGTGATTCTAATTTATTATCGCTGTTTTCTAGCTGGTCTAAAACCACTTTTGACATGAAGGGACACTTTTTGGTTGCTATGGACAATCTCCAGTTTCCAGGCAGAAAGAACAGTTTTTATAATATAAAACTGCATGCAGGGCACTGGACAGACCACTAGAGACAAAGGGTGTGTGTTATTATTTGATACAGTACTGTAATCTGTAAGATTACAGTATACTGTATCTATACTGTGTTTTTCACTTTTTGAATTTGGCGCCGAACTCCGTCCCCGTGCGCCACAACGTCGCAGGGAACGGAGCTCGGCACTCGGCAGTGTGGATCGAGCGAGACACTGCTCGCACACACTGCGGGGAGACATCGCAGGATCCAGGGAACAAGGTAAGTAACTTCCCCTGGATACTGCGATGCAGCCCGAGTCTGGCTCAGGGTTACCGCTCTTAGCATGAAAAACTCACCCCGAGCCTGACTCAGGAATACCGCTAAGGGGGTTGAAACAAGTAGAATGTGCAGTCACATTGTGTATGCCCAGCTAGCTTGGTCTTCACCCCAACTGCTAACCTTTCGCCTTTAAAGTCCACATCCAACTTAAAAACCAGATGCCCAACCAGCAAAGCATCCTTGTTGCTATGTTGATGGGGACAAGGGCCCAGTGAATGTAATGGCCTGTGAGGTAGACTTTTTTAGAATTTAGAAGCCACCGATAGTCAATGATGCCTTTTGAAATTTGTGAAAGTCCCCCCACCCCCCACCCCCTTAAAATCCATACCAAAGTCTGTTATGATTTTTTTTGGAGGGATCGCGCTTCATTTTTTTTTCATGGGGTCCCACCTTACTATTTATACCAGACCCTCATCTAGGAAAAGTGTCAATTATAGATGTTAAAAGGAATTCCCAGCCTCTCTGTTTACAAATAGAACAAAATGGACAATGACAATTCAAATGTAAATGTAACTTTTGCTTTAGTACATCAAATAGGTGTGCCATTTTACAAGCAAGTTTAAAGCATCATGTTATTTTAAGGTGACCTGAAAAAGATGCCATTCCAAGCAAGAGGACACTCTTCTTCCTTGGCCCCCAGGTTTGGGGGTGTCAGCGTCCAAACTAACTCATGCAGTTGTAGCGTTATGCAGCATCCAGGGTGCCTCATGACTAAGCCCCAGTGGATGGGGCAAAATGCGTCGATGGACGTAGTTAGTGGAGTAGTGCTGGTTGAGGCCGCCTAACACCTTAGACTGGTCGGGTCAGGAAAGCAACATCCTGGATGCTGCATATTGCTACTACTGGATGTTTAAGGAATTTGTATTTTTTTAATGTTGTCCTGTAAGCCTAAGAGATTTTTAAAGCACATTTTATTTTGGTATGGCAGTGCGGGACTACTCATGCTTTTTTCCCTAAAAACTTGAAAATTGCCGATGAAAAAAGCTAAGAATCATCTCCCATAAACTTCAGTGGGGTTCGCCACTATGTTTCGGGATTCAGCAAACAACCAGTAAACCAATCTTTGCTTGGTTCACTCAACAATACTCAGAAAAAAAATTCCTTCCAGACAACCTGCAAGTAATCAGATCAGTTACATTCCTCAGAAAATTTCTCTGTTAGCCCTAAGTAATGATAACTTTAGCTTCTCCAATGCTTCCTCGGATTGGCTGAGGTGGTGGGGCAGGCTGATGACATCACAATCTCCACCTTAGCTTGTCAGAGGAAGCTTTGTATTCATTGGCAGAATACAAAGCTGCCTATGAATGGCTGAGCGCCCGAAACTATTTTGTGAGAAAGGAAGTTCTAATCTCATAGCTGGAACACAGCACTGTGTACTTTATGCTACATACAGCTGCATACAGCTCATACAGTGCTGAGAGCCACTGCAGCAGTTACTGAAGGAAATAGTTAATTTGGACCAACTTTAATTAAAGTTGCAGTAACAGAGAGATCAGCTTTGTAATTGAATGCTATTAAAAATGAACTTTCCTTTTCAATCTGCAGCCACTGTAATTTTCTGAGAATGCATTGCAATATGGCTACCTGGAGTTGTTCTGTTCACAGAGTTTGTATTGACCACTCCCCAGAAACATCATTTGCAGCTTGTGTGATTGGCTCACCAATTTTCCCAGAAGTCTGCCTAAGATACAAGTCAGATTTCAGGCATCCCCTGCAACAAAAATTTCATTTTTGGAGAGATACTTTCAATAGGAACACATCTAAAGGAATGCAGGCCCAGCAGATTTCCTCATTGGTGCCCTGTAGCTGCCCACCTGACAGTTAATTATGAATCCACTCCCAATAGACCCACTCAGTACAGAGGCACAGACAAAT
The DNA here is from genome assembly GCA_029206835.1 of Rana muscosa. NCBI lineage: Eukaryota > Metazoa > Chordata > Amphibia > Anura > Ranidae > Rana > Rana muscosa. The sequence continues at coordinate 24,503,638 of CM055118.1, forward strand.
ACACATGGATTTCTTCAGAATAAAAAAAGGTAGGAATCTGCAACAAAGGTTCTTATAATCCTTGCAATGTACATCGATCACACAGAGGGAAATGTTTTTTCCTCAACAAAAGTGGAGTTACGCTTTAAGTAGCAGAGGGGGTTGTTAATCAGTTTCAGCTGCTTTGGTGTTAATGAAATTAACAACAGGGGCACTAGATGAGCAACAATGAGACGACCTCCAAAACAGGAATGGTTTTACAGGTGGAGACCACTGATTTTTTTTTACCTACTTCTCTTTTATGACTGTTTTTCCACTAGTTTTGCATTTGGCTAGAGTCAGTGTCACTACTGGTAGCATGAGGCAATACCTGGACCCTATAGAGGTTGCACAGGCAGTCCAACTCCAGGGTGGCACATCAATAAGTGTCATTGCCAGAAGGTTTGCTGTGTCTCCCAGCTCAGTCTCAAGAGCATGGAGGAGATTCCAGGAGATGGGCAGTTAATCTAGGAGATCTGGACAGGGCCGTAGAAGGTCCTTAACCAATCAGCAGGATCAGTATCTGCCCCTTTGTGCAAAGAGGAACAGGATGAGAAGCCTGGCCATCAGCAGGCGAGCGCTCACGGCCTGATTGCCATAAAATCCGGTGTGTGTATGGGTTCCCTCGGCCTAGGCGTTGTAAGGTGGAGTGGTAAGATGGACTTCATCATACATGGCAGCAGTGTTTGTATTTATATTAATTGTATTGTAACTTTCTGGTCCTATTTCCCCTCTCTCTAGTTAATCCGCTAATGTAACTTTCCCCTAAGCATGGCGGCTGGTTTCTCCCGCGCTCCAGCCACCGCTCTCTCTCTCTACCGCGTCCCGGAAATCGCTTTGCGCATACGCGGACCTTGACCGAAAACGAGGCTTGGTTCGCACATGCGCGCGAGTTTCTCGTACCTGGTGCTGGAGGTGATGTCACGCGGCGCCACTTTTACTGGTTCTGTGGGGGAATAAATCTGGCAGCTGATCTGTGTCTTTCCCTGCAGTGACCTAATTGTGATATGGATCCTTCACTGCCTCCTGGTGGCCAGCCCTCTCGCAGCAGGTATGCATTGGGATTTTCCCTGTGTTCTGCCTGCTGGGGAGGAGGAGAATGGGGTACTAGGGCACCAGTTTTAATGTTGTTTTCATTTTCTTTTCTTTCTGCTCTATTTTTGACAGCCCTTCCAGGTCTGATCCACAACTTAGTTCCCGCAGAGGAAGCGAATCTTCAAAGTCACACTGCCGGCACTTTTCCTCCAGATCCAGGCACTGCGGATCTCCCTCTAGATCCAGACAGCACGGTAGAGATCCTCCTCACACCCCCTCATCTCGCCCCAGCAGGGGGGTGGAGAAATCGTGTTGGGGTTGTAGGGCTCCGGTCCCTGCCGGCAAGTCCCTCTGTGACCACTGTTTTTTCGAAAGCAGCAGACGTGAGGGAAAGTGCGCACCAGCACCTTGAATCTTTAGTCATGTGGGTCGTGAGAGAATCCCTGCAGGTGAGGGAGGCTGGTCAGCCTCGTAACTCCCCCACCAGTCCACTATACATGGAAATCTTCCCAGCCAAGCCGCCCATCCGCTCCTCCCTCAGAGTCAGAAGTAGAGGATCCGGGGATGGGCTTTGAGTCCCTTATTGGTGAAAGCAAAAAAGGGAAACCCTTAATTGGGAATATCCTGTAACTTCTCCACCTAAGCAGAGGAAATTCTTCAAGCAGCTCAAAAAGGAGCGTCAATATTTTCACTTTCTCACTGAACTGGGCGACATCATCTCTGATGAGTGGGGCAAAATGGACAAGAAGAGTTCCATGCAATCTAAAATCCTGAAGCTGTATCCCTTCAGGGAGGAAGCCCTTGCTTCGTCTCATCTCTCTGCCCTCCAGTGTCTGAAGGTGATTGGCACCATGGCGGCCACAATTCGCCATGGTGAAGTGGGCACAGTGGCGGACATGACCCTTCAAGAAAGGGTTCCTCCAACAATGGAGGTCCGACAACAAGAGCCAGTGCATTTACCTTACTCCGACTATGAGATTACATACCCGGGATCCAAAATGTTCAGGCAGACTTCCTTTCTTGTCTTCAGATGAACAACAATGAGTGATCTCTCCACAAAGAAGTGTTCAAGTGGCTCTTGACCCTGGGAGTGTCGCCAGAAGTCGACCTCTTTGCATCCCCATGCAACAACAAGTTGGCCAAGTACTACAGGAGTCCCCTCCCAATGCCTGGAGTAGGCTAGCTACGGAACACGGCCGGTAACAGAGAGCAAAGATTTATGGGAGAGGTGTCCTATAGGATAGTTATGGAGGCAGGGCTAACCCACACGTATGCTGCCATGGAGTCTATCAGGAAAGGAAAATTACGGTAATGCACAAGGCTGATGCGCCTCTCCTTTTTGTTATAGTTATAGTAAATCTGGTCTTGATTGTAAAAAAAATTAGATATGTGGTACATTGCTCTCTCCGGGGGCATGGCCTGGTGACATCAGCGCTTTTACAGGAAGATTGCACCCTGTTTGGTGGTTGCCAGTACTACATCCAAGTGATCCTTAAGGGGGCTTCACGCCCTTATTGTGCTTCACATGCTATCTGAGGGCACCAGAGCGAGTGCACTGAAAAATGCGAGTTGTAATTTCTCATGGTTTTTATTAAAGTAGTTTTAAATGGTTCAGCACTATGTCATTTTTATGATTCCTTTATGAGTTCTACCGATAAGGATTGTCGCAGGAGATAGATGATTTTCTTACCACTAAGGATCCAACCACCCACCAGAGGTTTCTTTAGCCCCTTAAATGGGAAGGGGCATATTGATCTGTGGAAGGTCAGTAATGGAGATGAGCGCATAGTTTGGAAGGTGGTGGGCACTGTAAATTGCTGTGAATCTTTTATGGGACCCATGGACTAGCCTCTTCCCTATATTGGACTTTTTGTGTCCTCTCACTGAATATCACTGGTTTAGGCATCACATTGGTATTTTATTTAAAGTGTCTTTTGTTGCTTATTATTTATATAACTTTCCACACAGTGTTTTTGATTCTAATGATGTATAGGGCCTCACATGTAGTATGCTCTTAGTGTGTCGTATTATACATTATCATTGTGTTTTACTATGCAGTACTAGTGGGGAGCCCTGTACCACATATCAATTTTTTTTTCACTGCTTGCAATCAATTAGAACACTAGCAGGTGTTCAGCAGTCGACCTATACACATATATTCACTTGAGGTTTTCTTTTTATTTTATATCTCTTTTTGGTTCAGTTTAAACATTTCGTTCACACAATCCATTTGTGTGCACATACCGGTAGTAATGCAGGGGATCAGACACTTTTTCATTTGGTCTTGAACTGTTAATCTAGAACTGTTAAAATATATTTTGTTGTTCTTGATTTTAAATCATATTATCTTATTTTTCTTTAATTATACCAAATTCCCTTGTCTCTTAAAAATATAGAAAACCTCTTTTCCACAATAAGGTGGTACTCGTCTTTAATTCTGTTGCTTACCAGCCCTTGAATATGTTTGGAAGGCTGCCAGAGAACTCTAAACTTCTACCAAGCATACGATTCATAAAACCTTCAAAGTAGGGGTTTTCCCTTTTTTCTAAAAGTGAGAAAACATACAAAATTCTATATTTACAGCTATTTTTACATTTTTGAGTGGAATATGTCATTAACAACTCTGTTAGACGCCTGCCTACCTGTATTGTTTTCTTAATTGCAAAATGTTGCACATTTATAGCACATTTGTGGTTTACACAGTTCAGTTGTAGTCTGTGAGTTATTACTTTACTGCACCTGATGTTATGAAATTATCTAAATGAATGCTGCAAACAGAATATTCCCTGTAATTTTTGCAAAGCTCAACCATTTTTCCAGGAAATATATTTCTACAGCTTGTTAAATCATGTGAGCTGGTTGTAATTTGTTTCACCTACTATTTTACTTCCTAAAGGGGTTTTCAAGCCCCCCCTGAAAATCAGGAAACTCTTTTGCTAGAACATACATGAAAAAACATGGTTGCACCATATAGAATATTATGCAACTAACAAGAATAAATCAGTATTAGTAAATCTATGCATACTAATGCAAACTATACATATTTACTTCTAGGTGAAATTTGAACCCAGAACCCACGAAGGACAGTCGGTCATACATGGATTTAAATTTGTCCGGTTCAGCAGGGACTGGACAAATTTTGATCCATGTATGGTTAGGCTGGATGTACAGTAGTCGATCTACCAATTTACTTTTGTACAACCAGCCTATTGGAAAATTTCTGCATGATCAGCGCGGATCAGATTTTTCCCTCTTCTATGTCTAGCGGTACCCCCAGTTAAGAGGGCTGCTGGTATAACTTTTGGGCCCCTGTATTGCACCCTGTCAACCCCCGGCAATTGGCTCTAACCTCCCTTGGCACAGTTAGTAGGGCATGATAGGATGGTACAACCTGCAACTCACGGAGGCACAATCCTATAGTAGAACACACACAGCAATAGAGTATAGCTATCTTTACCCGTCTCTTCTCCAAAGTAAATGACACAACACCAATATACTTAACCTTTAAAGTTTTACTCAGATTGTTAGGCAAGCATATAATCGATAGGATGCATATCATGTGCAGAGCCCTGCAATAAAAGAATATCTCAAAAAACAAACAGATATACAGTATGGTGCATAAATCTAACGGTCCCCGCTGCAGCTATTTTCCCTCGTGGACAAAGATGGCGCCCAGCAATGTCTACGCTAAGTCAGGCCTGAATGTACTGTGTAGAAGTTCCATAGGGGAAAATCTTCGCTAGCAAAAAAAAAACGGTGGTGCACGTGTTGAAGAAATACTGTATTCCTCAGGGTAAAAGGGGTTCTGATAACTTATTGAATTAAGGCAATCTCTAAGCTGCTCCGATGCACTGTCCCTCCAGTGCGCAGCGCAACACTATTTATAACTCCGGGTAACAGTTATTGGGCCTAGAGAATCCTATATAGTACTCTGAGCAAGTGCTCTCTCACCCAACCGGACCAGTCCGTGTCCGTATCTTCCGCTGCTTTGTCTTGGTACACAGGTCTCTCGACATCCAAGTCTTTGGTCCTCCTGGCAACGATGCAGCAACAGTGTGGAGAGACGTCCCTCAGGTTCCTCGATGAGAGCGGAAGGCTCTTTGGAGAAAGGCCCAGGCTTAGGCCTAGTATCACCACAGGCTCGGAAAGGAGTTCCACTTGCTGGGCGGGCGGTGCCCAAAGAGACTGAAGCCGGCTCCGCCTTTCTCTTATAAAGTCCACCCCAGCAGTCTTTGCGCGGGGCAATGCACCCTGGGTGTCCAGTGGGGTTATGGGTACAGTAGTCTCTGAGGCCTTAAAGGAAACCCCCGCTACACACTCCCCCCACTTAGAATCTTTGGTCCCCAAAGACAACATCAACAATATGTACAAACAAGGTAATGAAGGGCTGCAAAGGAGCCCGGCAGAGGAATCTCCCACCAAGCATGGGAAGGAAGATTGTCCTGCCCACAGGTCCCATCAGTGAGGGTAGCCTGCCTAACTGTGCCAGAGAGTGAGTCAGGGTTGCCCTCCACCAAATGCACAGTGGAGGGGCCAGGATTCTCTATAGTCCTTCTCGCTGTCACCACAGTGTCTTCAGAACACTCCCCCATCTGGGTGTAGGTTAGCTTCCGGGGAGGACGTATGGTTCTCTTAGCTCTTTGTTCTCTGGGGGTCAATGTCTCAGATACCACAGGTTCTTCCACTGGGATAGGTGTAGGAGTGTCTTCTGTTTCTGAGGCACCCAAATCAGATGCAGAAAGATACATGGAGTTCCTTGGATCGTCAACAGAAAATGACTCTATGGCATCTTCCCACTCCTCAGTCTGAGCATAGGATGGAATAAACTCAGTGGCTTCCGGAATTAAGGTATCATCAGGGGTATCCTCAGAGTGTGGAAGGTGTATGGATAGAGGTTCAGGTGCCTGGGACGGCCATAACCAGGTGAGTTCCAGCTCCTCCTCTTCACTCTGATCTGAAGTATCCTTCTCTTTTTCTAGAGTTGTCTGAGACCTAGTATTGGGTCTAGGAGTACAGGGAGTTGAAGGCAGCTCCGGAGAATCCAGGGTAGGGGGCATCCTGACTGCTTCAGATAGGGGTAGCAGATGGTTCCTGTGCCAGGTCTTTAGCAGCCCTGCTCTTCCTTCAGGCTTCAGCTGGTATACTGGTAGACCAGGCAGTTTTTTACAAATCACATAGGGCTCCGACTTCCACCTGTCTGCCAGCTTGTGCTTTCCTGCAACCCCTAAATTCCTTAGTAACACTCTGTCCCCGGGTTGCAAATCCTGGATCCGGA